>OY288265.1:48981417-49581417 GCA_958450335.1 Hibiscus tridactylites | reverse complement strand
TGAAGAAAACCAGGGAAAAGGCGCTGAAGAGCATTATATATACCTTGCTAGGCAAAGGAGCCCCTACTAGGTTTCGGTGCATCCAGGATGTTGCCTGCAGGAAAGTATTTAGATCGGTATATTTGTCCTAATAAAGAGTCTGGTTCACAAATAAGTTTCCAAATTTGCTTACCCAAGAGAGCAATATTGAAATCGTGTAGGTCCTTGAAACCCATGCCACCAGCGGATTTGGGCAAACATATACGATTCCACGGTAACATATGCCAACCTTTTTTGTTGGATTTACCAGTCCACCAGTATTGGCGGATTGATGTAGTCATGTCGTCGATAATATTGTGTGGTAGAAGATAGCAAGACATAACATATTGTGGGAGAGATTGTAAAACAACTTTGATGAAAATCTCCCTACCACTAAAGGATAGGAGGTGTTTGTCCCAGCTAGAGAGGCGATCATGTACTTTATCTCGTACGAAACCTAATGATTCAGTTTTATTTTTCCCTATTAGGAGCGGGATGCCTAGGTATACTCCGGGGTTAGAAACTTCACGTACTTGTAAAAGACTATTGATTGCATTTCTTGTTGCAGAGGGTGTATGTGGGTTATAGAAAATTGTTGATTTCTCGAAATTTATTGCTTGACCAGATGCATTAGCATATACTTGAAGATCATTTTTCAGAAGGGATGCTTCAGATTGATTGGTATTTATAAATACCATACAATCATCACCAAAAAGGAGGTGGTTAACTTTGGGCCCATGTTTACATGCGCCAAGCCCTAGAAGTATATTAGTTTGTTGAGCAGCAGCTAAGTAAGCTGAGAGACCTTGAGTGCAGAATAGAAAAAGAAAAGGGGATAGAGGATCCCCCTGACGAAGACCACGTTGAGGTTGAAAGATGGGTGAAAAGGAATTAT
This sequence comes from Hibiscus tridactylites, assembly GCA_958450335.1. Lineage (NCBI taxonomy): Eukaryota > Viridiplantae > Streptophyta > Magnoliopsida > Malvales > Malvaceae > Hibiscus > Hibiscus tridactylites. The sequence goes on along the minus strand of OY288265.1, from coordinate 49,580,504 downwards.
TAATCTTAACTGAGAAAGAGACTGTGGATATACAACACATTATAAGCTCAATCAAACCGGATGCAAAGCCCATTCGTGTCATAACGTTTGCAAGGAAAGACCATTCTACTCTATCGAAAGCTTTTTCCATGTCAAGCTTGAGAGCAGCCCCTTGCGAGGATTTAGTCGCACCAGAGTTAATATTGTGAATAATTTCATGCGCAACAAGTATGTTGTCAGAAATGTTGCGTCCCTGGACAAAGGCAGCTTGATTAGGGCTAATACAAAGAGGTATAGCCTGTTTCATTCTATTAACAATTGTTTTGGCAACTATTTTATAGATAACAGTGCAAAGGCTAATTGGTCTGAGTTGCTTCATGGATGTTGGATCCTTTACTTTGGGTATTAGTACCAGTATAGTTTTGTTAACTAAGGCCATATCAGCGTTGCCTTTTAATAGGTCCATACAAAGATTAAGAACATCGTCTCGAATTGTATCCCAGTGTTGTCGAAAGAAACTACTAGGTAGACCGTCGGCACCGGGTGCCTTCCTAGGGTCAATGTCTTTAAAGGCATGGAGAATTTCTTCTCTGGTGAACGGTTTGAGAAGATTGTCGTTCATTGAAGAATTGATGGAGGGGTGGATTTTGTCAAGAATGATATTCGAGAATTGGGGATTAGAGGTTGTAAACAGGTTTTGGAAATAATTCGAAGCGATCTCCATTATTTCAGATTCAGAAGTGCACCAATTGGAGTTGGCATCAAAAAGACCTAAGATTGAATTTTTCTTGTTTCGATTAGAAGCTCTGGCATGGAAGAATTTGGTGTTTTTGTCTCCTTGGGATAGCCAAAGAGTTCGGGATCTTTGAGCCCAGTAAGTTTCTTGTTCTGTTAAAAGTTTATTTAATTCCGTTCTATAATTTAAGTAAGTTTGTTTATTTGTGGCTGTTAAGGGATGGTAGAGTAGTTTGTTAATTTTTTTGGTAAGGAATTTAATACGTCCTGTTGTTTTAAAGCGTTGTTGGTTTTGCCAATCATCTAGGTATGTTCCGACCGCTTTGATTTTATTGAGGGCTGTTCCGGGGGTATCAGCCCACGCCCTTTTGATTGTTTGGATGTTGTCTTTATTGTTGGCCCAACAACTTTCAAATCTGAAATTCTTGGGGATTTGTGTTTTGGGTGTAGTAGTTAGTTTATCAAATTCAAGAAGAAGGAAACAGTGGTCGGATTTTGCGACATATTCCGTAGTTATACGATGATTAGGGTAGAGATCTTTCCAAGCATAGTTAGCAATAAAACGGTCTAGTCGTTCATAAATTACCGGGGTTAAGGGACCTACTTTTGTCCATGTAAACCAACCCGAAGTTGGTTTGCAATCGAATAGGTTGTTTCGAATTAAACAATTTCGAAAATTTTTTATTTGGGATCTAGCTCTACGGGGACCCCCTTGTTTTTCTGAATCTGTTAGAATCTCATTGAAATCTCCTCCGAGAAGCCAAGGTTTATCTTTAGTAGAGGTGTATAAGGAATCAATTAACTCCCAAGTTTTATATTTTTGGCTAGTTTCCGAAAATCCATGCATCCCAGTGAAGAACGTAGTGCAGTTATTCTTTGTAATTTGAATGTGAATATAACGCAACGAATAGGAAATTAAACTTATATTAATATCGTTTAAGGAGAATAAAGAAATTCCGGAACACCCTTCCGAGGGGGGGATAGAAATAATGTCTAACATACCTAATGAAAGACATAAGCGGTTACATTCCGCATTATTTAACTTAGTTTCACATAAAAAGATAATATCAGGGTTGATACGTTGGACATAGGCTCGGAGATGTTGAACCGTCGGGGCTTGTCCAAGACCCTGACAGTTCCAGCAGAGGATCCTCATTTTGCTCGGCGGGGCTGGGACTCAGCCGCCGCCGGAGAGTTTTTAGAGCTGCCCATCCCAGCTTTTGGAGTAGTTCCGGACTGTTTGGATTTTTTCGGCGGGAGCGATACTTGTATTGGGGAACGGCGTTTCATGCCTCGGTTTGTTTGGATTGGTGCAGGTGCAGGTGCGAGTGCTGGTGCAGGAACAGGTGCAGGGGCTGCATCATTCGGGTAAGTTTTAAGTAACCACTAATTAAAGTCATTGAATATTGTATCAGTGGGTTTAGAAGGCTTACTAGATTCAGAGTCAAACTTTTTTATCTGCTCGGCAGTAGGGCTGGGGACACCATAATCATCATTGGTTTCCCAATCATCATCAGAGCCATCTTCCGGAATGGGGTAAATGGTGTTTAGGGGTTGGGGCTCAAGGGGAGCTTTTTGTTTCGGATCAACAGCAGGTGGGTCATTGACGGTATTGGGGCCATCATCCATGGTCATATCAATATTTTGGGCTTCTTCGGTTACTTGTTCTGTAAATGAGGCAGCATCGCCTTCATTTAGAGAGCCTTTATATTGAAAAAAACGCGTAATTAGAGACTGGTAAATAATTATATATAGAATGATAAATGAGTAAAGTAATTTACCCAAATTGTTTTGATCGTTATTAGGAGCTGTCGGATTGGCCGGGGCTGCTGGGATATTCACTGGGGCCACTACGAGAAAATTAGAGGGTGAGTATTTTGATAGAGATTTTAAGATAGGAAAATAATTGTAACCAGTTGTAATTATAACATATGATAAAAATTTACCATTCACAGGAGGGATGTTTGGATTCAGATTCGGTTCTACATTACGGATACGCCCACGAACACCAACTGGACGACGTCTGGGAGGAAGATAACAGAGCCATTCTCCATATTGCAGTTTGTTGAGGTCGAGTGAAGATCGGATAGGACAGTTTTCTAAGGTATGACTAATGATACCGCAACCAGGGCAGAGAATCGGAAGCCTTTCATATTGAAGGCGGCACATAATCTTGTTTTCACCAGAACCAATAAACACAAATCTGGTGACAGGTCTTGTGATATTGAGAAAGATTTCAACTCGAAGGAATTCCTTCATGTTCCCATCAACTTGGCGGGTATCCGTTCGGAGAACATTACCTACCATCGATCCTAAAGCATATCCCACAAGATGGGATCGATCTATATCAGCAAAGAGAGAGTCGGGAAGGGAGAAGATTCTGATCCAGATTCTCATGGATGAAAAGTTGTAGTCGGTTAAAGATTTGACTGGATCGTATTCAGTGACTGCAAGCCATTCGTCCTTGTACAGCCAAGGTCCACGATTGAGAATTTCATAGCAGTTCTTGATTTCCTTGAACTTGATCTTGAGAAAGTTATCTTGTATCACTGAGATGGATACAACTTCATTGGGTTTCCAGATTCCTTCAAAGGCGTTGATAACAGCGTAGATATCCAGAGGTTTGGACGATATGAATCGACCAATAACAATGAGTTTTGGATTTTCCTTGATGAAATCAAAATCAGGAGTGTAGAGCAGGTTTGATTCTTCATTGGTGAGATTGATCGAATTGAGTTGGGGGATGGACGAGGAAGAAGCCATTGAGGGAATTAGAGGGTGTGGTGAATACGAGACAGATAGGATTTGTATTGTGTTGGTGTTATTGTAATACAAATATATAAATAGAACGAGAACAGCTAAGGGTGATGAGATATGGAAAGAGGGTCGAGAAATATTCTGAGGAATATTTAGCGATTGGAAAAGATTGGAAGTACTAAAATCAGATGATAAATTAATTAATGTACATTCCTTAAATGAAATAGAAGACATTGGAATAGAAGGAACTTTAAGAGTTATTAAAGGAAAGTAGCGTAAATAAATTTTAAGATTTTTGTAAAACTTTAATGGTAATATGAATAAAGTTTGACTGAGATATTGGCTGGAAAGGAGAGAAATACGGGTAGCTTTGGTGATATAAGGGAAATTTTTAATAATTAAAGGTTTAATACGAAAATTAAGTTTTGATGGCGCAAATAAAGGAAAGTAAAACATAAAATTGCTGAAAATTATTTTCATTATAGGTATTAAGGTTACATAATAAAAGTTATATTTTAATGAGTATAATTTTAGTAATAAAGTTGATTGTAGTAAATTGTAACCCCCGTAGCCCGGCCTAGACGGTTGGCCCGAACTACGAAGATTACACGGGGAAAACCAAAGTCAACCCGAAAGTCAACCTTGATTAACGACCCTTTTTTTTCTTTTTAATCTTATCTAGATGCACATTAACCTTAGATGTGATCACACAACCACCATGCTCAAAGATCACAATCATCAGAGATAAAACAGGGACCCAATTGAACAAATTACAACTTTAGGGACCAAATTGTAATTTCTGAAAACTTTAAGGACTTAACCAGATTTTAAGTTACCAACTTAAAATTAATCATGTTTCATGCTTCTCTGCCAAATTTCAGCTCAAACGGACATCCCGAACTCATACAATTGCACAAACAAGATTCAGGACCAAAATGCAAACATTTTGAAACATTTAACCGCCCATGTCAGCCCCCAACGGTCACCCGTTCCGAAACAGGCCAAGGCCGTTCCGAAACACGGGCCGTTCCGCAACGCGTTCCGCAACGGGGGTCTGGCAGAATGCTTTCCGTTTCGGAACGGTGACACCCGTTTCGGACGCATGGGTTCATGCAGGGCACCCGTTCCGAAACGGTGTTGCCTGTTCCGAAACGCCTAGCCCAGAATGTTGCATTTTGCTCACTCAAACACACAATTGATCAATCAAACATGCTCCAAAAGCCACCAAACTTTGCCAACATGCAATTCAACATAAAAGAGACATACTTGCATCAACAATTCAACAAATAACCATCACATACGGAAAGCCCCAAATCTATAGGCATGCTTCCTACACAAGCAACCATTTAAGCACAAACCTTTCAATTCAACCTCAATTAAGCCAATTCATGTTTCAACAACATTAACAACAGTATTTAAACATTCATGATCAACACATACGATCACAATAACAACAAATCGAGAGATTCTACCCCATTGCTCTTATTAACTATAGCTATTCACCGAGACATACATCTCCATTGGAGTCCACCTTGAATCCCTTGCTCCTTGCTGTCCAAACTTCAAGAATCTGCATTGATGGACAAAAAGGAGCGTAAGCACATAATGCTTAGTGAGGAATTCTCAAAACCAAAACACCATCAATGCAGCGGGTCTTTAAAACACTTTAAAACCAACCCGATTTGCTTTCCAAAACCATGTTCGAAAACTCTTTCAACATCAAGCTCAAAACATGCATAAACACCATATGCCAAGCTTAAACAAAACCATGGAAAACACATCCTTTCCACAACATACCTTTCTTTAACTTGAAAACCACATCAAGCAAGAAACCATTTAAAACCATAGTTCAATCAAACCATTTCATGCATTTAAACAAGGCCACATAAAACCATAACATCATCATCACATGCCTTTAACAACAAGTCATACATGACTTCAATGCATCATAGGTAATTCATGCTCACATGCATCATTTATCAAATGATAACCAACACTTGTTCAACATACAAGTAACATGCTTTCACTAGCATCATACACAACTCATGCCACAATGCATCTTACCAAGCATCTCATGCTTCTCATGCAAACATGCATCAATTCAAGCATCTCATGCTTCACATGCAACCATGCATCATTTCAAGCAATCCCATGCTTTACATGCAACCATGCATCATTTCAAGCAATCCCATGCTTCACATGCAACTATGCATCATTTCAAGCAATCCCATGCTTCACATGATCAAGAACATTATATTGGCTTCCAAGAGATCAACCATAATCACTTTCCACTTTTCAACCCGATCGGATACGCGGATTACAAGCATGTCCCAACGCTTCCGACACACTACCCAATCCAAGGTCTTCCAAATGGGCAACAACCTCCATTTGACCTTAACAACCTAAGGTTCCCATGCATGGACTTTTAAACACCATACAACCTTAGCTTTTCCTCAAGGTTACCATGTATAAACATACACCCTTGACATGCACAAGGTCTTCCCGTATGGACTTTCAACCGCCATACAACCTTTGCATAACCGATTGGTAGTTGTAGACATCATCTAACGAGATCCGGGACATCACACACAAGATCCACACATGGACTTAACCATTGCCATTGTGATCTTAACAAGTACAAGGTTCTCACATAAGGACTTTTAACCACCTTATAACCTTTACTTAACCAAGGTCTACCGTGGGCAACAACCTCCACTACGACCTTAAGCAACCGAGGTCCTCCCGTGGGCACACCCTCCACTGACCTCATCTCGTTAGGAATACTTGATGGGAGTTTACCCGGTCCACACTTGACCACTCCGCCATCAAGGCGACTTTATTCACGGTGCACCCAATCCTATAGCCGGCTAATTATACCCGATCAACGAACCAAGAACCATTCACATCTCTTGCCAACATAACCATCTTACCATAATATCCAATGTTCCACATGCATAAACATAATGCAAGCCATCACAACATTAGCTCAATGATCCACATGCATACACATAATGCAAAACCATCACATCATTAGCTCAATGATTCACATGCATAAACAATATGCACAAGGTAACAATTATCATCATTAATCATCATCAACTCACTGTTTTTAAGCATCATACAAAGCCAATGAACAACATGCAACACTATGCATCAAAACCACATTTTCATTGCACTAAACCAAGGATCTCTTACCTTGAGCACCCTTTTCAATTGACTTTCAAAACCAGCATTAAACCATGCTAAAACATGCTTACAAAACAGAATTAAACCATGCAATAACACATGCACATCAATCATCAACCACAATTGATTTTAAAACCAAATCATACGCAATCCAAGAGCAAAAACCTCTTCCCTTACTCTTGAGCTTAGCAAAGTTGTTTAGACTTAAACTAAGCTCCCAAAAACCTTCAAACCATGTTTCAAAAGCTGAAATCCCAACTTCACTCACCGATTACCAAATAAGCCTAGCCAACAAGCTTTCCAAGCTTCCGAAACCTTCCGAAAACACCTCCAAAGCTCAAGGATCAACCTCCCCTGTTTCAAGCACACAAAAACAGAACATTAATGCATCCATATGCATTAAAACACCAGCAACATCAACACAACTCGCTGCTCATCACAAAACTAGCAATTTGGCTACCAAACACAACCGAAATCACCTCCAAACACTTCCAAAACTTAACCCAGCCAAGATCCATCACTTCTAACCATTTTTATACATCAAATAACATGCAAAATGATCACAACCACGTCCTTATACCTCCAGGTATAACAGATCACCAAAAACACTCCAAAAACAACCAAAAACTCAAGCCAAACTTAGGAAATTCAACCTATCCGGGATTGCATTGATTAAACCTCAACTTCTAATCATTTTAGCATTCATTTAACATCAATTTAACACCTCAAAACCCTGCTTAAACAGATCACACGAAAATTTCACCAAAATCCTCAAATCTTGCATTTTAGCCAAAAATCAAGATCTCAATTGAAAAGCCTTTAATAAAACATGAATCAAGGATTGAGAACTTAGGAATTTCAGTAAAGAACTGATAGTTTAGAGGAGAAGGACGTTCTTACCTCCAAACTTGAATTTCTCCATTTTAGAGCCAAAATGCTTGATGAATCAACTTGTAAATTGAGAGGTTTTGATGATGAGATGATTAGGAATCAAATGAGAATTGAAATGAGAGATTAAGATGTTAAAATCAGAGAAAGAAATCTGAGGAAATCTTGTTTGGGTTGAGAGAAAATGAGAGAAAAGAGAATTTGAGAGAAAATGGAAAATTAGTTGGAATTAGTTAAAATGATTTTTCCCTCTCTTTTCTTAATCTTTAAAATCAGATTTTAGACTTAAAATATCTTAGAAAAATCTGGAGAAATCCTTTTTGGAATAATAGCTCCTTAAAGATTCAAAGTTTCAATCCTTTATAAAACTGTCCCGCAACTTTCAAAAATTACATTTTGGTCACTAGCCAAAATGTCAACCTTCCGAACCTCATTTTCCAAAATTTATTTCACAGTTCACTTATATATATTAAAATATGATTTTAGAACATTTTTCCATATTTTTAATGCAACCTGAACTAGGTTTTCCTAAATTCCCTCTTATATATTCGATCAGCACTTTGACCGAACCGGTCAACGCCCAAAACTTCTGAGCCCAAAACCGGGGCATTACAACTCTCCCCCCCTTAGGAAATTTCGTCCTCGAAATTTCAACCGGCGAAAAGAGAACAACAACCTTTTCAAGCAACACACACAAGACAACACAAAAGCCTTAACCAACACCACTGATCACTTTCCACACAAAACTTCCACCACTCACTGTTCACAAATCCACACTCTCAAGGGTAACCACAACCCAACCTTCCACACAACCAGATTATGCACAATCTCAACATCAACCTGAAAACTTCAACTCTTACAGCAAACAACACTGTAATACACATCTTCCGAGACTTGCCTACACAAAGACAACAACCAAACCAACTCAACCACTAGGCAACCTCCCAGTCTCTAAAACTCTTGCGATTCCCAAACCTCTTCCAAAGATTTCCCAACAAGCAGAAATCCTTAACATCAACTGTTTACTCAAGCTCTTCAACGAAGCTGACCACCCTTCACATCCGTCAAAAACATTACCATAACAGCTCACCAGCACCAAAAACCAAAATCACATCACAACCTCAACTTGAAACCTTCAGCCGTTCCACATACCATCAACAGACTTCAAACAAAACTTCATAACCACACTAACCAACCACTGCTCACACAAAAACCCAACAACCAACAAAAACCTTGGATCTTTCACAACCCTTTCACTACAAACTTCAACCAGAACACTTGCATTACCAGAACATCACTGATCCAAAACACACATAACAGCCTCTGATCTCCTCAAAGATTGCTAAGAACCAACACAACCCTTCACAACAACTTAAAAAAAAACTAAACCACCTCAGCTGCAACAACACTTAGCACCAAGGAACAACCACTTCCTTTCAGCTAAACAAACCACTTAGCAGATACTAACCTCAAACAGATACCCTTCATCACCAAACCACTAAACTCTCAGAGCAACAAACACTTCCCTTTCACCAACAGGCCATTCCACTCTCACTATCACTAGCAACTAGATAACAAACTCCAGCACTTCTAACTCCCACTCAGCACCAAACACCCTCTAAAAACCATCATCCCACCTAATCCAACCACAACACTAACAGATTCGATTAGTTATTAGGGAGTGTGAACATCGTATGCATGATCACCTACATGCCCTATCAATGTCTGATGTACATGTATGCAAAAACCTCTAATGTTATGCCACATGTATGCATGGACCAACATATATAATATAGTATATATCAATGATTTAACTGTGCATGAATGCCAGTTCACACCCTCCAATAACATCCTCAAAATCTGTCTAAGAACAACCTCCTTACTCACCTTTAACTTATCTAACTCCATCATACCAACAACCATTAACCACAAGATACTTACCCAAGCCTTCTTCACACCAAAGATATTACCAAACCACAACTACCATTACTCCAAACATGCTAGCAACAAGACTAAACTTACCACGCAAGGAAAAACCAACAGAAACCAAACTAAGCAACTAAAGCAAAGATCACTTAACAAGGTTACCTGAAAACACAACACCACCCTGAAGCTTCATCGAACGAGCTCTCTTCCTTGCGGAACCAACATCCTTCGGTTGCACCCTTGCAGCACCAACAAACACTCCTGGGTCACCACCAACTCCTTGCGATAAGAAACCTTGACTGTTTCGCGCCAACATCAAGCAATCACGCTTCATGTGTCCAGCAGACCCACACTTCCAGCAAACTTCATCTTCCAAACTCTTCACAACTTTCTGCTTTTTACGCCACCTCTGAACCTCGCCTCGGCCGCACCCACGACCTTTCAAAGATCCTTTGGCCAACATCAAAGCTGACTTCACTCCATGAGGACAATCACGCTTAACATGTAACTTGGAACCACAATTCCAACAAACACCTGCGCCCCAACAATTTCCAACATGTTGCCTTTTACAACGGTCACAAACAGATGACTGAGCTTCCACTCCTTGCTCAGGCAACACTTGCTCACCAACAGCATCAGCCGCACCTTGCTCAACCCTTGGAAATTCCCTTCCAAGATACCTTTCATAGAAAGCAGATACGAAGAAATCCCAATCAATATCAAGGATATGTGACGCCACAGCCACAGATGTCCACCAAGAACAAACATCCTCCAGCATCAGAGAAACAACACTCCCCAGCTTACAGGCATAATCACAGCCTTCCTGATCCAAAATCAGAACTACATTGGCCAACCAGGCCTCAAACATCTCCGGGGAAGAACCATGATACTCCTCAGCACCCAAATCAAGCAAATGCTGCTTCGGCAAACCCACACATTTAGCCAGCACATCCACTGATCCCACCTCAACCATAGCCTGAGATGTTCCCAACACCTCCTGAACAACAGGTAAAGAACTTTCCATCCCGGAACCAGCTTCCTTCCCTTGCCTTACCAACTCAACTTCAGTCACAGAAGACTGAGACAAAACACCTTTACAAAAGGGTGAATCCTTTGACTTAACAACCTGCCCCAAGGCAGCAACCATTTCACTCATCCTCCACTCTTTCATCATCTTTGCCATACCACTAACAACAAACAACATACAATCACAACAAACAAACAAAACCTGTTAGACCAGCATTAAGCAAGGATTCAAACTCCAACTCCAAAATAACACAATAGCTATATTAATAAGGCAATGGGTATCCCGAATCCTCCCCTTTACATGACATAACATCCAACACAACATGAACATCACAACATCAAGCATATCAACAACATACCTTGATCATGCTTACACCAAACAACATCCAACAACACTAGCACATTAGCAACATAATATGCTCAAAACACATTCATCATGCATAGCATCAGCTCATAACATCCACACATATCCATATGATCTCAACCAAGATTCATAACCACAAATCATGCTTGCATACACCAGCAACATGCTCAAAACATCAACAGCATATACAGAAACACATGCTTCAACCAGCTTTCAACCATACAACAAGGTAAACATCAAGCACACTTACCACAACAACTTACCGTTTTCCCCAACCTTCGCAACTCAGCTCTGATACCACCAAATGTAACCCCCGTAGCCCGGCCTAGACGGTTGGCCCGAACTACGAAGATTACACGGGGAAAACCAAAGTCAACCCGAAAGTCAACCTTGATTAACGACCCTTTTTTTTTCTTTTTAATCTTATCTAGATGCACATTAACCTTAGATGTGATCACACAACCACCATGCTCAAAGATCACAATCATCAGAGATAAAACAGGGACCCAATTGAACAAATTACAACTTTAGGGACCAAATTGTAATTTCTGAAAACTTTAAGGACTTAACCAGATTTTAAGTTACCAACTTAAAATTAATCATGTTTCATGCTTCTCTGCCAAATTTCAGCTCAAACGGACATCCCGAACTCATACAATTGCACAAACAAGATTCAGGACCAAAATGCAAACATTTTGAAACATTTAACCGCCCATGTCAGCCCCCAACGGTCACCCGTTCCGGAACAGGCCAAGGCCGTTCCGAAACACGGGCCGTTCCGCAATGCGTTCCGCAACGGGGGTCTGGCAGAATGCTTTCCGTTTCGGAACGGTGACACCCGTTTCGGACGCCTGGGTTCATGCAGGGCACCCGTTCCGAAACGGTGTTGCCTGTTCCGAAACGCCTAGCCCAGAATGTTGCATTTTGCTCACTCAAACACACAATTGATCAATCAAACATGCTCCAAAAGACACCAAACTTTGCCAACATGCAATTCAACATAAAAGAGACATACTTGCATCAACAATTCAACAAATAACCATCACATACGGAAAGCCCCAAATCTATAGGCATGCTTCCTACACAAGCAACCATTTAAGCACAAACCTTTCAATTCAACCACAATTAAGCCAATTCATGTTTCAACAACATTAACAACAGTATTTAAACATTCATGATCAACACATACGATCACAATAACAACAAATCGAGAGATTCTACCCCATTGCTCTTATTAACTATAGCTATTCACCGAGACATACATCTCCATTGGAGTCCACCTTGAATCCCTTGCTCCTTGCTGTCCAAACTTCAAGAATCTGCATTGATGGACAAAAAGGAGCGTAAGCACATAATGCTTAGTGAGGAATGCTCAAAACCAAAACACCATCAATGCAGCGGGTCTTTAAAACACTTTAAAACCAACCCGATTTGCTTTCCAAAACCATGTTCGAAAACTCTTTCAACATCAAGCTCAAAACATGCATAAACACCATATGCCAAGCTTAAACAAAACCATGGAAAACACATCCTTTCCACAACATACCTTTCTTTAACTTGAAAACCACATCAAGCAAGAAACCATTTAAAACCATAGTTCAATCAAACCATTTCATGCATTTAAACAAGGCCACATAAAACCATAACATCATCATCACATGCCTTTAACAACAAGTCATACATGACTTCAATGCATCATAGGTAATTCATGCTCACATGCATCATTTATCAAATGATAACCAACACTTGTTCAACATACAAGTAACATGCTTTCACTAGCATCATACACAACTCATGCCACAATGCATCTTACCAAGCATCTCATGCTTCTCATGCAAACATGCATCAATTCAAGCATCTCATGCTTCACATGCAACCATGCATCATTTCAAGCAATCCCATGCTTTACATGCAACCATGCATCATTTCAAGCAATCCCATGCTTCACATGCAACTATGCATCATTTCAAGCAATCCCATGCTTCACATGATCAAGAACATTATATTGGCTTCCAAGAGATCAACCATAATCACTTTCCACTTTTCAACCCGATCGGATACGCGGATTACAAGCGTGTCCCAACGCTTCCTACACACTACCCAATCCAAGGTCTTCCAAATGGGCAACAACCTCCATTTGACCTTAACAACCTAAGGTTCCCATGCATGGACTTTTAAACACCATACAACCTTAGCTTTTCCTCAAGGTTACCATGTATAAACATACACCCTTGACATGCACAAGGTCTTCCCGTATGGACTTTCAACCGCCATACAACCTTTGCATAACCGATTGGTAGTTGTAGACATCATCTAACGAGATCCGGGACATCACACACAAGATCCACACATGGACTTAACCATTGCCATTGTGATCTTAACAAGTACAAGGTTCTCACATAAGGACTTTTAACCACCTTATAACCTTTACTTAACCAAGGTCTACCGTGGGCAACAACCTCCACTACGACCTTAAGCAACCGAGGTCCTCCCGTGGGCACACCCTCCACTGACCTCATCTCGTTAGGAATACTTGATGGGAGTTTACCCGGTCCACACTTGACCACTCCGCCATCAAGGCGACTTTATTCACGGTGCACCCAATCCTATAGCCGGCTAATTATACCCGATCAACGAACCAAGAACCATTCACATCTCTTGCCAACATAACCATCTTACCATAATATCCAATGTTCCACATGCATAAACATAATGCAAGCCATCACAACATTAGCTCAATGATCCACATGCATACACATAATGCAAAACCATCACATCATTAGCTCAATGATTCACATGCATAAACAATATGCACAAGGTAACAATTATCATCATTAATCATCATCAACTCACTGTTTTTAAGCATCATACAAAGCCAATGAACAACATGCAACACTATGCATCAAAACCACATTTTCATTGCACTAAACCAAGGATCTCTTACCTTGAGCACCCTTTTCAATTGACTTTCAAACCCAGCATTAAACCATGCTAAAACATGCTTACAAAACAGAATTAAACCATGCAATAACACATGCACATCAATCATCAACCACAATTGATTTTAAAACCAAATCATACGCAATCCAAGAGCAAAAACCTCTTCACTTACTCTTGAGCTTAGCAAAGTTGTTTAGACTTAAACTAAGCTCCCAAAAACCTTCAAACCATGTTTCAAAAGCTGAAATCCCAACTTCACTCACCGATTACCAAATAAGCCTAGCCAACAAGCTTTCCAAGCTTCCGAAACCTTCCGAAAACACCTCCAAAGCTCAAGGATCAACCTCCCCTGTTTCAAGCACACAAAAACAGAACATTAATGCATCCATATGCATTAAAACACCAGCAACATCAACACAACTCGCTGCTCATCACAAAACTAGCAATTTGGCTACCAAACACAACCGAAATCACCTCCAAACACTTCCAAAACTTAACCCAGCCAAGATCCATCACTTCTAACCATTTTTATACATCAAATAACATGCAAAATGATCACAACCACGTCCTTATACCTCCAGGTATAACAGATCACCAAAAACACTCCAAAAACAACCAAAAACTCAAGCCAAACTTAGGAAATTCAACCTATCCGGGATTGCATTGATTAAACCTCAACTTCTAATCATTTTAGCATTCATTTAACATCAATTTAACACCTCAAAACCCTGCTTAAACAGATCACACGAAAATTTCACCAAAATCCTCAAATCTTGCATTTTAGCCAAAAATCAAGATCTCAATTGAAAAGCCTTTAATAAAACATGAATCAAGGATTGAGAACTTAGGAATTTCAGTAAAGAACTGATAGTTTAGAGGAGAAGGACGTTCTTACCTCCAAACTTGAATTTCTCCATTTTAGAGCCAAAATGCTTGATGAATCAACTTGTAAATTGAGAGGTTTTGATGATGAGATGATTAGGAATCAAATGAGAATTGAAATGAGAGATTAAGATGTTAAAATCAGAGAAAGAAATCTGAGGAAATCTTGTTTGGGTTGAGAGAAAATGAGAGAAAAGAGAATTTGAGAGAAAATGGAAAATTAGTTGGAATTAGTTAAAATGATTTTTCCCTCTCTTTTCTTAATCTTTAAAATCAGATTTTAGACTTAAAATATCTTAGAAAAATCTGGAGAAATCCTTTTTGGAATAATAGCTCCTTAAAGATTCAAAGTTTCAGTCCTTTATAAAACTGTCCCGCAACTTTCAAAAATTACATTTTGGTCACTAGCCAAAATGTCAACCTTCCGAACCTCATTTTCCAAAATTGATTTCACAGTTCAGTTATATATATTAAAATATGATTTTAGAACATTTTTCCATATTTTTAATGCAACCCGAACTAGGTTTTCCTAAATTCCCTCTTATATATTCGATCAGCACTTTGACCGAACCGGTCAACGCCCAAAACTTCTGAGCCCAAAACCGGGGCATTACATAAATAGAGTAAAACCGAAAGAATAAAGTTAGCGTTGACTGTATTTAAAACTGTATTAAAGGGAAGTTTATGAGAATTTGAAATTACAGAAAACCGTAGGGAGATTAATTTGAAAATAAATGATAGGTTTTGATTTTTAAATACTGCTGATTTTTTAGAATTGATTGAGAAATGGCGACTTAAATGGAAGGTAAAAGTGAAATATGAATTTTGAGATTTTTGAACATAATAATACATTATAATGTAGCTAATAAATTTTGGATAAAGCTGAAGAAATATAATGTAGCAGGGTTTTGAGATTGTTTTGGAAAAAGTAGAGTTAAGTATTATTAAAAGGTTTGAAAAGTAAATATAAAATATAAAATAATGATTCCTATTAAATAGGGTTTGAGAAGAATCCCAGGAGTGGGCTTGTAAGATTTCACCTAAAAAGGTGTAGTGGGGGTATCTAGCAAACGAATCAATAAGTAAAGGTCGTTAATATAAACACATACATCTGACGGGGAATATAAAACATTCATGGCAGTGGTAATGAAATCTATAAAGCAAATAAGAGCATAAAAATAAAGATAAAAGGAAAGCAGAAAAGAGAAGAAGCAAGAAAAAATAATTACAGACCCAGGGGAATGAAGAAGCGGGGATGAAAAATTAAATACAGACCAAAAGAGCAAATTAATATAGGGGGAATGCTATGTAATATAGATAAAAAAAATATGAAATTTAACCTAGGAGAGGTAATGGAATTCCAGTAGTCCTTGTGCAGCTGGTTAGTAGCTTGTATCAAGTCATCCTTAGGTGGTCCATAATAATAGGTAGCAAGTGATATGTTAAGAAGAAAACAAATACAGTGAGTTAAATGACATATTTCAGTAATACAATAAACACAAGAGAAAATAAAGGGCCATGAACTAAGATTAATATACAATATGAGTAAATGAAGAACATACAAAAACATAAATGAGGATATTTGATGTTTTGGTGTATAGATAAGTATAATGTTGAGGAGGATGGCTAGAATGCAAGAAGCCAGGATTTTAGTTCGCATAGAGAACAGAAGTAATAGAGAAATCATAAAGAAGCTAATGACATTAGAAATATAAAAAGTGGGGATAGATGGATACTGTCCAAAATGACATTGGTATTGACAAGAAAAAGACAAAGTCAAAAGGAACAGAGTTAACATGAGATGAACAGAGTGAGAGTTCAGCATAGGAAAATGTAAATGAGATAGGTAATGCTTGACCAAAATGAAAGTTATCTTTAGGTGTGCATATCGCAGATTATTCCAAAGGGTAATTAATGTGAGATTGTCATTAGAAAAAAACTTAGAATAAATGTGTCTAAGTGTGACCAGAATGAAGTTTAAAATCAAAGTGACAAAGCGTAGATTGTGTAAAGTATCAGGGTACATAATGGAGATAGGAAAAGGTAAGCTTTTAATAGTGAGGGGAATAGCTGATTCCATATTAGTGATACTACTTCCATGGCAACAGTGCAGAACATATTTTAAATGTAATAACAAAAATACAGAATAGTATGCATACAATAATTATTATGGGTGATAATATTATGATATGTAGGTGACCATATGACAACATTATAGACTGTTAAATTCTAGTGCACATTTTGATAGTCATGTTGAGTAGAGTATAGAAAATAGAGAGGATAAAATCGTGAAAAGCTATTATATAGTTTAAAGAGGAATCCCAGAAGATGGGCTTGAAGTTTATTCCCTGAGAGGGCTTGATGTCGATTTAAGATAATGTAAAAAATTAAAACCAAGTTGATTATCAACGTATGAGGCATGTCAACAGATGTGAGTTTATTTGGATTCATGGCATAAGAAACACCGAAGATACTTAAAAGTAATTCATAGAGCAGAGGCCTAAAGTTTAATACTGGTAAATTAAGCCCTAACATATGTGGATGATATAAACGTGAAATCCAAACCAGACAAAGGAGAGGCATGAAAAAAATGAGGAAATGAGAGAAAAGGATGATAAGGAACAGGAAGAAAGCATACATCACATTCTGTCCAGTGGTTGTAGTAGTATCATGTCCTCTGAGAAGGGATTTAAAATTTACCTGGAGAGAAAAAACAAATGAAAAGTTAAATGAATATAAGACCAAATGAAAAAAATAATACCAAAAAAGAAATAAAACCCTATCCGCCGTAGGGGAGAGGGCTTAGATGAGAACCACCACTGATCCACCGTTGGGGGGGGACATATGGTGGAGGAGCAGGAACCGGAGTCAGATATGGAAAACAAATCAAAATTAAGAAATAAGAAAGATGAGTAATAGAAAATAAAAAAGAAGAAAAAATATAAACCAGATACAGAAAAAGGGGATGAAAGAAGGGGGAGAAGAAACCCTAGATCGCTGAGCAATCTAGAGAGACCCAAATCGAGGCGGTGGAGAGCGGCCGCCCAAATAGAAAGAGAAAGAACCGGGGACGGTGGGAGAGGGTTAGACCCTTCGTCGAAGGAGAAAAACCCCATAAAAAACTCCGATCTAGATGCATGTAGCACGATTATTCTGCAACACAGAAAGAAAAAGACTTTGTAAATAAAATTAGAAAAGGGGATTAGATAAAAAAGAAATAGGGGAGGAAACAAAAAAAGATCCTTTGAATCGAATAATCCAAGGAATCCTTCTGCTATAACCCGGGCTAAAATGAAGAAGGTGGATCCGGAAAAAAAACCGTCGGGATTTTAGATCTAGACATAGATCGATCCTTGCCGTCGTTGTATAGATGATGGAGATATACCATTGATAACGAACAAGATGGGAAACCCATGAAACAAAAGGATGGAATGATTAGAAAAGCACATAAAAAAATTGAAAGAAACTTAAAATGAAGGAAATGAAAAGGTTTACCTGCCGGAACTGGAAAGTTCCGGTGAGATTTACCCTTTACAGAACCAAGTAAAATGGTGGGGAAGGAAGGCATATGGAGAAGTGCAAAAGACAACTTGTTAACATTAACCAGAGAGAAACCGGGAGTTAGCGATAAAAGATAAAAAAACATATACAAAATAAACTGAAAAAGGTAATGGGATGGAGTGGGATGACTCCCTGATAATTGTTCCCGCATTCCAAGGGTTGACTGTTGGCTTGCATATTCGGCAGAAGCTGAAACGCCGTGTGGGGGAGGGGAACTGGTGGAAGAAAGAGAAAAACCACCATGAAAAACGGAACAAGCAAAAACAGAGAAAACCCTGAAAATTTTGAGAGAGAATTGAGAGCCATCCAACCCGTTGAAATATAACTGTGTTGAAAAGCTCCTAATCAATTACATAAACTCCTAAAATTTTCCCGTTGGAATTTTAACTAAGTAAAAAGTACAGAAATTGAGGTTTTGCAATATAATGGTGTTGAAAAGCTCCTAATCAATTATTTGAACTCCTAATATTTGAGTAAAACATTTTTGCGGTCCTTTTTGTAGAGGTTTCGAACGAGCAGGTCTAAATGGGCCTTTCAATGGACCCGTTGGAATTTTAAATGAGTAAAAAGTACAGAAATAAAGGTTTTGCAATATAATTGTGTTGAAAAGCTCCTAATCAATTACATGAACTCCTAAAATTTGATTAAAACTTGTTTTGCAGTCCTTTTTGTTGAGGTTTCGGACTAGCGGGTCAACATGGGCCTTTCAATGGACTCGTTGGAATTTTAAATGAATAAAAAGTACAGAAATTGAGGTTTTGCAATATAATTGTGTTGAAAAGCTCCTAATCAAGTATTTGAACTCCTAATATTTGAATAAAACATTTTTGCGGTCCTTTTTGTAGAGGTTTCGGACGAGCAGGTCTAAATGGGCCTTTCAATGGACCCATTGGAATTTAACTGAGTAAAAAGTACAGAAATTGAGGTTTTGCAATATAATTGTGTTCAAAAGCTCCTAATCAATTATTTGAACTACTAATATTTGAATAAAACATTTTTGCGGTCCTTTTTGTAGAGGTTTCAGACAAGCAGGTCTAAATGGGCCTTTCAATGGACCCGTTGGAATTTTAACTGAGTAAAAAGTACAGAAATTGAGGTTTTGCAATGTAATTGTGTTGAAAAGCTTCTAATCAGTTACATGAACTCCTAAAATTTGATTAAAACTTGTTTTGCGATCCTTTTTGTAGAGGTTTCGGACGAGAGGGTTGAAATGGGCCTTTCTATGGACCCGTTGGAATTTTAACTGAGTAAAAAGTACAAAAATTGAGGTTTTGCAATATAATTGTGTTAAAAAGCTCCTAATCAATTATTTGAACTCCTAATATCTGAATAAAACATTTTTGCGGTCCTTTTTGTAGAGGTTTCGGACGAGCAGGTATAAATGGGCCTTTCAATGGACCCGTTGGAATTTTAATTGAGTAAAAAGTACAGAAATTGAGGTTTTGCACTATAATTGTGTTGAAAAGCTCCTAATCAATTACATGAACTCCTAAAATTCGATTAAAACTTGTTTTGCAGTCCTTTTTGTTGAGGTTTCGGACGAGCGGGTCGAAGTGTGACTTTCAATGGACCCGTTGGAATTTTAAATGAGTAAAAAGTACAGAAATTGAGGTTTTGCAATATAATTGTGTTGAAAAGCTCCTAATCAATTATTTGAACTCCTAATATTTGAATAAAACATTTTGCGGTCCTTTTTCTAGGGGTTTCGGACGAGCAGGTCTAAATGGGCCTTTCAATGGACCTGTTGTAATTTTAACTGAGTAAAAAGTACAGAAATTGAGGTTTTGCAATATAATTGTGTTGAAAAGCTCCTAATCAATTATTTGAACTCCTAATATTTGAATTAAACATTTTTGCGGTCCTTTTTGTAGAGGTTTCGGACGAACGGGTCGAAATGGGCCTTTCAATGGACCCGTTGGAATTTTCACTTAGTAAAAAGTACAGAAAATGAGGTTTTGCAATGTAATTGTGTTGAAAAGCTTCTAATCAATTACACGAACTCCTAAAATTTGATTAAAACTTGTTTTGCGGTCCTTTTTGCAGAGGTTTCGGACGAGAGGGTCGAAGTAGGACTTTCAATGGACCCGTTGGAATTTTAACTGAGTAAAAAGTACAAAAATTGAGGTTTTGTAATATAATTGTGTTGAAAAGCTCTTAATCAATTATTTGGACTCCTAATATTTGAATAAAACATTTTTGCGGTCCTTTTGTAGAGGTTTCAGACGAGCAGGTCTAAATGGGCCTTTTAATGGACTCGTTGGAATTTTAACTTAGTAAAAAGTACAGAAATTGAGGTTTTGCAATATAATTGTATTGAAAAGCTCCTAATCAATTATTTAAACTCCTAATATTTGAATAAAACATTTTGCGGTCATTTTTGTAGAGGTTTCGGACGAGCGGGTCGAAATGGGCCTTTCAATGGACCCGTTGGAATTTTAACTTAGTAAAAGTACATAAATTGCGGTTTTGGCAATATAATTGTGTTGAAAAGCTCACAATCAATTATTTGAACTCCTAATATTTGAATAAAACATTTTTGCGGTCCTTTTTGTAGAGGTTTCGGACGAGCGGGTCGAAATGGGCCTTTCAATGGACCCGTTGGAATTTTAACATAGTAAAAGTACATAAATTGCGGTTTTGCAATATAATTGTGTTGAAAAGCTCCTAATCAATTATTTGAACTCCTAATATTTGAATAAAACATTTTTGCGGTCCTTTTTGTAGAGGTTTCGGACGAGCAGGTCTAAATGGGCCTTTTAATGGACCCGTTGGAATTTTAACTGAGTAAAAAGTAAAGAAATTGCGGTTTTGAAATATAATTGTGTTGAAAAGCTCCTAATCAATTATTTGAGCTCCTAATATTTGATTAAAACTTGTTTTGCGGTCCTTTTTGTAGAGGTTTCGGACGAGCAGGTCTAAATGGGCCTTTCAATGGACCCGTTGGAATTTTAATTGAGTAAAAAGTACAGAAATTGAGATTTTGCAATATAATTGTGTTGAAAAGCTCCTAATGAATGATTTGAACTCCTAATATTTGATTAAAACTTGTTTTGCAGTCCTTTTTGTAGAGGTTTCGGACGAGCAGGTCGAATTGGGCCTTTCAATGGACCCGTTGGAATTTTCACTAAGTAAAAAGTACAGAAATTGCGGTTTTGCAATATAATTGTGTTGAAAAGCTCCTAATCAATTACATGAATTCCTAAAATTTGATTAAAACTTGTTTTGCAGTCCTTTTTGTAGAGGTTTCGGACGAGCGGGTCTAAATGGGCCTTTCAATGGACCCGTTGGAATTTTAACTGAGTAAAAAGTACAGAAATTTAGGTTTTGCAATATAATTGTGTTGAAAAGCTCCTAATCAATTACATGAACTCCTAAAATTTGATTAAAACTTGTTTTGCAGTCCTTTTTGTAGAGGTTTCGGACGAGCGGGTCGAAATGGGCCTTTCAATGGACCCGTTGGAATTTTAACTGAGTAAAAAGTAAATAAATTGCGGTTTTGTAATATAATTGTGTTGAAAAGCTCCTAATCAATTACATGAATTCATAAAATTTGATTAAAACTTGTTTTGCAGTCCCTGTTGAAGAGGTTTCGGACGAGCGGGTCGAAATGGGCCTTTCAATGGACCCGTTGGAATTTTAATTGAGTAAAAAGTACAGAAATTGTGGTTTTGCAATATAATTGTTTTGAAAAGCTCCTAATCAATTATTTGAACTCCTAGTATTTGATTAAAACTTGTTTTGCAGTCCTTTTTGTAGAGGTTTCGGACGATCAGGTCTAAATGGGCCTTTCAATGGACCCGTTGGAATTTTAACGAGTAAAAAGTACAGAAATTGCGGTTTTGCAATATAACTGTGTTGAAAAGCTCCTAATAAATAACATGAATTCCTAAAATTTGATTAAAACTTGTTTTGCGGTCATTTTTGTAAAGGTTTCGGACGAGCGGGTCGAAATTGGCCTTTCAATGGACCCATTGGAATTTTAACTGAGTAAAAAGTACAGAAATTGAGGTTTTGCAATATACTCTTGTTTAAAAGCTCCTAATCAATTACATGAACTCCTGAAATTTGATTAAAACTTGTTTTGCAGTCCTTTTTGTAGATGTTTCGGACGAGCGGGTCGAAATGGGCCTTTCAATGGACCCGTTGGAATTTTAAATGAGTAAAAAGTACAGAAATTGAGGTTTTGCAATATAATTGTGTTTAAAAGCTCCTAATCAATTATTTGAACTCGTAATATTTGAATAAAACATTTTTGCGGTCCTTTTTGTAGATGTTTCGGACGAGCATGTCTAAATGGGCCTTTCAATGGACCTGTTGGAATTTAAACTGAGTAAAAAGTACAAAAATTGAGGTCTTGAAATATAATTGTTTTGAAAAGCTCCTAATCAATTACATGAACTCCTAAAATTTGATTAAAACTTGTTTTGCAGTCCTTTTGTAGAGGTTTTGGACGAGCGGGTCTAAATGGGTCTTTCAATGGACCCGTTGGAATTTTAACCGAGTAAAAAGTACAGAAATTGAGGTTTTGCAATATAATTGTGTTGAAAAGCTCCTAATCAATTACATGAACTCCTAGAATTTGATTAAAACTTGTTTTGCAGTCCTTTTTGTAGAGGTTTCGGACGAGCGGGTCGAAATGGGCCTTTCAATGGTCCCGTTGGAATTTTAACTGAGTAAAAAGTACAGAAATTGCGGTTTTGCAATATAATTGTGTTTAAAAGCTCCTAATCAATTACATGAATTCCTAAAATTTTATTAAAACTTGTTTTGCAGTCCTTTTGTAGAGGTTTCGGACGAGCGGGTCAAAATGGGCCTTTTAATGGACCCGTTGGAATTTTAACAGAGTAAAAAGTACAGAAATTGAGGTTTTGCAATATAATTGTGTTTAAAAGCTCCTAATCAATTACATGAACTCCTAAAATTTGATTAAAACTTGTTTTGGAGTCCTTTTTGTAGAGGTTTCGGACGAGCGGGTCGAAATGGGCCTTTCAATGGACCCGTTGGAATTTTAACTGAGTAAAAAGTACAGAAATTGCGGTTTTGCAATATAATTGTGTTGGAAAGCTCCTAATCAATTATTTGAACTCCTAATATTTGAATAAAACATTTTTGCGGTCCTATTTGTAGAGGTTTCGGACGAGCGGGTCTAAATGGGCCTTTCAATGGACCCGTTGGAATTTTAACTGAGTAAAGAGTACAAAAATTGAGGTTTTGCAATATAATTGTGTTGAAAAGCTCCTAATAAATTACATGAACTCCTAAAATTTGATTAAAACTTGTTTTGCAGTCCTTTTTGTTGAGGTTTCGGACGAGCGGGTCGAAATGGGCCTTTCATTGGACCCGTTGGAATTTTAACTTAGTAAAAGTACATAAATTGCGGTTTTGCAATATAATTGTGTTGAAAAGCTCCTAATAAATTATTTGAACTCCTAATATTTGATTAAAACTTGTTTTGCGGTCCTTTTTGTAGAGGTTTTGGACGAGAGGGTCGAAATGGGCCTTTCAATGGTTCCGTTGGAATTTTAACTGAGTAAAAAGTACAGAAATTGAGGTTTTGCAATATAATTCTGTTCAAAAGCTCCTAATCAATTATTTGAACTCCTAATATTTGAATAAAAAAATTTTGTGGTCCATTTTGTAGAGGTTTCGGGCGAGCAAGTCTAAATAGGCCTTTGAATGGACCCGTTGGAATTTTAACTGAGTAAAAAGTACAGAAATTGAGGTTTTGAAATACAATTGTGTTTAAAAGCTCCTAATCAATTACATGAACTCCTACAATTTGATCAAAACTTGTTTTGCAGTCCTTTTTGTTGAGGTTTCGGAGGAGCGGGTCGAAATGGGCCTTTCAATGGACCCGTTGGAATTTTAACTGAGTAAAAGTACAGAAATTGTGGTTTTGTAATATAATTGTGTTGAAAAGCTCCTAATCAATTATTTGAACTCCTAATATTTGATTAAAACTTGTTTTGCGGTCCTTTTGTAGAGGTTTCGGACGAGCGGGTCGAAATGGGCCTTTCAATGGACCCGTTGGAATTTTAACTGAGTAAAAAGTACAGAAATTGCGGTTTTGCAATATAATTGTGTTGAAAAGCTCCTAATCAATTATTTGAACTCCTAATATTTGAATAAAACATTTTTGCGGTCCTTTTTGTAGAGGTTTCGGACGAGCAGGACTAAATGGGCCTTTCAATGGACCCGTTGGAATTTTAACTGAGTAAAAAGTACAGAAATTGCGGTTTTGCAATATTATTGTGTTGAAAAGCTCCTAATCAATTATTTGAACTCCTAATATTTGATTAAAACTTGTTTTGTGGTCCTTTTTGTAGAGGTTTCGGGCGAGCAGGTGTAAATGGGCCTTTCAATAGACCCGTTGGAATTTTAACTGAGTAAAAAGTACAGAAATTGCGGTTTTGCAATATAATTGTGTTGAAAAGCTCCTAATCAATTACATGAATTCCTAAAATTTGATTAAAACTTGTATTGCAGTCCTTTTTGTAGAGGTTTCAGACGAGCGGGTCGAAATGGGACTTTCAATGGACCCGTTGGAATTTTAACTGAGTAAAAGTACAGAAATTGCGGTTTTGAAATATAATTGTGTTGAAAAGCTCCTAATCAATTATTTGAACTCCTAATATTTGATTAAAACTTGTTTTGCGGTCCTTTTTGTAGAGGTTTTGGACGAGAGGGTCGAAATGGGCCTTTCAATGGACCCGTTGGAATTTTAACTGAGTAAAAAGTACAGAAATTGAGGTTTTGCAATATAATTGTGTTGAAAACCTCCTAATCAATTATTTGAACTCTTAATATTTGAATAAAACATTTAGGCGGTCCTTTTTATAGAGGTTTCGGACGAGCAGGTCTAAATGGGCCTTTCAATGGACCCGTTGGAATTTTAACTTAGTAAAAAGTTTAGAAATTGAGGTTTCGCAATATAATTGTGTTGAAAAGCTCCTAATAATTTACATGAACTCCTAAAATTTGATAAAAACTTGTTTTGCAGTCCTTTTTGTTGAGGTTTCGGACGAGCGGGTCGAGATTGGCCTTTCAATGGACCCGTTGGAATTTTAAATGAGTAAAAAGTACAGAAATTGAGGTTTTGCAATATAATTGTGTTGAAAAGCTCCTAATCAATTATTTGAACTCCTAAAATTCGAATAAAACATTTTTGCAGTCCTATTTGTAGAGATTTCGAACGAGCAGGTCTAAATGGGCCTTTCAATGGACCTGTTGGAATTTTAACTAAGTAAAAAATACAGAAATTGAGGTTTTGCAATATAATTGTTTTGAAAAGCTCCTAATCAATTATTTGAACTCCTAATATTTGAATAAAACATTTTAGCAGTCCTTTTTGTAGAGGTTTCGGACGAGTGGGTCGAAATGGGCCTTTCAATGGACCCGTTGGAATTTTAACTGAGTAAAAAGTATAGAAATTGAAGATTTGCAATGTAATTGTGTTGAAAAGCTCCTAATCAATTATTTGAACTCCTAATATTCGAATAAAACATTTTTGCGGTCCTATTTGTAGAGATTTCGAACGAGCAGGTCTAAATGGGCATTTCAATGGACTCGTTGGAATTTTAAATGAGTAAAAAGTACAGAAATTGAGGTTTTGCAATATAATTGTGTTGAAAAGCTCCTAATCAATTATTTTAACTCCTAATATTCGAATAAAACATTTTTGCGGTCCTATATGTAGAGATTTCGAACGAGCGGGTCTAAATGGGCCTTTCAATGGACCCGTTGGAATTTTAACTGAGTAAAAAGTACAGAAATTGAGATTTTTCAATATAATTGTGTTGAAAAGCTCCTAATCAATTATTTGAAATCCTAATATTTGAATAAAACATTTTAGCGGTCCTTTTTGTAGAGGTTTCGTACGAGTGGGTCGAAATGGGCCTTTCAATGGACCCGTTGGAATTTTAACTGAGTAAAAAGTACAGAAATTGAAGATTTGCAATGTAATTGTGTTGAAAAGCTTCTAATCAATTACATGAACTCCTAAAATTTGATTAAAACTTGTTTTGCCGTCCTTTTTGTAGAGGTTTCGGATGAGAGGGTCGAAATGGGCCTTCCAATGTACCCGTTGGAATTTTAACTAAGTAAAAAGTACAGAAATTGAGATTTTGCAATATAATTTTGTTGAAAAGCTCCTAATCAATTATTTGAACTCCTAATATTTGAATAAAACATTTTTGTGGTCCTTTTTGTAGAGGTTTCGGACGAGCGGGTCGAAATGGGCCTCTTAATTGACCCGTTGGAATTTTAACTGAGTAAAAAGTACAGAAATTGAGGTTTTGCAATATAATTGTGTTGAAAAGCTCCTAATGAATTATTTGAACTCCTAATATTTGATTAAAACTTGTTTTGCAGTCCTTTTTGTAGAGGTTTTGGACGAGCGGGTCAAGTTGGGCCTTTAACCGGACCCGTTGGAATTTTAACTGAGTAAAAAGTACAGAAATTGAGGTTTTGCAATATAATTGTGTTGAAAAGCTCCTATTCAATTATTTAAACTCCTAATATTTGAATAAAACATTTTCGGTCCTTTTTGTAGAGGATTCGGACGAGCAGGTCTAAATGGGCCTTTCAATGGACCCGTTGGAATTTTAACTGAGTAAAAAGTACAGAAATTAAGGTTTTGCAATGTAATTGTGTTGAAAAGCTTCTAATCAATTACATGAACTCCTAAAATTTGATTAAAACTTGTTTTGCGGTCCTTTTTATAGAGGTTTTGGACGAGAGGGTCGAAATGGGCATTTCAATGGACCCGTTGGAATTTTAACTGAGTAAAAAGTACAGAAATTGAGGTTTTGCAATATAATTGTGTTGAAAAGCTCCTAATCAATTATTTGAAATCCTAAAATTTGAATAAAACATTTTTGCGGTCCTTTTCGTAGAGGTTTCGGACGAGCAGGTCTAAATGGGCTTTTCAATGGACCCGTTGGAATTTTAACTGAGTAAAAAGTACAGAAATTGAGGTTTTGCAATATAATTGTGTTCAAAAGCTCCTAATCAATTACATGAATTCCTAAAATTTGATTAAAACTTGTTTTGCAGTCCTTTTTGTAGAGGTTTCGGACGAGCAGGTCTAAATGGGCCTTTCAATGGACCCGTTGGAATTTTAACTGAGTAAAAAGTACAGAAATTGCGGTTTTGCAATATAACTGTGTTGAAAAGCTCCTAATGTAACCCCCGTAGCCCGGTCTAGACGGATGAACCGAACTACAAAGATTACACGGGGAAAACCAAAGTCAACCCGAAAGTCAACCTTGATTAACGACCCTTTTTTTTTTCTTTTTAATCTTGTCTAGATGCACATTAACCTTAAGTGTGACCATACAAACAACGTATTAACAGATCACAAGCATCAGAGATCAAACAGGGACCCAATTGAACAAATTACAACTTTAGGGACCAAATTGTATATTCTGATAAATTAAGGGACTCAGCCCAAAATAAAGTTACCATTTTGAAATTAGTCAGGTTCCATGCATCACTGTGAAATTTCAGCTTAAAAGGACATCCACAGCTCATGCAATTGATCACGCAAGACTTAGGACCAAAACGCAAACAATTCAAAACATGTAACTACCATGACAGCCCCCTAACAGTCGACCGTTCCGAAACAGGCTAGCCCTGTTCCGAAACGGGTTCCGGAACATGGCCTCGGCAGAGGCTAAACCGTTTCGAAACGGAGCATACCGTTTCGGACGCCTGGGTTCATGCAAGGCACCCGTTCCGAAACGGTACACCCCTGTTCCGAAACGCCTGCACAAAAACCAGCAAACAAGCATACCAGATCATGCAATTGGACACTCAAACATGCTCCAAACATCACCAAACTTTACCAGCATACAATTAAACATATTTAACACATATAAGCATCAACAATTCAGCAAGATAACATCTCATGCAAAAAGCCCTAAATTCAAGGTCATGCTTCCTACACAAGCTAACATTCAAGCCTTAAACCTTCAAAAGCAAGCAATAGAAATTCAATCCAAAACCAGCATCAACAACCACATACAACATATTTAGGGAGTCATAAACACCTCCCAAAACAAATACATTGGTCCCCCATTGCCAAAAACGTACAAAAGCCAAAACACTTATAAAACCTTCATACTTTGAGCTTTACTTGTACTTGTTTGCTTGCCTCCTCTTGCTGCCCTCAATGCACCCTAATGCTCTGCATTATTGAATCAAGAAAACGAGAGAGCGTAAGCCAAAGCTTAGTGAGGAGTGCTCTTTAAAAACCATTCAATAATGCATTTAAAACCATTTGTAAATCATGCTTGTAAACAACCTTTACACATGCTCAAAGCATACTTTAAATCAAGCAATAACATGCTTCCACATTTCATTTAAACTAGCATCTCATGCTTCAACATAAACATTAAATCATGCATCTCATGCATCTCACGTACAAAACATGTCATATTGGCTCAAGTGATACATTTCATTTAGAAATCAAGTTCAACAACTTTTCCCAAGGACTTTTAAACACCTTGGACCCCAAGGACTTTTAAACACCTTGGCCATGGACTTTTAAACACCATGAATGGACCACACAAGGACTTTTAACCACCTTTGTGTCCGTAGCTTGAATTACCCCAAGGACTTTTAAACACCTTGGCCCCAAGGACTTTTAAACACCTTGGCCCCATGGACTTTTAACCACCATGGAAAGGAGCACCTAAGGACTTTTAACCACCTTAGAGTCCGCAACAAGATTCATCCAAGGACTTTTAACCACCTTGATGATCTTAGATAACTAGGCTCACTCAAGGACTTTTAACCACCTTAGTGACCTT
The DNA here is from genome assembly GCA_958450335.1 of Hibiscus tridactylites. Lineage (NCBI taxonomy): Eukaryota > Viridiplantae > Streptophyta > Magnoliopsida > Malvales > Malvaceae > Hibiscus > Hibiscus tridactylites. The sequence continues at coordinate 49,551,449 of OY288265.1, read as the reverse complement.
CACTTTTACAAACCATCACTTGCCAATATACACTTTATACATCACATAGTCCACTGTTTTAAAGCATTTAAATCAAGCCATTTCATCATGCATTTCAAAACATTAAATCATCATTTAACAATGCATAAAAACAAGGTACTCTTACCTAGAGACACCTTCAACACATGGCTTAAATCATCAGCATAAATCATGCTAAAACATCAGCAATTAACATGCTAAAACATGCTTCCCAGAACAGTAGCAAATCATGCAAAATCATCATTTCACATTTCATCAAAACATGGCCACCACTTAAAGAGAGTAATCCGAAAACTTACACTTGAGCTTAGCAAAGTTGCTTAGACTTAAACTAAGCTCCCAAAACCTTCAACCTTTGGTTTAAAAGCTGAAAATCCATTTTCACTCACCGATTACCAAACAAGCCTAGCCAACAAGCTTTCCAAGCTTCCGAAACCTTCCGAAAACACCTCCAAAACTCAAGGATCAACCTCCCCTGTTTCAAGCACATAAAAACAGAACATTAATGCATCCTTATGCATTAAAACACCAGCAACATCAACACAACTCGCTGCTCATCACAAATCTAACAATTTGGCTACCAAACACAACCGAAATCATCTCCAAACACTTCCAAAACTTAACCCAGCCAAGATCCATCACTTCTAACCATTTTTATACATCAACTAACATGCAAAAAGATCACAACCACGTCCTTATACCTCCAGGTATAACAGATCACCAAAAACACTCCAAAAACAACCAAAAACTCAAGCCAAACTTAGGAAATTCAACCTATCCGGGATTGCATTGATTAAACCTCAACTTCTAATCATTTTAGCATTCATTTAACATCATTTTAACACCTCAAAACCCTGCTTAAACAGATCACACGAAATTTTTACCAAAATCACCAAATCTTGCATTTTAGCCAAAAAAATCAAGATCTCAATTGAAAAGCCTTTAATAAAACATGAATCAAGGATTGAGAACTTAGGAATTTCAGTAAAGAACTGATAGTTTAGAGGAGAAGGACGTTCTTACCTCCAAACTCGAATTTCTCCCTTTTAGAGCCAAAATGCTTGATGAAACAATTTGCAAATTGAGAGGTTTTGATGATGAGATGATTAGGAATCAAATGAGAGTTGAAATGAAAGATGTAGATGCCAAAATCAGAGAAAGAAATCTGAGGAAATCTTGTTTGGGTAGAGAGAAAATGAGAGAAAAGAGAATTTGAGAGAAAATAGAAAATTAGTTAAGATTTGGTTAAAATGATTTCCCTCTCTTCTCTTAATCTTTAAAAATCAGATTTTAAACTTAAAATATCTTAGAAAAATCTGGAGAAATCCTTTTTGGAATAATAGCTCCTTAAAGATTCAAAGTTTCAATCCTTTATAAAACTGTCCCGCAACTTTCAAAAATTACATTTTGGTCACTAGTCAAAATGTCAACCTTCCGAACCTCATTTCCAAAATTGATTTCACAGTTCACTTTTATATATTAAAAGATGATTTTAGAATATTTTTTTTCCATATTTTTAATGCAACCCGAACTAGGTTTTCCTAAATTCCCTCTTATATATTCGATCAGCACTTTGACTAAACCGGTCAACGCCAAAACTTCTGAGCCCAAAACCGGGGCGTTACAACTCTCCCCCCCTTAAGAAATTTCGTCCTCGAAATTTACCTGAAGGAAAGAGATAAGGAAACTGCTTCAGCATATCCTCCTTCCGCTCCCACGTGGCTTCCTCAACACCGCGATGCTTCCACAGCACCTTCACCAACTCAATGGTCTTGCCACGAAGAACCTTGCTATCTGAATCCAGAATCTTCACCGGTTCCTCATCATAGGTCAAATCCGGATTCAATTCCACCTCCTCCACAGGCGACACATGCGAAGGATCAGATCGATACCTCCGGAGCATAGAAATATGGAACACATCATGAATCTTCTCCAGCTCCTGAGGTAACCTCAACCGATACGCAACAGGACCAACACGCTCAACAACCTCATACGGTCCAATATATCTAGGGCTCAGCTTACCCTTCCGCCCAAACCTCATCACCTTCTTCCAAGGCGAAACCTTCAAGAACACGCGATCACCCACCGCAAACTCTATCTCCCTACGCTTCAAATCCGCGTAAGACTTCTGCCGATCCGAAGCAGCCTTCAACCTCTCACATATGAGCTTCACTTTCTCGGTGGTACCTTTCAACAAAGCAGGCATCGAAACCAACTTTTGACCAGTTTCAGCCCAACACAGAGGAGTCCTACACCTCCTCCCATACAGGGCCTCATAAGGTGCCATCTGTATACTTGCCTGAAAACTGTTGTTGTAATCGAACTCAACCAAAGGCAGATGCTTCTCCCAAGAACCTTGGAACTCTATCACGCAACATCTCAACATATCCTCCAAGATCTGAATAACTCGCTCAGACTGGCCATCCGACTGAGGATGATAGGATGTACTGAAATGCAACCTTGTACCCAGAGCTTGATGCAAACACTGCCAAAAACGCGATGTGAACCTCGGATCCCTATCCGACACGATCGACTTAGGCACACCATGCAACCTCACAACCTCAGCAACGTACAGCTCTGCCAGCTTATCCAAAGAAAACGTAGTATGCACAGGCAAGAAATGTGCACACTTCGTCAGGCGATCCACAATCACCCAAACAGAATTCTTCTTCGACGGAGACAAGGGCAAACCAGATACAAAATCCATGGTAACCCTCTCCCACTTCCATTCAGGGATTTTCAACGGTTGCAACAAACCAGAAGGAACCTGATGTTCAGCCTTAACTCGCTGACACACCAAACACTTGCTCACGAACTCTGCCACATCCTTCTTCAAGCCCACCCAATAGTACTCATCACGAAGATCGCGATACATCTTTGTACTACCAGGATGCATAGCAAAAGGACTATTATGACCTTCAGCTAGAATAGCATGCCTCAACTCAGCATCTACAGGCACTACTATCCGATTACCAAAACACAACACTCCATCCTCATTAAAACAGAAATCCGAAGGTCTACCCTCCGCGATATCCTGAACATGAGACACCAAGGAATCATCCAACAACTGCTTATCCTTGATCAACTGAACCAACGAAGGTTTCACTTGCAACTCAGCAACAAGACCACCATCCTGCGATATACTCAAGCTAGCAAACATAGCTCTCAGCTCAACAGCTACCTTCCTACTCAAGGCATCCGCAACAACATTGGCCTTTCCAGGATGATACTCTATCGTCAGATCATAATCCTTGAGCAACTCCAACCAACGTCGCTGCCTGAGATTCAACTCCTTCTGAGACATCAGATATCTCAAACTCTTGTGATCCGTGTACACAGTACACTTCTCACCATACAGATAATGCCTCCAGATCTTCAGAGCAAAAACCACTGCAGCCAGCTCGATATCATGCGTAGGATAATTGCGCTCATGCACCTTCAACTGCCGCGACGCATAAGCCACAACCTTACCCTCTTGCATCAGCACACACCCCAAACCAACATAGGATGCATCACTGTAGACTACAAACTCTTTCCCTGATTCAGGCTGAATCAAGATAGGAGCTTGCGTCAAAGCCAACTTCAGCTTCTCAAAAGCTTGCTGTCTCGCTTCTGTCCACTCATACCTAACATCTTTCTGCAGCAACTTCGTCAAAGGAGCAGCAATCTTGGAAAAACCATCCACAAACCTTCGGTAGTATCCTGCCAAACCAAGGAAACTACGAATCTCCTGAACAGACTTCGGAACTTTCCAGTTCATCACCGCTTCAATCTTCTGAGGATCAACACGAATCCCCTCAGCTGAGACCACATGCCCAAGAAAAACAACCTCTCTAAGCCAAAACTCACACTTGCTCAACTTAGCATAAAGCTGATTCTCCAACAAAGCTTGCAACACAACCCTCAAATGCTCTTCGTGCTCTTCCTCAGTACGCGAGTACACAAGGATATCATCAATGAACACCACAACAAACTTGTCCAGGTATTCATGAAAAACACGATTCATCATGTCCATGAAAGCAGCAGGAGCATTTGTCAAACCAAACGGCATCACAAGGAACTCATAATGCCCATACCTTGTCCTGAAAGCTGTCTTAGGCACATCCACATCCTTCACCTTCAATTGATAATACCCTGACCTCAAGTCAATCTTAGAGAACACAGCAGCTCCCCGAAATTGATCAAAGAGATCATCAATCCTCGGCAAAGGATATCGATTCTTGATAGTCAACTTGTTCAGCTGACGGTAATCAATGCACATCCTCATCGTGCCATCTTTCTTCTTCACAAACAAGACAGGAGCACCCCAAGGCGAAACACTTGGCCGGATGAAACCACGATCAAGCAACTCTTGCAACTGCGTCTTCAGCTCCTTCAGCTCCTTAGGTGCCATTCTATAGGGAGTAATGGACACAGGAGTGGTATTCTCATACAGCTCAATACCAAACTCCACCTCGCGATTAGGAGGTAAACCAGGCAACTCCTCAGGAAAAACATCAGGAAACTCCTTCACAACCCTGATATCCTGCACCCTCAGCTCCTTCGAACTAGGATTCATCACAAAAGCCAGAAAAGCTTCACAACCTTGCCTCAGCATCCTGCTCGCCTCCAAGGTAGAAACAACATTGGCAAGAAACTTCACATTCTCACCAACCACCACCACTTCATAATCATCCGCAAGCCTAAGCGAAACCCGCTTATTCTCACAATCCACAACAGCACGATGCTCAGCAAGCCAATCCATACCAAGGATCACATCAAAACCATAAAAGGGCAACTCCATAAGATCAACAGGAAAGACATGCTCTTGAACAACCAAAGGACACCTTTTATAAAGCTTACGAGTCACAACAGTTTCACCAAAAGAACTAGTGACTCTAACACCAACATCCAAAAACTCAACAGGCAAACCAAGCAACTCAGCATGCTCACGAAGAATGTATGAATGCGTAGATCCAGAATCAATCAAAGAAAGCAATGACAAGGATTGCAAAGTAAAGGTACCTGCAATCACATCTGCATCATTCCTTCCTTCGCGCTGAGCATACACCCTCGCTTGGCCTCCACCCTCAGGTTGAATAGCCTCAACATGAGCTACACCGCGCCCACCTTCCTCTCGTCTCTGAAAATTACCACGACCGCGCCCACGACCTCTCTGCGATGCTGCAACAACAGAAGCACGCTCTTGACCACCAGCCATCCTCGGACAATCGCGTCTCAGATGATCAGCTGAACCACAACTCCAGCACTCATAACCAGCTGCTATCACAGGAGCTTGCACCTCCCTCCCAGCACGAGGACAGTCACGCTTCAAGTGACCACGGGAACCACAAATCCAACAAGCACTAGGGTCAGCTCTAGCATTACCACCCCTAGCAGATGCACCTCCACCTCTCTTAGACGAGGACTGAAACCTCTGATCACGCCCTCTCTTGTTCCGACCACCAGAACTATACTCAGCAGCTCTCTTTCCAGAACTAGCTCCAGCACCCTTAGCAGACAAACTCAGGTTCATCTCAATGTCCTTCGATCGACTAACCAGCACATCGAAATCATTGTACTCAGCAGCTAACATATAAGTCTTAACTTCCATCACCAAACCATAACGGAACCTTTCGCACCTTTCGCGCTCATCAGGTACCAACTCTGGTGCATACTGGCTAAGACGTACAAACTGTACCTCATACTCAGCCACACTCATGTTCCCTTGGGTCAGAGACATGAATTCACGCTTCTTTTCATCCAGATATCTAACTCCCAGATATCTCCTCTTGAACGCATGCTGAAAGAACGTCCAAGTAACATCAGCATCAGCCATCCCAGAGATTGTGGTCGTCCACCACGTATAAGCATCACCTTGCAGCAGTGACACCACACACCCCAGCTTCTGCACGTCAGTGCAACTCATTTGTCCCAAGACACGCTTAGTACTCTCTAACCATGCTTCAGACCTTTCAGCTGACATACCCCTAAACTCAGTCCCACCAAGACTGCGCAAACGTTCCAAGGGTAGTCTAGCACCAGCATCTCCTTGATGCGCAGCTCCTTGAGCTCCAGCTACTGCTGCTCGAAACGCACCCGCAATAGCTTGTACAAGCACAGACATGTCAGGTATCGCTTGCCCCTGACCAGCTTCAGGTCCTGCAGCTCCAGCACCAGCTGCCTCAGCTCCAGCTCCAACTCTTTCCCTCTCCGCACCACCACCACCAGGTGGAGGAGGAGGTATCACAGCACTACCAGTGTGCTCATCATTCACATTCCCCTCCGGGGTCGTAGCTCTCGCGCTACTCCTTAACTCTCTACGTGGTGCCATACTTTACCATGCATAACAATACAAAATAAACAAGTCAGGACCAGCAAGGTAAGCAAATTCCAAGTATTCAAGCTCAATTTCTTTCAAAAACAACATCATCCCTTTAGCTTTTGTTTGGCAATGGGTACCCTCATCATGCATCATCACAACATGCATCACATACACATCATCATATAATAACACTGAACATGCTTTCACTCAATAAGCATACCAACCAACCCATGCTTCAATCATGCATACACACATTCCCAATTACTCGAGAACTCAGCTCTGATACCACCAAATGTAACCCCCGTAGCCCGGTCTAGACGGATGACCCGAACTACAAAGATTACACGGGGAAAACCAAAGTCAACCCGAAAGTCAACCTTGATTAACGACCCTTTTTTTTTCTTTTTAATCTTGTCTAGATGCACATTAACCTTAAGTGTGACCATACAAACAACGTATTAACAGATCACAAGCATCAGAGATCAAACAGGGACCCAATTGAACAAATTACAACTTTAGGGACCAAATTGTATATTCTGATAAATTAAGGGACTCAGCCCAAAATAAAGTTACCATTTTGAAATTAGTCAGGTTCCATGCATCACTGTGAAATTTCAGCTTAAAAGGACATCCACAGCTCATGCAATTGATCACGCAAGACTTAGGACCAAAACGCAAACAATTCAAAACATGTAACTACCATGACAGCCCCCTAACAGTTGACCGTTCCGAAACAGGCTAGCCCTGTTCCGAAACACGGGCCGTTCCGAAACGGGTTCCGGAACATGGCCTCGGCAGAGGCTAAACCGTTTCGAAACGGAGCATACCGTTTCGGACGCCTGGGTTCATGCAAGGCACCCGTTCCGAAACGGTACACCCCTGTTCCGAAACGCCTGCACAAAAACCAGCAAACAAGCATACCAGATCATGCAATTGGACACTCAAACATGCTCCAAACATCACCAAACTTTACCAGCATACAATTAAACATATTTAACACATATAAGCATCAACAATTCAGCAAGATAACATCTCATGCAAAAAGCCCTAAATTCAAGGTCATGCTTCCTACACAAGCTAACATTCAAGCCTTAAACCTTCAAAAGCAAGCAATAGAAATTCAATCCAAAACCAGCATCAACAACCACATACAACATATTTAGGGAGTCATAAACACCTCCCAAAACAAATACATTGGTCCCCCATTGCCAAAAACGTACAAAAGCCAAAACACTTATAAAACCTTCATACTTTGAGCTTTACTTGTACTTGTTTGCTTGCCTCCTCTTGCTGCCCTCAATGCACCCTAATGCTCTGCATTATTGAATCAAGAAAACGAGAGAGCGTAAGCCAAAGCTTAGTGAGGAGTGCTCTTTAAAAACCATTCAATAATGCATTTAAAACCATTTGTAAATCATGCTTGTAAACAACCTTTACACATGCTCAAAGCATACTTTAAATCAAGCAATAACATGCTTCCACATTTCATTTAAACTAGCATCTCATGCTTCAACATAAACATTAAATCATGCATCTCATGCATCTCACGTACAAAACATGTCATATTGGCTCAAGTGATACATTTCATTTAGAAATCAAGTTCAACAACTTTTCCCAAGGACTTTTAAACACCTTGGACCCCAAGGACTTTTAAACACCTTGGCCATGGACTTTTAAACACCATGAATGGACCACACAAGGACTTTTAACCACCTTTGTGTCCGTAGCTTGAATTACCCCAAGGACTTTTAAACACCTTGGCCCCAAGGACTTTTAAACACCTTGGCCCCATGGACTTTTAACCACCATGGAAAGGAGCACCTAAGGACTTTTAACCACCTTAGAGTCCGCAACAAGATTCATCCAAGGACTTTTAACCACCTTGATGATCTTAGATAACTAGGCTCACTCAAGGACTTTTAACCACCTTAGTGACCTTCACTTTTACAAACCATCACTTGCCAATATACACTTTATACATCACATAGTCCACTGTTTTAAAGCATTTAAATCAAGCCATTTCATCATGCATTTCAAAACATTAAATCATCATTTAACAATGCATAAAAACAAGGTACTCTTACCTAGAGACACCTTCAACACATGGCTTAAATCATCAGCATAAATCATGCTAAAACATCAGCAATTAACATGCTAAAACATGCTTCCCAGAACAGTAGCAAATCATGCAAAATCATCATTTCACATTTCATCAAAACATGGCCACCACTTAAAGAGAGTAATCCGAAAACTTACACTTGAGCTTAGCAAAGTTGCTTAGACTTAAACTAAGCTCCCAAAACCTTCAACCTTTGGTTTAAAAGCTGAAAATCCATTTTCACTCACCGATTACCAAACAAGCCTAGCCAACAAGCTTTCCAAGCTTCCGAAACCTTCCGAAAACACCTCCAAAACTCAAGGATCAACCTCCCCTGTTTCAAGCACATAAAAACAGAACATTAATGCATCCTTATGCATTAAAACACCAGCAACATCAACACAACTCGCTGCTCATCACAAATCTAACAATTTGGCTACCAAACACAACCGAAATCATCTCCAAACACTTCCAAAACTTAACCCAGCCAAGATCCATCACTTCTAACCATTTTTATACATCAACTAACATGCAAAAAGATCACAACCACGTCCTTATACCTCCAGGTATAACAGATCACCAAAAACACTCCAAAAACAACCAAAAACTCAAGCCAAACTTAGGAAATTCAACCTATCCGGGATTGCATTGATTAAACCTCAACTTCTAATCATTTTAGCATTCATTTAACATCATTTTAACACCTCAAAACCCTGCTTAAACAGATCACACGAAATTTTTACCAAAATCACCAAATCTTGCATTTTAGCCAAAAAAATCAAGATCTCAATTGAAAAGCCTTTAATAAAACATGAATCAAGGATTGAGAACTTAGGAATTTCAGTAAAGAACTGATAGTTTAGAGGAGAAGGACGTTCTTACCTCCAAACTCGAATTTCTCCCTTTTAGAGCCAAAATGCTTGATGAAACAATTTGCAAATTGAGAGGTTTAGATGATGAGATGATTAGGAATCAAATGAGAGTTGAAATGAAAGATGTAGATGCCAAAATCAGAGAAAGAAATCTGAGGAAATCTTGTTTGGGTAGAGAGAAAATGAGAGAAAAGAGAATTTGAGAGAAAATAGAAAATTAGTTAAGATTTGGTTAAAATGATTTCCCTCTCTTCTCTTAATCTTTAAAAATCAGATTTTAAACTTAAAATATCTTAGAAAAATCTGGAGAAATCCTTTTTGGAATAATAGCTCCTTAAAGATTCAAAGTTTCAATCCTTTATAAAACTGTCCCGCAACTTTCAAAAATTACATTTTGGTCACTAGTCAAAATGTCAACCTTCCGAACCTCATTTCCAAAATTGATTTCACAGTTCACTTTTATATATTAAAAGATGATTTTAGAATATTTTTTTTCCATATTTTTAATGCAACCCGAACTAGGTTTTCCTAAATTCCCTCTTATATATTCGATCAGCACTTTGACTAAACCGGTCAACGCCAAAACTTCTGAGCCCAAAACCGGGGCGTTACACCTAATCAATAACATGAATTCCTAAAATTTGATTAAAACTTGTTTTGCGGTCATTTTTGTAAAGGTTTCGGACGAGCGGGTCGAAATGGGCCTTTCAATGGACCCATTGGAATTTTAACTGAGTAAAAAGTACAGAAATTGAGGTTTTGCAATATACTCTTGTTTAAAAGCTCCTAATCAATTACATGAACTCCTGAAATTTGATTAAAACTTGTTTTGCAGTCCTTTTTGTAGATGTTTCGGACGAGCGGGTCGAAATGGGCCTTTCAATGGACCCGTTGGAATTTTAAATGAGTAAAAAGTACAGAAATTGAGGTTTTGCAATATAATTGTGTTTAAAAGCTCCTAATCAATTATTTGAACTCCTAATATTTGAATAAAACATTTTTGCGGTCCTTTTTGTAGAGGTTTCGGACGAGCATGTCTAAATGGGCCTTTCAATGGACCTGTTGGAATTTTAACTGAATAAAAAGTACAGAAATTGAGGTTTTGCAATATAATTGTTTTGAAAAGCTCCTAATCAATTACATGAACTCCTAAAATTTGATTAAAACTTGTTTTGCAGTCCTTTTTGTAGAGGTTTTGGACGAGCGGGTCTAAATGGGCCTTTCAATGGACCCGTTGGAATTTTAACTGAGTAAAAAGTACAGAAATTGAGGTTTTGCAATATAATTGTGTTGAAAAGCTCCTAATCAATTACATGAACTCCTAAAATTTGATTAAAACTTGTTTTGCAGTCCTTTTTGTAGAGGTTTCGGACGAGCGGGTCGAAATGGGCCTTTCAATGGTCCCGTTGGAATTTTAACTGAGTAAAAAGTACAGAAATTTCGATTTTGCAATATAATTGTGTTTAAAAGCTCCTAATCAATTACATGAATTCCTAAAATTTTATTAAAACTTGTTTTGCAGTCCTTTTGTAGAGGTTTCGGACGAGCGGATCAATATGGGCCTTTCAAAGGACCCGTTGGAATTTTAACAGAGTAAAAAGTACAGAAATTGAGGTTTTGCAATATAATTGTGTTTAAAAGCTCCTAATCAATTACATGAACTCCTAAAATTTGATTAAAACTTGTTTTGGCGTCCTTTTTGTAGAGGTTTCGGACGAGCGGGTCGAAATGGGCCTTTCAATGGACCCGTTGGAATTTTAACTGAGTAAAAAGTACAGAAATTGCGGTTTTGCAATATAATTGTGTTGGAAAGCTCCTAGTCAATTATTTGAACTCCTAATATTTGAATAAAACATTTTTGCGGTCCTTTTTGTAGATGTTTCGGACGAGCGGGTCTAAATGGGCCTTTCAATGGACCCGTTGGAATTTTAACTGAGTAAAAAGTACAAAAATTGAGGTTTTGCAATATAATTGTGTTGAAAAGCTCCTAATCAATTACATGAACTCCTAAAGTTTGATTAAAACTTGTTTTGCAGTCCTTTTTGTTGAGGTTTCGGACGAGCGGGTCGAAGTGGGACTTTCAATGGACATGTTGTAATTTTAAATGAGTAAAAAGTACAGAAATTTAGGTTTTGCAATATAATTGTGTTGAAAAGCTCCTAATAAATTATTTGAACTCCTAATATTTGAATAAAACATTTTTGCGGTCCTTTTTCTAGGGGTTTCGGACGAGCAGGTCTAAATGGGCCTTTCATTGGACCCGTTGGAATTTTAACTTAGTAAAAGTACATAAATTGCGGTTTTGCAATATAATTGTGTTGAAAAGCTCCTAATCAATTATTTGAACTCCTAATATTTGATTAAAACTTGTTTTGCGGTCCTTTTTGTTGAGGTTTTGGACGAGAGGGTCGAAATGGGCCTTTCAATGGTTCCGTTGGAATTTTAACTGAGTAAAAAGTACAGAAATTGAGGTTTTGCAATATAATTGTGTTCAAAAGCTCCTAATCAATTATTTGAACTCCTAATATTTGAATAAAAAAATTTTGTGGTCCATTTTGTAGAGGTTTTGGGCGAGCAAGTCTAAATGGGCCTTTCAATGGACCCGTTGGAATTTTAACTGAGTAAAAAGTACAGAAATTGAGGTTTTGAAATACAATTGTGTTTAAAAGCTCCTAATCAATTACATGAACTCCTAAAATTTGATCAAAACTTGTTTTGCAGTCCTTTTTGTTGAGGTTTCGGACGAGCGGGTCGAAATGGGCCTTTCAATGGACCCGTTGGAATTTTAACTGAGTAAAAGTACAGAAATTGCGGTTTTGTAATATAATTGTGTTGAAAAGCTCCTAATCAATTATTTGAACTCCTAATATTTGATTAAAACTTGTTTTGCGGTCCTTTTTGTAGAGGTTTCGGACGAGCGGGTCGAAATGGGCCTTTCAATGGACCCGTTGGAATTTTAACTGAGTAAAAAGTACAGAAATTGCGGTTTTGCAATATAATTGTGTTGAAAAGCTCCTAATCAATTATTTGAACTCCTAATATTTGAATAAAACATTTTTGTGGTCCTTTTTGTAGAGGTTTCGGACGAGCAGGTCTAAATGGGCCTTTCAATGGACCCGTTGGAATTTTAACTGAGTAAAAAGTACAGAAATTGCGGTTTTGCAATATTATTGTGTTGAAAAGCTCCTAATCAATTATTTGAACTCCTAATATTTGATTAAAACTTGTTTTGCGGTCCTTTTTGTAGAGGTTTCGGGCGAGCAGGTGTAAATGGGCCTTTCAATGGACCCGTTGGAATTTTAACTGAGTAAAAAGTACAGAAATTGCGGTTTTGCAATATAATTGTGTTGAAAAGCTCCTAATCAATTACATGAATTCCTAAAATTTGATTAAAACTTGTATTGCAGTCCTTTTTGTAGAGGTTTCGGACGAGCGGGTCGAAATGGGACTTTCAATGGACCCGTTGGAATTTTAACTGAGTAAAAGTACAGAAATTGCGGTTTTGAAATATAATTGTGTTGAAAAGCTCCTAATCAAATATTTGAACTCCTAATATTTGATTAAAACTTGTTTTGCGGTCCTTTTTGTAGAGGTTTTGGACGAGAGGGTCGAAATGGGCCTTTCAATGGACCCGTTGGAATTTTAACTGAGTAAAAAGTACAAAAATTGAGGTTTTGCAATATAATTGTGTTGAAAACCTCCTAATCAATTATTTGAACTCCTAATATTTGAATAAAACATTTACGCGGTCCTTTTTGTAGAGGTTTCGGACGAGCAGGTCTAAATGGGCCTTTCAATGGACCCGTTGGAATTTTAACTGAGTAAAAAGTTCAGAAATTGAGGTTTCGCAATATAATTGTGTTGAAAAGCTCCTAATAATTTACATGAACTCCTAAAATTTGATAAAAACTTGTTTTGCAGTCCTTTTTGTTGAGGTTTCGGACGAGCGGGTCGAGATTGGCCTTTCAATGGACCCGTTGGAATTTTAAATGAGTAAAAAGTACAGAAATTGAGGTTTTGCAATATAATTGTGTTGAAAATCTCCTAATCAATTATTTGAACTCCTAATATTCGAATAAAACATTTTTACGGTCCTATTTGTAGAGATTTCGAACGAGCAGGTCTAAATGGGCCTTTCAATGGACCCGTTGGAATTTTAACTAAGTAAAAAATACAGAAATTGAGGTTTTGCAATATAATTGTTTTGAAAAGCTCCTAATCAATTATTTGAAATCCTAATATTTGAACAAAACATTTTTGCGGTCCTTTTTGTAGAGGTTTCGGACGAGCAGGTCTAAATGGGCTTTTCAATGGACCCGTTGGAATTTTAACTGAGTAAAAAGTACAGAAATTGAGGTTTTGCAATATAATTGTGTTCAAAAGCTCATAATCAATTATTTGAACTCCTAATATTTGAATAAAACGTTTTTGCGGTCCTTTTTGTAGAGGTTTCGGACGAGCAGGTATAAATGGGCCTTTCAATGGACCCGTTGGAATTTTAATTGAGTAAAAAGTACATAAATTGAGGTTTTGCAATATAATTGTGTTCAAAAGCTCCTAATCAATTATTTGAACTACTAATATTTGAATAAAACATTTTTTCGGTCCTTTTTGCAGAGGTTTCGGACGAGCAGGTCTAAATGGGCCTTTCAATGGACCCGTTGGAATTTTAACTGAGTAAAAAGTACAGAAATTGAGGTTTTGCAATATAATTTTGTTTAAAAGCTCATAATCAATTACATGAATTCCTAAAGTTTGATTAAAACTTGTTTTGCAGTCCTTTTTGTAGAGGTTTCGGACGAGCGGGTCGAAATGGGCCTTTCAATGGACCCTTTGGAATTTTAACTGAGTAAAAAGTACAGAAATTGTGGTTTTGCAATATAATTGTGTTGAAAAGCTCCTAATCAATTATTTGAACTCCTAATATTTGAATAAAACATTTTTGCGGTCCTTTTTGTAGAGGTTTCGGACGAGTAGGTCTAAATGGGCCTTTCAATGGACCCGTTGGAATTTTAACTGAGTAAAAAGTACAGAAATTGAGGTTTTGCAATATAATTGTGTTGAAAAGCTCCTAATCAATTACATGAACTCCTAAAATTTGATTAAAACTTGTTTTGCAGTCCTTTTGTGGAGGTTTCGGACGATTGGGTCGAAATGGGCCTTTCAATGGACCCGTTGGAATTTTAACTGAGTAAAAGTACATAAATTGCGATTTTGCAATATAATTGTGTTGAAAAGCTCGTAATCAATTATTTGAACTCCTAATGTTTGATTAAAACTTGTTTTGCGGTCCTTTTTGTAAAGCTTTCGGACGAGCAGGTCTAAATGGGCCTTTCAATGGACCCGTTAGAATTTTAACTAAGTAAAAAGTACAGAAATTGCGGTTTTGCAATATAATTGTGTTGAAAAGCTCCTAATCAATTACATGAATTCCTATAATTTGATTAAAACTTGTTTTGTGGTCCTTTTTGAAGAGGTTTCGGATGAGCGGTTCGAAATGGGCCTTTCAATGGACCCGTTGGAATTTTAACTGAGTAAAAAGTACAGAAATTGAGGTTTTGCAATATAATTGTGTTGAAAAGCTCCTAATCAATTACATGAACTCCTAAAATTTGATTAAAACTTGTTTTGCGGTCCTTTTCGTAGAGGTTTCGGACGAGAGGGTCGAAATCGGCCTTTCAATGGACCCGTTGGAATTTTAACTCAGTAAAAAGTAAAGAAATTGAGGTTTTGCAAAATAATTGTGTTTAAAAGCTCCTAATCAATTACATGAACTCCTAAAATTTGATTAAAACTTGTTTTGCAGTCCTTTTTGTAGAGATTTCGGACGAGCTGGTCGAAATGGGCGTTTCAATGGACTCGTTGGAATTTTAACTAAGTAAAAGTACAGAAATTGCGGTTTTGCAATATAATTGTGTTGAAAAGCTCCTAATCAATTATTTGAACTCCTAATATTTGAATAAAACATTTTTGCGGTCCTTTTTGTAGAGGTTTCGGACGAGCAGGTCTAAATGGGCCTTTCATTGGACTCGTTGGAATTTTAACTTAGTAAAAAGTACAGAAATTGAGGTTTTGCAATATAATTGTGTTGAAAAGCTCCTAATCAATTATTTGAACTCCTAATATTTGAATAAAACATTTTTGTGGTCCTTTTTGTAGAGGTTTCGGACGAGCGGGTCGAAATGGGCCTTTAAATGGACCCGTTGGAATTTTAACTGAGTAAAAAGTACAGAAATTGAGGTTTTGCAATGAAATTGTGTTGAAAAGCTTCTAATCAATTAAATGAACTCCTAAAATTTGATTAAAACTTGTTTTGCGGTCCTTTTTGTAGAGGTTTCGGACGAGAGGGTCGAAGTGGGACTTTCAAAGGACCCGTTGGAATTTTAACTGAGTAAAAAGTACAGAAATTGAGGTTTTGCAATATAATTGTTTTGTAAAGCTCCTAATCAATTATTTCAAGTCCTAATATTTGATTAAAACTTGTTTTGCAGTCCTTTTTGTAGAGGTTTCAGACGAGCAGGTCTAAATGGGCCTTTCAATGGACCCGTTGGAATTTTAACTGAGTAAAAAGTACAGAAATTGAGGTTTTGCAATATAATTGTGTTGAAAAGCTCCTAATCAATTACATGAACTCCTAAAATTTGATTAAAACTTGTTTTGCGGTCCTTTTCGTAGAGGTTTCGGACGAGAGGGTCGAAATCGGCCTTTCAATGGACCCGTTGGAATTTTAACTGAGTAAAAAGTACAGAAATTGAGGTTTTGCAATATAATTGTGTTGAAAAGCTCCTAATCAATTACATGAACTCCTAAAATTTGATTAAAACTTGATTTGCGGTCCTTTTTGTAGAGGTTTCGGACGAGAGGGTCGAAGTGGGACTTTCAAAGGACCCGTTGGAATTTTAACTGAGTAAAAAGTACAAAAATTGAGCTTTTGAAATATAATTGTGTTGAAAAGCTCCTAATCAATTATTTGAACTCCTAATATTTGAATAAAACATTTTTGCGGTCCTTTTTGTAGAGGTTTCGGACGAGCGGGTCGAAATGGGCCTTTAAATGGACCCGTTGGAATTTTAACTGAGTAAAAAGTACAGAAATTGAGGTTTTACAATATAATTGTGTTGAAAAGATCCTAATGAATTATTTGAACTCCTAATATTTGATTAAAACTTGTTTTGCAGTCCTTTTTGTAGAGGTTTCGGACGAGCAGGTCTAAATGGGCCTTTCAATGGACTCGTTGGAATTTTAACTTAGTAAAAAGTACAGAAATTGAGGTTTTGCAATATAATTGTGTTGAAAAGCTCCTAATCGATTATTTGAACTCCTAATATTTGAATAAAACATTTTAGCGGTCCTTATTTTAGAGGTTTCTGACGAGCGGGTCGAAATGGTCCTTTCAATGGACCCGTTGGAATTTTAACTAAGTAAAAAGTACATAAATTAGGGTTTTACAATATAATTGTGTTGAAAAGATCCTAATGAATTATTTGAACTCCTAATATTTTATTAAAACTTGTTTTGCAGTCCTTTTTGTAGAGGTTTCGGACGAGCGGGTCGAATTGGGCCTTTCACCGGACCCGTTGGAATTTTAACTGAGTAAAAAGTACAGAAATTGAGGTTTTGCAATATAATTGTGTTGAAAAGCTCCTAATCAATTATTTGAACTCCTAATATTTGAATAAAACATTTTTGCGGTCCTTTTTGTAGAGGTTTCGGAAGAGCAGGTCTAAATGGGCTTTTCAATGGAGCCGTTGGAATTTTAATTGATTAAAAAGTACAGAAATTGAGGTTTTGCAATATAATTGTGTTGAAAAGCTCCTAATCAATTTTTTGAACTCCTAATATTTGAATAAAACCTTTTTGCGGTCCTTTTTGTAGAGGTTTCGGACGAGCGGGTCTAAATGGGCCTTTAAATGGACCCGTTGGAATTTTAACTGAGTAATAAGTAAAGAAATTGCAGTTTTGCAAAATAATTGTTTTGAAAAGCTCCTAATCAATTATTTGAACTCCTAATATTTGAATAAAACATTTTTGCGGTCCTTTTTGTAGAGGTTTCATACGAGCAGGTCTAAATGGGCCTTTCAATGGACTGGTTGGAATTTTAACTTAGTAAAAAGTACAGAAATTGAGGTTTTGCAATATAATTGTGTTGAAAAGCTCCTAATCAATTATTTGATCTCCTAATATTTGAATAAAACATTTTTGCGGTCCTTTTTGTAGAGGTTTCAGACGAGCAAGTCTAAATGGGCCTTTCAATGGACCCGTTGGAATTTTAACTGAGTAAAAAGTACAGAAATTGAGGTTTTGCAATATAATTGTGTTGAAAAGATCCTAATCAATTATTTGAACTCCTAATATTTGAATAAAACATTTTTGCGGTCCTTTTTGTAGAGGTTTCGGACGAGCGGGTCGAAATGGGCCTTTCAATGGACCCGTTGGAATTTTAACTGAGTAAAAAGTACAGAACTTGAGGTTTTGCAATGTAATTGTGTTGAAAAGATTCTAGTCAATTAAACGAACTCCTAAAATTTGATCAAAACTTGTTTTGCGGTCCTTTTTGTAGAGGTTTCGGACGAGAGGGTCGAAGTTGGACTTTCAATGGACCCGTTGGAATTTTAACTGAGTAAAAAGTACAGAAATTGAGGTTTTGCAATATAATTGTGTTGAAAAGCTCTTAATCAATTATTTGAACTCCTAATATTTGAATAAAACATTTTTACAGTCCTTTTTGTAGAGGTTTCAGACGAGCAGGTCTAAAAGGGCCTTTCAATGGGCTTTTCAATGGGCCCGTTAGAATTTTAACTGATTAAAAAGTACAGAAATTGAGGTTTTGCAATATAATTGTGTTGAAAAGCTCCTTATCAATTATTTGAACTCCTAATATTTGAATAAAACCTTTTTGCGGTCCTTTTTGTAGAGGTTTCGGACGAGCGGGTCTAAATGGGCCTTTAAATGGACCCGTTGGAATTTTAACTGAGTAATAAGTACAGAAATTGCGGTTTTGCAAAATAATTGTTTTGAAAAGCTCCTAATCAATTATTTGAACTCCTAATATTTGAATATAACATTTTTGCGGTCCTTTTGTAGAGGTTTCGGACGAGCAGGTTTAAATGAGCCTTTCAATGGACCCGTTGGAATTTTATCTGAGTAAAAAGCACAGAAATTTAGGTTTTGAAATATAATTGTTTTGAAAAGCTCCTAATCAATTACATGAACTCCTAAAATTTGATTAAAACTTGTTTTGAAGTTCTTTTTGTAAAAGTTTCGGACGAGCGGGTCTAAATGGGCCACTCAATAGACCCGTTGGAATTTTAAATGAGTAAAAAGTACAGAAATTGAGGTTTTGCAATATAATTGTGTTGAAAAGCTCTTAATCAATTATTTGAAATCCTAATATTTGAATAAAACATTTTTGTGGTCCTTTTTGTAGAGGTTTCAGACGAGCAGGTCTAAATGGGCCTTTCAATGGACCCGTTGGAATTTTAATTGAGTAAAAAGTACAGAAATTGAGGTTTTGCAATATAATTGTGTTGAAAAGCTCCTAATCAATTACTTTAACTCCTAAAATTTGATTAGAACTTGTTTTGCAATCCTTTTTGAAGAGGTTTCGGACGAGAGGGTCGAAATGGGCCTTTCAATGGACCCGTTGGAATTTTCACTGAGTAAAAAGTACAGAAATTGCGGTTTTGCAATATAATTGTTTTGTAAAGCTCCTAATCAATTATTTAAAGTCCTAATATTTGATTAAAACTTGTTTTGCAGTCCTTTTTGTAGAGGTTTTGGACGAGCAGGTCTAAATGGGCCTTTCAATGGACCCGTTGGAATTTTAACTGAGTAAAAAGTACAGAAATTGCGGTTTTGCAATATAGTTGTGTTGAAAAGCTCCTAATATAACATGATTTCCTAAAATTTGATTAAAACTTGTTTTGCAGTACTTTTTGTAGAGGTTTCGGACGAGCGGGTCGAAATGGGCCTTTCAATAGACCCATTGGAATTTTAACTAAGTAAAAAGTACAGAAATTGAGGTTTTGCAATATACTTTTGTTGAAAAGCTCCTAATCAATTACATGAACTCCTAAAATTTGATTAAAACTTGTTTTGCAGTCCTTTTTGTAGATGTTTCGGACGAGCGGGTCGAAATTGGCCTTTCAATGGACCCGTTGGAATTTTAAATGAGTAAAAAGTACAGAAATTGAGGTTTTGCAATATAATTGTGTTTAAAAGCTCCTAATCAATTATTTGAACTACTAATATTTGAATAAAACATTTTTGCGGTCCTTTTTGTAGAGGTTTCGGACGAGCAGGTCTAAATGGGCCTTTCAATGGACCCGTTGGAATTTTAACTGAGTAAAAAGTACAGAAATTGAGGTTTTGAAATATAATTGTTTTGAAAAGCTCCTAATCAATTACATGAACTCCTAAAATTTGATTTAAACTTGTTTTGAAGTCCTTTTTGTAAAAGTTTTGGACGAGCGGGTCTAAATGGGCCACTCAATGGACCCGTTGGAATTTTAAATGAGTAAAAAGTACAGAAATTGAGGTTTTGCAATATAATTGTGTTGAAAAGCTCCTAATCAATTATTTGAACTCCTAATATTTGAATAAAACATTTTTGTGGTCCTTTTTGTAGAGGTTTCAGACGAGCAGGTCTAAATGGGCCTTTCAATGGACCCGTTGGTATTTTAACTGAGTAAAAAGTACAGAAATTGAGGTTTTGCAATATAATTGTGTTGAAAAGCTCCTAATCAATTACATGAACTCCTAAAATTTGATTAGAACTTGTTTTGCAGTCCTTTTTGAAGAGGTTTCGGACGAGCGGGTCGAAATGGGCCTTTCAATGGACCCGTTGGAATTTTAACTGAGTAAAAAGTACAGAAATTGCGGTTTTGCAATATAATTGTTTTGCAGTCCTTTTTGTAGATGTTTCGGACGAGCGGGTCGAAATTGGCCTTTCAATGGACCCGTTGGAATTTTAAATGAGTAAAAAGTACAGAAATTGAGGTTTTGCAATATAATTGTGTTTAAAAGCTCCTAATCAATTATTTGAACTCCTAATATTTGAATAAAACATTTTTGCGGTCCTTTTTGTAGAGGTTTCGGACGAGCAGGTCTAAATGGGCCTTTAAATGGACCCGTTGGAATTTTAACTGAGTAAAAAGTACATAAATTGAGGTTTTGCAATATAATTGTTTTGAAAAGCTCCTAATCAATTACATGAACTCCTAAAATTTGATTTAAACTTGTTTTGTAGTCCTTTTTGTAGAGGTTTTGGACGAGCGGGTCTAAATGGGCCTTTCAACGGACCCGTTGGAATTTTAACTGAGTAAAAAGTACAGAAATTGCGGTTTTGCAATATAATTGTGTTGAAAAGCTCCTAATCAATTACATGAATTCCTAAAATTTGATTAAAACTTTTTTTTGCAGTCCTTTTTGTAGAGGTTTCAGACGAGCGGGTCGAAATGGGCCTTTCAATGGACCTGTTGGAATTTTAACTGAGTAAAAAGTAAAGAAATTGAGGTTTTGCAATATAATTGTGTTTAAAAGCTCCTAATCAATTACATGAACTCCTAAAATTTGATTAAAACTTGTTTTGCAGTCCTTTCTGTAGAGGTTTCGTACGAGCGGGTCGAAATGGGCCTTTCAATGGACTCGTTGAAATTTTAACTGAGTAAAAGTACAGAAATTGCGGTTTTGCAATATAATTGTGTTGAAAAGCTCCTAATCAATTATTTGAACTCCTAATATTTGAATAAAACATTTTTGCGGTCCGTTTTGTAGAGGTTTCGGACGAGCAGGTCTAAATGGGCCTTTCAATGGACTCGTTGGAATTTTAACTTAGTAAAAAGTACAGAAATTGAGGTTTTGCATTATAATTGTGTTGAAAAGCTCCTAATAAATTATTTGAACTCTTAATATTTGAATAAATCATTTTTGCGGTCCTTTTTGTAGAGGTTCGGACGAGCGGGTCGAAATGGGCCTTTCAATGGACCCGTTGGAATTTTAACTGAGTAAAAAGTACAGAAATTGAGGTTTTGCAATGTAATTGTGTTGAAAAGCTTCTAATCAATTAAACGAACTCCTAAAATTTGATTAAAACTTGTTTTGCGGTCCATTTTGTAGAAGTTTCGGACGAGAGGGTCGAATTGGGACTTTCAATGGACCCGTTGGAATTTTAACTGAGTAAAAAGTACAGAAATTGAGGTTTTGCAATATAATTGTGTTGAAAAGCTCTTAATCAATTATTTGAACTCCTAATATTTGAATAAAACATTTTTGCGGTCCTTTTTGTAGAGGTTTCATACGAGCAGGTCTAAATGGGCCTTTCAATGGACTGGTTGGAATTTTAACTTAGTAAAAAGTACAGAAATTGAGGTTTTGCAATATAATTGTGTTGAAAAGCTCCTAATCAATTATTTGAACTCCTAATATTTGAATAAAACTGTAACACCCCAATTTTGGGCTTAGAAGTTTAGGGTCTGAACCGGACTGGTTTAAATTGCGGTTCGAATATAAAAGGTGATTTTAGGGAAAGCCTAGTTCGGGATGCATTAAAAATATGAAAAAATATCTAAAAATTCTCTTTTATTATGTATAAGAGAGTGGTGAAATCAATTTTACAAAATGGGATTTGGAAATATGACATTTCAAGTTAGTGACTAAAATGTAATTTTTGAAAAGTTGGTGACTGTTTTAAAAGGATTGAAACTTTGAATCTTTAAGGAGCTAATTTACCCAAGGGAGGGTTTCTCCAGATTTTTCTTAAATATTAAAGATTTAATTAATGTTATTTAATAAAAGGAAAGGAGGGAAAATAGATATTTTGGTTTTATAACTAACTTTTCTCAAAATTTTCCCATTTCATTTTCTCTCCATTTTCTCTCAGCCAAACACATTTCCCCCATCCACATTTCCTTTGATTTTCACACCTAAAGTTGAGATTTCAATCTCTAAATGATTTCTAATCATTTCTACACCAAATCCTCATCATTTGCTTATTGAATTTTCAAGAATTTTGGCTCTAATCAAGGAGAAACTCACATTTAGAGGTATGAACGTCTTTCTCCTCTAAATACTCAGTTCTTTACTGAAATTCCCAAGTTCTCAATCCTTGATTTGAGTTTTATTAAAGGTTTTAATGTTGTGTTCTTTATCTTGGCTTAAAATGCAAGATTTGGATTTAATTTTGAAGAAATTCGTATTAAATGATTGGGCTCTGTTTTGAGATGTCTTTTTGATGTATATTGGATGTATAAATGATGTGTAATTGAGGTTTAATCAATGCAATCCCGAATAGGTTGATTTTCCTAAGTTTTTGCTTGAGTTAATGGTGGTTTTTGGGATGATTTTGATGTTCTGCTATAGCTGGAGGTATAAGGACATGATTAGATCCTTTTTAGATGTTAATTGATGTATGAGAATGATTGGAATTGATGGATCTTGGCTGGGTAATGTTGTAGAGGTGTTTGGATGTGATTTCGGTTGTGTTTGGTAGCCGAAATGTGAGTGTTGATAAGAGCAGCGAGTTTAGGTGTCTTGGTTAAAGATATTAATGCATGATGATGCATTAATCCTCTACTTTGATGTGTTTAAAATAGGGGAGACATCTTTGGATCCTTGTGGTGTTGATCCGGAGGCTTGATCGGCGTTTCGGCAAGCTTGCGAAACGGAATGGGTGAGTGAAGTTTGGTTTTCAGCTTTGAAACCAATGTTGGAAGGTTATGGGAGCTTAGTTTAAGTCTAAACAACTTAGCTAAGCTCAAGAGTAAGTTTTCGGAGAAACACTCTTTTTGATGAACCATGAGATGGTTGAATGCAATGTGTTTATTTTGCATGTTTTAAATGCTGTTTTGAAAGCATATTTTAGCATGTGTAATGCTGGTTTTGTAAGCCATGCGTTGAAGGATGCTCAAGGTAAGAGATCCTTGGTTTGACATTGATAAATGTGATTTTGATGCATAGTGATGCATGTTGATTTAATGGCTTTGTTAAATGCTTTAAAACAGTGGATTGATGGTGTTAAATGATGTATATTGGCAAGTGATGTGTTGGTTTAAAAGTACTTGAATCGGATATAGATAGCCGGCTATAGGATTGGGTGCACCGCGAATAAAGTTGCCTTGGATGTTGAGGGGTTGTGATTGTACCGTAAACTCCATCCAAGTACACTAACGAGATGGTTAAGATCACAATGGTGGTTAAAAGTCCATGTGTGGATCTTGTGTTGTGTGTCCCGTGTTCTCATTAGTGATGTTATACAACTACCAATGAGTGATATGGAGGGGTTGTGATTGTACCGTAGACTCCATCACGGGTGTTGAGGGGTTGTGATTGTACCGGTAAACTCCACCTTGATATTGGTAGTGTGTATGAAGCGTATGGGACAACGCTTGTAATCCGCGTATCCGATTGTGTTTTTGAGTTGTAAAATGTTATGGATTATCACTTGTAAGCCAATATGACATGTTGATGGATTGAAGCATGAGATGCTTGGTTTGTATGCATAAATGCATGATAAATGATGTTTTGGAATTAAAGGCCTTGGAAAGGTGTTTTTACAAAAATGCATTATTGTGTTGTTTCTTATGCTCTCTCTTTCTTGAACCAATAATGCAGAGCGTTGAAGTGCTTTAAGGGCAGCAAGGAGGTCAAGAATCCAAGTGGAAGTTTAAGCTCATGTATGGTGACTATTTTCACAACACTATTAGCTTTTTGGTATTTGGCAATGGGAACCTAGATTGTGTTTTTGGGAGATGTTTTGGACTCCCCAAGTTTGGTTTGTTGCCTATGGTGTTTGGAACATGTAAAAGGCCTTTTGGTATTTGGTTTTGGTGATTTGATGATTGCATGATTTTCATTTTAGAAAGCATGTATATAGATTTGGGATTTCCCTTAAATGATGCCATGATTGAGTTTTGATGATGCTAATATGTTCCTTTGATGTTTGATGACTTGTTGGTATGATATGGAGGTCATATGATTGTGTTTGGTGGGTCAAAAGTATATTAAACTAGAAAAATTCTGCATTTCTGGGCAACCCGTATCGGAACGAGTGCTACTGTTTTAGAACAGGTGGCCTGAAATGGCCATGGCGTTTCGAAACAGGTAGAGCTGTTCCAGAACGGATTTGCTACTTCCAAGCCCTGTTCCGCAATAGGTTTCAGAACGGTCCTTTCCCGTTTCGGAACACTCGACCGGTGGACACTGAATCTGATGGTTATATGTTTTGAAATCCCCACGTTTTAGTTCCAACCTTTGTATATGCAATTGATTGAGTTTGTGATGTCCGTTTGTGATGAAATTTGGCAGAGAAGCATGAAACATGATTAATTTCATAATGGTAATTTAAAAGTTGGCAAAGGCCTCCTAATTTCCAGAATTTACATTTTGGTCCCTAAATTCGTATGTTGTGCAATTGAGTCCCTAATCGTTTTCCGATTGCTGTGATTTTTAAGTATGTTTACCTCAAGAGTACACATAGGGTTAATATGCATTTAGACAAGATTAAAAAGAAAAAAAGGGTCGTTAATCAAGGTTAACTTTCGGGTTGACTTTGGTTTTCCCGTATAATCTTCGTAGTTCGGGTCAACCGTCTAGGCCGGGCTAAGGGGGTTACATTTGGTGGTATCAGAGCCAGGTTCTCGAGTAATTAGGAATGGTTATGTGGGTGATAAGTGTATGATTGCTTTGTATGCTTGTTGAGTGAAAGTATGATGTATGAATTGTAAGAATGTTACAATTGTGGTGTGTGCTTTGGTGAAGCATGTTAGAGGGACCCATTGCCAAGTCAAAGCTAATGAAATGATTTGTTTTAATTGGAAATGAGCTTGAGTACTTGGATTGCCTACCTTGCTGAGCTTGACTTTGTTTATTGCGTTGTGATTGCATTGTTTAGTGAATGGGACCTCGTAGAGAGACGAGGATTAATACGCGAGCTATGGCTCAAAATGAGAACGAAGAGAATGCGGAAAATGTGGTAGATTTACCTCCTCCACCTGGTGGTGGTGGTGCTGGGGGTGAGGGAGCTGGTGCTGGTGCTGGTGCTGGGGTCGCTGGACCTGAAGCTGGGCAGGGGCAAGCTGCTCCTGATATGACAATGCTGATACAAGCTATTGCTGGAGCTTTTCGGGCGGCGGTGGCTGGAGCTCATGGAGCTGGGCATCAGGGAGATGCTAATGTTAGACTACCTCTTGAACGCTTGCGCAGTCTGGGAGGGACTGAATTCAGGGGCTTGTCTACTGAAGGTTCTGAGTCTTGGTTGGAAAGTACCAAGAGAATTTTGGGACAAATGAATTGCAATGATGTGCAGCAGCTGGGCTGTGTGATATCATTGTTGCATGACGATGCGCACACTTGGTGGACAACCACTATCTCTGGAATGAAGGATGTTGATGTGACTTGGACGTTCTTTATGAACGCGTTCAAGAGGAGGTATCTGGGTGTGCGATACCTGGATGAAAAGAAAAGGGAATTCATGTCTCTTACTCAAGGGAGCATGTCAGTGGCTGAGTACGAGGTTCAGTTTGTCCGACTCAGTCAGTACGCACCTGAGCTTATCCCTGATGAGCGGGAGAGGTGTGAACGTTTCCGTTATGGTCTGGTGACGGAAGTAAAGACTTATATGTTGGCTGGTGAGTACACTGACTTTGATGTGCTGGTTGGTAGAGCGAAAGATATTGAGCTGAATTTGGGTTTATCTTCTAGAGGTGTTGGTCCTAGTGCGAGCAAGCGAGCTGCTGAGTATAGTTCTGGTGGTGGACGGAACAAGAGAGGACGTGATCGGAAGTATCAGTCTTCAGCTAGGCGTGGTGGTGGAGGGCAAGGTGCGCCTGTTCAGGGGGATAAGGCGAGAGCTGATCAGAACACATGTTGGGCATGTGGATCGCGTGGTCATCTGAGGCGTGATTGTCCTTGAACAGCGAGGGAGGTGTAGGCTCCTGTTGTGGTGACCGGTAATTCGTGCTGGAACTGTGGTTCGGCGGATCACATGAGGAGGGAGTGTCCTCCGTTGGCCGGTGGTGGTCAGGGACGTGCTCCTGGAGTCGTTGCACCACAGAGAGGTCGTGGGCGCGGCCGTGGTAACTTCCAGCGCAGGGAGGATGGTGGAAGGAATGTGGCTCATGTGGTAGCTGTTCAGCCTGAGGGTGGTGGCCAGGCCAGAGTGTATGCTCAGAGGGAGGGGAGGAATGACACGGATGTGATCGCAGGTACTTTCGCTTTGCAATCCTTGTCATTACTTTCCTTGATTGATTCTGGATCTACACACTCATACATATTGCGTGAACATGCTCAATTGCTTGGTTTGCCTGTTGAATCTTTGGATGTTTGTATGCGTGTGACTAGTTCTTTTGGTGAGACTATTGTGACTCGAAAGCTTTATAGAAGATGTCCCCTGGTTGTGCAAGGCCATGTTTTTCATGTTGATCTTGTGGAATTGCCTTTCTATGGTTTTGATGTAATCCTTGGTATGGATTGGCTTGTTGAGCATCGAGTTGTAGTAGATTTTGAGAATAAGCGAGTTTCGTTAAAACTTGCGGATGATTATGAAGTGGTGGTGGTTGGTGAGAATGTGAAGTTTCTTGCCAATGTGGTGTCTACGTTGGAAGCGAGCCGGATGCTGAGGCAAGGCTGTGAAGCTTACCTAGCCTTTGTGATGAATCCTAGCACTAAAGAGTTGCGTGTGCAAGATATTAGGATTGTGCGAGAGTTTCCTGGTGTGTTTCCGAAGGAGTTGCCTGGATTGCCTCCTAATTGCGAAGTGGAGTTTGGAATTGAGCTGTATGAAAACACAACTCCAGTGTCCATTACTCCTTATCGAATGGCACCAAAAGAGTTGAAAGAGCTGAAGACGCAACTTCAGGAGTTGCTTGATCGTGGTTTCATTCGGCCGAGTGTGTCACCTTGGGGTGCACCGATCTTGTTTGTGAAGAAAAAGGATGGCACTTTGAGAATGTGCATTGATTACCGTCAGCTTAACAAGTTAACTATCAAGAATCGGTATCCATTGCCGAGAATTGATGACCTTTTTGATCAATTTCGGGGAGCGGCAGTGTTCTCTAAAATTGACTTAAGGTCAGGGTATTACCAGTTGAAGGTGAAGGATGTGGATGTGCCAAAGACAGCCTTCAGAACGAGGTATGGGCATTATGAGTTTCTTGTGATGCCGTTTGGTTTGACGAATGCTCCTGCAGCTTTCATGGACATGATGAATAGAGTGTTCCATGAATACTTGGATAAATTTGTTGTGGTGTTCATTGATGATATTCTCGTGTACTCTCGTACCGAGGAGGAGCATGAAGGGCATTTGAGAATTGTGTTACAGGCTTTGTTGGAGAATCAGCTTTATGCCAAGCTGAGCAAGTGTGAGTTCTAGCTTAGAGAAGTTGTGTTTCTTGGTCATGTAGATTCTGCTGAGGGGATTCGTGTTGATCCTCAAAAGATTGAGGCAGTGATGAATTGGAAGCCTCCTAAGTCTGTTCATGAAGTCCGTAGTTTCCTTGGTTTGGCAGGATACTATCGGAGATTCGTGGATGGGTTTTCGAAGATTGCTGCACCGTTGACGAAGTTGTTGCAGAAGGATGTTAAGTATGAGTGGACGGAAGCGAGACAACAGGCTTTCGAGAAGCTTAAGGCAGCTTTAACACAAGCTCCTATCTTGGTTCAACCTGAATCAGGGAAAGAGTTTGTGGTGTATAGTGATGCGTCCTACGTTGGTTTGGGATGTGTGTTGATGCAAGAGGGTAAGGTGGTGGCTTATGCATCGCGTCAGTTGAAGGTGCATGAACGCAATTATCCTACGCATGACATCGAGTTAGCTGCAGTGGTTTTTGCTTTGAAAATTTGGAGACATTACCTGTATGGTGAGAAGTGTACTGTGTACACGACACGGACCACAAGAGTTTGAAGTATCTGATGTCTCAGAAAGAGTTGAATCTTAGGCAACGACGTTGGGTGGAGTTGCTTAAGGATTACGATTTGACGATCGAGTACCATCCGGGTAAGGCTAATGTGGTAGCGGATGGCTTGAGTAGGAAGGTAGCTGTGGAGTTAAGGGCTATGTTTGCCAGTTTGAGCATTTCGAGTGATGGTGGTCTTGTGGCTGAGTTGTAAGTGAAGCCATCCTTGGTTCAGTTGATAAAGGAAAAACAGTTGTTGGATGATTCCTTAGTGCCACATGTTCAGGATTTTGCGGAGGATAGGCCATCGGATTTCAGCTTTAATGATGATGGAGTGTTATGCTTTGGGAGTCGGATAGTAGTGCCCAATGCCCAATGATGTTGATTTGAGGTGTGCTATTCTGACTGAAGGTCATAGTAGTCCTTTTGCTATGCACCCTGGTAGTACTAAGATGTACCGTGATCTTCGTGATGAGTACTATTGGGTGGGTTTAAAGAAAGATGTTGCTGAGTTTGTAAGCAAGTGCATGGTATGTCAGCGAGTTAAGGCTGAGCATCAGTTTCCTTCAGGGTTGTTGCAACCGTTGAGGATTCTTGAGTGGAAGAGGGAAAGGATTACCATGGACTTCGTGTCTGGTTTGCCTTTGTCGCCATCGAAGAGGAATTCGGTGTGGGTGATTGTGGATCGCCTGACGAAGTGTGCGCATTTCTTGCCTGTGCATACTACGTACACTTTGGATAAGCTTGCGGAGCTGTACATTGCTGAGATTGTGCGGCTGCATGGTGTGCCCAAGTCGATTGTGTCGGATAGAGATCCGAGGTTTACATCGCATTTCTGGCAGTGTTTGCATCAGGCTTTGGGTACACGGTTGAATTTCAGTACATCTTATCATCCGCAGTCGGATGGGCAGTATGAGCGTGTTATCCAGGTGCTAGAGGATATGTTGAGGTGCTGCGTGATTGAGTTTCAGGGTTCTTGGGAGAAACATTTGCCTTTGGTGGAGTTTGCCTATAATAATAGTTATTAGGCAAGTATTCAAATGGCACCTTATGAAGCTTTGTACGGGAGGAAGTGTAGGACTCCTCTTTGTTGGGCTGAAACAGGTCAGAAGTTGGTTTCGATGCCAGCTTTGTTGAAAGGAACCACCGAGAAGGTGAAGCTCATTTGTGAGCAATTGAAGGCAGCTTCTGATCGGCAAAAGTCTTACGCGGATTTGAAGCGTAAGGAGATTGAGTATGCGGTGGGTGACCGTGTGTTTTTGAAAGTTTCGCCTTGGAAAAAGGTGATGAGGTTTGGCCGAAAGGGTAAGTTGAGCCCTAGGTACATTGGACCATACGAGGTGATTGAGCGTGTGGGTCCTGTTGCGTACAAGTTGAGGTTACCATAAGAGTTAGAAAAGATTCATGATGTGTTTCATGTTTCTATGCTTCAGAAGTATAGATCGGATCCTTCACATGTGATGCCTGTGGAAGAAGTGGAGTTGAATCCGGATTTGACCTATGATGAGGAACCGGTGAAGATTCTGGAATCGGATAGTAAAGTTCTTCGAGGCAAGACCATTGAGTTGGTAAAGGTGTTGTGGAAGCATCGTGGTGTTGAGGAAGCCACGTGGGAACGGAAGGATGACATGTTGAAGCAGTTTCCGTACCTTTTTCCTTTAGGTAAATTTTAAGGACGAAATTTCTTAAGGGGGGGAGAGTTGTAACACCCCAATTTTGGGCTTGGAAGTTTAGGGTCTGAACTGGACCGGTTTAAATTGCGGTTCGAATATAAAAGGTGATTTTAGGGAAAGCCTAGTTCGGGATGCATTAAAAATATGGAAAAATATCTAAAAATTCTCTTTTATTATGTATAAGAGAGTGGTGAAATCAATTTTACAAAATGGGATTTGGAAATATGACATTTCAAGTTAGTGACTAAAATGTAATTTTTGAAAAGTTGGTGACTGTTTTAAAAGGATTGAAACTTTGAATCTTTATGGAGCTAATTTACCCAAGGGAGGGTTTCTCCAGATTTTTCTTAAATATTAAAGATTTAATTAATGTTATTTAATAAAAGGAAAGGAGGGAAAATAGATATTTTGGTTTTATAACTAACTTTTCTCAAAATTTTCCCATTTCATTTTCTCTCCATTTTCTCTCAGCCAAACACATTTCCCCCAGCCACTTTTCCTTTGATTTTGACACCTAAAGTTGTGATTCCAATCTCTAAATGATTTCTAATCATTTCTACACCAAATCCTCATCATTTGCTTATTGAATTTTCAAGAATTTTGGCTCTAAACAAGGAGAAACTCACATTTAGAGGTATGAACGTCTTTCTCCTCTAAATACTCAGTTCTTTACTGAAATTCCCAAGTTCTCAGTCCTTGATTTGAGTTTTATTAAAGGTTTTAATGTTGTGTTCTTGATCTTGGCTTAAAATGCAAGATTTGGATTTAATTTTGAAGAAATTCGTATTAAATGATTGGGCTCTGTTTTGAGATGTCTTTTTGATGTATATTGGATGTATAAATGATGTGTAATTGAGGTTTAATCAATGCAATCCCGAATAGGTTGATTTTCCTAAGTTTTTGCTTGAGTTAATGGTGGTTTTTGGGATGATTTTGATGTTCTGCTATAGCTGGAGGTATAAGGACGTGATTAGATCCTTTTTGGATGTTAATTGATGTATGAGAATGATTGGAATTGATGGATCTTGGCTGGGTAATGTTGTAGAGGTGTTTGGATGTGATTTCGGTTGTGTTTGGTAGCCGAAATGTGAGTGTTGATAGGAGCAGCGAGTTTAGGTGTCTTGGTTGAAGATATTAATGAATGATGATGCATTAATCCTCTGATTTGATGTGTTTAAAACAGGGGAGACATCTTTGGATCCTTGTGGTGTTGATCTGGAGGCTTGATCGGCGTTTCGGCAAGCTTGCGAAATAGAATCGGTGAGTGAAGTTTGGTTTTCAGCTTTGAAACCAATGTTGGAAGGTTATGGGAGCTTAGTTTAAGTCTAAACAACTTAGCTAAGCTCAAGAGTAAGTTTTCGGAGAAACACTCTTTTTGATGAACCATGAGATGGTTGAATGCAATGTGTTTATTTTGCATGTTTTAAATTCTGTTTTGAAAGCATATTTTAGCATGTGTAATGCTGGGTTTGTAAGCCATGTGTTGAAGGATGTTCAAGGTAAGAGATCCTTGGTTTGACATTGATAAATGTGATTTTGATGCATAGTGATGCATGTTGATTTAATGGCTTTGTTAAATGCTTTAAAACAGTGGATTGATGGTGTTAAATGATGTATATTGGCAAGTGATGTGTTGGTTTAAAAGTACTTGAATCGGATATAGATAGCCGGCTATAGGATTGGGTGCACCGTGAATAAAGTCGCCTTGGATGTTGAGGGGTTGTGATTGTACCGTAAACTCCATCCAAGTACACTAACGAGATGGTTAAGATCACAATGGTGGTTAAAAGTCCATGTGTGGATCTTGTGTTGTGTGTCCCGTGTTCTCGTTAGTGATGTTATACAACTACCAATGAGTGATGTGGAGGGGTTGTGATTGTACCGTAGACTCCATCACGGGTGTTGAGGGGTTGTGATTGTACCGGTAAACTCCACCTTGATATTGGTAGTGTGTATGAAGCGTATGGAACAACACTTGTAATCCGCGTATCCGATTGTGTTTTTGAGTTGTAAAATGTTATGGATTATCACTTGTAAGCCAATATGACATGTTGATGGATTGAAGCATGAGATGCTTGGTTTGTATGCATAAATGCATGATAAATGATGTTTTGGAATTAAAGGCCTTGGAAAGGTGTTTTTACAAAAATGCATTATTGTGTTGTTTTAATTGAGCATTCCTCACTAAGCTATGTGCTTATGCTCTCTCTTTCTTGAACCAATAATGCATAGCATTGAAGTGCTTTAAGGGCAGCAAGGAGGTCAAGAATCCAAGTGGAAGTTTAAGCTCATGTATGGTGACTATTTTCACAACACTATTAGCTTTTTGGTATTTGGCAATGGGAACCTAGATTGTGTTTTTGGGAGATGTCTTGGACTCCCCAAGTTTGGTTTGTTGCCTATGGTGTTTGGAACATGTAAAAGGCCTTTTGGTATTTGGTTTTGGTGATTTGATGATTGCATGATTTTCATTTTAGAAAGCATGTCTATAGATTTGGGATTTCCCTTAAATGATGCCATGATTGAGTTTTGATGATGCTAATATGTTCCTTTGATGTTTGATGACTTGTTGGTATGATATGGAGGTCATATGATTGTGTTTGGTGGGTCAAAAGTATATTAAACCAGAAAAATTCTGCATTTCTGGGCAACCCGTATCGGAACGGGTGCTACTGTTTCGGAACAGGTGGCCTGAAATGGCCATGGCGTTTCGAAACAGGTAGAGCTGTTCCGGAACGGATTTGCTACTGCCAAGCCCTGTTCCGCAACAGGTTTCGGAATGGTCCCGCGTTTCGGAACGGTCCTTTCCCGTTTCGGAACACTCGACCGTTGGACACTGAATCTGATGGTTATATGTTTTGAAATCCTCACGTTTTAGTCCCAACCTTTGTATATGCAATTGATTGAGTTTGTGATGTCCGTTTGTGATGAAATTTGGCAGAGAAGCATGAAACATGATTAATTTCATAATGGTAATTTAAAAGTTGGCAAAGTCCTCCTAATTTCCAGAATTTACATTTTGGTCCCTAAATTCGTATGTTGTGCAATTGAGTCCCTAATCGTTTTCCGATTGCTGTGATTTTTAAGTATGTTTACCTCAAGAGTACACCTAGGGTTAATATGCATTTAGATAAGATTAAAAAGAAAAAAAAGGGTCGTTAATCAAGGTTGACTTTCCGGTTGACTTTAGTTTTCCCCGTGTAATCTTCGTAGTTCGGGTCAACCGTCTAGGCCGGGCTAAGGGGGTTACAAAAACATTTTTGCGGTCCTTTTTGTAGAGGTTTCGGATGAGTGGGTCGAAATGGGCCTTTCAATGGACCCGTTGGAATTTTAACTGAGTAAAAAGTACAGAAAATGAGGTTTTGCAATATAATTGTGTTGAAAAGCTCCTAATGAATTATTTGAACTCCTAATATTTGATTAAAACTTGTTTTGCAGTCCTTTTGTAGAGGTTTCGGACGAGCGGGTAAAATTGGGCCTTTCAACGGACCCGTTGGAATTTTAACTGAGTAAAAAGTACAGAAATTGAGGTTTTGCAATATAATTGTGTTGAAAAGCTCCTAATCAATTATTTGAACTCCTAATATTTGAATAAAACATTTTTGCGGTCCTTTTTGTAGAGGTTTCGGAAGAGCAGGTCTAAATGGGCTTTTCAATGGGCCCGTTGGAATTTTAACTGAGTAAAAAGTACAGAAATTGAGGTTTTGCAATATAATTGTGTTGAAAAGCTCCTAATCAATTTTTTGAACTCCTAATATTTGAATAAAACCTTTTTGCGGTCCGTTTTGTAAAAGTTTCGGACGAGCGGGTCTAAATGGGCCACTCAATGGACCCATTGGAATTTTAACTGAGTAAAAAGTACATAAATTGAGGTTTTGCAATATAATTGTGTTGAAAAGCTCCTAATCAATTTTTTGAACTCCTAATATTTGAATAAAACCTTTTTGCGGTCCTTTTTGTAAAAGTTTCGGACGAGCGGGTCTAAATGGGCCACTCAATGGACCCATTGGAATTTTAAATGAGTAAAAAGTACAGAAATTGAGGTTTTGCAATATAATTGTGTTGAAAAGCTCCTAATCAATTATTTGAACTCCTAATATTTGAATAAAACATTTTTGCGGTCCTTTTTGTAGAGGTTTTAGACGAGCAGGTCTAAATGGGCCTTTCAATGGACCCGTTGGAATTTTAACTGAGTAAAAAGAACAGAAATTGAGGTTTTGCAATATAATTGTGTTGAAAAGCTCCTAATCAATTACATGAACTCCTAAAATTTGATTAGAACTTGTTTTGCAATCCTTTTTGAAGAGGTTTCGGACGAGCGGGTCGAAATGGGCCTTTCAATGGACCCGTTGGAATTTTTTTTTTTTGAAAAAAGGGCCTCATTAAAAACCCCACTAATCCTTACTGGGCTAGCCCAGCAAGGCTTTAGGAGGGGAAAAGAGTGCCCAAAATATATTATAAATCAAGGTGGTTGGTTAACAACCGGTACAAAAGTTCGTAGAGCATCGGGCAAGCCCGGCCCAAAATACATAGAGGAATTAAAATGAAGGGCCCAAGTGGCTACAGAATGAGCTAAAATGTTAGCCCCACGCGGTACATAATGTAAGCTAAGACCTGACACAGTGTCAATGAAAGATCTAGTAGCCTGTAACTGTCGCTGAAGAGTGGAGGCATCCTCGCCTGCGCTACACAGCCGATTGATCAGCAGGGCCGCATCCGATTCAAGAAGAAACCCTTGCCATCCAGCCTCCACACCGAGTTGGACACCATCCGAGATAGCTCGTAGCTCCGCCGACGTAGAATCTGCAATAATGTCCAAGTAAACAGCTTGTCCGAGCAAGATAGCACCAGTAGCATCACGAGCCACAATGCCAATTCCAGCTGATCCTGTAGAGGGGTGAAAAGCACCATCAACATTGATTTTGATTGATCCAGCCGGCGGCGGCCTCCATACAGGTGGGGAAAGTGTTGTCGTCTGCTGCCTCGTCGTGGGAATGTCTGATTTGGCCGATAGGTAGTCGTGAAGTAGATCCTGGGAGTTCATCAAGGTGAGCCAAGGGGGCTGTAAACGCTGAGAATGGACCCACTCATTCCTCCTATTCCAAAGATTCAATAAGGTAGTTAGGAGGAGATCAAATTGTGCGCAAGAGAGGAGCCTAGCTCCTTGTTCCAGCCAAAGTGATATCGAGGTTGCGATGCTATCACGAAATTTGCTAGGGAAACCTGCAAGGCTGAGCGCCTTAGCAGCGCCTGGGCAGTCCCTGAATGCATGAAGTGCAGATTCGAGAGTCGAGGGGCAGAACGGGCACATGCCGTTGCCCAATCCAATAGTCGCAAGTCTGTCACCTGTGGGAAGTGCACCCCGTCCTACCCGCCATCCAAAGGTGAGGACCTTCGGGAGTGTGTTGGATTTAGCAATAATCTTCCAAAGAGGGCTCGGACGCTCAAGGGGCCGCGGGGGCCTACGTAAGAATAGGTAGCCGGAGCGTACTGAATATATATTAGTATCATGAAAACCCCATAGTAAGGTATCGCGATGGACATCAGATATTGGTACGTGCAGTATGTTGGCCGCGTCATCCTCGTCAAAATATTGACGTACTTTATTTTCATCACATGCATTATGATGACGAATCATAAAATTGCCGCATCGCAAGGGTATCTCCTCATTATCTTGATAACTACCAAAGAAGGAGAGACCATCGGACCCACCCCAATTATCACGATGGATGCGTAGACGACTATCAACTCCAGGTCTCCAGAAGAAACCCGGCTGTAAGTGCTGCAAAGCTTGCCATATACCTCGCCAAGCAAAGGAGGCCCGTTGGTCAACTTTTGCCTCCATAATATTCCCGGAGGGATAATAGCGTGATCTGAGGACCCGAGCGAGCAGGGAGTCGGGCGAGTGGATTAGTCGCCAGATTTGTTTCCCAAGAAGAGCAATATTAAAGTCCCGTAAGTCGCGGAACCCCATGCCCCCTGCAGCTTTGGGGGTGCACATAGTATCCCAGGAGAGCATTGACCATCCTTTTCTGTTACTTCTGCCCGTCCACCAGTAACGGCGGATTGATCGTGTCGCATCATCCACAATGTTTTGTGGGAGCAGATAACATGACATGACGTATTGAGGCAAAGCTTGCGCCACTGATTTTATGAGAACTTCACGCCCACTGTACGACAGCAAGTTAGTATCCCATTTAGTCATGCGTGAATTGACTTTGTCTCTAATGAAACCAAGACTGGCCGTTCGATTCCTCCCAATGAGAAGAGGGACTCCTAGATAGGTTCCAGGGTCATCAACCAAATGGATGCCAAGATTATATTGTAGCGCATGTGTGAAGTCTGTCGAACAGAGGGAGCTACAAAAGGCAGTCGACTTAGAAAAGTTGACTGACTGTCCTGAGGATGATTCATACAGACGGAGAATCTCCTTCAACCGGTCTATTTCCCTGGGGCAATTACGGACAAAGACAATACTATCATCCGCAAAGAGCATGTGATTAATTCTTGGGCCACGCCTATTGGCCTGTAACCCAACTAGACGTCCCAATTGCTGTTCAGCCTCAAGGGCCGCTGAAAGCCCTTAGGAGCATATTAAAAAGAGAAAAGGCGAAAGAGGGTCCCCTTGCCGGATTCCCCTAGTCGAAAAGAACTCGTTGGATAGAGCGCCATTAAGATGGACTGAAAAAGACACAGTGGATACACATCGGAGTAGTAATTGTACCCATTCAGGCACAAATCCCATACGTAACATTACGTCTTTAAGAAAGGACCATTCAACCTTATCGAATGCCTTCTCCATATCGAGCTTCAAGGTAGCCCCCTGATATATCGAAGCGTTATTAGTATGGAGGGTATGCACAAGTTCATGCGCAATCAAAATATTGTCAGTAATGTTCCTGCCACTAACAAAAGCAGCTTGCGCATCACTGATACAAGATGGTAATATAGGCTTAAGTCGATTCACAAGAACCTTGGCAATGGTCTTGTAAATGACAGTGCATAAGCTGATCGGCCGGAATTGATGCATGTTTGAAGCGTCAGGCACCTTTGGAATGAGGACAATGATGGCTTTGTTCACCGTTGCCATATTCTCTTCTCCTCGTAATAGACGCAAACAAAGTTGGATAAACTCAGGCCCAATGACATCCCAGTATTGTCTGTAGAAACTACTGGGGAAGCCGTCATAACCCGGAGCTTTCCTGGGGTCTATATCCCTGAAAGCTGTGGTTACCTCGTCTTCAGTGAAGGGTCGTAGCAATGAATCATTCATTTCAGCGCTAACAACCAGGGTAATATGTTCCAAAAGTACCGGGGAGGAACTCCTAATATTTGATTAAAACTTGTTTTGCAGTCCTTTTTGTAGAGGTTTCGGACGAGCGGGTCGAAATGGGCCTTTCAATGGACCCGTTGGAATTTTAACTGAGTAAAAAGTACAGAAATTGCGGTTTTGCAATATAATTGTGTTGAAAAGCTCCTAATCAATTACATGAATTCCTAAAATTTGATTAAAACTTGTTTTGCAGTCCTTTTTGTAGAGGTTTCGGACGAGCGGGTCGAAATGGGCCTTTCAGTGGACCTGTTGGAATTTTAACTGAGTAAAAAGTACAGAAATTGCGGTTTTGCAATATAATTGTGTTGAAAAGCTCCTAATCAATAACATGATTTCCTAAAATTTGATTAAAACTTGTTTTGCAGTCCTTTTGTAGAGGTTTCGGACGAGCGGGTCGAAATGGGCCTTTCAATAGACCCATTGGAATTTTAACTGAGTAAAAAGTACAGAAATTGAGGCTTTGCAATATACTTGTGTTGAAAAGCTCCTAATCAATTACATGAACTCTTAAAATTTGATTAAAACTTGTTTTGCAGTCCTTTTTGTAGATGTTTCGGACGAGCGGGTCGAAATGGGCCTTTCAATGGACCCGTTGGAATTTTAAATGAGTAAAAAGTACAGAAATTGAGGTTTTGCAATATAATTGTGTTTAAAAGCTTCTAATCAATTATTTGAACTCCTAATATTTGAATAAAACATTTTTGCGGTCCTTTTTGTAGAGGTTTCGGACGAGCAGGTCTAAATGGGCCTTTCAATGGACCCGTTGGAATTTTAGCTGAGTAAAAAGTACAGAGATTGAGGTTTTGCAATATAATTTTTTTGAAAAGCTCCTAATCAATTACATGAACTCCTAAAATTTGATTAAAACTTGGTTTGCAATCCTTTTTGTAGAGGTTTCGGACGAGCGGGTCTAAATGGGCCTTTCAATGGACCCGTTGGAATTTTAACTGAGTAAAAAGTACAGAAATTGAGGTTTTGCAATATAATTGTGTTGAAAAGCTCCTAATCAATTACATGAACTCCTAAAATTTGATTAAAACTTGTTTTGCAGTCCTTTTTGTAGAGGTTTCGGACGAGCGGGTCAAAATGGGCCTTTCAATGGACCCGTTGGAATTTTAACTGAGTAAAAAGTACAGAAATTGCGGTTTTGCAATATAATTGTGTTGAAAAGCTCCTAATCAATTACATGAATTCCTAAAATTTGATTAAAACTTGTTTTGCAGTCCTTTTTGTAGAGGTTTCGGACGAGCGGGTCGAAATGGGCCTTTCAATGGACCCGTTGGAATTTTAACTGAGTAAAAAGTAAAGAAATTGAGGTTTTGCAATATAATTGTGTTTAAAAGCTCCTAATCAATTACATGAACTCCTAAAATTTGATTAAAACTTGTTTTGCAATCCTTTTTGTAGAGGTTTCGGACGAGCGGGTCGAAATGGGCCTTTCAATGGACCCGTTGGAATTTTAACTGAGTAAAAAGTACAGAAATTGCGGTTTTGCAATATAATTGTGTTGAAAAGCTCCTAATCAATTATTTGAACTCCTAATATTTGACTAAAACATTTTTGCGGTCCTTTTTGTAGAGGTTTCGGACGAGCAGGTCTAAATGGGCCTTTCAATGGACCCGTTGGAATTTTAACTGAGTAAAAAGTACAGAAATTGAGGTTTTGCAATATAATTGTGTTGAAAAGCTCCTAATCAATTACATGATCTCCTAAAATTTGATTAAAACTTGTTTTGCAGTCCTTTTTGTTGAGGTTTCGGACGAGCAAGTCGAAATGGGCCTTTCATTGGACCCGTTGGAATTTTAACTTAGTAAAAGTACATAAATTGTGGTTTTGCAATATTATTGTGTTGAAAAGCTCCTAATCAATTATTTGAACTCCTAATATTTGATTAAAACTTGTTTTGCGGTCCTTTTTGTAGTGGTTTCGGACGAGCAGGTGTAAATGGGCCTTTCAATGGACCCGTTAGAATTTTAACTGAGTAAAATGTACATAAATTGAGGTTTTACAATATAATTGTGTTGAAAATCTCCTAATCAATTATTTGAACTCCTAATATTTGATTAAAAGTTTTTTTGCGGTCTTTTTTGTAGAGGTTTTGGACGAGAGGGTCGAAATGGGTCTTTCAATGGACCCGTTGGAATTTTAACTGAGTAAAAAGTAAAAAATTGATGTTTTGCAATATAATTGTGTTGAAAAGCTCCTAACCAATTATTGGAACTCCTAATATTTGAATAAAACATTTTTGCGGTCCTTTTTGTAGAGGTTTCGGATGAGCAGGTCTAAATGGGCCTTTCAATGGAGCCGTTGGAATTTTAATTGAGTAAAAAGTACAGAAATTGCGGTTTTGCAATATAATTGTGTTGAAAAGCTCCTAATCAATTATTTGAACTCCTAAAATTTGATCAAAACTTGTTTTGTAGTCCTTTTTGTAGAGGTTTCGGACGAGCGGGTCGAAATGGGCCTTTCAATGGACCCGTTGGAATTTTAACTGAGTAAAAGTACATAAATTGTGGTTTTGTAATATAATTGTGTTGAAAAGCTCCTAATCAATTATTTGAACTCCTAATATTTGATTAAAAGTTTTTTTGCGGTCTTTTTTGTAGAGGTTTTGGACGAGAGGGTCGAAATGGGTCTTTCAATGGACCCGCTGGAATTTTAACTGAGTAAAAAGTAAAAAATTGATGTTTTGCAATATAATTGTGTTGAAAAGCTCCTAACCAATTATTGGAACTCCTAATATTTGAATAAAACATTTTTGCGGTCCTTTTTGTAGCGGTTTCGGATGAGCAGGTCTAAATGGGCCTTTCAATGGAGCCGTTGGAATTTTAATTGAGTAAAAAGTACAGAAATTGCGTTTTTGCAATATAATTGTGTTGAAAAGCTCCTAATCAATTATTTGAACTCCTAATATTTGATTAAAACTTGTTTTGCGGTCCTTTCTGTAGAGGTTTCGGACGAGCAGGTGTAAATGGGCCTTTCAATAGACCCGTTGGAATTTTAACTGAGTAAAAAGTACACAAATTGCGATTTTGCAATATAATTGTGTTGAAAAGCTCCTAATAAATTACATGAATTCCTAAAATTTGATTAAAACTTGTCTTGCAGTCCTTTTTGTAGAGGTTTCGGACGAGCGGGTCGAAATGGGACTTTCAATGGACCCGTTGGAATTTTAACTGAGTAAAAGTACAAAAATTGTGGTTTTGAAATATAATTGTGTTGAAAAGCTCCTAATCAATTATTTGAACTCCTAATATTTGATTAGAACTTGTTTTGCTGTCCTTTTTGTAGAGGTTTTGGACGAGAGTGTCGAAATGGGCCTTTCAATGGACCCGTTGGAATTTTAACTGAGTAAAAAGTACAGAAATTGAGGTTTTGCAATATAATTGTGTTGAAAAGCTCCTAATCAATTATTTGAACTCCTAATATTTGA
Organism: Hibiscus tridactylites; assembly: GCA_958450335.1. Lineage (NCBI taxonomy): Eukaryota > Viridiplantae > Streptophyta > Magnoliopsida > Malvales > Malvaceae > Hibiscus > Hibiscus tridactylites. The sequence continues at coordinate 49,510,828 of OY288265.1, read as the reverse complement.
ATAAAACATTTTTGCGGTCCTTTTTGTAGAGGTTTCGGACGAGCAGGTCTAAATGGGCCTGTAATTGGACCCGTTGGAATTTTAACTGAGTAAAAAGTTCAGAAATTGAGGTTTTACAATATAATTGTGTTGAAAAGCTCTTAATCAATTACTTGAACTCCTAAATTTGATTAAAACTTGTTTTGCAGTCCTTTTTGTTGAGGTTTCGGACGAGAGGGTCGAGATGGGCCTTTCAATGGACCCGTTGGAATTTTAAATGAGTAAAAAGTACAGAAATTGAGGTTTTGCAATATAATTGTGTTGAAAAGCTCCTAATCAATTATTTGAACTCCTAATATTTGAATAAAACATTTTTGCGGTCCTTTTTGTAGAGGTTTCGAACGAGCAGGTCTAAATGGGCCTTTCAATGGACCCGTTGGAATTTTAACTTAGTAAAAAGTATAGAAATTGAGGTTTTGCAATATAATTGTTTTGAAAAGCTCCTAATCAATTATTTGAAATCCTAATATTTGAATAAAACATTTTAGCGGTCCTTTTTGTAGAGGTTCCGGACGAGCGGGTCGAAATGGGCCTTTCAATGGACCCATTGGAATTTTAACTGAGTAAAAAGTACAGAAATTGAAGTTTTGCAATGTAATTGTGTTGAAAAGCTTCTAATAAATTACATGAACTCCTAAAATTTGATTAAAACTTGTTTTGCGGTCCTTTTTGTAGAGGTTTCAGACGAGAGGGTCGAAATGGGCCTTCCAATGTACCCGTTGGAATTTTAATTGAGTAAAAAGTACAAAAATTGAGGTTTTGCAATATAATTGTGTTGAAAAGCTCCTAATCAATTATTTGAACTCCTAATATTTGAATAAAACATTTTTGCGGTCCTTTTTGTAGAGGTTTCGGACGAGCAGGTCTAAATGGGCCTTTCAATGGACCCGTTGGAATTTTAACTAAGTAAAATGTACAGAAATTGAGGTTTTGCAATATAATTGTGTTGAAAAGCTCCTAATCAATTACATGAACTTGTAAAATTTGATTAAAACTTGTTTTGTAGTCCATTTTGTTGAGGGTTCGGAGGAGCGGTTCGAAATGGGCCTTTCAATGGACCCGTTGGAATTTTAAATGAGTAAAAAGTACAGAAATTGAGGTTTTGCAATATAATTGTGTTGAAAAGCTCCTAATCAATTATTTGAACTCCTAATATTTGAATAAAACATTTTTGTGGTCCTTTTTGTAAAGGTTTCAGACAAGCAGGTCTAAATGGGCCTTTCAATGGACCCGTTGGAATTTTAACTGAGTAAAATGTACAGAAATTGAGGTTTTACAATATAATTGTGTTGAAAAACTCCTAATCAATTACATGAACTCCTAAATTTGATTAAAACTTGTTTTGCAGTCCTTTTTGTTGAGGTTTCGGACGAGAGGGTCGAGATGGGCCTTTCAATGGACCCGTTGGAATTTTAAATGAGTAAAAAGTACATAAATTGAGGTTTTGCAATATAATTTTGTTGAAATGCTCCTAATCAATTATTTGAACTCCTAATATTTGAATAAAACATTTTTGCGGTCCTTTTTGTAGAGGTTTCGAACGAGCAAGTCTAAATGGGCCTTTCAGTGGACCCGTTGGAATTTTAACTTAGTAAAAGTACAGAAATTGAGGTTTTGCAATATAATTGTTTTGAAAAGCTCCTAATCAATTATCTGAAATCCTAATATTTGAATAAAACATTTTAACGGTCCTTTTTGTAGAGGTTTCGGACGAGCGGGTCGAAATGGGCCTTTCAATGGACCCATTGGAATTTTAACTGAGTAAAAAGTACAGAAATTGAAGTTTTGCAATGTAATTGTGTTGAAAAGCATCTAATCAATTACATGAACTCCTAAAATTTGATTAAAACTTGTTTTGCGGTCCTTTTTGTAGAGGTTTCGGACGAGAGGGTCGAAATGGGCCTTCCAATGTACCCATTGGAATTTTAACTGAGTAAAAAGTACAGAAATTGAGGTTTTGCAATATAATTGTGTTGAAAAGCTCCTAATCAATTATTTGAACTCCTAATATTTGAATAAAACATTTTTGCGGTCCTTTTTGTAGAGGTTTCGAACGAGCAGGTCTAAATTGGCCTTTCAATGGACCCGTTGGAATTTTAACTTAGTAAAAAGTATAGAAATTGAGGTTTTGCAATATAATTGTTTTGAAAAGCTCCTAATCAATTATTTGAAATCCTAATATTTGAATAAAACATTTTAGCGGTCCTTTTTGTAGAGGTTCCGGACGAGCGGGTCGAAATGGGCCTTTCAATGGACCCATTGGAATTTTAACTGAGTAAAAAGTACAGAAATTGAAGTTTCGCAATGTAATTGTGTTGAAAAGCTTCTAATAAATTACATGAACTCCTAAAATTTGATTAAAACTTGTTTTGCGGTCCTTTTTGTAGAGGTTTCAGACGAGAGGGTCGAAATGGGCCTTCCAATGTACCCGTTCGAATTTTAATTGAGTAAAAAGTACAAAAATTGAGGTTTTGCAATATAATTGTGTTGAAAAGCTCCTAATCAATTATTTGAACTCCTAATATTTGAATAAAACATTTTTGCGGTCCTTTTTGTAGAGGTTTCGGACGAGCAGGTCTAAATGGGCCTTTCAATGGACCCGTTGGAATTTTAACTAAGTAAAATGTACAGAAATTGAGGTTTTGCAATATAATTGTGTTGAAAAGCTCCTAATCAATTACATGAACTTGTAAAATTTGATTAAAACTTGTTTTGTAGTCAATTTTGTTGAGAGTTCGGAGGAGCGGGTCGAAATGGGCCTTTCAATGGACCCGTTGGAATTTTAAATGAGTAAAAAGTACAGAAATTGAGGTTTTGCAATATAATTGTGTTGAAAAGCTCCTAATCAATTATTTGAACTCCTAATATTTGAATAAAACATTTTTGTGGTCCTTTTTGTAAAGGTTTCAGACGAGCAGGTCTAAATGGGATTTCAATGGACCCGTTGGAATTTTAACTGAGTAAAATGTACAGAAATTGAGGTTTTACAATATAATTGTGTTGAAAAACTCCTAATCAATTACATGAACTCCTAAATTTGATTAAAACTTGTTTTGCAGTCCTTTTTGTTGAGGTTTCGGACGAGAGGGTCGAGATGGGCCTTTCAATGGACCCGTTGGAATTTTAAATGAGTAAAAAGTACATAAATTGAGGTTTTGCAATATAATTTTGTTGAAATGCTCCTAATCAATTATTTGAACTCCTAATATTTGAATAAAACATTTTTGCGGTCCTTTTTGTAGAGGTTTCGAACGAGCAAGTCTAAATGGGCCTTTCAGTGGACCCGTTGGAATTTTAACTTAGTAAAAGTACAGAAATTGAGGTTTTGCAATATAATTGTTGAAAAGCTCCTAATCAATTATTTGAAATCCTAATATTTGAATAAAACATTTTAACGGTCCTTTTTGTAGAGGTTTCGGACGAGCAGGTCTAAATGGGCCTTTCAATGGACCCGTTAGAATTTTAACTGAGTAAAAAGTACAGAAATTGAGGTTTTGCAATGTAATTGTGTTGAAAAGCTTCTAATCAATTACATGAACACCTAAAATTTGATTAAAATTTGTTTTGCGGTCCTTTTTGTAGAGGTTTCGTGCGAGAGGGTCGAAATGGGCCTTTCAATGGACCCGTTGGAATTTTAACTAAGTAAAAAGTACAGAAATTGAGGTTTTGCAATATAATTGTGTTGAAAAGCTCCTAATCAATTATTTGAACTCCTAATATTTGAATAAAACATTTTTGCGGTCCTTTTTGTAGAGGTTTAGGACGAGCAGGTCTAAATGGGCCTTTCAATGGACCCGTTGGAATTTTAACTAAGTAAAATGTACAGAAATTGAGGTTTTGCAATATAATTGAGTTGAAAACCTCCTAATCAATTACATGAACTTGTAAAATTTGATTAAAACTTGTTTTGCAGTCCATTTTGTTGAGGGTTCGGAGGAGCGGGTCGAGATGGGCATTTCAATGGACCCGTTGGAATTTTAACTTAGAAAAAAGTACAAAAATTGAGGTTTTGCAATATAATTGTGTTGAAAAGCTCCTAATCAATTATTTGAACTCCTAATATTTGAATAAAACATTTTTGCGGTCCATTTTGTAGAGGTTTCGGACGAGCAGGTCTAAATGGGCCTTTCAATGGACCCGTTGGAATTTTAACTTAGTAAAAAGTACAGAAATTGAGGTTTTACAATATAATTGTGTTGAAAAGCTCCTAATCAATTATTTGAACTCCTAATATTTGATTAAAACTTGTTTTGCGGTCCTTTTTGTAGTGGTTTCGGACGAGCAGGTGTAAATGGGCCTTTTAATGGACCCGTTGAGATTTTTACTGAGTAAAAAGTACAGAAATTGCGGTTTTGCAATATAATTATGTTGAAAAGCACCTAATAAATTACATGAATTCCTAAAATTTGATTAAAACTTGTCTTGCAGTCCTTTTTGTAGAGGTTTCGGATGAGCGGGTCGAAATGGGACTTTCAATGGACCCGTTGGAATTTTAACTGAGTAAAAGTACAGAAATTGCGGTTTTGAAATATAATTGTGTTGAAAAGCTCCTAATCAATTATTTGAACTCTTAATATTTGATTAAAACTTGTTTTGCGGTCCTTTTTATAGAGGTTTTGGACGAGAGGGTCGAAATGGGCCTTTCAATGGACCCGTTGGAATTTTAACTGAGTAAAAAGTACAGAAATTGAGGTTTTGCAATATAATTGTGTTGAAAAGCTCCAAATCAATTATTTGAACTCCTAATATTTGAATAAAACATTTTTGCGGTCCTTTTTGTAGAGGTTTCGGACGAGCAGGTCTAAATGGGCCTTTCAATGGACCCGTTGGAATTTTAATTGAGTAAAAAGTACAGAAATTGAGGTTTTACAATATAATTGTGTTGAAAAGCTCCTAATCAATTATTTGAACTCCTAATATTTGATTAAAACTTGTTTTGCGGTCCTTTTTGTAGAGGTTTCGGACGAGCAGGTGTAAATGGGCCTTTCAATGGACCCGTTGAGATTTTTACTGAGTAAAAAGTACAGAAATTGCGGTTTTGCAATATAATTATCTTGAAAAGCACCTAATAAATTACATGAATTCCTAAAATTTGATTAAAACTTGTCTTGCAGTCCTTTTTGTAGAGGTTTCGGATGAGCGGGTCGAAATGGGACTTTCAATGGACCCGTTGGAATTTTAACTGAGTAAAAGTACAGAAATTGCGGTTTTGAAATATAATTGTGTTGAAAAGCTCCTAATCAATTATTTGAACTCTTAATATTTGATTAAAACTTGTTTTGCGGTCCTTTTTATAGAGGTTTTGGACGAGAGGGTCGAAATGGGCCTTTCAATGGACCCGTTGGAATTTTAACTGAGTAAAAAGTACAGAAATTGAGGTTTTGCAATATAATTGTGTTGAAAAGATCCTAATCAATTATTTGAACTCCTAATATTTGAATAAAACATTTTTGCGGTCCTTTTTGTAGAGGTTTCGGACGAGCAGGTCTAAATGGGCCTTTCAATGGATCCGTTGGAATTTTAACTAAGTAAAATGTACAGAAATTGAGGTATTGCAATATAAATGAGTTGAAAACCTCCTAATCAATTACATGAACTTGTAAAATTTAATTAAAACTTGTTTTGCAGTCCATTTTGTTGAGGGTTCGGAGGAGCGGGTCGAAATGGGCATTTCAATGGACCCGTTGGAATTTTAACTTAGTAAAAAGTACAAAAATTGAGGTTTTGCAATATAATTGTGTTGAAAAGCTCCTAATCAATTATTTGAACTCCTAATATTTGATTAAAACATTTTTGCGGTCCATTTTGTAGAGGTTTCGGACGAGCAGGTATAAATGGGCCTTTCAATGGACCCGTTGGAATTTTAACTGAGTAAAAAGTACAGAAATTGAGGTTTTACAATATAATTGTGTTGAAAAGCTCCTAATCAATTATTTGAACTCCTAATATTTGATTAAAACTTGTTTTGCGGTCCTTTTTGTAGAGGTTTCGGACGAGCAGGTGTAAATGGGCCTTTCAATGGACCCGTTGAGATTTTTACTGAGTAAAAAGTACAGAAATTGCGGTTTTGCAATATAATTATGTTGAAAAGCACCTAATAAATTGCATGAATTCCAAAAATTTGATTAAAACTTGTCTTGCAGTCCTTTTTGTAGAGGTTTCGGATGAGCGGGTCGAAATGGGACTTTTAATGGACCCGTTGGAATTTTAACTGAGTAAAAGTACAGAAATTGCGGTTTTGAAATATAATTGTGTTGAAAAGCTCCTAATCAATTATTTGAACTCTTAATATTTGATTAAAACTTGTTTTGCGGTCCTTTTTATAGAGGTTTTGGACGAGAGGGTCGAAATGGGCCTTTCAATGGACCCGTTGGAATTTTAACTGAGTAAAAAGTACAAAAATTGAGGTTTTGCAATATAATTGTGTTGAAAAGCTCCTAATCAATTATTTGAACTCCTAATATTTGAATAAAACATTTTTGCGGTCCTTTTTGTAGAGGTTTCGGACGAGCAGGTCTAAATGGGCCTTTCAATGGACCCGTTGGAATTTTAACTGAGTAAAAAGTACAGAAATTGAGGTTTTACAATATAATTGTGTTGAAAAGCTCCTAATCAATTACATGAATTCCTAGATTTGATTAAAACTTGTTTTGCAGTCCTTTTTGTTGATGTTTCGGACGAGAGGGTCGAGATGGGCCTTTCAATGGACCCGTTGGAATTTTAAATGAGTAAAAAGTACAGAAATTGAGGTTTTGCAATATAATTGTGTTCAAAAGCTCCTAATCAATTATTTCAACTCCTAATATTTGAATAAAACATTTTTGCGGTCCTTTTTGTAGAGGTTTCGGACGAGCAATTATAAATGGGCCTTTCAATGGACCCGTTGGAATTTTAACTGAGTAAAAAGTATAGAAATTGAGGTTTTGCAACATAATTGTGTTGAAAAGCTCCTAATCAATTATTTGAACTCCTAAGATTTGAATAAAACATTTTTGCGCTCCTTTTTGTAGAGGTTTCGGACGAGCAGGTCTAAATGGGTTTTTCAATGGACCCGTTGGAATTTTAACTGAGTAAAAAATACAGAAATTGAGGTTTCGCAATATAATTGTGTTCAAAAGCTCCTAATCAATTATTTGAACTCCTAATATTTGAATAAAACATTTTTGCGGTCCTTTTTGTAGAGGTTTCGGACGAGCAGGTATAAATAGGCCTTTCAATGGACCCGTTCGAATTTTAACTGAGTAAAAAGTACAGAAATTGAGGTTTTGCAATATAATTGTGTTCAAAAGCTCCTAATCAATTATTTGAACTCCTAATATTTGAATAAAACATTTTTGCGGTCCTTTTTGTAGAGGTTTCGGACGAGCAGGTCTAAATGGGCCTTTCAATGGACCCGTTGGAATTTTTTTTTGATGAAAGCGGGCCTCATTAAAAACCCCTACTAATATCCCCAGGCACAAGGCTTGGAGAAACCTAAAAGGGGAAAAGAGTACCCAGAATATATTATTAAAACGAGGTTAAACCTCGCTAAGTACAGCGTTTTTGATACAATCAGGATACATAGATCCAAAAGACAAAGAAGACATGGATCTAAGGGCATGGGTAGCCAACATATGAGCTACAAAATTAGCCTCACGGCGAACATACTGAATATGAGCTACAGAAAATTCCTCTAAAGCAGTATGAGCCTGCAGAATCACCGGACCCAAAGGAGAAAGATCTGGCCCAAGAGAGTTGATCCTGTTCGCTAGAGAAGCAAAGTTTGTCTCGAAAATCAAATGTCTCAATCCTTGAGATAGGGAAAAAGTAATACCGGCAAGAAGACCTCTCCCTTCAGATGAGATAGCATCAGAACAACTGCCTAGCAGAAAAGCCAGGTCACCAACAACCGTCCCTGTGTCATCACGAGCGACAACTCCAACCGCCGATGTACGAGTGGAAGGATCAAAAGCCCCATCCACATTAATTTTAATAAAACCACGAGGGGGATGCCTCCAGCGAGAAAGAGGAGACCATGACAAGGGAATGGATGATATAGATGAGGATAGAGAGTTAGAGAAGTCACGATGAAGACTAATAGAGTTGACGGCAATTAACCAGGGGGTTGAAGATGTTTATTATGGATCCAGTCGTTACGCCTGTTCCAGATGTTCCAAAGGGTAGTAAAAAATAACCCAAAAAGATCAGGAGAAAGAAGGGAAGCACCTTCCTCAAGCCATTGGAGGCCCGTGGAAGCAGAACTATTAATAAGAGAAGAGGGAAGGCCAATCAATTTAAGAGTCTCCGAGGCTCCAGAGCAGTCTCTGAGAGCATGGAGAATCGACTCTGTTCCAGAATTACAAATGGGGCATGGACCGGAGTCTGGAGCAAAAGTCTGAAGGCGAACCCCAACAGGTAGGGCTTCTGATCCCATACGCCAACCAAAAGTCTTAACCTTAGGTAAAACCTTGAGCTTAGCAAGAAATTTCCAAATTCGAGGGGGACGTTGCAGAAAGAGGTAGCCATATCTGACAGAATAGATACCAGAATCGTTAGGATTCCAAAGGATGGAGTCCCGAGTGTCATTAATGATAGGAACATAAAGAATAGAATTGGCATCATCCACAGTAAAGTATGCTCGAACTTTGACAGGATCCCAGGAAGCTTGGTTCCACATCATAAAATCGCGACAACGAATATGGACTTCCTCCGATAGCTCGTAGTCCCCATAGAGGTGAACAGCCGAGGAGCCTCCCTAGTTATCATGATGGATGCGTATATTACTATTAATACCCGGACAATAGAGGAAACCACCAAAGAGGTGTTGCATAGCATTATAAAGACCTTGCCAGGCAAAAGAACCTCGAGAGGGTCGAGAGGCATTAAGGATATTACCTGATGGGAAGTATTTGAATTTATAGATTTGTCCCAAGAGGGAGTCAGGATCGCAAATAAGGTGCCATAGTTGTTTTCCGAGAAGTGCAATGTTAAAATTATTGAGGTCCCGGAATCCCATACCGCCAACAGATTTAGGCAAGCATACTTGATCCCACGGGACCATATGCCAACCTTTCTTGTTGGTTTTCCCAGACCACCAATATCGTCGAATGGCAGATGTCATATCATCAATAATATTTTGGGGTAGTAAGTAACAGGACATGACATATTGGGGTAGAGATTGTAAAACGGCTTTAATAAAAATTTCCCTACCACTGAAGGAAAGAAGTTGTTTATCCCAGTTGGATAGTCTATCGTGAACTTTATCGCATATAAACCCTAAAGCGAGGGTCTTATTTTTACCAATAAGAAGAGGTACCCCAAGGTAGACACCAGGATTGGAGACCTCACGTACTTGAAGATAGGAGTTAATAGTTTGACGAGTTGAAGTAGGAGTACGGGGATTGTAAAATATAGTTGACTTGTCAAAGTTGACTGCTTGCCCAGAGGCAGAGGCATAAGTCTGGAGGGCCAATTTAAGGTGTGCAGCTTCATCGGGTTTTGAATTAAGGAAAACTATGCAATCATCAGCAAATAAGAGGTGGTTAACCTTGGGACCATGCTTACAAGCCCCTAATCCTGGGAGAAGTCCTTGGTGTTTAGCATCAGCCAAGAAAGCTGAAAGCCCTTGGGTACAAAATAGGAAAAGAAAAGGAGATAAAGGGTCTCCTTGGCAGAGACCCCTTTGAGGTCGAAACAAAGGGGAAAAGGAATTGTTGACCTTAACCGTAAAGGAAACTGAAGAAATACATCTCATGATTAGAGATACCCATGATGAGGCAAAACCCATACGGTTCATAACATTTTCGAGGAATGACCACTCGACCCTGTCAAAGGCCTTTTCCATATCAAGTTTAAGGGCAACTCCATGAGAAGATTTAGAGGTACCAGTATTAATTGAGTGAATTATTTCATGGGCAATAAGTATGTTATCTGTAATATTACGTCCCTGAACAAAAGGAGCTTGATTGGAATTGATACAGAATGGAATGGTGTGTTTCATTCGATTAACTAAAACTTTAGCAATGATTTTGTAAATTACAGTGCAGAGACTGATGGGTCTAAGATGCCTCATAGTAGTGGGATCCTTGATCTTCGGTATGAGGACCAAAATAGTTTGGTTAACTGAGGCCATATCAGCTGACCCTTTAAGTAGATTGAGTCAGAGTGTTATGATATCTGACCCTACAATATCCCAATGTTGACGAAAGAATCCGCTTGGTAAACCATCAATACCCAGGGCCTTTCTAGGATCGATGTCTCGAAAAGCGGTGATAATTTCTTTTGGAGTGAATTCCCTGGAATGGGACTCATTCATAGCAGACGTAATAGTAGGGGTGATTTTTGAGAGAATTTGTTCAGAAAAGTTTGGGTTGGAGGAAGTAAAAAGATTGTAGAAATATGAGGAAGCAATTTCCATAAGGTCGGTATCGCCCGTGCACCAAATGTTGTTGGAGTCAAAAAGACCTGAGATTGTGTTCTTTTTCTTCCTATTAGAAGCTCGGGCATGAAAGAAACGGGTATTTTTATCCCCTTGGGAAAGCCATAGATTACGAGAACGTTGTGCCCAATATGCTTCTTGCACCTCAAGAAGTTTATGGAGCTCAGTTTTGGCAGAGATATATCTTTTTTCGGCAGAAGCTGAAAGAGTCCGTTGTAATAGTTTATTAATTTTCTTAGTGAGAAAGTTGATACGTCCATTGGTCTTAAATCTTTGTTGGGATTGCCAGTCTCCTAGGCAGGAGCCAATGGCCTTAATTTTATCCAAAGTATTACCTTTGGTGGATGACCAAGTTTGTTTCACAACAGAAATGCCTTCATCATTGGAAGCCCAACAATTTTCGAATCTGAACGTGGTTGGTGGGGACGGTGATTTGTTGGAGAAGGTGGCTCTGTATTTAATAGAAGAAAACAGTGATCTGATTTAGCATCAAAGTCTGAGATGATGTTATAATTAGGAAAAGAAGCTTTCCATGCCATATTCCCAACGAAACGATCTAGTCGCTCAAATAAAGAAGGGGTTTTGGGCCCCGTTTTGGACCAAGTGAACCACCCCGTTGTAGGTTTGCAGTCAAAAAGATTATTACGAGAAAGACAATTGCGGAAATTATTAATTTGAGATCTAGGCCGTCGGCAGCCTCCTTGTTTTTCATTATCAGATAGGATTTCGTTAAAGTCACCCCCGATGAGCCAAGGTTGACCATCATTAGTATTGAGTGAATCAATTAGATCCCAAGTTTTAGGTTTGTTACATGTTTCAGAAAAACCATGAATACTAGTGAAATAAAACGAAGAAGAATTGCATTTAACATAAGAATGAATAAAGCGATCCGAGTAAGCAAGCATATCAATATTATTATTATTCAATGTACATAAAGCATGTCCAGAGCATTTATCAGAAAAATCAACAGAAAAAGCTAGGGCCATCCCTAGCAAAGAACCAAGACGGCTATAAGCCGTATTTTTAAGTTTAGTTTCATATAAAAAAAGTAAATCAGGTTTATGAAGCTTAACATAATGCTGGAGATGTTGAACTGCCTGGACCTTACCGAGACCCTGGCAGTTCCAACATAAAATGATCATTTCCCTCGGCGGGGCTGCACATCAGCCGCCACCGGAGAGTTTTTTCCGCTGCTCATCCCAGCTTTCAATGTAGGAGAAGGAGAGGGCCTATATTTCTTGGGCTGGAGGACCACATGGATGGGAGAACGTCTCTTTACACCACGGTTAGAGGGAATGGGAATGGGAGCAGGATCCGACGCTGCAATATTCGGATAGTACTTAAGTAGCCATGAATCAAATGCATCTATAAGCGAAATACCGGTTTGGAGGAAGGGCTTACTTAGTTGAGAGTCCAATTTTTGCACTTGATGAGCTGTGGGGCTTGGAACTCCATCATGTTGGACTTCCAGATTGTCTTGTTCAGAATCCACAGAAACAGGGTAGATAGTGTTTAGAGGCTGTGGCGAAATTACCCTAAGAGGGCGTGGAGCTCGTGGAGGCGGCTGGGAATCTGGCTTGGCAGCAGGCGGCTCAGAGGATTGCTCCCCTACCATCTCATCAATGTTATTAGTGTCCTCCACAGGGAGATCAGCAAAAGAGGCAGCATCCCCTTCATTCAACTTCCCTAGAAATTCAGAGAAGCATGAAGTGAGCTTTAGGAGTAGGAAGCGTTGGATAAAGAATAAATGATATTGTTGAATAAGAGAAGGACCTGAGTCTTGTGCAGAAGCCACAGGTTCCACGACGGATTTACCTTTATCCTTTAGATCTGTTAGTAAAGGTGATTTAGTGATAAGACTAGTGGAAAAATAGGGAATGCAATAAAGTGTTATAAGAAAGCATAGAGTACCTTTCATTGGGAGCTGGTTATCATTAACAGGGTTAGTAGTAGGTTTCCCTTTATCCGAGGAATCTAAATGAACGGAAGAATCAAAGTATGAATAGAGGGAATAATGATGATGAAATTTTTGAAACTGAAAGAAAAATATAAGTTACCTTGTGGTGGTTGGCGATTATCAGGAATGGGAATATCAACAGAACGAATGCGACCCCTTGGTCCCTGATCCCGACGGTGCAGGGGGAGCCAACGGAGCCATTCTCCATATTGTAATTTGACCGGATCAAAAGTGCTTTTATTAGGGCAGTTCTCAATAACATGACTAATGAAACCACAACTGTGGCATAAAAGAGGCAAGCGTTCATACTGAAGTCGACAGGAAGTAGTTCGTGTACCTTTACCAATGAGAATAAATCGGCGAATTGGCTTGGAAATATCCATCAATATCTCAACTCTTAGAAAATCTGTCATGTTTCCTTCTTTTTTCCGAGTATCAGTTCTTAGAACTATACCAACCATAGCGCCAAGTGATTGCCCCACCAGGTGGGTTCTGTCAGGATCTACGTCAGTAGTTACCATTAAAGGTTTGGGCAGGGCCAGAATGCGAAACCAGATTCGCATTGGGTTGAAGGAATACTCGTCCATACTCTTTCCAGGGTTGTATTCAGCTAGAGCTAACCACTCATCTTTGTATAGCCAGGGTCCTCTTTCAAATACATCATCGCGGTCATTTGGGGTAGCAAATTCAATCCTAAAGAAGGAATCACGAACAATGGACATAGATTTGAGATTATTTTTTTCCATATTCCTTCAAAGGCTTGAAGGACTGCCCAATCATCAATAGGTTTGGATGAAATGAATTTCCCAATTAGGATAGTATTTGGGTTTTCATCGAAAAAATCAAAGTCAGGTGTGTAAATGGCATTGGCTTCTTCGTTGGTTAGATCAAGATTGGAGTAATGAGGGAGAGAGGATGAGGATGCCATTCGCAAAAAGTAGGGTAGAAAGTGGAATTGAAGAAGAGAGATAAAGATCAAAGGAGGTAAGAAAGTAGGATTAAGAGAATGGTGTTCTTTTAAAGGAGTAAAAGTAAATAGATGGTAGTGGATTGAAAAAGGAAAGTGTTTAAACAAGTGAGTAATGGGATCATAATTCTGATTCCTAAAATTAAGTTTAGAATATAATAGATTAATGGTTTGAGAATATGGAAAGAGTTGGTATGAAAAGGGAGAGATAGTAAATAATTTCCAAAAATGAAAGATGGTCTTATGAGAATAAATGGAAAGGTGGGGAAGGATATTATAGAGTATAATTGGGAAGATAAGTAGGGGAAAGAAAAAATAAGGGAAGCAAGATTTGCTAATCAATGGATTGTTTATGTAAGTAATATTACAGGATATTACTAATGAAGGTAATAAATTAGTGTAGGGAATGGAAAGATTTATCATTAAGGGAAAGAGGAGAGTGAAATATGACTGAAAATAAGGGAATAAAGTGACTAATTGGTAGTAAGAATATTTAAAGGGGTAGTAAATATTAAATGGACTAATGGAAAAGGAGATAGTTGAATGGGAAATTAAATCATATAAAATTGAAATGGGAGTATAAGGAAGTTTAATAAAGAGGAAACTAGTATTTAATATATATTTGGAATGGGATAGTAATAAACGATAGGTGAAAAGGAAAGAGAATTTTGTAGTTAATGGGATTATTATACAAACCATAAATCTTGTAATTAGTAATGATGGTAAGAAAATTATTTTATAAATGGAAAGTTTTGTTTTTAATAGAGAAGGGAGAATTAAAATCGGGACAAAATAAGGAAAGGAAATGATCTGATTGGTATAATAGGTAAGTGAGATTGGTAGAGGTATAAAAATGGGGGGGGGGGGGTATATTGATTTATTTAATACTTTTGGGGTACTATAGGTTATCTTAATTGGAAATGTGAAAGTTGGGTGGAATTGGTTTAAGGAAAGTTTAAGGGTAAAGGAAAAATGGTTTATTAAGTTAAATGGATTAAACATTTTTAAAATGGAAAATAATATTTTAACGTAGCTATAGTAGGATAGATAATTAAGAATAAGATTGGGGTATATTGAGAAAATAAGGATGTTAAATTGAGCTTGTAAGACGTTTATAACAATCCTGTATAAATTTGTGTAGGAAGTAAATACATCTTTAATTATATATGTGCCAGGTTCGTATTTAGAATTATTTAATTTCACCATGAAGGTGATCGTGGTAATTTCCTCAATGGGGGATAGTAGAAAAGCACCTAAAAAGGTGTAGATTGATGTAAAATGGATGGAAATAAAAGAATAAATGGAAGAAATGAGATTTAGGAAATTCTGAAGAACAAAGGAAACAATTAAATTAAAATTATATACAATATGGGAGGGTAGATGATAAATCGGTAAGCATGGAAAAATGATGGAGATACATGGTAAGAATATAATAGATGATGAAAAAGTAAACAGATGGTAAAAAAGAGTCATGCAGATGCAAAGATAGATCAAAATAAAATTGATGATGCAAGAAAGCAGAAGAAAAAAAGACATAATATAAGAGCATAAAAGCAAAGGATGAAACCTCGAAAGAGACATCAAAAAAAGAAAAAAATTACAGACCGAAGGGATGATAGGGGAAAGAGGAATAATACAGATTAAACAAAAAAATAATAGAGGGATAAAATAATAACTACAAACACGTGAATAGATAAAGAAGAGAAAAAAGGCACTTGAACCATCGTTTCGGCTAGTAAAGGGGAGGCGACAACCTTCGAAAGATGGGCATCTTGAAGAATCACAAGGCTCGCGCGGTGGAATGATATGCCAGACACCAACAAAAAAGAGAATTAGTAAAGATAAATTTAAGCAAAGATGGAACATCCAGGTAGGATAAACCGACATTCTAAAGAAGAGACAATAACAAACCAGCAGCTTAAATATTTGAAAAAGTAACAAAATTTCTATAGGAGAGTGGTAATATAAGATTGCTACGGTAAAAGAAAAAGAACAAAATCCCACATGGTGGGTCGATAGAAATTTCCCAATAAGGGATCGAAGATGGAAAGAATTAACTTGAACCAAGGTCACTTGAATAGAGAGAACAAACAAATATGTAAGAGCTATAATCAATAGCGGCAGCCATGAAGGAGAAGTAAACCGCAGTAAGCTAATGAGGAGACTAAAGCAAAACCAATAGTAGACAGAAAAAGGAATCCTCGTCACAGAGGTAAGCAAAGGTGCATAGTCACATTTGATAAAAGAACAAATCAAGAGACAAGGATGAAAAATAAAATGAGCAGAAAAGGGAACATACAAATATACTAACAAGATGTAATTTGATAATACAGATATCACAATAGCAGTAAACATAATTGATAGCACAAAAATCCCACATATACGAATAAAAAGAATATACTTTAATAAAAGAAGATCCTTACCAATAGGCACCAAAGGATGAGGTGAAACACTGGTCCGTCGGAAACCCGCCGGAGGGAGACGATCCAGATTTCAATTTGGGAGAAAAAATACCCAAAAAATAAAACCCATAACAGTCAGGGAAACTAAATCTAAGAAAGGGAAAACCAACACAAAATTTAGAAGAGACGTTACCCATAGCAAGTCGGATATCACCGAAGGTGAGGTGGAAAGAAAATGGGAAGACAACCTTTCCTCTGTTGAAAAAAGCCAACGAATGGAGGTGGTCAGCGATTGAAAAAACTCTAACAAAAGAATAAAAAAATGATAATCAATAAGGGAAAACCAGGATAAAGAAATTAAAATAATAATATGGAGACGACAATGGTGGGTAGACGAGCGGATATGGAACCATAATAATAAGGGCAGAGATGCCCCTATTTCTGTCATCGCCAAAAGAAGGAAAGGGTTCGACCAGGAGGGTAAAAATTCCTCTACACCAAATGAGGAGAAATCGACCATGCACAAAGGGAATGCATCGATATTCCTCGCAAAACAGAAAAGATGCAAGATTAATATAAAATATAAATTTAAATCAGAAAAAAAAATTAAGAACAAATCCAAGAAAGATAGATATGGGAAAGGGGGGGATCAGATCTGAGGAGAAAATGTGCCTGCTCAAAGGAGATACAACGATATTCCTCGCAAAACAGCAGAGAAGCAAGATTATATGAGAAAATAAATCAGAAAAAAAAATAAAAACAAAATCATGAAAAGCCGATCTAGGAATGGGGATCGGATTTGGGGCGGGATGGGGTCTATTTGAATCTTTACCTTGTAACACATGGCTCTCATGGTGAGGGTAATCGCCGGCTGGTGAGGGGGAAAGAGCAGAGGCGGGCGGCGTAGAGGGGGCATATACGGCGGAGAGAGCAACATATGTGAAGGAAAGCTAGGGTGAAAAGAAAGAAGGGGAGAGGGTAATGCGGCAGAGCAAATGAAAAAAGAAAAGGGAATAGCAAAGAGACACGCTAAACCCCTAATGAGACCCGAGAGAGTTGAGAGAATTTCGAGAGACCCCACCCGTTGGAATTTTAACTAAGTAAAAAGTACAGAAAATTGAGGTTTTGCAATATAATTGTGTTTAAAAGCTCCTAATCAATTACATGAATTCCTAAAATTTGATTAAAACTTGTTTTGCAGTCCTTTTTGTAGAGGTTTCGGACGAGCGGGTCGAAATGGGCCTTTCAATGAACCCGTTGGAATTTTAATTGAGTAAAAAGTACAGAAATTGCGGGTTTGCAATAAAATTGTGTTGAAAAGCTCCTGATCAATTATTTGAACTCCTAATATTTGAATAAAACATTTTTGTGGTCCTTTTTGTAGAGGTTTTGGACGAGTAGGTCTAAATGGGCCTTTCAATTGACCCGTTGGAATTTTAACTGAGTAAAAAGTACAGAAATTGAGGTTTTGCAATATAATTGTGTTGAAAAGCTCCTAATCAATTACATGAACTCCTAAATTTTGATTAAAACTTGTTTTGCAGTCCTTTTTGTGGAGGTTTCGGACGAGCGGGTCGAAATGGGCCTTTCAATGGACCCGTTGGAATTTTAACTGAGTAAAAGTACATAAATTGCGATTTTGCAATATAATTGTGTTGAAAAGCTCCTAATCAATTATTTGAACTCCTAATATTTGATTAAAAATTGTTTTGCGGTCCTTTTTGCAGAGGTTTCGGACGAGCAGGTCTAAATGGGCCTTTCAATGGACCCGTTGGAATTTTAACTGAGTAAAAAGTACAGAAATTGCGGTTTTGCAATATAATTGTGTTGAAAAGCTCCTAATCAATTACATTAACTCCTAAAATTTGATTAAAACTTGTTTTGCAGTCCTTTTCTAGAGGTTTCGGACGAGCAGGTCGAAATGGGCCTTTCAATGGACCCGTTGGAATTTTAACTGAGTAAAAGTACATAAATTGCAGTTTTGCAATATAATTGTGCTGAAAAGCTCCTAATAAATTATTTGAACGCCTAATATTTGATAAAAATTTGTTTTGTGGTCCTTTTTGTAGAGGTTTTGGACGAGAGGGTCGAAATGGGCCTTTCAATGGACCCGTTGGAATTTTAACTGAGTAAAAAGTACAAAATTGAGGTTTTGCAATATAATTGTGTTCAAAAGCTCCTAATCAATTATTTGAACTCCTAATATTTGAATAAAACATTTTTGCGGTCCTTTTTGTTGAGGTTTCGAACGAGCAGGTCTAAATGGGCCTTTCAATGGACCCGTTGGAATTTTAACTGAGTAAAAAGTACAGAAATTGAGGTTTTGCAATATATTTGTGTTGAAAAGCTCCTAATCAATTACATGAACTCCTAAAATTTGATTAAAACTTGTTTTGCGGTCCTCTTTGTAGAGGTTTCAGACGAGCGGGACGAAATGGGCCTTTCAATAGATCCGTTAGAATTTTAAATGAGTAAAAAGTACAGAAATTGAGGTTTTGCAATATAATTGTGTTGAAAAGCTCCTAATCAATTATTTGAACTCCTAAAATTTGAATAAAACATTTTTGCAGTCCTTTTTGTAGAGGTTTCGGACGAGCAGGTCTAAATGGGCTTTTCAATGGACCCGCTGGATTTTTAACTGAGTAAAAAGTACAGAAATTGAGGTTTTGCAATATAATTGTGTTCAAAAGCTCCTAATCAATTATTTGAACTCCTAATATTTGAATAAAACATTTTTGCGGTCCTTTTTGTAGAGGTTTCGGACGAGCAGGTCCAAATGGGCCTTTCAATGGACCCGTTGGAATTTTAACTAAGTAAAAAATACAGAAATTGTGGTTTTGCAATGTAATTGTGTTGCAAAGCTTCTAATCAATTACATGAACTCCTAAAATTTGATTAAAACTTGTTTTGCGGTCCTTTTTGTAAAGGTTTCGGACGAGAGGGTCGAAATGGGCCTTTCAATGGACCCGTTGGAATTTTAACTGAGTAAAAAGTACAGAAATTGAGGTTTTGCAATATAATTGTGTTGAAAAGCTCCTAATTAATTATTTGAACTCCTAATATTTGAATAAAACATTTTTGCGGTCCTTTTTGTAGAGGTTTCAGACGAGCATGTATAAATGGGCCTTTCAATGGACCCTTTGGAATTTTAACTGAGTAAAAAGTACAGAAATTGAGGTTTTGCAATATAATTGTGTTGAAAATCTCCTTATCAATTATTTGAACTCCTAATATTTGAATAAAACATTTTTGCGGTCCTTTTTGTAGAGGTTTCGGACGAGCAGGCATAAATGGGCCTTTCAATGGACCCGTTGGAATTTTAACTGAGTAAAAAGTACAGAAATTGAGGTTTTGCAATATAATTGTGTTCAAAAGTTCCTAATCAATTATTTGAACTCCTAATATTTGAATAAAACATTTTTGGGGTGCTTTTTGTAGAGGTTTCAGACGAGCAGGTCTAAATGGGCCTTTAAATGGACCCGTTGGAATTTTAACCGAGTAAAAAGTATAGAAATTGAGGTTTTGCAATGTAATTGTGTTGAAAAGCTTCTAATCAATTACATGAACTCCTAAAATTTTATTAAAACTTGTTTTGCGGTCCTTTTTGTAGACGTTTCGGACGAGAGGGTCGAAATTGGCCTTTCAATGGACCCGTTTGAATTTTAACTGAGTAAAAAGTACAAAAATTGAGGTTTTTCAATATAATTGTGTTGAAAAGCTCCTAATCAATTATTTGAACTCCTAATATTTGAATAAAACATTTTTGCGGTCCTTTTTGTAGAGGTTTCGGACGAGCAAGTCTAAATAGGCCTTTCAATGGACCCGTTGGAATTTTAACTGAGTAAAAAGTACAGAAATTGAGGTTTTGCAATATAATTGTGTTGAAAAGCTCCTAATCAATTATTTGAACTCCTAATATTTGAATAAAACATTTTTGCGGTCCTTTTTGTAGTGGTTTCGGACGAGCGGGTCGAAATGGGCCTTTCAATGGACCCGTTGGAATTTTAACTGAGTAAAAAGTACATAAATTGAAGTTTTGCAATATAATTGTGTTTAAAAGCTCCTAATCAATTACATGAACTCCTAAAATTTGATTAAAACTTGTTTTGTAGTCCTTTTTGTAGAGGTTTCGGACGAGCGGGTCGAAATGGGCCTTTCAATTGACCCGTTGGAATTTTAACTGAGTAAAAAGTACAGAAATTGCAGTTTTGCAATATAATTGTGTTGAAAAGCTCCTAATCAATTATTTGAACTCCAAATATTTGAATAAAACATTTTGGGGGTCCTTTTTGTAGAGGTTTCGGACGAGCAAGTCTAAATGGGCCTTTCAATGGACCCGTTGGAATTTTAACTGAGTAAAAAGTACAGAAATTGAGGTTTTGCAATATAATTGTGTTGAAAAGCTCCTAATCTATTACATGAACTCCTAAAATTTGATTAAAACTTGTTTTGCGGTCCTTTTCGTAGAGGTTTCGGACGAGAGGGTCGAAATCGGCCTTTCAATGGTCCCGTTGGAATTTTAACTGAGTAAAAAGTACAGAAATTGAGGTTTTGCAATATAATTGTGTTGAAAAGCTCCTAATCAATTACATGAACTCCTAAAATTTGATTAAAACGCGTTTTGCGGTCCTTTTTGTAGAGGTTTCGGATGAGCAGGTATAAATGGGCCTTTCGATGGACCCGTTGGAATTTTAACTGAGTAAAAAGTACATAAATTGCGGTTTTGCAATATAATTGTGTTGAAAAGCTCCTAATCAATTATTTGAACTCCTAATATTTGACTAAAACTTGTTTTGCAGTCATTTTTGTAGAGGTTTCGGACGAGCAGGTCTAAATGGGCCTTTCAATGGACCCGTTGGAATTTTAACTGAGTAAAAAGTACAGAAATTGATGTTTTACAATGTACTTGTGTTGAAAAGCTTCTAATAAATTACATGAACTCCTAAATTTTGATTAAAACTTGTTTTGCGGTCCTTTTTGTAGAGGTTTTGGACGAGAGGGTCGAAATGGGCCTTTCAATGGACCCGTTGGAATTTTAAATGAGTGAAAAGTACAGAAATTGAGGTTTTGCAATATAATTGTGTTTAAAAGCTCCTAATCAATTACTTGATCTCCTAAAATTTGATTAAAACTTGTTTTGTAGTCCTTTTTGTAGAGGTTTCGGACGAGCGTGTCGAAATGGGCCTTTCAATGGACCCGTTGGAATTTTAACTGAGTAAAAAGTACAGAAATTGCAGTTTTGCAATATAATCGTTTTGAAAAGTTCCTAATCAATTATTTGAACTCCTAATATTTGAATAAAAGATTTTTGCGGTCCTTTTTGTAGAGGTTTCGGACGAGCAGGTCTAAATGGGCTTTTCAATGGACCCGTTGGAATTTTAAATGAGTAAAAAGTACAGAAATTGAGTTTTTGCAATATAATTGTGTTGAAAAGCTCCTAATCAATTATTTGAACTCCTAATATTTGAATAAAACATTTTTGCGGTCCTTTTGTAGAGGTTTCGGACGAGCAGGTCTAAATGGGCCTTTCAATGGACCCGTTGGAATTTTAACTGAGAAAAAAGTACAGAAATTGAGTTTTTGCAATGTAATTGTGTTGAAAAGCTTCTAATCAATTACATGAACTCTTAAAATTTGATTAAAACTTGGTTTGCGGTCCTTTTTGTAGAGGTTTCAGTCGAGAGGGTCGAAACGGGCCTTTCAATGGACCCGTTGGAATTTTAACCGAGTGAAAAGTACAGAAATTGAGGTTTTGCAATATAATTGTGTTGAAAATCTCCTAATCAATTATTTGAACTCCTAATATTTGAATAAAACATTTTTGCGGTCCTTTTTGTAGAGGTTTCGGACGAGGAGGTCTAAATGGGCCTTTCAATGGACCAGTTGGAATTTTAACTAAGTAAAAAGTATAGAAATTGAGGATTTGCAATATAATTGTGTTCAAAAGCTCCTAAATAATTATTTGAACTCCTAATATTTGAATAAAACATTTTTGCGGTCCGTTTTGTAGAGGTTTCGGACGAGCAGGTCTAAATGGGCCTTTCAATGGACCCGTTGGAATTTTAAATGAGTAAAAATACAGAAATTGAGGTTTTGCAATATAATTATGTTGAAAAGCTACTAATCAATTATTTGAACTCCTAATATTTGAATAAAACATTTTTGCGGTTCTTTTTGTAGAGGTTTCGGACGAGCAGGTCTAAATGGGCTTTTCAATGGACCCGTTGGAATTTTAACTGAGTAAAAAGTACAGAAATTGAGGTTTTGCAATATAATTGTGTTGAAAAACTCCTAATCAATTATTTGAACTCCTAATATTTGAATAAGACCTTTTTGCTGTCCTTTTTGTAGATGTTTCGGACGAGCAGGTCTAAATGGGCCTTTCAATGGACCCGTTGGAATTTTAACTGAGTAAAAAGTACAGAAATTGAAGCTTTGCAATGTAAATGTGTTGACAAGCTTCTAATCAATTTCATGAACTACTAAAATTTGATTAAAACTTGTTTTGCGCTCCTTTTTGTAGAGGTTTCGGACGAGAGGGTCGAAATGGGCCTTTCAATGGACCCGTTGGAATTTTTAATGAGTAAAAAGTACAGAAATTGAGGTTTTGCAATATAATTGTGTTGAAAAGCTCCTAATCAATTATTTGAAGTCCTAATATTTGAATAAAACATTTTTGCGATCCTTTTTGTAGAGGTTTCGGACGAGCGGGTCGAATTGGGCCTTTCAATGGACCCGTTGGAATTTTAACTGAGTAAAAAGTACAGAAATTGAGGTTTTGCAATATAATTGTGTTGAAAAGCTCCTAATCAATTATATGAACTCCTAATATTTGATTAAAACTTGTTTTGCAGTCCTTTTTGTAGAGGTTTCGGACAAGCGGGTCGAAATGGGCCTTTCAATGGACCCATTGGAATTTTAACAGAGTAAAAAGTACAGAAATTGAGGTTTTGCAATATAATTGTGTTTAAAAGCTCCTAATCAATTATTTGAACTCATAATATTTGAATAAAACATTTTTGCGGTACTTTTTGTAGAGGTTTCGGACGAGCAGGTCTAAATGGGCCTTTCAATGGACCCGTTGGAATTTTAACTGAGTAAAAAGTACAGAAATTGAGGTTTTGCAATATAATTGTTTTAAAAAGCTCCTAATCAATTACATGAACTCCTAAAATTTGATTAAAACTTGTTTTGCAGTCCTTTTTGTAGAGGTTTCGGACGACAGGTCTAAATGGGCCTTTCAATGGACTCGTTGGAATTTTCACCGAGTAAAAAGTACAGAAATTGAGGTTTTGCAATGTAATTATGCTGAAAAGTTCCTAATCAATTACATGAACTCCTAAAATTTGATTAAAACTTGTTTTGTAGTCCTTTTTGTAGAGGTTTCGGACGAGCGGGTCGAAATGGGCCTTTCAATGGACCCATTGGAATTTTAACAGAGTAAAAAGTACAGAAATTGAGGTTTTGCAATATAATTGTGTTTAAAAGCTCCTAATCAATTATTTGAACTCATAATATTTGAATAAAACATTTTTGCGGTACTTTTTGTAGAGGTTTCGGACGAGCAGGTCTAAATGGGCCTTTCAATGGACCCATTGGAATTTTAACTGAGTAAAAAGTACAGAAATTGAGGTTTTGCAATATAATTGTTTTAAAAAGCTCCTAATCAATTACATGAACTCCTAAAATTTGATTAAAACTTGTTTAGCAGTCTTTTTTGTAGAGGATTCGGACGAGCGGGTCTAAATGGGCATTTCAATGGACCCGTTGGAATTTTAAATGAGTAAAAAGTACAGAAATTGAGTTTTTGCAATATAATTGTGTTGAAAAGCTCCTAATCAATTATTTGAACTCCTAATATTTGAATAAAACATTTTTGCAGTCCTTTTGTAGAGGTTTCGGACGAGCAGGTCTAAATGGGCCTTTCAATGGACCCGTTGGAATTTTAACTGAGAAAAAAGTACAGAAATTGAGTTTTTGCAATGTAATTGTGTTGAAAAGCTTCTAATCAATTACATGAACTCTTAAAATTTGATTAAAACTTGGTTTGCGGTCCTTTTTGTAGAGGTTTCAGTCGAGAGGGTCGAAACGGGCCTTTCAATGGACCCGTTGGAATTTTAACCGAGTGAAAAGTACAGAAATTGAGGTTTTGCAATATAATTGTGTTGAAAATCTCCTAATCAATTATTTGAACTCCTAATATTTGAATAAAACATTTTTGCGGTCCTTTTTGTAGAGGTTTCGGACGAGGAGGTCTAAATGGGCCTTTCAATGGACCAGTTGGAATTTTAACTAAGTAAAAAGTATAGAAATTGAGGATTTGCAATATAATTGTGTTCAAAAGCTCCTAAATAATTATTTGAACTCCTAATATTTGAATAAAACATTTTTGCGGTCCGTTTTGTAGAGGTTTCGGACGAGCAGGTCTAAATGGGCCTTTCAATGGACCCGTTGGAATTTTAAATGAGTAAAAATACAGAAATTGAGGTTTTGCAATATAATTATGTTGAAAAGCTACTAATCAATTATTTGAACTCCTAATATTTGAATAAAACATTTTTGCGGTTCTTTTTGTAGAGGTTTCGGACGAGGAGGTCTAAATGGGCTTTTCAATGGACCCGTTGGAATTTTAACTGAGTAAAAAGTACAGAAATTGAGGTTTTGCAATATAATTGTGTTGAAAAACTCCTAATCAATTATTTGAACTCCTAATATTTGAATAAGATCTTTTTGCTGTCCTTTTTGTAGATGTTTCGGACGAGCAGGTCTAAATGGGCCTTTCAATGGACCCGTTGGAATTTTAACTGAGTCAAAAGTACATAAATTAAGGTTTTGCAATATAATTGTGTTGAAAAGCTCCTAATAAATTATTTAAACTCCTAATATTTGATTAAAACTTGTTTTGATGTCCTTTTTGTAGAGGTTTCGGACGAGCAGGTCTAAATGGGCCTTTCAATGGACTCGTTGGAATTTTAACTGAGTAAAAAGTATAGAAATTGAGGTTTTGCAATGTAATTGTGTTGAAAAGCTCCTAATCAATTACATGAACTCCTAAGATTTGATTAAAACTTGTTTTGCGGTCCTTTTTGTAGAGGTTTCGGACGAGTGGGTCGAAATGGGCCTTTCAATGGAACCATTGGAATTTTAACTGAGTAAAAAGTACAGAAATTGAGGTTTTGCATTATAATTGTGTTGAAAAGCTCCTAATCAATTATATGAACTCCTAATATTTGATTAAAACTTGTTTTGCAGTCCTTTTTGTAGAGGTTTCGGACGACAGGTCTAAATGGGCCTTTCAATGGACTCGTTGGGATTTTCACTGAGTAAAAAGTACAGAAATTGAGGTTTTGCAATGTAATTGTGCTGAAAAGTTCCTAATCAATTACATGAACTCCTAAAATTTGATTAAAACTCGTTTTGTAGTCCTTTTTGTAGAGGTTTCGGACGAGCGGGTCGAAATGGGCCTTTCAATTGACCCGTTGGAATTTTAACTGAGTAAAAAGTACAAAAATAGCGGTTTTGCAATATAATTGTTTTGAAAAGCTCATAATCAATTATTTGAACTCCTAATATTTGATTAAAACTTGTTTTGCGGTCCTTTTTGTAGAGGTTTCGGACGAGCAGGTCTAAATGTTCCTTTCAATGGACCCGTTGGAATTTTAACTGAGTAAAAAGTACAGAAATTGCAGTTTTGCAATATAATTGTGTTGAAAAGCTCCTAATCAATTACATGAATTCCTAAAATTTGATTAAATCTTGTTTTGCGGTCCTTTTTGTAGAGGTTTCGGACAAGCGGGTCGAAATGGGCCTTTCAATGGACCCATTGGAATTTTAACAGAGTAAAAAGTACAGAAATTGAGGTTTTGCAATATAATTGTGTTTAAAAGCTCCTAATCAATTATTTGAACTCCTAATATTTGAATAAAACATTTTTGCGGTCCTTTTTGTAGAGGTTTCGGACGAGCAGGTTTAAATGGGCCTTTCAATGGACCCGTTGGAATTTTAACTGAGTAAAAAGTACAGAAATTGAGGTTTTGCAATATAATTGTTTTGAAAAGCTCCTAATCAATTACATGAACTCCTAAAATTTGATTAAAACTTGTTTAGCAGTCTTTTTTGTAGAGGTTTCGGACGAGCGGGTCTAAATGGGCATTTCAATGGACCCGTTGGAATTTTAAATGAGTAAAAAGTACAGAAATTGAGTTTTTGCAATATAATTGTGTTGAAAAGCTCCTAATCAATTATTTGAACTCCTAATATTTGAATAAAACATTTTTGCGGTCCTTTTGTAGAGGTTTCGGACGAGCAGGTCTAAATGGGCCTTTCAATGGACCTGTTGGAATTTTAACTGAGAAAAAAGTACAGAAATTGAGTTTTTGCAATGTAATTGTGTTGAAAAGCTTATAATCAATTACATGAACTCTTAAAATTTGATTAAAACTTGTTTTACGGTCCTTTTTGTAGAGGTTTCAGTCGAGAGGGTCGAAACGGGCCTTTCAATGGACCCGTTGGAATTTTAACCGAGTTAAAAGTACAGAAATTGAGGTTTTGCAATATAATTGTGTTGAAAATCTCCTAATCAATTATTTGAACTCCTAATATTTGAATAAAACATTTTTGCGGTCCTTTTTGTAGAGGTTTCGGACGAGGAGGTCTAAATGGGCCTTTCAATGGACCCGTTGGAATTTTTTTTTTGAAGAAAAGGCCTTATTAAAAACCCCTACTACTGTCCTTCAAGCAAAGCTAGAGGACCCTAAAAAGGGGAAAAGAGTGCCCAAATATTATTAATCAATAAATATTTGTTACAAGATGACGGATACAATGGGGAATATCCAAATCAAATGACGTAGAAGTCATTGAGTTCAAAGAAAAAGAAGCCAATGTATGGGCTATTACATTTGCCTCTCGGCGTACAAAAGAAATGGAAGTAAAGTCGAAATCACGAAGAGCAGCTTGTATCTGTAGAATGATTGGTCCCATAGTTGATAGATCCTGAGCAGGATTGTTGATCCTGTTTGCAAGAGAAGCGCAATCCGTTTCGATCATGATACGCTTCCATCCATGGGAATGGGCAAAGGTGAGACCAGCAAGGATGCTTTCTCCCTCACTGGTGATAGCGTCCTGGCGGCTACCGAGAGGGAAAGCGAGACCACCCACGACAGCTCCGGCAGGGTCACGAGCAACAACGCCGACGGCTGCTGCACGAGTTGAAGGGTTAAAAGCGCCATCCACATTAATTTTGATAAAATTAGATGGAGGAGAACAGGAGGGATTGGAGATCATGGATGGAGATGGATCTGTTGAGATTAAAGATTTACAAAATTCATCATGTAGGCTAATTGAATTAACAGCAATTAGCCATGAGGGTTGTAGATGGTGGTTGTGAACCCAATCATTACGTCTGTTCCAAATGTTCCGTAACACAGTAAGGAAGAGGCCAAATTTATCAGGGGGAATTGTAGAGGTTGCTTCCTCTAACCAATGTAATGGTGAAGGAGCTAGACTCTTATAGAGATAGGAAGGAATACCACTAATTTGCAGTGCTTCAGCCGCCCCAGGACAATCACGAAGCGCATGAAGAATTGATTCCGAGTGATTACCACAGATAGGGCATAACCCCGAGCTAGGGGAGAAAGCTAGCATTTTAGAGCCAACGGGTAGAGCAGCCGATGCCATACGCCATCCAAAAGTTTTGACTTTGGGTAAAGCTTTTATCTTAGATAAAAATTTCCATAACCGAGAAGGCGGCGAGGGTTGGGAAAAGGAGCGTTGTAAGAACATATATCCAGAACGAACCGAGTAGATGCCTGAGTCATTGGGGGACCATAAAATAGAATCCCTATGATCATTAATGATGGGGATACTCAGAATGGCATTCGCATCAATTGGATTGAAATAATTGTTCAATTTCACTGTATCCCGGGCAGTTTGATTGCGGATCATGAAATCCCGACAACGGATATGAAATTCATCTGAGATTTCATAATCCCCAGTTAGCTAAATCGGGGAAGATCCACCCCAAATATCTTTGTGTATTCTGATATTACTGTTAATACCAGGGCGATGAAGAAAGCCAGGGAAAAGGCGCTGAAGGGCGTTGTATATACCTTGCCAGGCAAAAGAACCCCTACTAGGTTTCGGTGCATCCAGAATATTACCTGAAGGGAAATATTTGGATCGGTATATTTGTCCTAAGGAATCTGGTTAGCAAATTAGTTTCCAAATTTGCTTGCCTAGAAGGGCAATGCTGAAATCGTGTAGGTCTTTGAAACCCATGCCACCAGCGGATTTGGGTAAACAAATCCGGTTCCACGGTAACATGTGCCAACCTTTTTTGTTGGATTTTCCGGTCCACCAGTATTGGCGGATTGATGTAGTCATGTCGTCAATGATATTGTATGGTAGAAGATAGCAAGACATCACATATTGTGGGAGAGATTGTAAAACAGCTTTGATAAAAATCTCTCTACCACTAAAGGATAGAAGGTGTTTGTCCCAGCTAGAGAGTCGATCATGTACTTTATCTCGAACAAAGCCTAAAGATTCAGTTTTATTTTTCCCTATGAGGAGCGGGATACCTAGGTATATTCCGGGATTAGAAACTTCGCGTACTTGTAAGATGCTATTAAGTATATTTCTTGTTGTAGACGGTGTACGTGGGTTATAAAAGATTGTTGATTTCTCAAAGTTTATTGCTTGACCAGATGCATTAGCATATACTTGGAGAGCATTTTTCAGACGGGATGCTTCCGAATGATTGGTATTTATAAATACCATGCAATCATCTGCAAAAAGAAGGTGGTTAACTTTGGGCCCATGCTTACCTGCGCCTAGACCTGGAAGTATATTAGTTTGTTGAGCGGCCGCTAAGTAAGCCGAGAGACCCTGAGTACAGAATAGGAAAAGAAAAGGGGATAGAGGGTCCCCCTGACGGAGACCACGTTGAGGTTGGAAGGTGGGTGAAAAGGAGTTATTAATTTTAACTGAGAAGGAGACAGTAGATATACAACGCATTATAAGATCAATCCAGCTGGATGCAAAGCCCATGCGTGTCATAATATTTGCAAGGAAAGACCATTCAACTCTATCGAAAGCTTTTTCCATATCCAGTTTGAGAGCAGCTCCTTGCGAGGATTTAGTTGCTCCAGCATTGATGTTGTGAATAATTTCATGCGCAACAAGGATATTATCAGAGATGTTGCGACCCTGGACAAAGGCAGCTTGATTGGGACTAATACAGAGAGGTATGGCCTGTTTCATTCTATTTACAATTGTTTTGGCAACAATTTTGTAGAGAACGGTACATAGGCTAATTGGTCTGAGTTGTTTCATGGATGTTGGATCCTTATTTTTGGGAATTAGCACTAGAATGGTTTTGTTAACTAAGGTCATATCTGCCTTACCATTTAAAAGATCCATACAAAGATTAAGGACATCTTCACCAACTGTGTCCCAGTGTTGTCGAAAGAAACTACTGGGTAGACCATCGGCACCAGGAGCCTTCCTAGGGTCAATACTTTTAAAAGCATGTAGAATTTCTTCTCTAGTGAACGGCTTGAGGAGACCGCCATTCATTGAAGAATTAATGGAGGGGTGGATTTTATCAAGAATAGTTTCCGAGAGTTTGGGATTAGAGGTAGTAAAAAGGTTTTTGAAATAATTCGAAGCTATATCCATAATTTCAGATTCCGAGGTGCACCAATTGGAATTGGCATCAAAAAGCCCTATGATGGAATTTTTCTTATTACGATTAGAAGCTCTGGCATGGAAGAATTTGGTATTTTTGTCCCCTTGGGATAGCCAAAGTGTTCGAGATCTTTGAGCCCAATAAGCTTCTTGTTCCGTTAAGAGTTTATTTAATTCCATTCTATAATTTAAATAAGTTTGTTTATTAGTAGCTGTCAAGGGGCGATAGAGAAGTTTGTTAATTTTTTTGGTAAGGAATTTAATTCGTCCTGTTGATTTAAAGCGTTGTTGGTTTTGCCAGTCATCTAAGTATGTTCCTACCGCTTGGATTTTATTAATGGCCGTTCCGGGGGTGTCAGTCCAGGCCCTTTTAATAGTTTGGATGTTATCTTTATTATTAGCCCAACAATTTTCAAATCTGAAATTTTTGGGAATTTGAGATTTAGGTATGGTAGTTGGTTTATCAATTTCCAGAAGAAGGAAACAGTGGTCAGATTTAGCGACGTATTCCGTATTTATTCGATAATTAGGGTAGAGATCTTTCCAAGCATAGTTAGCTACGAAACGGTCAAGACGTTCATGAATTACAGGGGTTAAAGGACCTACCTTTGTCCATGTAAACCATCCCGATGTTGGTTTACAATCGAAAAGGTTATTTCGGATTAAACAGTTCCGGAAATTTTTGATTTGGGATCTAGCTCTACGGGGACCCCCTTGTTTTTCTGAATCGGTTAAAATCTCATTAAGATCTCCTCCAATAAGCCAAGGTTTATCTTTGGTGGAAGTGTGTAAGGAATCAATTAAATCCCACGTTTTATATTTTTGGCTAGTTTCTGAAAATCCATGCATTCCAGTGAAAAACATAGTGCTGTTATTATACGTAATTTGAATGTGGATATAACGCAGCGAATAGGAAATTAGATTTATATTAATATCATTTGCGGCGAATAAAGAAATTCCGGAACACCCTTCCGAGGGGGGAATAGAAATAATGTCTAACATACCTAATGAAAGACATAAGCGGTTACATTCCGCATTATTCAACTTGGTTTCACATAGAAAGATAATATTAGGATTGGTACGTTGGACATAGGATTTGAGATGTTGAACCGTCGGGGATTGTCCAAGACCCTGACAGTTCCAGCATAGGATCTTCATTTTGCTCGGCGGGGCTGGGATTTAGCCGCCGCCGGAGAGTTTTTAGAGCTGCTCATCCCAGCTTTTGGAGTAGATCCTGATTGTTTGGATTTTTTCGGCGGGAGCGATACTTGAATTGGTGAGCGGCGTTTCATGCCTCGGTTATTTTGGGTCGGTACGGGGGCTGGTGCAGGAGCTGGAACAGGAGCAGGTGCAGGGGCTGCATCATTTGGGTAAGTTTTAAGCAACCACTGATTAAATTCATTGAATAATGGATCAGTGGGTTTAGAGGGCTTACTCGATTCAGAGTCAAAATTTTTGATTTGTTCAG
The DNA here is from genome assembly GCA_958450335.1 of Hibiscus tridactylites. NCBI lineage: Eukaryota > Viridiplantae > Streptophyta > Magnoliopsida > Malvales > Malvaceae > Hibiscus > Hibiscus tridactylites. The sequence goes on along the minus strand of OY288265.1, from coordinate 49,479,892 downwards.
CAGTAGGGCTGGGAACACCATAGTCATCGTTGGTTTCCCAATCATCTTCAGAACCATCTTCCGGAATTGGGTATATGGTATTCAAGGGTTGGGCCTCAAGAGGAGCCTTTTGTTTCGGATCAGCAGGGGGATCATTGCTTGTATTAGGGCCATCTTCCATTGTCATGTCGACATTCTGAGCTTCTTCAGTAACTTGTTCCGTGAATGAGGCGGAGTCGCCTTCATTTAGGGCACCTTTAAATTGAAATAAGAGTACTATTAGAGATTTGTAGCTTTTTGTAATAGGAAAGATAAAAGAATGACGAGATTTACCCAAGTTGTTCTGGTTGTTAGGAGGGCCTGTAGGATTGATCGGGATAGCTGGATTATTTGTAGGATTTGCTACAAAAAAATTAGGGAAAGAGAAGTTTAAAATGGAATTTGATAAAAAAGAGTAAGTAAAATCAGTTATAAATTTAGTGGTTGAGAGAAATACACCATTAACTGGAGGAATGATTGGATTCGGAATCTGTTCAACATTACGGATGCGCCCACGAATTCCAACTGGGCGGCGTCTAGGAGGAAGGTAACGGAGCCATTCTCCGTATTGCAGATTGTTAGGTTTGAGAGAAGATCGGATGGGGCAGTTTTCTAAGGTATGACTGATTATTCCACATCCTGGGCAGAGAGTTGGTAGTCTTTCATATTGAAGGCGACACATTATTGTGTTCTCACCAGATCCAATGAACACAAATCGAGTAACTGGTCTTGTTATGTTGAGAAAGATTTCAACACGGAGGAACTCCACCATATTCCCATCCACTTGGCGGGTATCCGTTCGGAGAACATTGCCTACCATCGAGCCTAAGGCATGTCCTACCAGATGGGATCGCTCTATATCAGCAAAAAGAGAGTCAGGAAGGGAGAAGATTCTGATCCAGATTCGCATTGTGTTGAAGTTGTATTCATTTAAGGATTTGGTTGGATCGTATTCTGTGACTGCAAGCCATTCATCCTTGTATAGCCAGGGACCTCGATTTAGAATTTCATAAACATTCTTAACTTCTTTAAACTTGATCTTGAGAAAGTTGTCATGTAACACTGAGAAAGAAACAACTTCAGTAGGCTTCCAGATTCCTTCAAAGGCAGTAATAACAGCAGAGATTTCTAATGGTTTGGAAGATATGAAGCGACCAACGATGAAGAGTTTTGGATCCTCCTTGATAAAATCAAAATCAGGAGTGTAGAGTAACTTGGATTCTTCACTGGTGAGACTGATCGAGTTGAGTTGGGGGATGGATGAGGAGGAAGCCATTGCGGTAATATGAGAGTATGAAGAAGGCAATTGTGTAGAAAGTTGTGGTAGCTTGGGAAAATTGAGATATGAATATATAGAGAGAGATTGAATAGTAAAGGTGTGGATTTTATGGAAAGTAGGATAATAGAAGGGAATCTGGGAGAATGACGATTGTGATTGATAAGATTTCCGGAAAATAGCAGATGTATTATTTGAGTTACTTTCCTGAATTGAGAAGGAAAATATAATTAGTAAAGAAGTTACGGAAGTTATTAAAGAAGGGAAAGTTGAAGATTTAAAAAAATTATGGTAATTATTTAATGGTAATAATAAGGGGATTTGATTAATAAATTGAATGTATAAAGTAATTGAATTATGAAATAACAAAAAGAAATTTTTTGTGAGAGTAAAACTTTTAAAAATTAGATATTGGAAGCTGGAAAAGTAAGATGGTAGAACAATTGAAGGGGGATTTATTTTGTAACGGCTGAAAGTAAATTTCAGTAATTTTGTAGATGTTGCTAAATCAGGAGCGTGAATTAAGGAAAATGATATAGGTAAGAAGTTTGAGTGAAGTAAACATAGTAATAATAGCGAAAAGTTAAAGGGCTCTTTGACTATATTTAAATTTAGTTTGAAAGTGTATTTATTAAGAATTAAAGAGACAATATAAAAGGGGAAAGTTGAATTCAATATAATTAAAAGAAATTGAAATTTGGAAAACCTAAAAAGATTAATAGAACTTATTAAAGAAGGGTAAATAAAGGGGTAATTCGGAGATTTTGAGCAAGGTTGAAAAAGATGTTCGTGGGAGAGATTTGGAACTATATTTTGAGTAATCAAGGTGAATAAAATTGAGAATTCCTTAAAGTAAAGTTGAAGTTCGAATACAAGATTCCTTATGGAAAGGATTTGGACAGAATCCCAAAAGTGGGCTTGTGAAAATTCACCTAATAAGGTGTAGAGAAGAGGGGTATTAAACGAGCATAACAGGAAATCAATATCGCTTACAGAGCAGCAAACATATAGCAAGTAATTTAAACCATACATAGCAATAATGATATAAACTAGAAAGCAATTAAAAGCATAGAAGAAATAAAAGGAAAGCAGAAAAGGAAAACAGGGAAAAATAATTACAGACCCAAGGGAAGGAAGAAACGGGGATAAGAAACTTAATACAAACCAAACGAGCAAAAAAATATAGGGGGATAAAAAAATAACATGAAAATTAAATAGATTAAAGTGAAGATGTAACCCAGCAGGAGAAGGGGGTATCCGGTTTTCCTTTAATTTCCGTAGAATGGCTTGTAATAAAGCCTCCGGTGATGAAGCATAGAAAGGCCCATCGATGAGAAGATCAATAAGAAAACAATCATAATGAGTAACAAGGAAACAAATGATAAAATTAGTAATACACAAGATCCAAGTATTCAAAAATAAAACATACAAAGCTATAATGGATTTTAAGTTTGAAATAGAGAGATTGACTTGAAAATTATTGAAATAAATAGCCATAATGAAATTTATTGAGGTTTGTAGCAACAATTCAGTTCTAATATTAGAATATTGACCATTGCTTATGCTGATGAACATAGTATACAAATGCTGAAAATGAATAAGATTCAAGAAAAGTAGGCCTATGAAAAGATGAGCATTACACAAATCAATCCGATAGGTTACTAGGATAATATTGACCACTGTAAAAGGATTATTTAAGACATTCCTAATTATACATTGTAAGGTGTAAGCCAACATGAAGATGATTCCGATAAATATATTACAAACCAGAGCATAAAAGTAGTGTAGGAAAGAAACATGATGGGAATAGATTTTATTAGATGCTAAGTAATTGTGATACTTGTAACCATTAAAACAAGGAGCGTATTTAGATGAATGAACAAGAGCATTATAACCACAGTAAGGATAGTATAAAGAGATGAATGTAGAGAATATTTTATTGCAATAATAGTTGAAATCATGTGTTCCCATAAGATGGGCTTGTTGTATATTCCCTGTAGGGGCTTGAATAAGATATAATGTAGTAGATAATTTATATGACCGAGTAGTTATCAAAATTGAAACAATGATAACAGTACTTGCAATATTGAGGAGCGACTGAGGATAAACACTAAAAATATTTAAGCGTATAATGACAATTGAATATAAACAGTTTAGGAAAGGATAGAAAACCCTTAACCTATATAACCAACATAAAAATGGGGTATTAAACAACAGATGAGATGTTATATCAGACAAAAGAGGACAGACAGGAAAACTAAAGGAGAGCAAGTGGGTGACATACCAATAGTTTTGATATAAGAAAACAGAAAAGTCCTCCCTTTTGAAAAGGAAAGATAGGCTAATCTGGAAAGAGAAGAAAAAAAGGATTAATAAATAATTAAAAAGCAAATATAAAATGAAAAAAGAAAAAGGGGAAGAAGAAAACCCTAGCCGACAATGGAATATCGATCGTAGCCACCACCCGAGCAGATGGAAAAGCAACATTGAGGTTTGCAGACTAGCAAAACCTAAGGTACCTATGATAAAATGCCAACCAAGGAAATTAGAAGAATAAAAGCTAAATAAAAACAGAATATAAAAAAGATTAAAAAACCTAAAATCACAAAAAGGTTTTAGGGAATCTTCATTGCGGCGGTGGACGGTGGTCTCCAAAAAAGACCACATAGAAGCTTGCAGATAGACCAAAACCAGCAAGATGATAGAAGACCAGACGATAGGAGTGGCGAAAACCACCAAGTTCTTTGATCTGCCAAAAAAAGGAAGGATTGTTAAGAGAAAAGAAAAAAGGATAAGAAAGAAAAGAGAAATATAATCGGAATAAAAAGAGGGAAGGTGTAAGATTCTGAGATATGTCGAGCCGATGGGGAAAAGGATCTGCATGCAAAGAGCCATTTGCAGACGGCTTGGGGAAGACGGAAAGTCACAATCGGAGACGATCGAAGGATGGATCCTCAAAGGAAAAAAGATAAACGAATTAGAAAAGAACAATATATAAAAAGAAAAAAGAAAAAAGAAAGGGAAAAAGATGATCAAACCTAACGGATTTGACGATTTTCCTTTAAAGCTGATCGGAAATGGAAGATAGAGGGTCAACAGATCTTGAAGCCCAGATCTGGTTATGCGAAGGAGGAGGCTATTGATACAACCCAGATCTGAGGTTTTCTGAGCGGGCTTCAATAGAAACGAGCGGGGAGAACAACCACGGCGGCGGAGTAAACCCTCAAAAAAGGAAACAAATCTACAGATCCAGATATAAAATTCAAAGAGTATCCAGAAAACAATATAAGAGGGTAGGTGCCAAAAAGATATAAACCGGAGAAAGATAATAATAGAAAAAAAAGAAAAAAAACAATCTGAAAACGGTGTTTGAGGTGTGAGAGAGAAATCCTTTGGGATTCCCATCCCGATTCCCAAGGAGATAAGGGAAATCGTGATGATAAGATCCTGAGAAAAAATAGGAGTTAGAGATAAAGTATAAAAAAAAGTTATGCGAATAAAATTAAAATATGTAAAAGGCTGGGGTGAGATGACTCCCTGAATATTCTTCCCGCATTCCAAGGATTGACTGAAAACTTGCATACTCGGCAGAGACATAAACGCCGAAAGGGGGAGGGGAAATGGTGGAAAAAATGAACCCACCATGAAAACCGGCACAAGAAAGAACCAAGAAAACCCAGAGAAAATTGAGAGAGAAAAGAGAGCCATCCCACACCCGTTGGAATTTTAACTGAGTAAAAAGTACAGACCCGTTGGAATTTTAACTAAGTAAAAAGTATAGAAATTGAGGATTTGCAATATAATTGTGTTCAAAAGCTCCTAAATAATTATTTGAACTCCTAATATTTGAATAAAACATTTTTGCGGTCCGTTTTGTAGAGGTTTCGGACGAGCAGGTCTAAATGGGCCTTTCAATGGACCCGTTGGAATTTTAAATGAGTAAAAATACAGAAATTGAGGTTTTGCAATATAATTATGTTGAAAAGCTACTAATCAATTATTTGAACTCCTAATATTTGAATAAAACATTTTTGCGGTTCTTTTTGTAGAGGTTTCGGACGAGCAGGTCTAAATGGGCTTTTCAATGGACCCGTTGGAATTTTAACTGAGTAAAAAGTACAGAAATTGAGGTTTTGCAATATAATTGTGTTGAAAAGCTCCTAATCAATTATTTGAACTCCTAATATTAGAATAAGACCTTTTTGCTGTCCTTTTTGTAGATGTTTCGGACGAGCAGGTCTAAATGGGCCTTTCAATGGACCCGTTGGAATTTTAACTGAGTAAAAAGTACAGAAATTGAAGCTTTGCAATGTAAATGTGTTGACAAGCTTCTAATCAATTTCATGAACTACTAAAATTTGATTAAAACTTGTTTTGCGGTCCTTTTTGTAGAGGTTTCGGACGAGAGGGTCGAAATGGGCTTTTCACTGGACCCGTTGGAATTTTTAATGAGTAAAAAGTACAGAAATTGAGGTTTTGCAATATAATTGTGTTGAAAAGCTCCTAATCAATTATTTGAACTCCTAATATTTGAATAAAACATTTTTGCGATCCTTTTTGTAGAGGTTTCGGACGAGCGGGTCGAATTGGGCCTTTCAACGGACCCGTTGGAATTTTAACTGAGTAAAAAGTACAGAAATTGAGGTTTTGCAATATAATTGTGTTGAAAAGCTCCTAATCAATTATATGAACTCCTAATATTTGAATAAAACATTTTTGCGGTCCTTTTTGTAGAGGTTTCGGACGAGCAGGTCTAAATGGGCCTTTTAATGGACCCGTTGGAATTTTAACTGACTAAAAAGTACAAAAATTGAGGTTTTGCAATATAATTGTGTTGAAAAGCTCCTAATCAATTACATGAACTCCTAATATTTGATTTAAACTTGTTTTGCAGTCCTTTTTGTAGAAGTTTCGGACGAGCGGGTCTAAATGGGCCTTTCAATGGACCCGTTGGAATTTTAACTGAGTAAAAAGTACAGAAATTGAGGTTTTGCAATATAATTGTGTTGAAAAGCTCCTAATCAATTATTTGAACAAAACATTTTTGCGGTCCTTTTTGTAGAGGTTTCGGACGAGCAGGTCTAAATGGGCTTTTCAATGGACCCGTTAGAATTTTAACTGAGTAAAAAGTATAGAAATTGAGGTTTTGCAATATAATTGTGTTGAAAAGCTCCTGATCAATTATTTGAACTCCTAATATTTGAATAAAACCTTTTTGAGGTCCTTTTTGTAGAGGTTTCGGACGAGCAGGTCTAAATGGGCCTTTTAATGGACCTGTTGGAATTTTAACTGAGTAAAAAGTACAAAAATTGAGGTTTTGCAATATAATTGTGTTGAAAAGCTCCTAATCAATTACATGAACTCCTAAAATTTGATTAAAACTGGTTTTGCAGTCCTTTTCGTAGAGGTTTCGAACGAGCAGGTCGAAATGGGCCTTTCAATGGACCCGTTGGAATTTTAACTGAGTAAAAAGTACAGAAATTGAGGTTTTGCAATATAATTGTCTTGAAAAGCTCCTAATCAATTACATGAACTCCTAAAATTTGATTAAAACTTGTTTTGCGGTCCTTTTGTAGAGGTTTCAGTTGAGAGGGTCGAAACGGGCCTTTCAATGGACCCGTTGGAATTTTAAATGAGTAAAAAGTGTAGAAATTGAGGTTTTGCAATATAATTGTGTTGAAAAGCTCCTAATCAATTATTTGAACTCCTAATATTTGATTAAAACTTGTTTTGCAGTCCTTTGTGTAGAGGTTTCGGAAGAGCAAGTCTAAATGGGCCTTTCAATGGACCCGTTGGAATTTTAACTGAGTAAAAAGTACAGAAAATGAGGTTTTGGAATATAATTGTGTTGAAAAGCTCCTAGTCAATTACATGAACTCCTGAAATTTGATTAAAACTTGTTTTGCAGTCCTTTTTGTTGAGGTTTAGGACGAGCGGGTCGAAATGGGCCTTTCAATGGACCCGTTGGAATTTTAAATGAGTAAAAAGTACAGAAATTGCGGTTTTGCAATATAATTGTGTTGAAAAGCTCCTAATCAATTACATGAATTCCTAAAATTTGATTAAATCTTGTTTTGCTGTAACCCCCTTAACCCGGCCTAGACGGTTGACCCGAATTAAGAAGATCACACGGGGAAAACCAAAGTCAACCCGAAAGTCAACCTTGATTAACAACCCTTTTTTTCTTTTTACTCTTGTCTAGACGCACGTTAACCCTAGATATGTTCACAAGATAATCATATTCAAACATCATAACAATCAGAGTAGAGGTGGCAATCGGGTCATTCGGTTCGGGTTCGGTTCAGGTCGTTTCGGTTCGGGTCATTTCGGGTCTATCTAGAATCGGTTTAGATTCGGTTCGGGTCGGTTCGGTTTGGGTTCGGGTCTAATTCGGGTCTGTGATGAGTCGGATTCGGTTCGGGTATTGGATCGGGTCAAAATCGGATCGGTTGTTTTCGGGTCGGGTCAATATCAGATCGGTCGCTTTCGGTTCGGGTCAAAATCGGGTCGTTCGGGTCGCTTTCGGTTCGGGTCAATTTCGGGTCAATTTCGGGTCTGGTCAACATTTAAATTTTCGGGTCAATTTGATTTGAGTTGGGTTAAAGGTTTGAGGTTTAGTATTTATGGTTTAGGGTTTAGAGTTATTGATGTATGAGATTAATTCTAATTCAACTTGTCAATCTATGCATTTGAATTTGATTAAATATTTAAATCAAAGCTTCATGTATCCATATAATTTTTTTTGTATAATTATATTGAATCAAAGTTTATAATAATAATAATAATAATAATAATAATAATAATAATAATAATAATAATAATAATAATAATAATAATAATAATAATAATAATAATAATGTCTGAAATGAATTAATTTATTAAACCTAGGATCTAATTGAATTAACTAAAATCTAAAAGCATAAATCACGGACATAATTAAAATAATTTTAAAACTAAATGTGAAATTTCAGTTAAATTAATCTAAATTGAAACTCAATTAAATCAAGAAAAATAGAAAGACAATTGGTAAAAATAGAGAGGAAAAAACAAAATTTTGGAGGGAAATAAGCCACCAATTTTTTAAGCTAGATTGAAAAAAAAAAGAAAAAGACAATTAGAAAAAATAGAGAGAGAAAAGACAAAATTTTGGAGGGAAATAAGCCACCAATTTTTTAAGCTAGAGATTAATTACTTTTTAGGTCATGTTGCATTTAAAATGTTACATTTTAGTCAACTTTAAGTTTTAGTTTAATTTAATTTAGTCACAAGTATTCCCACGGTTTAGACTTCGGATATACAAATCCTCTCCCCGTAGTGATATTTAGTCTTTAAAAATTTACTTTTAGTTGAAATTGACTAATCTTTGTAATTTAGTCTATTAATTTAATATATTTATATTTTCGTTCATTTTAATTTCAAAGACTTAATTTTTAGCCAAAATTGACCCCTATTTATTTATATGATATAATTACAAATTTGATCATTGGACTCTCAAATTTCTCCACTTCCAAATTGTCAATTTAGTCTACAATTTCAATTTTATGCTATATTTTATGATGAAATTATAAAATTGGTCACCAAGATCTCAAATTTCTATACTTCATTTTATTATTTATTATATTGTTAACAATAGATATTCAGGTTAAAATCGGGTCAAAATCGGGTTAAAATCGGGTCGATATTCGGTTCAGCTTTCGGTTCAGCTTTCGGTTCGGGTAGCATTCGGTTCGGGTCCATTCGGTTCGGGTCTATTTGGTTCGGGTCTATTTCGGTTCGGGTCCATTTCGGTTCAACAAAAATTTTCGGTTCGGTTCGGTTCGATTCGGTTCGGTTCGGGTTTCAGGTCAACTTCGAATCATCATGTTCGGGTCAAAATCGGGTTTCGGTTCGGGTAATTCGTTTCGGGTTTCGGGTCTCGGGTCAAGTTTGCCAGGTCTAAATCAGAGAAAATTCAGGGACTCAATTGCACAAATTACAACTTTAGGGACCAAAATGTAAATTCTGGAAATTAGAAGGACTTGACTCAAATTAAAGTTACCAACTAGAAATTAATCCACTTTCATGCTTCTCTGCCAAACTTCAGCTCAAAAGGACATCTCAAACTCTCACAATTGCATAAACAAGTTTCAGGACCAAAACGCAAACATTTCAGAACATTCAACCATCAATTTCAGTGCCCAACGGTCGAGTGTTTCAGAACAGGGAAGACTCGTTCCGAAACGCGGGACCGTTCCGAAACTGGTACCGAAACATGGCCTGGCAGTGGCCAAACCGTTCCGAAACAGTGCCTCCCGTTTCGGAACGCCCAGGCCATTTCAGGCCCCCGTTCCGATACGGTAGCACCTGTTCCGAAACAGGCTGCCCAGATTGTAGAAAATTTGCTGGTTTTACATGCAATTGACCTATCAAACATGCTCCAAATGCCACCAAACTTTACCAGCAAGTCATTCAACATACAAGGGACATAATTGCATTACCAAACATCAACATGGCATCAATTATGAAAATCCCCAAATCTATAGGCATGCTTCCTACTTAGCAATCCATTCAAGCATCATTATACCAAAACCATCTCATAAAGGCCAATTACAAGCACCAACATTATCAACAATATAAATCCAAATTAGGGAGTCCAAAACATCTCCCAAACAACAACATAGGTTCCCCATTGCCAAATGCCAAAAGCTAATAGTGTTTAAGAAACCTTCACCATACTTGAGCTTAGTTCACCACTTGGATTCTTCACCACCTTGCTGCCCTCAATGCACTTTGATGCTCTGCATTATTGGTTTAATAAAAGAGAGAGAGCTTAAGCAAAAGCTTAGTGAGGAATGCTCATTTAAAACCACACAATAATGTATTTACAAAACACATTTATAAACCTTAAATCCATTCATCATTTGCACATGCTCATAAGTATTTAAAACAAGCAACTCATGCTTCAAGTTCATAACATGTCATATTGGCAACAAGTAATATGTAACCCCCTTAACCCGGTCTAGACGGTTGACCCGAATTAAGAAAGTCACACGGGGAAAACCAAAGTCAACCTGAAAGTCAACCTTGATTAACGACCCTTTTTTTTTCTTTTTAATCTTATCTAGATGCTCATTAACCCTAATTGTGATCGCACAATCAACATACTCAAAGATCACAAACATCAGAGATCAACAGGGACCCAATTGAACAAATTACAACTTTAGGGACCAAAATGTAAATTCTGATCAATTAAGGGACTTAACCCAAATTAAAATTACCATCTTGAAATTAGTCAGGTTTCATGCTTCCCTGTGAAATTTCAGCTCAAAAGGACTTCTCAAACTCATACAATTGCATACACAAGATTCGGGACCAAAACGCAAACATTTCAAAACATATAACCGCCCATGTCTGCCCCCAACGGTCGACCGTTTCGTAACAGGTTGACCCTGTTCCGAAACTCGGGCCGTTCTGATAGCAGTTCCGCAACGGGGGTCTGGCAGTGAGCAATCCGTTTCGAAACGGTGAACCCCGTTTCGGACCCCTGGGTTCATTCCAGGCACCCGTTCCGAAACGGTACACACTGTTCCGAAACGCCTGCTCAGATTTCAGCATATTAGCATACCAAAACATGCAATTGACCACTCAAACATGCTCCAAAAGCTACCAAACTTTACCAGCATGCAATTCAGCATATATAGATCATACTTGCATCATCAATTCATCAAAACAACATCACAAGCAAAAAGCCCCAATTCTAAAGGCATGCTTCCTACACAAGCTAACTATTCAAGCATTAACTTCAAAAACAAGCATATAAGAATTCAATCCAAAAACCAGCAACCACATCAACATTTAACACTACTTAGGGAGTCTCAAACACCTCCCAAAACATATACATTGGTCCCCCATTGCCATATCAACCAAAAGCTAAAATGTTTAACAAAACCTTCCATACATTGAGCTTTACTTGAACTTGTATGCTTGCCTTCTCTTGCTGCCCTCAATGAACTCTAATGCTCTGCATTATTGAATCAAGAAAACGAAAGAGCGTAAGCCAAAGCTTAGTGAGGAGTGCTCTTTAAATACCATTCAATAATGCAATTAAAACCATTTGTAAAACATGCTTATAGTCAACCTTTACACATGCTCAAAGCATACTTAAAATCAAGCAATCCCATGCTTCCACAATTCATTTAAACAAGCATCTCATGCTTCAACATAAACATTAAAACATGCATCTCATGCATCTCAATGTACTATACATGTCATATTGGCTCAAGTGATACATTTCATTTATGAAATCAAGTTCAACAACTTTCCCCAAGGACTTTTAAACACCTTGGCCCCAAGGACTTTTAAACACCTTGGCCATGGACTTTTAAACACCATGAATGAGGACCACACAAGGACTTTTAACCACCTTTGTGTCCGTAGCTTGAATTACCCCAAGGACTTTTAAACACCTTGGCCCCAAGGACTTTTAAACACCTTGGCCCCATGGACTTTTAAACACCATGGAAAGGAGCACCTAAGGACTTTTAACCACCTTAGTGTCCGCAACAAGATTCATCCAAGGACTTTTAACCACCTTGATGATCTTAGGTAACAAGGCTCACTCAAGGACTTTTAACCACCTTAGTGACCTTCACTTTTACAAACCATCACTTGCCAATATACACTTTATACATCATATAATCCACTGTTTTAAAGCATTAAACCAAGCCATTTCATCATGCATCTCAAAGCATTAAATCATCATTTAAACAATGCATAAAAACAAGGTACTCTTACCTAGAGTTACCTTCAACACATGGCTTTAAACATCAGCATAAATCATGCTAAAACATCAGCAATTATCATGCTAAAAACATGCTTTCCAAAACAGTAATCACATCATGCAAAATCATCATTTTACATTACACCAAAACATGGCCACCACTTAGAGAGAAATCCGAAAACTTACACTTGAGCTTAGCAAAGTTGTTTAGACTTAAACTAAGCTCCCAAAACCTTCAACCTTTGGTTTTAAAGCTGTAAATCCATTTTCACTCACCGATTTCCACTTTGCTTCAAGCCAAAGCACCAAATCAAGCCTCCGGATCAACAATTCTTGGATCCAAGGATGCCTCCCCTGTTTCAACACATTAAAACAGAGGATTAATGCATCATCATGCATTAATTGCTTCAATGAAAGCATCTAAACTCGCTGCTCTCACAAAACCTCCATTTTCGGCCACCAAACACAACCGAAAATGCATCCGAAACACTTCTAAACAAAGCCCAGCCATAAACCAGCAAAACCTCACTTCCAAAAACATCATTTAACATCTAAAAACAACCTACAACCATCCTTATACCTCCAGCAACACCAGATCCACAAGATCACCACAAAAGCTACCTTAAAACACAAGCTAAAATTAGGAAACTCAACCTATCCGGGATTGCATCAATCAAGACTCACTTCCACATCAATTTAATGATCATTTAACATCAAAAACACTTCTCAAAACACAGATTTAACAGATCAAACGAAAATCATGTGAAATCATCAAAATCTTGCATAATTAGCCAAGATCCATAAATCAACTTAAAAGCCTTTAATTAAACATCAAATTAGGATTGAAAACTTTAGGAATTTCATTAAAGAACTTGAAGTTCAGAGGAGAAGGACGTTCTTACCTCCAAACTTGAGTTTCTCCTCTTTTTGGAATAGAAAACCTTGATGAAACTTGAAGCAATTGAAGAGGATTTGAAGATATATTGATTTGCAATCAATTGAGAGTTGAAAGGAGGATTTTAGGTGAGAAAATCAGAATTGAAACTCTGGAAATTGAGTGTTTGGGTTGAGAGAAAAAGAGAGAAAGAAAATGGGAAGTTAGATGAGAAAATGCTAAAAATAAATTTTCCCTCCTATTTGTTTTCTTTAAAAATCAGAATTATGTGTTAAAATATCTTAGAAAAATCTGGAGAAACTCCCTTTGGGTAAATAGCTCCTTAAAGATTCAAAGTTTCAACCCTTTATAAAATAGCCACCAAACTTTCAAAAATTACATTTTGGTCACTAACCAAAATGTCACATTTCCGAAACTCATTTTCCAAAATTGATTTCACAGTTCACTTAATTATATTTAAAGATGATTTTAGAACATTTTTCCATATTTTTAATGCAACCCGAACTAGGCTTTCCTAATTTAACCTCTTACGATTCGAACAGCACTTTGACCAACCGGTCAACGCCCAAGACTTCCAAGCCCAAAACCGGGGCGTTACAACTCTCCCCCCCTTAAGAAATTTCGTCCTCGAAATTTACCTGAAGGAAAGAGATAAGGAAACTGCTTCAGCATATCTTCCTTCCGCTCCCACGTGGCTTCCTCAACACCGCGATGCTTCCACAGCACCTTCACCAACTCAATGGTCTTGCCACGAAGAACTTTGCTATCCGAATCCAGAACCTTCACCGGTTCCTCATCATAGGTCAAATCCGGATTCAATTCCACTTCCTCCACAGGCAACACATGCGAAGGATCAGATCTGTACTTCCGGAGCATAGAAACATGGAACACATCATGGATCTTCTCCAGCTCCTGAGGTAACCTCAACCGATACGCAACAGGACCCACACGCTCAACAACCTCATACGGTCCAATGTATCTAGGGCTCAGCTTACCCTTCCGACCAAACCTCATCACCTTCTTCCAAGGCGAAACCTTCAAGAACACACGATCACCCACCGCAAACTCTATCTCCTTACGCTTCAAATCCGCGTAAGACTTCTGCCGATCAGAAGCAGCCTTCAACCGCTCACAAATGAGCTTCACCATCTCGGTGGTTCCTTTCAATAAAGCAGGCATCGAAACCAACTTTTGACCAGTTTCAGCCCAACACAGAGGAGTCCTACACTTCCTCCCATACAGAGCCTCATAAGGTGCCATCTGTATACTCGCCTGAAAACTGTTGTTGTAAGCGAACTCAACCAAAGGCATATGCTTCTCCCAAGAACCTTGGAACTCTATCACGCAACATCTCAACATATCCTCCAAAATCTGAATAACTCGCTCAGACTGGCCATCCGACTGAGGATGATAGGATGTACTGAAATGCAACCTTGTACCCAGAGCTTGATGCAAACACTGCCAAAAACGCGATGTGAACCTCGGATCCCTATCCGACACAATCAACTTAGGCACACCATGCAGCCTCACAACCTCAGCAATGTACAGCTCTGCCAGCTTATCCAAGAGAACGTAGTATGCACAGGCAAGAAATGCGCACACTTCGTCAGGCGATCCACAATCACCCAAACAGAATTCTTCTTTGATGGAGACAAAGGCAAACCAGATACAAAATCCATGGTAACCCTCTCCCACTTCCACTCAGGTATTTTCAACGGTTGCAACAAACCAGAAGGAACCTGATGTTCAGCCTTAACTCGCTGACACACCAAACACTTGCTTACGAACTCTGCCACATCCTTCTTCAAACCTACCCAATAGTACTCATCACGAAGATCGCGATACATCTTTGTACTACCAGGGTGCATAGCAAAAGGACTATTATGACCTTCAGCTAGAATAGCACGCCTCAACTCAGCAACAAGACCACCATCCTGCGATATGCTCAAGCTAGCAAACATAGCTCTCAACTCAACAGCTACCTTCCTACTCAAGGCATCCGCAACAACATTGGCCTTTCCAGGATGATACTCTATCGTCAGATCATAATCCTTGAGCAACTCCAACCAACGTCGCTGCCTAAGATTCAACTCTTTCTGAGACATCAGATACCTCAAACTCTTGTGATCCGTGTACACAGTACACTTCTCACCATACAGATAATGCCTCCAGATCTTCAGAGCAAAAACCACTGCAGCCAGCTCGATATCATGCGTAGGATAATTGCGCTCATGCACCTTCAACTGCCGTGACGCATAAGCCACAACCTTACCCTCTTGCATCAGCACACACCCCAAACCAACATAGGATGCATCACTGTAGACTACAAACTCTTTCCCTGATTCAGGCTGAATCAAGATAGGAGCTTGCGTCAAAGCCATCTTCAGCTTCTCAAAAGCTTGTTGTCTCGCTTCTGTCCACTCATACTTAACATCTTTCTGCAGCAACTTCGTCAAAGGAGCAGCAATCTTGGAAAAACCATCCACAAACCTTCGGTAGTATCCTGCCAAACCAAGGAAACTACGAACCTCCTGAACAGACTTAGGAACTTTCCAGTTCATCACCGCTTCAATCTTCTGAGGATCAACACGAATCCCCTCGGCTGACACCACATGCCCAAGAAACACCACCTCTCTAAGCCAGAACTCACACTTGCTCAGCTTAGCATAAAGTTGATTCTCCAACAAAGCTTGCAACACAATCCTCAAATGCTCTTCGTGCTCTTCCTCAGTACGCGAGTACACAAGGATATCATCAATGAATACCACAACGAACTTGTCCAGGTATTCATGAAAAACACGATTCATCATGTCCATGAAAGCAGCAGGAGCATTTGTCAAACCAAACGGCATCACTAGGAACTCATAATGCCCATATCTTGTCCTGAAAGCTGTCTTAGGCACATCCACATCCTTCACCTTCAACTGGTAATACCCTGACCTCAAGTCAATCTTAGAGAACACAGCAGCTCCCCGAAATTGATCAAAGAGATCATCAATCCTCGGCAAAGGATACCGATTCTTGATAGTCAACTTGTTCAGCTGACGGTAATCAATGCACATCCTCATCGTGCCATCCTTCTTCTTCACAAACAAGACAGGAGCACCCCAAGGCGAAACACTCGGCCGGATGAAACCACGGTCAAGCAACTCTTGCAACTGCGTCTTCAGCTCCTTCAGCTCCTTAGGTGCCATTCTATAGGGAGTAATGGACACAGGAGTGGTATTCTCATACAGCTCAATACCAAACTCCACCTCGCGATTAGGAGGTAAACCAGGCAACTCCTCAGGGAAAACATCAGGAAACTCCTTCACAACCCTGATATCTTGCACTCTCAGCTCCTTCGAACTGGGATTCATCACAAAAGCCAGAAAAGCTTCACATCCTTGCCTCAACATCCTGCTCGCCTCCAAGGTAGAAACAACATTGGCAAGAAACTTCACATTCTCACCAACCACCACCACTTCATAATCATCCGCAAGCTTAAGCGAAACCCGCTTATTCTCACAATCCACCACAGCACGATGCTCAGCAAGCCAATCCATACCAAGGATCACATCAAAACCATAAAAGGGCAACTCCATAAGATCAACATGAAAGACATGCTCTTGAACAACCAAAGGACACCTTCTATAAAGCTTACGAGTCACAACAGTTTCACCAAAAGAACTAGTGACTCTAACACCAACATCCAAAGACTCAACAGGCAAACCAAGCAACTCAGCATGCTCACGAAGAATGTATGAATGCGTAGATCCAGAATCAATCAAAGAAAGCAATGACAAGGATTGCAAAGTAAAGGTACCTGCAATCACATCAGCATCATTCCTTCCCTCGCGCTGAGCATACACCCTCGCTTGGCCTCCACCCTCAGGTTGAATAGCCACAACATGAGCTACTCCGCGACCACCTTCCTTTCGCCTCTGAAAATTACCACGGCCGCGCCCACGACCTCTCTGCGGTGCTGCAACAACAGGAGCACGCTCTTGACCACCAGCCATCCTCGGACAACCACGTCTCAAATGGTCAGCAGAACCACAGTTCCAACACTCATAACCGGCTGCCATCACAGGAGCTTGCACCTCCCTCCCAGCACGAGGACAGTCACGCTTCAAGTGACCACGGGAACCACAAATCCAACAAGCACTAGGGTCAGCTCTAGCATTGCCACCCTTAGCAGGTGCACCTCCACCTCTCTTAGACGAGGACTGAAACCTCTGATCGCGTCCCCTCTTGTTCCGTCCACCTCCGAAACTATACTCAGCAGCTCTCTTTCCAGAACTAGCTCCAGCACCCTTAGCAGACAAACTCAGGTTCATCTCAATGTCCTTGGATCGACTAACCAACACATCGAAATCATTGTACTCAGCAGCCAACATATAGGTCTTAACTTCCGTCACCAAGCCATAACGGAACCTTTCGCACCTCTCGCGCTCATCAGGTATCAGCTCTGGTGCATACTGACTGAGACGTACGAACTGTACCTCATACTCTGCCACACTCATGCTCCCTTGGGTCAGAGACATGAACTCACGCTTCTTCTCGTCCAGATATCTAACTCCCAGATATCTCCTCTTGAACGCATGCTGAAAGAACGTCCAAGTAACATCAGCATCAGCCATCCCAGAGATTGTGGTCGTCCACCA
Organism: Hibiscus tridactylites; assembly: GCA_958450335.1. NCBI lineage: Eukaryota > Viridiplantae > Streptophyta > Magnoliopsida > Malvales > Malvaceae > Hibiscus > Hibiscus tridactylites. The sequence continues at coordinate 49,462,298 of OY288265.1, read as the reverse complement.
GGTATAAGCATCACCTTGCAGCAAAGACACCACACATCCCAGCTTTTGCACATCAGTGCAACTCATCTGTCCCAAGACACGCTTGGTACTCTCCAGCCATGCTTCTGACCTCTCAGCTGACATACCCCTAAACTCAGTCCCACCAAGACTGCGCAAACGTTCCAAGGGTAATCTAGCACCAGCATCTCCCTGATGCCCAGCTCCTTGAGCTCCAGCTACTGCTGCTCAAAAAGCACCCGCAATAGCTTGTACCAGCACAGACATGTCAGGCATCGCTTGCCCCTGACCAACCTCAGGCCCTGCAGCTCCAGCACCAGCTGCCTCAGCTCCAGCCCTTCCCCTCTCCGCACCACCACCACCAGGTGGAGGAGGAGGTAACACAGCACTACCCGTATTTTCCTCATTCACATTCCCTTTCGGGGTCGTAGCTCTCGCGCTACTCCTTAACTCTCTACGTGGTGCCATACTTTTACCATGCATAACAATACAAAATAAAACAAGTCAGGACCAGCAAGGTAAGCAAATTCCAAGTATTCAAGCTCAATTTCTTTCAAAACAACATCATCTCTTTAGCTTTTGTTTGGCAATGGGTACCCTAATCATGCATCATCACAACATGCATCACATACACATCATCACATCACAACACTGAACATGCTTTCATACAACAAGCATACATACCAAACCATGCTTCAATCATGCATAACAACATTCCCAATTACTCGAGAACTCAGCTCTGATACCACCAAATGTAACCCCCTTAACCCGGTCTAGACGGTTGACCCGAATTAAGAAAGTCACACGGGGAAAACCAAAGTCAACCCGAAAGTCAACCTTGATTAACGACCCTTTTTTTTTCTTTTTAATCTTATCTAGATGCTCATTAACCCTAATTGTGATCGCACAATCAACATACTCAAAGATCACAAACATCAGAGATCAACAGGGACCCAATTGAACAAATTACAACTTTAGGGACCAAAATGTAAATTCTGATAAATTAAGCGACTTAACCCAAATTAAAGTTACCATCTTGAAATTAGTCAGGTTTCATGCTTCCCTGTGAAATTTCAGCTCAAAAGGACTTCTCAAACTCATACAATTGCATACACAAGATTCGGGACCAAAACGCAAACATTTCAAAACATATAACCGCCCATGTCTGCCCCCAACGATCGACCGTTTCGAAACAGGTTGACCCTGTTCCGAAACTCGGGCCGTTCCGATACCAGTTCCGCAACGGGGGTCTGGCAGTGAGCAATCCGTTTCGAAACGGTGCACCCCGTTTCGGACCCCTGGGTTCATTCTAGGCACCCGTTCCGAAACGGTACACACTGTTCCGAAACGCCTGCTCAGATTTTAGCATATTAGCATACCAAAACATGCAATTGACCACTCAAACATGCTCCAAAAGCTACCAAACTTTACCAGCATGCAATTCAGCATATATAGATCATACTTGCATCATCAATTCATCAAAACAACATCACAAGCAAAAAGCCCCAATTCTAAAGGCATGCTTCCTACACAAGCTAACTATTCAAGCATTAACTTCAAAAACAAGCATATAAGAATTCAATCCAAAAACCAGCAACCACATCAACATTTAACACTACTTAGGGAGTCTCAAACACCTCCCAAAACATATACATTGGTCCCCCATTGCCATATCAACCAAAAGCTAAAATGTTTAACAAAACCTTCCATACATTGAGCTTTACTTGAACTTGTATGCTTTCCTTCTCTTGCTGCCCTCAATGAACTCTAATGCTCTGCATTATTGAATCAAGAAAACGAAAGAGCGTAAGCCAAAGCTTAGTGAGGAGTGCTCTTTAAAAACCATTCAATAATGCAATTAAAACCATTTGTAAAACATGCTTATAGTCAACCTTTACACATGCTCAAAGCATACTTAAAATCAAGCAATCCCATGCTTCCACAATTCATTTAAACAAGCATCTCATGCTTCAACATAAACATTAAAACATGCATCTCATGCATCTCAATGTACTATACATGTCATATTGGCTCAAGTGATACATTTCATTTATGAAATCAAGTTCAACAACTTTCCCCAAGGACTTTTAAACACCTTGGCCCCAAGGACTTTTAAACACCTTGGCCATGGACTTTTAAACACCATGAATGAGGACCACACAAGGACTTTTAACCACCTTTGTGTCCGTAGCTTGAATTACCCCAAGGACTTTTAAACACCTTGGCCCCAAGGACTTTTAAACACCTTGGCCCCATGGACTTTTAAACACCATGGAAAGGAGCACCTAAGGACTTTTAACCACCTTAGTGTCCGCAACAAGATTCATCCAAGGACTTTTAACCACCTTGATGATCTTAGGTAACAAGGCTCACTCAAGGACTTTTAACCACCTTAGTGACCTTCACTTTTACAAACCATCACTTGCCAATATACACTTTATACATCATATAATCCACTGTTTTAAAGCATTAAACCAAGCCATTTCATCATGCATCTCAAAGCATTAAATCATCATTTAAACAATGCATAAAAACAAGGTACTCTTACCTAGAGTTACCTTCAACACATGGCTTTAAACATCAGCATAAATCATGCTAAAACATCAGCAATTATCATGCTAAAAACATGCTTTCCAAAACAGTAATCACATCATGCAAAATCATCATTTTACATTACACCAAAACATGGCCACCACTTAGAGAGAAATCCGAAAACTTACACTTGAGCTTAGCAAAGTTGTTTAGACTTAAACTAAGCTCCCAAAACCTTCAACCTTTGGTTTTAAAGCTGTAAATCCATTTTCACTCACCGATTTCCACTTTGCTTCAAGCCAAAGCACCAAATCAAGCCTCCGGGTCAACAATTCTTGGATCCAAGGATGCCTCCCCTGTTTCAACACATTAAAGCAGAGGATTAATGCATCATCATGCATTAATTGCTTCAATGAAAGCATCTAAACTCGCTGCTCTCACAAAACCTCCATTTTCGGCCACCAAACACAACCGAAAATGCATCCGAAACACTTCTAAACAAAGCCCAGCCATAAACCAGCAAAACCTCACTTCCAAAAACATCATTTAACATCTAAAAACAACCTACAACCATCCTTATACCTCCAGCAACACCAGATCCACAAGATCACCACAAAAGCTACCTTAAAACACAAGCTAAAATTAGGAAACTCAACCTATCCGGGATTGCATCAATCAAGACTCACTTCCACATCAATTTAATGATCATTTAACATCAAAAACACTTCTCAAAACACAGATTTAACAGATCAAACGAAAATCATGTGAAATCATCAAAATCTTGCATAATTAGCCAAGATCCATAAATCAACTTAAAAGCCTTTAATTAAACATCAAATTAGGATTGAAAACTTTAGGAATTTCATTAAAGAACTTGGAGTTCAGAGGAGAAGGACGTTCTTACCTCCAAACTTGAGTTTCTCCTCTTTTTGGAATAGAAAACCTTGATGAAACTTGAAGCAATTGAAGAGGATTTGAAGATATATTGATTTGCAATCAATTGAGAGTTGAAAGGAGGATTTTAGGTGAGAAAATCAGAATTGAAACTCTGGAAATTGAGTGTTTGGGTTGAGAGAAAAAGAGAGAAAGAAAATGGGAAGTTAGATGAGAAAATGCTAAAAATAAATTTTCCCTCCTATTTGTTTTCTTTAAAAATCAGAATTATGTGTTAAAATATCTTAGAAAAATCTGGAGAAACTCCCTTTGGGTAAATAGCTCCTTAAAGATTCAAAGTTTCAACCCTTTATAAAATAGCCACCAAACTTTCAAAAATTACATTTTGGTCACTAACCAAAATGTATCATTTCCGAAACTCATTTTCCAAAATTGATTTCACAGTTCACTTAATTATATTTAAAGATGATTTTAGAACATTTTTCCATATTTTTAATGCAACCCGAACTAGGCTTTCCTAATTTAACCTCTTACGATTCGAACAGCACTTTGACCAACCGGTCAACGCCCAAGACTTCCAAGCCCAAAACCGGGGCGTTACATAATACATTTCACATAAGACCCACACATGGACTTTTAAACACCATTGTGATCTTATAGTTTCCAAGGACCACACATGGACTTTTAAACACCATTGTGTCCTTAACCCCATGGACTTTTAAACACCATGGCAAGGACCACACAAGGACTTTTAAACACCTTTGTGTCCTTAACAAGAATCATCCAAGGACTTTTAAACACCTTGATGTTCTTAAATAACAAGGCTTACACAAGGAATTTTAACCACCTTTGTAACCTTAACAAAGGACCAACCATGGACTTTTAAACACCATGTTGTCCTTAAATTCACAAGACTCATCCAAGGAATTTTAACCACCATGATGATCTTAACCAAGAACCAACCATGGACTTTTAACCACCATGTTGTACTTAAATAAACAAGGCTCACACAAGGACTTTTAACCACCTTTGTGACCTTAACCATCACTTGCCAATATGCATCATTACAACAATATTCCACTGTTTTAAAGCATTTCACAAAGCCATAAACATCATGCATCTTTAAGCATCAAACTACATTTAAACAATGTTCAAACACAAGGATCTCTCACCTTGAGCATCCTCAACACATGGCTTATATAATCAGCAACTAACATGCTAAAATATGCTTTCAAAACAGACTTTAAACATGCAAACAACCACATTGCATACAACTGTGTTGAAAAGCTCCTAATAAATTACATGAATTCCTAAAATTTGATTAAAACTTGTTTTGCAGTCCTTTTGTAGAGGTTTCGGACGAGCGGGTCGAAATGGGCCTTTCAATGGACCCGTTGGAATTTTAACTAAGAAAAGTACATAAATTGCAGTTTTGCAATATAATTGTGTTGAAAAGCTCCTAATAAATTATTTGAACTCCTAATATTTGATTAAGACTTGTTTTGTGGTCCTTTTGTAGAGGTTTTGGACGAGAGGGTCGAAATGGGCCTTTCAATGGACCCGTTGGAATTTTAACTGAGTAAAAAGTACAGAAATTGAGGTTTTGCAATATAATTGTGTTTAAAAGCTCCTAATCAATTACATGATCTCCTAAAATTTGATTAAACTTGTTTTGTAGTCCTTTTTGTAGAGGTTTCGGACGAGCAGGTCGAAATGGGCCTTTCAGTGAACCCGTTGGAATTTTAACTGAGTAAAAAGTACAGAAATTGTGGTTTTGCAATATAATTGTGTTTAAAAGCTCCTAATAAATTACATGATCTCCTAAAATTTGATTAAAACATGTTTTGTAGTCCTTTTTGTAGAGGTTTCGGACGAGCGGGTCTAAATGGGCCTTTCAATGGACCCTTTGGAATATTAACTGAGTAAAAAGTACAGAAATTGAGGTTTTGAAATATAATTGTGTTGAAAAGCTCCTAATCAATTATTTGAACTCCTAATATTTGAAGAAAACATTTTTGCGATACTTTTTGTAGAGGTTTCGGACGAGCAGGTCTAAATGGGCCTTTCAATGGATCCGTTGGAATTTTAACTGAGTAAAAAGTACAGAAATTGAGGTTTCGCAATATAATTGTGTTGAAAAGCTCCTAATCAATTATTTGAACTCCTAACATTTGAATAAAACATTTTTGCGGTCATTTTTTTAGATGTTTCGGACGAGTGGGTCGAAATGGGCCTTTCAATGGAACCATTGGAATTTTAACTGAGTAAAAAGTACAGAAATTGAGTTTTTGCAATATAATTGTGTTGAAAAGCTCCTAATCAATTACATGAACTCCTAAAATTTGATTAAAACTTGTTTTGCGGTCCTTTTTGTATAGGTTTCGGACGAGCAGGTATAAATGGGCCTTTCAATGGACCCGTTGGAATTTTAACTGAGTCAAAAGTACATAAATTAAGGTTTTGCAATATAATTGTGTTGAAAAGCTCCTAATAAATTATTTAAACTCCTAATATTTGATTAAAACTTGTTTTGATGTCCTTTTTGTAGAGGTTTCGGACGAGCAGGTCTAAATGGGCCTTTCAATGGACTCGTTGGAATTTTAACTGAGTAAAAAGTATAGAAATTGAGGTTTTGCAATGTAATTGTGTTGAAAAGCTCCTAATCAATTACATGAACTCCTAAGATTTGATTAAAACTTGTTTTGCGGTCCTTTTTGTAGAGGTTTCGGACGAGTGGGTCGAAATGGGCCTTTCAATGGAACCATTGGAATTTTAACTGAGTAAAAAGTACAGAAATTGAGGTTTTGCAATATAATTGTGTTGAAAAGCTCCTAATCAATTACATGAACTCCTAAAATTTGATTAAAACATGTTTTGCGGTCCTTTTTGTAGAGGTTTCGGACGAGCAGGTATAAATGGGCCTTTCGATGGACCCGTTGGAATTTTAACTGAGTAAAAAGTACATAAATTGCGGTTTTGCAATATAATTGTGTTGAAAAGCTCCTAATCAATTATTTGAACTCCTAATATTTGACTAAAACTTGTTTTGCAGTCATTTTTGTTGAGGTTTCGGACGAGCAGGTCTAAATGGGCCTTTCAATGGACCCGTTGGAATTTTAACTGAGTAAAAAGTACAGAAATTGATTTTTTACAATGTACTTGTGTTGAAAAGCTTCTAATAAATTACATGAACTCCTAAATTTTGATTAAAACTTGTTTTGCGGTCCTTTTTGTAGAGGTTTTGGACGAGAGGGTCAAAATGGGCCTTTCAATGGACCCGTTGGAATTTTAACTGTGTGAAAAGTACATAAATTGAGGTTTTGCAATATAATTGTGTTTAAAAGCTCCTAATCAATTACATGATCTCCTAAAATTTGATTAAAACTTGTTTTGTAGTCCTTTTTGTAGAGGTTTCGGACGAGCGGGTCGAAATGGGCCTTTCAATGGACCCGTTGGAATTTTAACTGATTAAAAAGTACAGAAATTGCAGTTTTGCAATATAATCGTGTTGAAAAGTTCCTAATCAATTATTTGAACTCCTAATATTTGAATAAAACATTTTTGCGGTCCTTTTTGTAGAGGTTTAGGACGAGCAGGTCTAAATGGGCTTTTCAATGGACCCATTAGAATTTTAACTGAGTAAAAAGTATAGAAATTGAGGTTTTGCAATATAATTGTGTTGAAAAGCTCCTAATCAATTACATGAACTCCTAAAATTTGATTAAAACTTGTTTTGCGGTCCTTTTTGTATAGGTTTCGGACGAGCAGGTATAAATGGGCCTTTCAATGGACCCGTTGGAATTTTAACTGAGTCAAAAGTACATAAATTAAGGTTTTGCAATATAATTGTGTTGAAAAGCTCCTAATAAATTATTTAAACTCCTAATATTTGATTAAAACTTGTTTTGATGTCCTTTTTGTAGAGGTTTCGGACGAGCAGGTCTAAATGGGCCTTTCAATGGACTCGTTGGAATTTTAACTGAGTAAAAAGTATAGAAATTGAGGTTTTGCAATGTAATTCTGTTGAAAAGCTCCTAATCAATTACATGAACTCCTAAGATTTGATTAAAACTTGTTTTGCGGTCCTTTTTGTAGAGGTTTCGGACGAGTGGGTCGAAATGGGCCTTTCAATGGAACCATTGGAATTTTAACTGAGTAAAAAGTACAGAAATTGAGGTTTTGCAATATAATTGTGTTGAAAAGCTCCTAATCAATTACATGAACTCCTAAAATTTGATTAAAACATGTTTTGCGGTCCTTTTTGTAGAGGTTTCGGACGAGCAGGTATAAATGGGCCTTTCGATGGACCCGTTGGAATTTTAACTGAGTAAAAAGTACATAAATTGCGGTTTTGCAATATAATTGTGTTGAAAAGCTCCTAATCAATTATTTGAACTCCTAATATTTGACTAAAACTTGTTTTGCAGTCATTTTTGTTGAGGTTTCGGACGAGCAGGTCTAAATGGGCCTTTCAATGGACCCGTTGGAATTTTAACTGAGTAAAAAGTACAGAAATTGATTTTTTACAATGTACTTGTGTTGAAAAGCTTCTAATAAATTACATGAACTCCTAAATTTTGATTAAAACTTGTTTTGCGGTCCTTTTTGTAGAGGTTTTGGACGAGAGGGTCAAAATGGGCCTTTCAATGGACCCGTTGGAATTTTAACTGTGTGAAAAGTACAGAAATTGAGGTTTTGCAATATAATTGTGTTTAAAAGCTCCTAATCAATTACATGATCTCCTAAAATTTGATTAAAACTTGTTTTGTAGTCCGTTTTGTAGAGGTTTCGGACGAGCGGGTCGAAATGGGCCTTTCAATGGACCCGTTGGAATTTTAACTGATTAAAAAGTACAGAAATTGCAGTTTTGCAAAATAATCGTGTTGAAAAGTTCCTAATCAATTATTTGAACTCCTAATATTTGAATAAAACATTTTTGCGGTCCTTTTTGTAGAGGTTTAGGACGAGCAGGTCTAAATGGGCTTTTCAATGGACCAATTAGAATTTTAACTGAGTAAAAAGTATAGAAATTGAGGTTTTGCAATATAATTGTGTTGAAAAGCTCCTAATCAATTACATGAACTCCTAAAATTTGATTAAAACTTGTTTTGCGGTCCTTTTTGTATAGGTTTCGGACGAGCAGGTATAAATGGGCCTTTCAATGGACCCGTTGGAATTTTAACCGAGTCAAAAGTACATAAATTAAGGTTTTGCAATATAATTGTGTTGAAAAGCTCCTAATAAATTATTTAAACTCCTAATATTTGATTAAAACTTGTTTTGATGTCCTTTTTGTAGAGGTTTCGGACGAGCAGGTCTAAATGGGCCTTTCAATGGACTCGTTGGAATTTTAACTGAGTAAAAAGTATAGAAATTGAGGTTTTGCAATGTAATTGTGTTGAAAAGCTCCTAATCAATTACATGAACTCCTAAGATTTGATTAAAACTTGTTTTGCGGTCCTTTTTGTAGAGGTTTCGGACGAGTGGGTCGAAATGGGCCTTTTAATGGAACCATTGGAATTTTAACTGAGTAAAAAGTACAAAAATTGAGGTTTTGCAATATAATTGTGTTGAAAAGCTCCTAATCAATTACATGAACTCCTAAAATTTGATTAAAACATGTTTTGCGGTCCTTTTTGTAGAGGTTTCGGACGAGCAGGTATAAATGGGCCTTTCGATGGACCCGTTGGAATTTTAACTGAGTAAAAAGTACATAAATTGCGGTTTTGCAATATAATTGTGTTGAAAAGCTCCTAATCAATTATTTGAACTCCTAATATTTGACTAAAACTTGTTTTGCAGTCATTTTTGTTGAGGTTTCGGACGAGCAGGTCTAAATGGGCCTTTCAATGGACCCGTTGGAATTTTAACTGAGTAAAAAGTACAGAAATTGATTTTTTACAATGTACTTGTGTTGAAAAGCTTCTAATAAATTACATGAACTCCTAAATTTTGATTAAAACTTGTTTTGCGGTCCTTTTTGTAGAGGTTTTGGACGAGAGGGTCAAAATGGGCCTTTCAATGGACCCGTTGGAATTTTAACTGTGTGAAAAGTACAGAAATTGAGGTTTTGCAATATAATTGTGTTTAAAAGCTCCTAATCAATTACATGATCTCCTAAAATTTGATTAAAACTTGTTTTGTAGTCCGTTTTGTAGAGGTTTCGGACGAGCGGGTCGAAATGGGCCTTTCAATGGACCCGTTGGAATTTTAACTGATTAAAAAGTACAGAAATTGCAGTTTTGCAATATAATCGTGTTGAAAAGTTCCTAATCAATTATTTGAACTCCTAATATTTGAATAAAACATTTTTGCGGTCCTTTTTGTAGAGGTTTAGGACGAGCAGGTCTAAATGGGCTTTTCAATGGACCCATTAGAATTTTAACTGAGTAAAAAGTATAGAAATTGAGGTTTTGCAATATAATTGTGTTGAAAAGCTCCTAATCAATTATTTGAACTCCTAATATTTGAATAAAACCTTTTTGCGGTCCTTTTTGTAGAGGTTTCGGACGAGCAGGTCTAAATAGGCCTTTCAATGGACCCGTTGGAATTTTAACTGAGTAAAAAGTACAGAAATTGAGGTTTTGCAATATAATTGTGTTTAAAAGCTCTTAATCAATTACATGATCTCCTAAAATTTGATTAAAACTTGTTTTGTAGTCCTTTTTGTAGAGGTTTCGGACGAGCGGGTCGAAATGGGCCTTTCAATGGACCCGTTGGAATTTTAACTGAGTAAAAAGTACAGAAATTGCAGTTTTGCAATATAATTGTGTTGAAAAGCTCTTAATCAATTATTTGAACTCCTAATATTTGAATAAAACATTTTTGAAGGCCTTTTTGTAGAGGTTTCGGACGAGCAGGTCTAAATGGGCCTTTCAATGGACCCGTTGGAATTTTAACTGAGTAAAAAGTACAGAAATTAAGGTTTTGCAATATAATTGTGTTGAAAAGCTCCTAATCAATTACATGAACTCCTAAAAAATTATTAAAACTTGTTTTGCGGTCCTTTTTGTAGAGGTTTCGGACGAGAGGGTCGAAATCGGCCTTTCAATGGACCCGTTGGAATTTTAACTGAGTAAAAAGTACAGAAATTGAGGTTTTGCAATATAATTGTGTTGAAAAGCTCCTAATCAATTACATGAACTCCTAAAATTTGATTAAAACATTTTTTGCGGTCCTTTTTGTAGAGGTTTTGGACGAGCAGGTCTAAATAGGCCTTTCAATGGACCCGTTGGAATTTTAACTGAGTAAAAAGTACAGAAATTGAGGGTTTTCAATGTAATTGTGTTGAAAATCTTCTAATCAATTACATGAACTCCTAAAATTTGATTAAAACTTGTTTTGCGGTCCTTTTTGTAGAGGTTTCAGATGAGCGGGTCGAAATGGGCCTTTCAATGTACCCGTTGGAATTTTAACTGAGTAAAAAGTACAGAAATTGAGGTTTTGCAATATAATTGTGTTAAAAAGCTCTTAATCAATTATTTGAACTTCTAATATTTGAATAAAACATTTTTACGGTCCTTTTTGTAGAGGTTTCGGACGAGGAGGTCTAAATGGGCCTTTGAATGTACCCCTTGGAATTTTAACTGAGTAAAAAGTACAGAAATTGAGGATTTGCAATATAATTGTGTTCAAAAGCTCCTAATCAATTATTTGAACTCCTAATATTTGAATAAATAATTTTTGCGGTCCTTTTTGTAAAAGTTTCGGATGAGCAGATCTAAATGGGCCTTTCAATGGACCCGTTGGAATTTTAACTGAGTGAAAAGTACAGAAATTGAGGTTTTGCAATATAATTGTATTGAAAAGCTACTAATCAATTATTTGAACTCCTAATATTTGAATAAAACATTTTTGCGGTCCTTTTTGTAGAGGTTTCGGACGAGCAGGTCTAAATGGGCTTTTCAATGGACCCGTTAGAATTTTAACTGAGTAAAAAGTATAGAAATTGAGGTTTTGCAAAATAATTGTGTTGAAAAGCTCCTAATCAATTATTTGAACTCCTAATATTTGAATAAAACCTTTTTGCGGTCCTTTTTGTAGAGGTTTCGGACGAGCAGGTCTAAATGGGCCTTTCAATGGACCTGTTGGAATTTTAACTGAGTAAAAAGTACAGAAATTGAGGTTTTGCAATATAATTGTGTTGAAAAGCTCCTAATCAATTACATGAACTCCTAAAATTTGATTAAAACTGGTTTTGCAGTCCTTTTTGTAGAGGTTTCGAACGAGCAGGTCGAAATGGGCCTTTCAATGGACCCGTTGGAATTTTAACTGAGTAAAAAGTACAAAAAGTGAGGGTTTGCAATATAATTGTGTTGAAAAGCTCCTAATCAATTATTTGAACTCCTAATATTTGAATAAAACATGTTTGTGGTCCTTTTTGTACAGGTTTCAGACGAGCATGTCTAAATGGGCCTTTCAATGGACCCGTTGGAATTTTAACTGAGTAAAAAGTGCAGAAATTGAGGTTTTGCAATATAATTGAGTTGAAAAGCTCCTAATCAATTACATGAACTCCTAAAATTTTATTAGAACTTGTTTTGTAGTCCTTTTTGTAGAGGTTTCGGACGAGCAGGTATAAATGGGCCTTTCAATGGACCCTTTGGAATTTTAACTGAGTAAAAAGTACATAAATTGCGGTTTTGCAATATAATTGTGTTGAAAAGCTCCTAATCAATTATTTGAACTCCTAATATTTGATTAAAACTTGTTTTGCAGTCCTTTTTGTAGAGGTTTCGGACGACAGGTCTAAATGGGCCTTTCAATGGACTCGTTGGAATTTTCACCGAGTAAAAAGTACAAAAATTGAGGTTTTGCAATGTAATTGTGCTGAAAAGTTCCTAATCAATTACATGAACTCCTAAAATTTGATTAAAACTTGTTTTGTAGTCCTTTTTGTAGAGGTTTCGGACGAGCAGGTCGAAATGGGCCTTTCAATTGACCCGTTGGAATTTTAACTGAGTAAAAAGTACAGAAATAGTGGTTTTGCAATATAATTGTTTTGAAAAGCTCCTAATCAATTATTTGAACTCCTAATATTTGATTAAAACTTGTTTTTCGGTCCTTTTTGTAGAGGTTTCGGACGAGCAGGTCTAAATGTGCCTTTCAATGGACCCGTTGGAATTTTAACTGAGTAAAAAGTACAGAAATTGTGGTTTTGCAATATAATTGTGTTGAAAAGCTCCTAATCAATTACATGAATTCCTAAAATTTGATTAAATCTTGTTTTGCGGTCCTTTTTGTAGAGGTTTCGGACAAGCGGGTCGAAATGGGCCTTTCAATGGACCCATTGAAATTTTAACTGAGTAAAAAGTACAGAAATTGAGGTTTTGCAATATAATTGTGTTTAAAAGCTCCTAATCAATTATTTGAACTCCTAATATTTGAATAAAACATTTTTGCGGTCCTTTTTGTAGAGGTTTCGGACGAGCAGGTCTAAATGGGCCTTTCAATGGACCCGTTGGAATTTTAACTGAGTAAAAAGTACAGAAATTGAGGTTTTGCAATATAATTGTTTTGAAAAGCTCCTAATCAATTACATGAACTCCTAAAATTTGATTAAAACTTGTTTTGCAGTCTCTTTTGTAGAGGTTTCGGACGAGCGGGTCTAAATGGGCATTTCAATGGACCCGTTGGAATTTTAAATGAGTAAAAAGTACAGAAATTGAGTTTTTGCAATATAATTGTGTTGAAAAGCTCCTAATCAATTATTTGAACTCCTAATATTTGGATAAAACATTTTTGCGGTCCTTTTGTAGAGGTTTCGGACGAGCAGGTCTAAATGGGACTTTCAATGGACCCGTTGGAATTTTAACTGAGAAAAAAGTACATAAATTGAGTTTTTCCAATGTAATTGTGTTGAAAAGCTTCTAATCAATTACATGAACTCTTAAAATTTGATTAAAACTTGTTTTGCGGTCCTTTTTGTAGAGGTTTCAGTCGAGAGGGTCGAAACGGGCCTTTTAATGGACCCGTTGGAATTTTAACCGAGTGAAAAGTACAGAAATTGAGGTTTTGCAATATAATTGTGTTGAAAATCTCCTAATCAATTATTTGAACTCCTAATATTTGAATAAAACATTTTTGCGGTCCTTTTTGTAGAGGTTTCAGACGAGGAGGTCTAAATGGGCCTTTCAATGGACCCGTTGGAATTTTAACTAAGTAAAAAGTATAGAAATTGAGGATTTGCAATATAATTGTGTTCAAAAGCTCCTAAATAATTATTTGAACTCCTAATATTTGAATTAAACATTTTTGCGGTCCGTTTTGTAGAGGTTTCGGACGAGCAGGTCTAAATGGGCCTTTCAATGGACCCGTTGGAATTTTAAATGAGTAAAAATACAGAAATTGAGGTTTTGCAATATAATTATGTTGAAAAGCTACTAATCAATTATTTGAACTCCTAATATTTGAATAAAACATTTTTGCGGTTCTTTTTGTAGAGGTTTCGGACGAGTAGGTCTAAATGGGCTTTTCAATGGACCCGTTGGAATTTTAACTGAGTAAAAAGTACAGAAATTGAGGTTTTGCAATATAATTGTGTTGAAAAGCTCCTAATCAATTATTTGAACTCCTAATATTTGAATAAGACCTTTTTGCCGTCCTTTTTGTAGATGTTTCGGACGAGCAGGTCTAAGTGGGCCTTTCAATGGACCCGTTGGAATTTTAACTGAGTAAAAAGTACAGAAATTGAAGCTTTGCAATGTAAATGTGTTGACAAGCTTCTAATCAATTTCATGAACTACTAAAATTTGATTAAAACTTGTTTTGCGGTCCTTTTTGTAGAGGTTTCGGACGAGAGGGTCGAAATGGGCCTTTCAATGGACCCGTTGGAATTTTTAATGAGTAAAAAGTACAGAAATTGAGGTTTTGCAATATAATTGTGTTGAAAAGCTCCTAATCAATTATTTGAACTCCTAATATTTGAATAAAACATTTTTGCGATCCTTTTTGTAGAGGTTTCGAACGAGCGGGTCGAATTGGGCCTTTCAACGGACCCGTTGGAATTTTAACTGAGTAAAAAGTACAGAAATTGAGGTTTTGCAATATAATTGTGTTGAAAAGCTCCTAATCAATTATATGAACTCCTAATATTTGAATAAAACATTTTTGCGGTCCTTTTTGTAGAGGTTTCGGACGAGCAGGTCTAAATGGGCCTTTTAATAGACCCGTTGGAATCTTAATTGACTAAAAAGTACAAAAATTGAGGTTTTGCAATATAATTGTGTTGAAAAGCTCCTAATAAATTACATGAACTCCTAATATTTGATTAAAACTTGTTTTGCAGTCCTTTTTGTAGAAGTTTCGGACGAGCGAGTCTAAATGGGCCTTTCAATGGACCCGTTGGAATTTTAACTGAGTAAAAAGTACAGAAATTGAGGTTTTGCAATATAATTGTGTTGAAAAGCTCCTAATCAATTATTTAAACAAAACATTTTTGCGGTCCTTTTTGTAGAGGTTTCGGACGAGCAGGTCTAAATGGGCTTTTCAATGGACCCGTTAGAATTTTAACTGAGTAGAAAGTATAGAAATTGAGGTTTTGCAATATAATTGTGTTGAAAAGCTCCTAATCAATTATTTGAACTCCTAATATTTGAATAAAACCTTTTTGAGGTCCTTTTTGTAGAGGTTTCGGACGAGCAGGTCTAAATGGGCCTTTCAATGGACCTGTTGGAATTTTAACTGAGTAAAAAGTACAAAAATTGATGTTTTGCAATATAATTGTGTTGAAAAGCTCCTAATCAATTACATGAACTCCTAAAATTTGATTAAAACTGGTTTTGCAGTCCTTTTTGTAGAGGTTTCGAACTAGCAGGTCGAAATGGGCCTTTCAATGGACCCGTTGGAATTTTAACTGAGTAAAAAGTACAGAAATTGAGGTTTTGCAATATAATTGTGTTGAAAAGCTCCTAATCAATTACATGAACTCCTAAAATTTGATTAAAACTTGTTTTGCGGTCCTTTTGTAGAGGTTTCAGTCGAGAGGGTCGAAACGGGCCTTTCAATGGACCCGTTGGAATTTTAAATGAGTAAAAAGTGCAGAAATTGAGGTTTTGCAATATAATTGTGTTGAAAAGCTCCTAATCAATTATTTGAACTCCTAATATTTGATTAAAACTTGTTTTGCAGTCCTTTGTGTAGAGGTTTCGGAAGAGCAAGTCTAAATGGTCCTTTCAATGGACCCGTTGGAATTTTAACTGAGTAAAAAGTACAGAAAATGAGGTTTTGGAATATAATTGTGTTGAAAAGCTCCTAGTCAATTACATGAACTCCTGAAATTTGATTAAAACTTGTTTTGCAGTCCTTTTTGTTGAGGTTTAGGACGAGCGGGTCGAAATGGGCCTTTCAATGGACCCGTTGGAATTTTAAATGAGTAAAAAGTACAGAAATTGCGGTTTTGCAATATAATTGTGTTGAAAAGCTCCTAATCAATTACATGAATTCCTAAAATTTGATTAAATCTTGTTTTGTTGTAACCCCCTTAACCCGACCTAGACGGTTGACCCGAATTAAGAAGATCACACGGGGAAAACCAAAGTCAACCCGAAAGTCAACCTTGATTAACAACCCTGTTTTTTCTTTTTACTCTTTTCTAGACGCACGTTAACCCTAGATATGTTCACAAGATAATCATATTCAAACATCATAACAATCAGAGAAAATTCAGGGACTCAATTGCACAAATTACAACTTTAGGGACCAAAATGTAAATTCTGGAAATTAGAAGGACTTGACTCAAATTAAAGTTACCAACTAGAAATTAATCCACTTTCATGCTTCTCTGCCAAACTTCAGCTCAAAAGGATATCTCAAACTCTCACAATTGCATAAACAAGTTTCAAGACCAAAACGCAAACATTTCAGAACATTCAACCATCAATTTCAGTGCCCAACGGTCGAGTGTTTCGGAACAGGGAAGACTCGTTCCGAAACGCGGGACCGTTCCGAAACTGGTACCGAAACATGGCCTGGCAGTGGCCAAACCGTTCCGAAACAGTGCCTCCCGTTTCGGAACGCCCAGGCCATTTCAGGCCCCCGTTCCGATACGGTAGCACCTGTTCCGAAACAGGTTGCCCAGATTGCAGAAAATTTGCTGGTTTTACATGCAATTGACCTATCAAACATGCTCCAAATGCCACCAAACTTTACCAGCAAGTCATTCAACATACAAGGGACATAATTGCATCAACCAAACATCAACATGGCATCAATTATGAAAATCCCCAAATCTATAGGCATGCTTCCTACTTAGCAAATCATTCAAGCATCATTATACCAAAACCATCTCATAAAGGCCAATTACAAGCACCAACATTATCAACAATATAAATCCAACTTAGGGAGTCCAAAACATCTCCCAAACAACAACATAGGTTCCCCATTGCCAAATGCCAAAAGCTAATAGTGTTTAAGAAACCTTCACCATACTTGAGCTTAGTTCACCACTTGGATTCTTCACCACCTTGCTGCCCTCAATGCACTTTAATGCTCTGCATTATTGGTTTAAGAAAAGAGAGAGAGCGTAAGCAAAAGCTTAGTGAGGAATGCTCATTTAAAACCACACAATAATGTATATACAAAACACATTTATAAACCTTAAATCCATTCATCATTTGCACATGCTCATAAGTATTTAAAACAAGCAATTCATGCTTCAAGTTCATAACATGTCATATTGGCAACAAGTAATACATTTCACATAAGACCCACACATGGACTTTTAAACACCATTGTGATCTTATAGTTTCCAAGGACCACACATGGACTTTTAAACACCATTGTGTCCTTAACCCCATGGACTTTTAAACACCATGGCAAGGACCACACAAGGACTTTTAAACACCTTTGTGTCCTTAACAAGAATCATCCAAGGACTTTTAAACACCTTGATGTTCTTAAATAACAAGGCTTACACAAGGAATTTTAACCACCTTTGTAACCTTAACCAAGGACCAACCATGGACTTTTAAACACCATGTTGTCCTTAAATTCACAAGACTCATCCAAGGAATTTTAACCACCTTGATGATCTTAACCAAGAACCAACCATGGACTTTTAACCACCATGTTGTACTTAAATAAACAAGGCTCACACAAGGACTTTTAACCACCTTTGTGACCTTAACCATCACTTGCCAATATGCATCATTACAACAATATTCCACTGTTTTAAAGCATTTCACAAAGCCATAAACATCATGCATCTTTAAGCATCAAACTACATTTAAACAATGTTCAAACACAAGGATCTCTCACCTTGAGCATCCTCAACACATGGCTTATATAATCAGCAACTAACATGCTAAAATATGCTTTCAAAACAGACTTTAAACATGCAAACAACCACATTGTATACAACCAATCCATGGTTCATCATCAAGAGAGTTTTTCCGAAAACTTACTCTTGAGCTTAGCTAAGTTGCTTAGACTTAAACTAAGCTCCCAAACCTTCAAAACACTGGTTTCAAAGCTGAAAACCAAAATCCACTCACCGATTCCGTTTCGCCTCTTGCCGAAACACCAATCAAGCTTCTGGATCACCACCACTTGGATCCAAAGATGACTCCCCTGTTTTTAACACATCAAAGCAGAGGATTAATGCATCATCATGCATTAATATCTTCAATGAAAGCACCTAAACTCGCTGCTCTCATCCACACTCCATTTTCGGCTACCAAACACAACCGAAAATGCATCCAAACAACTCCACAACACTACCCAGCCAAGATCCATCAAAACTAAACATTCATAACCCTCAATTAACATCCAAAATGGATCTCAACACAACCTTATACCTCCAGCCATAACAGATCATCAAGATCACTCCAAAAACAACCAAGAACACAAGCTAAACTTAGGAAATTCAACCTATCCGGGATTGCATTGATTAAACCTCAATTCCTTATCAATTTAACATTCATTTAACATCAAAAATACACCTCAAATCACTGCTTAAACAGATCATACGAATTTTCATCAAAATCAAGCAAATCTTGCATTTAAAAGCCAAGATCATGAACACAACCTTAAAACCTTTTATAAAACACAAATTAAGGATTGAGAACTTAGGAATTTCAGTAAAGAACTGAGAGTTTAGAGGAGAAGGACGTTCTTACCTCCAAACTTGAGTTTTCTCCCTTTTTGGAACCAAATTCTTGAAAATCCACTTAGCAAATGGTAAGGTTTTGATAAGGAGATGATTAGCAATCAAAAGAGAATTGAAAAGAGATATTTAGGTGACAAAATCAGAGGGAAAAGCTCTGCAGAAAAAGTGTTTGGTTTGAGAGAAAATGAGAGAAAATGAAAATGGAAGATTTGAGAGAAAAGTTAGTTATGGCCAAAATATCTTCCCTCAACTTTTGTTTTATTTAAAAACCTTTAATTAATCATTTAATATCTTAGAAAAATCTGGAGAAACTCCCATTGGGTAAATAGCTCCTTAAAGATTCAAAGTTCCAATCCTTTTTAAAACAGTCTCACAGTTTTCGAAAATTACATTTTGGTCACTAGCCAAAATGTCACCCTTCCAAACCTCATTTTGTAAAATTGATTTCACCACACCCTTATATATATTAAAAGAGGATTTTAAGACATTTTTCCATATTTTCAATGCAACCCGAACTAGGCTTTCCTAATTTCACCTTTTTATACTCGAACCGCACTTTGACCGAACCGGTCCAAACCCAAAACTTCTAAGCCCAAAACCGGGGCGTTACAACTCTCCCCCCCCTTTAGAAATTTCGTCCTCGAAATTTACCTGAAGGAAAGAGATACGGAAACTGCTTCAGCATGTCATCCTTCCGTTCCCACGTGGCCTCCTCAACACCACGGTGCTTCCCCAACACCTTCACCAACTCAATGGCCTTACCACGAAGAACCTTGCTATCCAAATCCAGAATCTTCACCGGTTCCTCATCATAAGTCAAATCCAGATTCAATTCCACTTCATCCACAGGCATCACATGCGAAGGATCTGATCTATACTTCCGGAGCATAGAAACATGAAACACATCATGAATCTTCTCCAACTCCTGAGGTAGCCTCAACTTGTACGCAACAGGACCCACACGCTCAATCACCTCGTATGGTCCAATGTACCTAGGGCTCAACTTACCCTTCCGGCCAAACCTCATCACCTTTTTCCAAGGTGAAACCTTCAAAAACACACGGTCACCCACCGCATACTCAATCTCCTTACGCTTCAAATCCGCGTAAGACTTTTGCCGATCAGAAGCTGCCTTCAAACGCTCACAAATGAGCTTCACCTTCTCGGTGGTTCCTTTCAACAAAGCCGGCATCGAAACCAACTTCTGACCCGTTTCAGCCCAACAAAGAGGAGTCCTACACTTCCTCCCGTACAAAGCTTCATAAGGTGCCATTTGAATACTTGCTTGATAACTATTGTTATAAGCAAACTCTACCAAAGGCAAATGTTTCTCCCAAGAGCCTTGGAACTCAATCACACAGCACCTCAACATATCCTCCAAAATCTGGATAACGCGCTCGGACTGACCATCTGACTGAGGATGATAAGATGTACTGAAATTCAACCGTGTACCCAAAGCTTGATGCAAACACTGCCAGAAACACGATGTAAACCTCGGATCCCTATCCGACACAATCGACTTAGGCACACCATGCAGCCGCACAATCTTAGCAATGTACAGCTCCGCAAGCTTATCCAAAGAAAACGTAGTATGCACAAGCAAGAAATGCGCACACTTCGTTAGGCGATCCACAATCACCCACACCGAATTCTTCTTCGATGGTGACAAGGGTAAACCAGATACAAAATCCATGGTAATCCTTTCCCACTTCCATTCAGGGATTCTCAACGGTTGCAACAACCCCGAAGGAACCTGATGCTCAGCCTTAACTCGCTGACACACCATGCACTTGCTCACAAACTCCGCAACATCCTTCTTTAAACCCACCCAATAGTACTCATCACGAAGATCACGATACATCTTAGTACTACAAGGGTGCATAGCAAAAGGACTACTATGACCTTCAGTCAGAATAGCACGCCTCAGCTCAGCATCATTAGGCACCACTATCCGACTCCCAAAACACAACACTTCATCATCATTAAAGCTGAAATCCGAAGGCCTACCCTCCGCGATATCCTGAACATGCGGTACCAAGGAATCATCCAACAACTGCTTTTCCTTGATCAACTGAACCAAAGATGGTTTCACTTGCAACTCAGCCACAAGACCACCATCACGCGAAATACTCAAACTGGCAAACATAGCCCTCAACTCCACAGCTACCTTCCTACTCAAGGCATCCGCTACAACATTGGCCTTTCCAGGGTGATACTCAATCGTCAAATCATAATCCTTGAGCAACTCCACCCAACGCCGCTGCCTAAGATTCAACTCCTTCTGAGATATCAGATACTTCAAACTCTTGTGATCCGTGTACACAGTACACTTCTCACCATACAGGTAATGTCTCCAAATCTTCAACGCAAAAACCACCGCAGCCAGCTCAATGTCATGCGTAGGATAATTGCGCTCATGCACTTTCAACTGCCGCGATGCATAAGCCACCACCTTACCCTCTTGCATCAACACACATCCCAAACCAACATAGGACGCATCACTGTACACCACAAAATCTTTCCCTGATTCAGGTTGAACCAAGATAGGAGCTTGCGTCAAAGCTGCCTTAAGCTTCTCAAAAGCCTGCTGACTCGCTTCCGTCCACTCATACCTAACATCCTTCTACAACAACTTCGTCAAAGGTGCAGCAATCTTAGAAAACCCATCAACAAACCTCCGGTAGTATCCCGCCAAACCAAGGAAACTACGAACCTCATGAACAGACTTAGGAACCTTCCAATTCATCACCGCCTCAATCTTCTGAGGATCAACACGAATCCCCTCAGCAGAAACCACATGCCCAAGAAACACCACTTCACTTAACCAGAACTCACACTTGCTCAGCTTAGCATAAAGCTGATTCTCCAACAAAGCTTGCAGCACAATCCTCAAATGCTCTTCATGCTCCTCCTCAGTACGCGAGTACACGAGGATATCATTAATGAACACCACAACGAACTTGTCCAGGTATTCATGAAACACACGATTCATCATGTCCATGAAAGCAGCAGGAGCATTTGTCAAACCAAACGACATCACAAGGAACTCATAATGTCCATACCTTGTCCTGAAAGCTGTCTTAGGCACATCCACATCCTTCACCTTCAACTGGTAATACCCTGACCTCAAGTCAATCTTAGAGAACACAGCTGCTCCCCGAAATTGATCAAAGAGATCATCAATTCTCGGCAAGGGATACCGATTCTTGATAGTCAACTTGTTCAGCTGACGATAATCAATGCACATTCTCATAGTGCCATCCTTCTTCTTCACAAACAAGACCGGTGCACCCCAAGGTGACACACTTGGCCGAATGAAACCACGATCAAGCAATTCTTGCAATTGCGTCTTCAGCTCATTCAACTCTTTAGGTGCCATTCTATAAGGGGTAATGGACACAGGAGTTGTATTCTAATACATCTCAATCCCAAACTCCACCTCGCGATTAGGAGGTAAACCAGGCAACTCCTCAGGAAACACACCCAGAAACTCTTTCACAATCCTGATATCTTGCACACGCAACTCCTTAGAGCTAGGGTTCATCACAAAAGCTAGGTAAGCTTCACAACCTTGCCTCAGCATCCGGCTCGCCTCCAACGTAAACACCACATTGGCAAGAAACTTCACATTCTCACCAACCACAACTACTTCATAATCATCCGCAAGCTTCAACGAAACTCGCTTATTTTCACAATCCACAACAGCTCGATGCTCAGCAAGCCAATCCATACCAAGGATTACATCAAAACCATAGAAAGGTAACTCCATAAGATCAACATGAAAAACATGATCTTGAACAACCAAAGGACATCTTCTATACAGCTTCCGAGTCACAACAGTCTCACCAAAAGAACTAGTGACGCACACACCAACATCCAAAGACTCAACAGGCAAACCAAGCAATTCAGCATACTCACGCAATATGTATGAGTGCGTAGATCCAGAATCAATCAAGGAAAGTAATGACAAGGATTGCAAAGTAAAGGTACCTGCGATCACATCCGCGTCATTCCTTCCCTCCCGCTGAGCATACACCCTGGCTTGGCCGCCACCCTCAGGCTGAATAGCCACAACATGAGCCACACCCCTACCACCATCCTCTCTCCGCTGAAAGTTACCACGGCCGCGCCCACGACCTCTCTGCGGTGCAACAACAACAGGAGCACGCACTTGGCCACCAGCCAACATAGGACACTCTCTCCTCATGTGATTCGTAGATCCACAATTCCAGCACGCATTACCAGCCGCCACAACAAGGGCTTGCACCTCCCTCACAGCACGAGGACAATCACATTTCATATGGCCACGGGAACCACATGTCCAACATGCACTCGGATCAACTCTAGCGTTGCCTCCCCGAGCAGGCGCACCACCACCTCGCTTAGCCGAGGACTGATACTTCTGATCACGTCCCCTCTTGTTCTGTCCACCACCGGAACTATATTCAGCGGCTCGCTTACCAGCACTTGACCCAACACTTCTAACAGATAAACCCAAGTTCATCTCAATATCCTTTGCTCGGCCCACCAGCACATCAAAATCATCATACTCGGTAGCTAGCACGTACATCTTTACGTCCGTCACTAAACCATAACGGAATCTTTCACACCTCTCCCACTCATCCGGGACAAGCTCAGGTGCGTACTGACTGAGTCGAACAAACTGGACCTCATACTCAGCCACAGACATGCTCCCCTGGGTGAGAGACATGAACTCCCGCTTCTTTTCATCTAGGTACCTCACACCAAGATTCCTTCTCTTGAACGCATTCTGAAAGAACGTCCAAGTTACATCAGCTTCCGCCATCCCAGCAATAGAGGTAGTCCACCATGTGTAAGCATCATCTTGCAACAATGATACTACACAGCCCAGCTTTTGCACATCAGTGCAACTCATTTGACCCAAGATCCTCTTGGTACTCTCCATCCAAGATTCAAAACCTTCCGCAGACAAACCCCTGAACTCAGTCCCTCCCAGACTGCGCAAACGCTCCAAGGGTAGTCTAACTCCAGCATCTCCCTGATGCCCAGCTCCTTGAGCTCCAGCTACTGCTGCTTGAAAAGCTCCAGCAATAGCTTGTATCAACATTGTCATGTCAGGAACAGCTTGCCCCTGACCAGCCTCAGGTCCAGCGACCCCAGCACCAGCTGCAGCTCTTGCTCCTTCACCCCCAGCACCACCACCACCAGGTGGAGGAGGTAAAACCGCACTTTCAACATTCTCTTCATTCTCATTCTCATTCTGAGCCGCAGCTCGCACATTACTCCTTAACTCTCTACGAGGTGCCATACTCTAACAATACAATCACAATGCAATCAAACAAAGTCAGGCCCAGTAAGGTAAGCAATCCAAGTACTCAAGCTCATTTTCACTTAAAAACAACATCATTTCATTAGCTTTGATTTGGCAATGGGTACCCACAACATGATTCACCATAGCATACACCACAATTGCAACATATATACAATTCACTCAACATGCTTTCACTCAACAAGCATACAAAGCATACATACTTAAATCATCCACACAATCATTCCCAAATACTCGAGAACTCAGCTCTAATACCACCAAATGTAACCCCCTTAACCCGGCCTAGACGGTTGACCCGAATTAAGAAGATCACACGGGGAAAACCAAAGTCAACCCGAAAGTCAACCTTGATTAACGACCCTTTTTTTCTTTTTACTCTTGTCTAGACGCACGTTAACCCTAGATATGTTCACAAGATAATCATATTCAAACATCATAACAATCAGAGAACATTCAGGGACTCAATTGCACAAATTACAACTTTAGGGACCAAAATGTAAATTCTGGAAATTAGAAGGACTTGACTCAAATTAAAGTTACCAACTAGAAATTAATCCACTTTCATGCTTCTCTGCCAAACTTCAGCTCAAAAGGACATCTCAAACTCTCACAATTGCATAAACAAGTTTTAGGACCAAAACACAAACATTTCAGAACATTCAACCATCAATTTCAGTGCCCAACGGTCGAGTGTTTCGGAACAGGGAAGACCCGTTCCGAAATGCGGGACCGTTTCGAAACAGGTACCGAAACATGGCCTGGCAGTGGCCAAACCGTTCCGAAACAGTGCCTCCCGTTTCGAAACGCCCAGGCCATTTCAGGCCCCCGTTCCGATACGGTAGCACCTGTTCCGAAACAGGCTGCCAGATTGCAGAAAATTTGCTGGTTTTACATGCAATTGACCTATCAAACATGCTCCAAATGCCACCAAACTTTACCAGCAAGTCATTCAACATACAAGGGACATAATTGCATCAACCAAACATCAACATGGCATCAATTATGAAAATCCCCAAATCTATAGGCATGCTTCCTACTTAGCAAACCATTCAAGCATCATTATACCAAAACCATCTCATAAAGGCCAATTACAAGCACCAACATTATCAACAATATAAATCCAACTTAGGGAGTCCAAAACATCTCCCAAATAACAACATAGGTTCCCCATTGCCAAATGCCAAAAGCTAATAGTGTTTAAGAAACCTTCACCATACTTGAGCTTAGTTCACCACTTGGATTCTTCACCACCTTGCTGCCCTCAATGCACTTTAATGCTCTGCATTATTGGTTTAAGAAAAGAGAGAGAGCGTAAGCAAAAGCTTAGTGAGGAATGCTCATTTAAAACCACACAATAATGCATTTACAAAACACATTTATAAACCTTAAATCCATTCATCATTTGCACATGCTCATAAGCATTTAAAACAAGCAATTCATGCTTCAAGTTCATAACATGTCATATTGGCAACAAGTGATACATTTCACATAAGATCCACACATGTACTTTTAAACACCATTGTGATCTTATAGTTTCCAAGGACCACACATGGACTTTTAAACACCATTGTGTCCTTAACCCCATGGACTTTTAAACACCATGGCAAGGACCACACAAGGACTTTTAAACACCTTTGTGTCCTTAACAAGAATCATCCAAGGACTTTTAAACACCTTGATGTTCTTAAATAACAAGGCTTACACAAGGAATTTTAACCACCTTTGTAACCTTAACCAAGGACCAACCATGGACTTTTAAACACCATGTTGTCCTTAAATTCACAAGACTCATCCAAGGAATTTTAACCTCCTTGATGATCTTAACCAAGAACCAACCATGGACTTTTAGCCACCATGTTGTTCTTAAATAAACAAGGCTCACACAAGAACTTTTAACCACCTTTGTGACCTTAACCATCACTTGCCAATATGCATCATTACAACAATATTCCACTGTTATAAAGCATTTCACAAAGCCATAAACATCATGCATCTTTAAGCATCAAACTACATTTAAACAATGTTCAAACACAAGGATCTCTTACCTTGAGCATCCTCAACACATGGCTTATATAATCAGCAACTAACATGCTAAAATATGCTTTCAAAATAGACTTTAAACATGCAAACAACCACATTGCATACAACCAATCCATGGTTCATCATCAAGAGAGTTTTTCCGAAAACTTACTCTTGAGCTTAGCTAAGTTGCTTAGACTTTAACTAAGCTCCCAAAGCTTCAAAACACTGGTTTCAAAGCTGAAAACAAAAATCCACTCACCGATTCCGTTTCGCCTCTTGCTGAAACACCAATCAAGCTTCCGGATCACCACCACTTGGATCCAAAGATGACTCCCATGTTTTTAACACATCAAAGCAGAGGATTAATGCATCATCATGCATTAATATCTTCAATGAAAGCACCTAAACTCGCTGCTCTCATCCACACTCCATTTTCGGCTACCAAACACAACCGAAAATGCATCCAAACAACTCCACAACACTACCCAGCCAAGATCCATCAAAACTAAACATTCATAACCCTCAATTAACATCCAAAATGGATCTCAACACAACCTTATACCTCCAGCCATAACAGATCATCAAGATCACTCCTAAAACAACCAAGAACACAAGCTAAACTTAGGAAATTCAACCTATCCGGGATTGCATTGATTAAACCTCAATTCCTTATCAATTTAACATTCATTTAACATCAAAAATACACCTCAAATCACTGCTTAAACAGATCATACGAATTTTCATCAAAATCAAGCAAATATTGCATTTAAAAGCCAAGATCATGAACACAACCTTAAAAGCTTTTATAAAACACAAATTAAGGATTGAGAACTTAGGAATTTCAGTAAAGAACTGAGAGCTTAGAGGAGAAGGACGTTCTTACCTCCAAACTTGAGTTTTCTCCCTTTTTGGAACCAAATTCTTGAAAATCCACTTAGCAAATGGTAAGGTTTTGATGAGGAGATGATTAGCAATCAAAAGAGAATTGAAAAGAGATATTTAGGTGACAAAATCAGAGGGAAAAGCTCTGGAGAAAAGGTGTTTGGTTTGAGAGAAAAGTTAGTTATGGCCAAAATATCTTCCCTCCATTTTTGTTTTATTTAAAAACCTATAATTAATCATTTAATATCTTAGAAAAATCTGGAGAAACTCTCATTGGGTAAATAGCTCCTTAAAGATTCAAAGTTTCAATCCTTTTTAAAACAGTCTCATAGTTTTCGAAAATTACATTTTGGTCACTAGCCAAAATGTCACCCTTCCAAACCTCATTTTGTAAAATTGATTTCAATCATTTAATATACTTGTGTTGAAATGCTCCTAATCAATTACATGAACTCCTAAAATTTGATTAAAACTTGTTTTGCAGTACTTTTTGTAGATGTTTCGGACGAGCGGGTCGAAATGGGCCTTTCAATGGACCCGTTGGAATTTTAAATTAGTAAAAAGTACAGAAATTGAGGTTTTGCAATATGATTGTGTTTAAAAGCTCCTAATCAATTATTTGAACTCCTAATATTTGAATAAAACATTTTTGCGGTCCTTTTTGTAGAGGTTTCGGACGAGCAGGTCTAAATGGGCCTTTCAATGGACCCGTTGGAATTTTAACTGAGTAAAAAGTACAGAAATTGAGGTTTTGCAATATAATTGTTTTGAAAAGCTCCTAATCAATTGCATGAACTCCTAAAATTTGATTAAAACTTGTTTTGCAGTCCTTTTTGTAGAGGTTTCAGACGAGCGGGTCTAAATGGGCATTTCAATGGACCCGTTGGAATTTTAAATGAGTAAAAAGTACAGAAATTGAGGTTTTGCAATATAATTGTGTTGAAAAGCTCCTAATCAATTATTTGAACTCCTAATATTTGAATAAAACATTTTTGCGGTCCTTTTGTAGAGGATTCGGACGAGTAGGTCTAAATGGGCCATTCAATGGACCTGTTGGAATTTTAACTGAGTAAAAAGTACATAAATTGAGGTTTTTCAATATAATTGTTTTGAAAAGCTCTTAATCAATTACATGAACTCCTAATTTTTGATTAAAACTTGTTTTGCAGTCCTTTTGTAGAGGTTTCAGACGAGCGGGTCTAAATGGGCATTTCAAAGGACCCGTTGGAATTTTAAATGAGTAAAAAGTACAGAAATTGAGGTTTTGCAATATAATTGTTTTGAAAAGCTCCTAATCAATTATTTGAACTCCTAATATTTGAATAAAACATTTTTGCGGTCCTTTTTGTAGAGCTTTCGGACGAGCAGGTCTAAATGGGCCTTTCAATGGACCCGTTGGAATTTTAACTGAGTAAAAAGTACAGAAATTGAGGTTTTGCAATACAATTGTGTTGAAAAGCTCCTAATCAATTATTTGAACTCCTAATATTTGAATAAAACATTTTTGCGGTCCTTTTTGTAGAGGTTTCGGACGAGCATGTCTAAATGGGCCTTTCAATGGACCCGTTGGAATTTTATTTGAGTAAAAAGTACAGAAATTGAGGTTTTGCAATATAATAGTGTTGAAAAGCACCTAATCAATTACATGAACTCCTAAAATTTGATTAAAACTTGTTTTGTTGTCCTTTTTGTAGAGGTTTCGGACGAGCGGGTCGAAATGGGCCTTTAGATGGACCTGTTGGAATTTTAACTGAGTAAAAAGTACAGAAATTGCGGTTTTGCAATATAATGGTGTTGAAAATCTCCTAATCAATTACTTGAACTCCTAATATTTGAATAAAACATTTTTGCGGTCCTTGTTGTAGAGGTTTCGGACGAGCAGGTCTAAATGGTCCTTTCAATGGACCCGTTTGAATTTTAACTGAGTAAAAAGTACAGAAATTGAGGTTTTGCAATATAATTGTGTTGAAAAGCACCTAATCAATTACATGAACTCCTAAAATTTGATTAAAACTTGTTTTGTTGTCCTTTTTGTAGAGGTTTCGGACGAGCGGGTCAAAATGGGACTTTCAATGGACCCGTTGGAATTTTTACCGAGTAAAAAGTACAGAAATTGAGGTTTTGCAATATAATTGTGTTGAAAAGCTACTAATCAATTATTTGAATTCCTAATATTTGAATAAAACATTTTTGCGGTCCTTTTTGTAGAGGTTTCGGACGAGCAGGTCTAAATGGGCTTTTCAATGGACCCGTTGGAATTTTAACTGAGTAAAAAGTATAGAAATTGAGGTTTTGCAATATAATTGTGTTGAAAAGCTTCTAATCAATTATTTGAACTCCTAATATTTGAATAAAACCTTTTTGCGGTCCTTTTTGTAGAGGTTTCGGACGAGCAGGTCTAAATGGGCCTTTCAATGGACCCGTTGGAATTTTAATTGAGTAAAAAGTACAGAAAATGAGGTTTTGCAATATAATTGTGTTGAAAAGCACCTAATCAATTACATGAACTCCTAAAATTTGATTAAAACTTGTTTTGCTGTCCTTTTTGTAGAGGTTTCGGACGAGCGGGTCGAAATGGGCCTTTCAATGGACCTGTTGGAATTTTAACTGAGTAAAAAGTACAGAAATTGCGGTTTTGCAATATAATGGTGTTGAAAATCTCCTAATCAATTACTTGAACTCCTAATATTTGAATAAAACATTTTTGCGGTCCTTGTTGTAGAGGTTTCGGACGAGCAGCTCTAAATGGTCCTTCCAATGGACCCGTTGGAATTTTAACTGAGTAAAAAGTACAGAAATTGAGGTTTTGCAATATAATTGTGTTGAAAAGCACCTAATCAATTACATGAACTCCTAAAATTTGATTAAAACTTGTTTTGTTGTCCTTTTTGTAGAGGTTTCGGACGAGCGGGTCGAAATGGGCCTTTCAATGCACCCGTTGGAATTTTAACTGAGTAAAAAGTATAGAAATTGAGGTTTTGCAATATAATTGTGTTGAAAAGCTCCTAATCAATTACATGAACTCCTAAATTTTAATTAAAACTTGTTTTGCAGTCCTTTTTGTAGATGTTTCGGACGAGCGGGTCGAAATGGGCCTTTCAATGGACCCGTTGGAATTTTAAATGAGTAAAAAGTACAGAAATTGAGGTTTTGCAATATAATTGTGTTGAAAAGCTACTAATCAATTATTTGAACTCCTAATATTTGAATAAAACATTTTTGCGGTCCTTTTTGTAGAGGTTTCGGACGAGCAGGTCTAAATGGGCCTTTCAATGGACCCGTTGGAATTTTAACTGAGTAAAAATACAATAATTGAGGTTTTGCAATATAATTGTGTTGAAAAGCTACTAATCAATTATTTGAACTCCTAATATTTGAATAAAACATTTTTGAGGTCCTTTTTGTAGAGGTTTCGGACGAGCAGGTCTAAATGGGCTTTTCAATGGACCCGTTGGAATTTAAACTGAGTAAAAAGTACAGAAATTGAGGTTTTGCAATATAATTGTGTTGAAAAGCTTCTAATCAATTATTTGAACTCCTAATATTTGAATAAAACCTTTTTGCGGTCCTTTTTGTAGAGGTTTCGGACGAGCAGGTCTAAATGGGCTTTTCAATGGACCCGTTGGAATTTTAATTGAGTAAAAAGTACAGAAAATGAGGTTTTGCAATATAATTGTGTTGAAAAGCTCCTAATCAATTACATGAACTCCTAAAATTTGATTAAAACTTGTTTTGCAGTCCTTTTTGTTGAGGTTTTGGACGAGCGGGTCGAAATGGGCCTTTCAATGGGCCCGTTGGAATTTTAAATGAGTAAAAAGTACAGAAATTGAGGTTTTGCAATATAATTGTGTTGAAAAGCTCCTAATCAATTACATGAACTCCTAAAATTTGATTAAAACTTGTTTTGCAGTCCTTTTGTAGAGGTTTCGGACGAGCGAGTCGAAATGGGCCTTTCAATGGACTCGTTGGAATTTTAAGTGAGTAAAAAGTACAGAAATTGAGGTTTTGCAATATAATTGTGTTGAAAAGCTCCTAATCAATTACATGATGATGTGAGCACATCTTCACCTACACTTGATGTTGATCCGGAGGTCTTGCCGTTAGGACCAATTACGCGATCTAGGGCGCAACGTTTCAGGGAAGTTCTTTTCCTTACTTGTGCTAACATTTCATAATCATTTGATAATGTTTGTGCCTTAGATATTAAGCCTTTTAATGTGTTGCATATTGTTATGTGACATGTTTAGTTTATATTACTTATTAGGTATATTTACATATATATATATATATATGTTTGGAATAATATTTGTTTCTACATTTGTGTGCGTGAAATATTGGTAATGAATACATGTAATTCTAATAATGTTTTTCTATAGGTGTGCAGCCCACTTATGCCATGCATGTGCGTGAAATATTGGTGTGCAGCCCACTTTCGGACTAATTCAAATCAACGGTAGAGGATGGGATAAGCACAGCCGGTTCTCACTTTGAATTTCAAATTCAAGTGAATACCCACATTTTGCATGTGCCAAATTACACTTGCCACCAAGCATGCGGCCAATAAGAATTCTGCCACCAAAAGTAGTTTTTTTTATTATTCAAATTCCAAATGAATGAATTTCATCCACATGTTGGAATAACCGACACCTTGTATTTGTGTTATAAATATAGTACGAATAGCATTGTACAAGGGTTACCAATTTTGAAATAAAATCACATTTGAGAGAATTTTCTCTTTTCGGTTCTTTTTAGAACTATTCGACACTCAAACTTGTTTGTTTGTCTTTGATACTTCGGGTTCCTAAATTGCTATTTAGCGGGTCCAAGTCCTTTCGATGTTAAACAGATTCGATTCGGGTTTGCTCAGTAGATTGTGCAGGTTCTTTCGAGTTTAGCGTTTCCAACATCGGTCGTTTTTGAAGCCTTCTTCACCATCGTTGAAGTTCTTTCCAAAACGCCAAAATTATCATATTTTTCTATATTATTTTTATTTTTATTTTATTCATCTTTAAGTCCATATTTAAAATAAATATGTCGTATAATTTTTGTTGTTTCCTTGTTGTTTTTATTGCAGGAACGTGCCTACAACACTCCTAGATCCGTAACAAACGAGGATAGTCCGTTTCGGCAGACTGCCCCTTATTATGTTGTAATCAGAGCCTAGGTTGTTGGATTCGTTGTAAGTTTCTGCAAATTCGAGTCAAAAAAAAGAAGAAAAAAAGGCATTCGAATTAAACAAAAAAAAATTAGCATTCGAATATAAAAAAACAGAATTTCGAAAAAAAAAAACAAAAACAGATTCGAACAAAAAAAACAGATTCGAAAAAAAAACAGATTCAAAAAAAACAGATTCGAAAATGTTTATATATGTATGTATTATTATTGTTGTGTTCCTATTGTAAATGATGAAATTTGTACGAGTTTGTTATGTAACTTTGATGTGCTCGGAAATCAACCGAAGTGAACTATGCTTGTTTGTTCGGTAATAGGAAGGTTGTAAGCACGTCTTCGCAGTAAGGTTCTCTAAACTCTTCATTTTCATCTTTTGGTTCCTTTTTTCGTGTCATTATCCTTTTCATCTTTTCTTTAATTTTTAGTCTTATTTCCTTTCTTTTTGTGTCATTTTTTTTTCTTCTTTTTCCTTAACCGTTGTTTCCTTGTAGCCAACACCGTTGTAACAAGTTTCGAGACGTTGGATTAGTTCTTTAAAGAGCTGATTACGAGAAAGTGTAAGGGAAAAAGGCATTGAGCGTTGTGAGAACAGAAGGGGAGACAAAAAGAGCCATTCAAGTATTCTCCCGAGTGAAACACGAGCGCTGAGTGTTAATTTTTGAGTGCACTGTTCTTTGGAGTGACATCTGCGAGACTTTGATTGAGTGTGCTGTGAGGTCCTTTTTGTTTGTTTTTTTACTGACCTATAATAGTGTTTTCTTTTGTTTGTTTGTTTTGTTGTTGATTATGGCAGGTTCCGATGATCACACGGTTGAACAAGATCCACTGATTCCTCAAATGCAAGCCTTAGAGAGAATGATGCAACGAGTAGTCGCTACCGCCTTAGAGCCATTACAGTCGAGGATGGATAGGTTTGATGGAGGATCCAACTCTGTTAATGATGTGTTGAACGAAAATGAAGACGAACGGTCACTGAGGTAGCATATTCCTAGACAAGGATGTGTGCAACAGGTAGACGATAATTTGACTAACATTAAGATTGCTATTCCTTCTTTTCAGGGACGCTCAGATCCTGATGCATACTTGGCTTGGGAAAGCAAAGTGGAGCACATTTTCGAGTGTTATAATTACTTGGAACAGAAGAAGGTTCGATTAGCAGCAATAGAGTTTGTTGATTATGCCTTGATATGGTGAGACCAGTTATTGCTTAGCCGTAGACGTACTGGCGATGACCCAGTTGCAACATGGATCGAGATGAAGCGACTAATGCGTAAAAGGTTTGTTCCTATTCACTATCATCGTGATTTGTTTCAAAAATTGCAAAACTTGAAACAGGGAAGTAGGAGTGTTGAAGATTATTTCAAGGATATGGAAATGGCTATGATGCGTGCGAATATCGAGGAAGATCGAGAAGCTACCATGGCACGTTTTCTAGCAGGGTTGAACACCGAGGTTGCCAATGCTGTTGAGTTACATCATTATGTCGAGGTTGATGACATGGTGCAGATGGCAATAAAGATTGAACGACAACAGCGCAGGAAGTCTTCAAATCGAGGTAACCCTTCTTTTAAATCCTTTTCAAATCCATTATATACTCCTAACAATTCCAGGAAGCAAGCACCACAACAACCACTTCGAATTCGTGAGCAAGGCGAAACCAGCAAACCAAAGGCCCCCGTTGCTGATAATGGGCGTGGTAAGCATCAAGTGGTGGCGCAAGAGCGAGCACGAGATATCCAGTGTTTCAAGTGCCTTGGGAGAGGACATGTTGCTAGTCAATGTCCTAACCGGATGGTTATGTTGATGCGAGATGATGGTGAGATTGAGTCAGATTCCGAGGAGGAAGTGCATGATGTCCCTACTGAAGAGGAAGACGAGACCGACCTAGAGGTTCCTGAATCTGGTAAGGTAATGGAACTTTTGGTTATTAAAAGAAGTCTGAATGTGCAACAGGTACCAGATGATCTACAACGTGAGAATATCTTTCACACACGATGCAAGGTGCAAGACAAGGTATGTGTTGTGATTATTGATAGCGGTAGTTGTACTAATGTTGCCAGTTCAGTGATGGTTGACAGGTTAGGTCTGAAAACGACAAAGCATCCTCATCCATATAAGTTACAATGGTTGAATGATGGTGGCGAGCTTAAAGTGACTAGACAGGCTATTGTACCATTTTCGATCGGAAACTACAAGGACGAGG
The DNA here is from genome assembly GCA_958450335.1 of Hibiscus tridactylites. Lineage (NCBI taxonomy): Eukaryota > Viridiplantae > Streptophyta > Magnoliopsida > Malvales > Malvaceae > Hibiscus > Hibiscus tridactylites. Next base: position 49,428,179 of record OY288265.1, on the reverse strand, counting down.
TCCTTTGTGATGTTGTTTCCATGGATGCTACTCACCTACTATTGGGACGCCCTTGGCAGTATGATAAAAGGGCAATGCATGATGGTTATACAAATCGTTACTCTTTTATGCATGCAGGTAAGAAGATCACTTTGGCTCCTTTGACACCGAGTCAAGTGTTTGAAGATCAGGCAAGCTTGAAAAAGAGTAAAGAGACTGCAAAAGAGAAGAAGAAGATGTCCGTGTATGCGAGCAGTAGCGAAATCAGGAAATGTCTTTCCTCTCAACAATCTGTTCTTATTTTGATGTTTAAAGATTATTGTTTATTGACAGATTTTCCTACATATCTACCTTCATCGATTTTGACACTTTTGCAGGAGTTTGAGGACGTGTTTCCAGCTGAAACACCAAAAGGATTGCCACCTCTTCGTGGCATTGAGCACCAGATTGATTTCATTCCAGGTGCTACTATTCTGAACCGGCCAGCTTATCGAACCAACCCTGAAGAGACGAAAGAGCTTCAAAGGCAAATTACTAAGTTGATGGACAAGGGTTACATTCGAGAGAGCTTGAGTCTGTGTGCTGTTCCGGTGCTGTTAGTGCCGAAGAAAGATGGTTCTTGGAGGATGTGCGTAGATTGTCGAGCTGTGAACCATATCACAATTAAGTATCGTCATACCATTCTAAGACTTGATGACATGTTGGACGAGCTTTGCGGAGCCGTCATCTTCTCCAAAATTGACTTAAGGAGCGGCTATCATCAGATTCGCATGCGAGAAGGCGATGAGTGGAAAACAGCCTTCAAAACAAAGCTAGGTTTGTACGAATGGTTAGTAATGCCTTTTGGTTTAACTAATGCACCTAGTACTTGTATGCGTTTGATGAATCATGTTCTGCGATCCTTCATTGGTAAATTTTGTGTTGTATATTTTGATGATATCTTGATCTATAGCAAGTCTTTACAGGATCACGTAGGACATTTGCGAGCTGTTCTGCAGGTTTTGCGAGAAGAAAGATTGTTTGGTAACATGGAGAAGTGTGTATTTTGTACCGACAAACTCACATTTCTTGGTTACATTGTTAGTTCTCAGGGAGTTAAAGTTGATCCTGAGAAGATAAAGGCAATTCAGGAATGGCCACGACCGACATCGATTACTCAGGTTAGATCGTTTCATGGTTTAGCGAGTTTTTATCGACGGTTTGTTCCTAACTTCAGTTCTATTACCGCTCCCTTAACCGGGATTATAAAGAAGAATTCAGTCTTCTCATGGGGTAAAGAACAAGAAGATGCCTTTTTGAAAATTAAAGATTGTTTGACTAGAGCACCTGTGTTAGCATTACCTGATTTTGATAAAACGTTTGAAATTGAATGTGATGCTTCTGGAATTGGTATAGGTGCTGTTTTGATGCAGAAAAAGAGGCCCATTGCTTACTTTAGCGAGAAATTGAGTGGTGCTACATTGAACTATCCGGTTTATGATAAAGAGATGTATGCACTGATTCGGGCATTGGAGACATGACAGCATTATTTGTTGCCTAAGGAGTTTGTGATCCACACCGACCACGAGGCTTTACGTTACATCACAGGTCAGCATAAATTGAATAAACGACATGCTAAGTGGGTTGAATTCTTAGAATCTTTTCCTTATGTCATTCGTTACAAAAAAGGGAAAGAAAATGTCGTTGTTGATGCATTGTCACGTAGGTATGCACTTTTGAGTTACCTTGATTCACATCTGATTGGTTTTGCATATATTCGTGATTTATACCCTGTAACGCCCCGGTTTTGGGCTTGGAAGTCTTGGGCGTTGACCGGTTGGTCAAAGTGCTGTTCGAATCGTAAGAGGTTAAATTAGGAAAGCCTAGTTCGGGTTGCATTAAAAATATGGAAAAATGTTCTAAAATCATCTTTTAATATAATTAAGTGAACTGTGAAATCAATTTTGGAAAATGAGTTTCGGAAATGTGACATTTTGGCTAGTGACCAAAATGTAATTTTTGAAAGTTTGGTGGCTATTTTATAAAGGGTTGAAACTTTGAATCTTTAAGGAGCTATTTACCCAAAGGGAGATTCTCCAGATTTTTCTAAGATATTTTAACACATAATTCTGATTTTTAAAGAAAACAAAAAGGAGGGAAAATTCATTTTTAGCATTTTCTCATCTAACTTCCCATTTTCTTTCTCTCTTTTTCTCTCAACCCAAACATTCAATTTCCAGAGATCTAATTCTGATTTTCTCACCTAAAATCCTCCTTTCAGCTCTCAATTGATTGCAAATCATTGTGTCTTCAAAACCTCTTCAATTGCTTCAAGTTTCATCAAGCTTTTCAATTCCAAAAAGAGGAGAAACTCAAGTTTGGAGGTAAGAACGTCCTTCTCCTCTGAACTTCAAGTTCTTTAATGAAATTCCTAAAGTTTTCAATCCTAATTTGATATTTAATTAAAGGTTTTAAGGTTGATTTATGGATCTTGGCTAATTATGCAAGATTTTGATGATTTCACATGATTTTCGTTTGATCTGTTAAATCTGTGTTTTGAGGAGTGTTTTTGATGTTAAATGATCATTAAATTGATGTGGAAATGAGTTTTGATTGATGCAATCCCGGATAGGTTGAGTTTCCTAATTTTAGCTTGTGTTTTAAGGTAGCTTTTGTGGTGATCTTGTGGATCTGGTGTTGCTGGAGGTATAAGGATGGTTGTAGGTTGTTTTTAGATGTTAAATGATGTTTATGGAAGTGAGGTTTTGCTGGTTTATGGCTGGGCTTTGTTTAGAAGTGTTTCGGATGCATTTTCGGTTGTGTTTGGTGGCCGAAAATGGAGGTTTTGTGAGAGCAGCGAGTTTAGATGCTTTCATTGAAGCAATTAATGCATGATGATGCATTAATCCTCTGCTTTAATGTGTTGAAACAGGGGAGGCATCCTTGGATCCAAGAATTGTTGACCCGGAGGCTTGATTTGGTGCTTTGGCTTGAAGCAAAGCGGAAATCGGTGAGTGAAAATGGATTTACAGCTTTAAAACCAAGGGTTGAAGGTTTTGGGGGCTTAGTTAAAGTCTAAACAACTTTGCTAAGCTCAAATGTAAGTTTTCGGATTTCTCTCTAAGTGGTGGCCATGTTTTGGTGTAATGTAAAATGATGATTTTGCATGATTGTTTACTGTTTTGAAAGCATGTTTAAGCATGATAATTGCTGATGTTTTAGCATGATATATGCTGATGTTTAAAGCCATGTGTTGAAGGTGACTCTAGGTAAGAGTACCTTGTTTTTATGCATTGTTTAAATGATGATTTAATGCTTTGAAATGCATGATGAAATGGCTTGGTTTAATGCTTTAAAACAGTGGATTATATGATGTATAAAGTGTATATTGGCAAGTGATGGTTTGTAAAAGTGAAGGTCACTAAGGTGGTTAAAAGTCCTTGAGTGAGCCTTGTTACCTAAGATCATCAAGGTGGTTAAAAGTCCTTGGATGAATCTTGTTGCGGACACTAAGGTGGTTAAAAGTCCTTAGGTGCTCCTTTCCATGGTGTTTAAAAGTCCATGGGGCCAAGGTGTTTAAAAGTCCTTGGGGCCAAGGTGTTTAAAAGTCCTTGGGGTATTTCAAGCTACGGACACAAAGGTGGTTAAAAGTCCTTGTGTGGTCCTCATTCATGGTGTTTAAAAGTCCATGGCCAAGGTGTTTAAAAGTCCTTGGGGCCAAGGTGTTTAAAAGTCCTTGGGGAAAGTTGTTGAACTTGATTTCATAAATGAAATGTATCACTTGAGCCAATATGACATGTATAGTACATTGAGATGCATGAGATGCATGATTTAATGTTTATGTTGAAGCATGAGATGCTTGTTTAAATGAAATGTGGAAGCATGATATTGCTTGATTTAAAGTATGCTTTGAGCATGTATAAAGGTTGTTTATAAGCAAGTTTTATAAATGGTTTTAGTTGCATTATTGAATGGTTTTTAAAGAGCACTCCTCACTAAGCTTTGGCTTACGCTCTCTCGTTATCTTGATTCAATAATGCAGAGCATTAGAGTACATTGAGGGCAGCAAGAGGAGGCAAGCAAACAAGTTCAAGTGAAGCTCAATGTATGGAAGGTTTTGTTAAACATTTAGCTTTTGTATGTTTTGGCAATGGGGGACCAATGTATATGTTTTGGGAGGTGTTTGAGACTCCCTAAGTATGTTATATGTTGTTGTTGTTGCTGGTTTTTGGTTTGAACCTTATATGTTTGTTTTGCAAGTTTGATGCTTGAGTGGCTAGCTTGTGTAGGAAGCATGCCTATAGAATTGGGGCATTTTGCATGTGAAGTTGGTTTGTTGATTTGTTGGTTCCTTCAAGTCTTAAATATGTTTAATTGCATGCTGGTAAAGTTTGGTGATGTTTGGAGCATGTTTGAGTGGTCAATTGCATGTTTTGGTATGCCTATATGCTGAAATCTGAGCAGGCGTTTCGGAACAGTGTGTACCGTTTCGGAACGGGTGCCTGGAATGAACCCAGGGGTCCGAAACGGGGTGCACCGTTCCGAAACGGAATGCTCACTGCCAGACCCCCGTTGCGGAACCAGTATCGGAACGTCCCGCGTTTCGGAACAGGGTCAACCTGTTTCGAAACGGTCGACCGTTGGGGGCTGACATGGGCGGTTATATGTTTTGAAATGTTTGCGTTTTGGTCCTGAATCTTGTTTGTTCAATTGTATGAGTTTGAGAAGTTCTTTTGAGCTGAAATTTCACAGAGAAGCATGAAACCTGACTAATTTCAAGATGGTAACTTTAATTTGGGCTAAGTCCCTTAATTTATCAGAATTTACAATTTGGTCCCTAAAGTTGTAATTTATTCAATTGGGTCCCTGTTTGATCTCTGATGTTTGTGATCTTTTAGTATGTTGCTTGTGTGATCACAAGTAGGGTTAATGTGCATCTAGATAAAATTAAAAAGAAAAAAAAAGGGTCGTTAATCAAGGTTGACTTTCGGGTTGACTTTGGTTTTCCCCGTGTGACTTTCTTAATTCGGGTCAACCGTCTAGACCGGGTTAAGGGGGTTACATTTGGTGGTATCAGAGCTGAGTTCTCGAGCAATTGGGAATGTGTGTATGCATGATTGAAGCATGGTTTGGTTTGTATGCTTGTTGTACGAAAGCATGTTCAGTGTTGTGATATGATGATGTGTATGTGATGCATGTTGTGATGATGCATGGTTAGGGTACCCATTGCCAAACAAAAGCTAAAGAGATGATATTGTTTTTGAAAGAAATTGAGCTTGAATACTTGGAATTTGCTTACCTTGCTGGTCCTGACTTGTTTTATTTGTATTGTTATGCATGGTAAAAGTATGGCACCACGTAGAGAGTTAAGGAGTAGCGCGAGAGCTACGACCCCGGAGGGAAATGTGAATGATGAGCACACGGGTAGTGCTGTGATACCTCCTCCTCCACCTGGTGGTGGTGGTGCGGAGAGGGGAAGAGCTGGAGCTGAGGCAGCTGGTGCTGGAGCTGCAGGACCTGAGGCTGGCCAGGGGCAAGCGATGCCTGACATGTCTGTGTTGGTACAAGCTATTGCGGGTGCTTTTCGAGCAACAGTAGCTGGAGCTCAAGGAGCTGGGCATCAGGGAGATGCCGGAGCTAGAATACCCTTAGAGCGTTTGCGCAGTCTTGGTGGGACTGAGTTTAGGGGTATGTCGGCTGAGAGGTCAGAAGCATGGTTGGAGAGTACCAAGCGTGTCTTGGGACAGATGAGTTGCACTGATGTGCAAAAGCTGGGATGTGTGGTGTCACTGCTGCAAGGTGATGCTTATACCTGGTGGATGACCACAATCTCTGGGATGGCTGATGCTGATGTTACTTGGACGTTCTTTCAGCATGCGTTCAAGAGGAGATATCTGGGAGTTAGATATCTGGACGAGAAGAAGTGTGAATTCATGTCTCTGACCCAAGGGAGCATGAATGTGGCTGAGTATGAGGTACAGTTTGTACGTCTCAGTCAGTATGCACCGGAGCTGATACCTGATGAGCGCGAGAGGTGCGAAAGGTTCCGTTATGGCTTGGTGACGGAAGTTAAGACCTATATGTTGGCTGTTGAGTACAACGATTTCGATGTGTTGGTGAGTCGATCCAAGGACATTGAGATGAATCTGAGTTTGTCTGCTAAGGGTGCTGGAGCTAGTTCTGGGAAGATAGATGCTGAGTATAGTTCCGGTGGTCGGAACAAGAGAGGGCGTGATCAGAGGTTTCAGTCCTCATCTAAGAGAGGTGGAGGTGCACCTGCTAGGGGTGGCAATGCTAGAGCTGACCCTAGTGCTTGTTGGATTTGTGGTTCCCGTGGTCACTTGAAGCGTGACTGTCCTCGTGCTGGAAGGGAGGTGCAAGCTCCTGTGATGGCAGCTGGTTATGAGTGCTGGAACTGTGGTTCAGCTGATCATCTGAGACGTGATTGTCTGAGGATGGCTGGTGGTCAAGAGCGTGCTCCTGTTGTTGCAGCACCGCAGAGAGGTCGTGGGCGCGGCCGTGGTAATTTTCAGAGGCGAGAGGAAGGTGGTCGCGGAGTAGCTCATGTTGTGGCTATCCAACCTGAGGGTGGAGGCCAAGCGAGGGTGTATGCTCAGCGCGAGGGAAGGAATGATGCTGATTTGATTACAGGTACCTTTACTTTGCAATCCTTGTCATTGCTTTCTTTGATTGATTCTGGATCTACGCATTCATACATTCTTCGTGAGCATGCTGAGTTGCTTGGTTTGCCTGTTGAGTCTCTGAATGTTGGTGTTAGAGTCACTAGTTCTTTTGGTGAAACTGTTGTGACTCGTAAGCTTTATAGAAGGTGTCCTTTGGTTGTTCAAGAGCATGTCTTTCATGTTGATCTTATGGAGTTGCCCTTTTATGGTTTTGATGTGATCCTTGGTATAGATTGGCTTGCTGAGCATCATGCTGTTGTGGATTGTGAGAATAAGCGGGTTTCGCTTAGGCTTGCGGATGATTATGAAGTGGTGGTGGTTGGTGAGAATGTGAAGTTTCTTGCCAATGTTGTTTCTACCTTGGAGGCGAGCAGGATGCTGAGGCAAGGTTGTGAAGCTTTTCTGGCTTTTGTGATGAATCCTAGTTCGAAAGAACTGAGGGTGCAGGATATCAGGGTTGTGAAGGAGTTTCCTGATGTTTTTCCTGAGGAGTTTCCTGGTTTACCCCCTAATCGCGAGGTGGAGTTTGGTATTGAGCTGTATGAGAATACCACTCCTGTGTCCATTACTCCCTATAGAATGGCACCTAAGGAGCTGAAGGAGCTGAAGACGCAGTTGCAAGAGTTGCTTGATCGTGGTTTCATCCGGCCGAGTGTTTCGCCTTGGGGTGCTCCTGTCTTGTTTGTGAAGAAGAAAGATGGCACTATGAGGATGTGCATTGATTACCATCAGCTGAACAAGTTGACTATCAAGAATCGGTATCCTTTGCCGAGGATTGATGATCTCTTTGATCAATTTCGGGGAGCTGCTGTGTTCTCTAAGATTGACTTGAGGTCAGGGTATTATCAGTTGAAGGTGAAGGATGTGGATGTGCCTAAGACAGCTTTCATGACAAGGTATGGGCATTATGAGTTCCTTGTGATGCCGTTTGGTTTGACAAATGCTCCTGCTGCTTTCATGGACATGATGAATCGTGTTTTTCATGAATACCTGGACAAGTTCGTTGTGGTGTTCATTGATGATATCCTTGTGTACTCGCGTACTGAGGAAGAGCACGAAGAGCATTTGAGGATTGTGTTGCAAGCTCTGTTGGAAAATCAGCTTTATGCTAAGCTGAGCAAGTGTGAGTTCTGGCTTAGAGAGGTGGTTTTTCTTGGACATGTGGTTTCAGCTGAGGGGATTCGTGTTGATCCTCAGAAGGTTGAAGCGGTGATGAACTGGAAAGTTCCTAAGTCTGTTCAGGAGGTTCGTAGTTTCCTTGGTTTGGCAGGATACTACCGAAGGTTTGTGGATGGTTTTTCCAAGATTGCTGCTCCTTTGACGAAGTTGCTGCAGAAAGATGTGAAGTATGAATGGACAGAAGCGAGGCAGCAAGCTTTTGAGAAGCTGAAGATGGCTTTGACGCAAGCTCCTATCTTGATTCAGCCTGAATCAGGGAAAGAGTTTGTAGTCTACAGTGATGCATCCTATGTTGGTTTGGGGTGTGTGCTGATGCAAGAGGGTAAGGTTGTGGCTTATGCGTCGCGGCAGTTGAAGGTGCATGAGCGCAATTATCCTACGCATGATATTGAGCTGGCTGCAGTGGTCTTTGCTCTGAAGATCTGGAGGCATTATCTGTATGGTGAGAAGTGTACTGTGTACACGGATCACAAGAGTTTGAGGTATCTGATGTCTCAGAAGGAGTTGAATCTCAGGCAGCGACGTTGGTTGGAGTTGCTCAAGGATTATGATCTGACGATAGAGTATCATCCTGGGAAGGCCAATGTTGTTGCGGATGCTTTGAGTAGGAAGGTAGCTGTTGAGCTGAGAGCTATGTTTGCTAGCTTGAGCATATCGCAGGATGGTGGTCTTGTTGCTGAGTTGCAAGTGAAACCTTTGTTGGTTCAGTTGATCAAGGATAAGCAGTTGTTGGATGATTCCTTGGTGTCTCATGTTCAGGATATCGCGGAGGGTAGACCTTCGGATTTCTGCTTTAATGAGGATGGAGTGTTGTGTTTTGGTAGTCGGATAGTAGTGCCTGCTGATGCTGAGTTGAGGCGTGCTATTCTAGCTGAAGGTCATAGTAGTCCTTTTGCTATGCATCCTGGTAGTACAAAGATGTATCGCGATCTTCGTGATGAGTACTATTGGGTGGGTCTGAAGAAGGATGTGGCAGAGTTCGTAAGCAAGTGTTTGGTGTGTCAGCGAGTTAAGGCTGAACATCAGGTTCCTTCTGGTTTGTTGCAACCGTTGAAAATCCCTGAATGGAAGTGGGAGAGGGTTACCATGGATTTTGTCTCTGGGTTGCCTTTGTCTCCATCAAAGAAGAATTCTGTTTGGGTGATTGTGGATCGCCTGACGAAGTGTGCGCATTTCTTTCCTGTGCATACTACGTTCTCTTTGGATAAGCTGGCAGAGCTGTACATTGCTGAGGTTGTAAGGTTGCATGGTGTGCCTAAGTCGATCGTGTCGGATAGGGATCCGAGGTTCACATCGCGTTTTTTGCAGTGTTTGCATCAAGCTCTGGGTACAAGGTTGCATTTCAGTACATCCTATCATCCTCAGTCGGATGGCCAGTCTGAGCGAGTTATTCAGATTTTGGAGGATATGTTGAGATGTTGCGTGATAGAGTTCCAAGGTTCTTGGGAGAAGCATCTGCCTTTGGTTGAGTTTGCTTACAACAACAGTTTTCAGGCGAGTATACAGATGGCACCTTATGAGGCTCTGTATGGGAGGAAGTGTAGGACTCCTCTTTGTTGGGCTGAAACTGGTCAAAAGTTGGTTTCGATGCCTGCTTTGTTGAAAGGAACCACCGAGAAGGTGAATCTCATTTGTGAGCGGTTGAAGGCTGCTTCTGATCGGCAGAAGTCTTACGCGGATTTGAAGCGTAAGGAGATAGAGTTTGCGGTGGGTGATCGCGTGTTCTTGAAGGTTTCGCCTTGGAAGAAGGTGATGAGGTTTGGTCGGAAGGGTAAGCTGAGCCCTAGATACATTGGACCATATGAGGTTGTTGAGTGTGTGGGTCCTGTTGCGTATCGGTTGAGGTTACCTCAGGAGCTGGAGAAGATTCATGATGTGTTCCATGTTTCTATGCTCCGGAAGTATAGATCTGATCCTTCGCATGTGATGCCTGTGGAGGAAGTGGAATTGAATCCGGATTTGACCTATGATGAGGAACCGGTGAAGGTTCTGGATTCGGATAGCAAAGTTCTTCGTGGCAAGACCATTGAGTTGGTGAAGGTGCTGTGGAAGCATCGCGGTGTTGAGGAAGCCACGTGGGAGCGGAAGGAAGATATGCTGAAGCAGTTTCCTTATCTCTTTCCTTCAAGTAAATTTCGAGGACGAAATTTCTTAAGGGGGGGAGAGTTGTAACGCCCCGGTTTTGGGCTTGGAAGTCTTGGGCGTTGACCGGTTGGTCAAAGTGCTGTTCGAATCGTAAGAGGTTAAATTAGGAAAGCCTAGTTCGGGTTGCATTAAAAATATGGAAAAATGTTCTAAAATCATTTTTTAATATAATTAAGTGAACTGTGAAATCAATTTTGGAAAATGAGTTTCGGAAATGTGACATTTTGGCTAGTGACCAAAATGTAATTTTTGAAAGTTTGGTGGCTATTTTATAAAGGGTTGAAACTTTGAATCTTTAAGGAGCTATTTACCCAAAGGGAGTTTCTCCAGATTTTTCTAAGATATTTTAACACATAATTCTGATTTTTAAAGAAAACAAAAAGGAGGGAAAATTCATTTTTAGCATTTTCTCATCTAACTTCCCATTTTCTTTCTCTCTTTTTCTCTCAACCCAAACATTCAATTTCCAGAGATCTAGTTCTGATTTTCTCACCTAAAATCCTCCTTTCAACTCTCAATTGATTGCAAATCATTGTGTCTTCAAAACCTCTTCAATTGCTTCAAGTTTCATCAAGCTTTTCAATTCCAAAAAGAGGAGAAACTCAAGTTTGGAGGTAAGAACGTCCTTCTCCTCTGAACTTCAAGTTCTTTAATGAAATTCCTAAAGTTTTCAATCCTAATTTGATATTTAATTAAAGGTTTTAAGGTTGATTTATGGATCTTGGCTAATTATGCAAGATTTTGATGATTTCACATGATTTTCGTTTGATCTGTTAAATCTGTGTTTTGAGGAGTGTTTTTGATGTTAAATGATCATTAAATTGATGTGGAAATGAGTTTTGATTGATGCAATCCCGGATAGGTTGAGTTTCCTAATTTTAGCTTGTGTTTTAAGGTAGCTTTTGTGGTGATCTTGAGGATCTGGTGTTGCTGGAGGTATAAGGATGGTTGTAGGTTGTTTTTAGATGTTAAATGATGTTTATGGAAGTGAGGTTTTGCTGGTTTATGGTTGGGCTTTGTTTAGAAGTGTTTCGGATGCATTTTCGGTTGTGTTTGGTGGCCGAAAATGGAGGTTTTGTGAGAGCAGCGAGTTTAGATGCTTTCATTGAAGCAATTAATGCATGATGATGCATTAATCCTCTGCTTTAATGTGTTGAAACAGGGGAGGCATCCTTGGATCCAAGAATTGTTGATCCGGAGGCTTGATTTGGTGCTTTGGCTTGAAGCAAAGCGGAAATCGGTGAGTGAAAATGGATTTACAGCTTTAAAACCAAGGGTTGAAGGTTTTGGGGGCTTAGTTAAAGTCTAAACAACTTTGCTAAGCTCAAGTGTAAGTTTTCGGATTTCTCTCTAAGTGGTGGCCATGTTTTGGTGTAATGTAAAATGATGATTTTGCATGATTGTTTACTGTTTTGAAAGCATGTTTAAGCATGATAATTGCTGATGTTTTAGCATGATATATGCTGATGTTTAAAGCCATGTGTTGAAGGTGACTCTAGGTAAGAGTACCTTGTTTTTATGCATTGTTTAAATGATGATTTAATGCTTTGAAATGCATGATGAAATGGCTTGGTTTAATGCTTTAAAACAGTGGATTATATGATGTATAAAGTGTATATTGGCAAGTGATGGTTTGTAAAAGTGAAGGTCACTAAGGTGGTTAAAAGTCCTTGAGTGAGCCTTGTTACCTAAGATCATCAAGGTGGTTAAAAGTCCTTGGATGAATCTTGTTGCGGACACTAAGGTGGTTAAAAGTCCTTAGGTGCTCCTTTCCATGGTGTTTAAAAGTCCATGGGGCCAAGGTGTTTAAAAGTCCTTGGGGCCAAGGTGTTTAAAAGTCCTTGGGGTATTTCAAGCTACGGACATAAAGGTGGTTAAAAGTCCTTGTGTGGTCCTCATTCATGGTGTTTAAAAGTCCATGGCCAAGGTGTTTAAAAGTCCTTGGGGCCAAGGTGTTTAAAAGTCCTTGGGGAAAGTTGTTGAACTTGATTTCATAAATGAAATGTATCACTTGAGCCAATATGACATGTATAGTACATTGAGATGCATGAGATGCATGATTTAATGTTTATGTTGAAGCATGAGATGCTTGTTTAAATGAAATGTGGAAGCATGATATTGCTTGATTTAAAGTATGCTTTGAGCATGTATAAAGGTTGTTTATAAGCAAGTTTTATAAATGGTTTTAGTTGCATTATTGAATGGTTTTTAAAGAGCACTCCTCACTAAGCTTTGGCTTACGCTCTCTCGTTATCTTGATTCAATAATGCAGAGCATTAGAGTACATTGAGGGCAGCAAGAGGAGGCAAGCAAACAAGTTCAAGTGAAGCTCAATGTATGGAAGGTTTTGTTAAACATTTAGCTTTTGTATGTTTTGGCAATGGGGGACCAATGTATATGTTTTGGGAGGTGTTTGAGACTCCCTAAGTATGTTATATGTTGTTGTTGTTGCTGGTTTTTGGTTTGAACCTTATATGTTTGTTTTGCAAGTTTGATGCTTGAGTGGCTAGCTTGTGTAGGAAGCATGCCTAAAGAATTGGTGTTTTTTGCATGTGAAGTTGGTTTGTTGATTTGTAGGTTCCTTCAAGTCTTAAATATGTTTAATTGCATGCTGGTAAAGTTTGGTGATGTTTGGAGCATGTTTGAGTGGTCAATTGCATGTTTTGGTATGCCTATATGCTGAAATCTGAGCAGGCGTTTCGGAACAGTGTGTACCGTTTCGGAACGGGTGCCTGGAATGAACCCAGGGGTCCGAAACGGGGTGCACCGTTCCGAAACGGAATGCTCACTGCCAGACCCCCATTGCGGAACCAGTATCGGAACGTCCCGCGTTTCGGAACAGGGTCAACCTGTTCCGAAACGGTCGACCGTTGGGGGCTGACATGGGCGGTTATATGTTTTGAAATGTTTGCGTTTTGGTCCTTAATCTTGTTTGTTCAATTGTATGAGTTTGAGAAGTTCTTTTGAGCTGAAATTTCACAGAGAAGCATGAAACCTGACTAATTTCAAGATGGTAACTTTAATTTGGGTTAAGTCCCTTAATTTATCAGAATTTACAATTTGGTCCCTAAAGTTGTAATTTATTCAATTGGGTCCCTGTTTGATCTCTGATGTTTGTGATCTTTTAGTATGTTGCTTGTGTGATCACAAGTAGGGTTAATGTGCATCTAGATAAAATTAAAAAGAAAAAAAAAGGGTCGTTAATCAAGGTTGACTTTCGGGTTGACTTTGGTTTTCCCCGTGTGACTTTCTTAATTTGGGTCAACCGTCTAGACCGGGTTAAGGGGGTTACATACCCTGATGATCCTGCTTTTAGAGGTAAGTTTAATGCTTGTTCGAAAGGTATAGATGGAAAGTTTTACAAGCATGATGGCTATCTTTTGAAGGAAAGCAGGATTTGCATTCCCCAGGGTTCGATGCGTGATATTCTGATCCGTGAGGCGCACGAAGGTGGATTGATGGGTCATTTTGGAGTCACCAAGACGTTACATACCTTGAAAGAACATTTGTTTTGGCCGAAGATGCGTAGAGATGTTGAAAGGTATTGTGAACGTTGTGTGACTTGTAGAAAAGCAAAATCGAAGGCTTCACCACATGGTATGTACTTACCTTTACCTATTCCTGATTCCCCTTGGACTGATATATCGATGGATTTTGTTTTGGGATTGCCTCGAACTAGGACAGGTAGAGATAGTATATTTGTTGTGGTTGATAGGTTCTCAAAAATGGTACATTTTATTGCTTGTCATAAGACTGGTGATGCTGTTAATGTGGCTAACTTATTCTTTAGGGATGTTGTACGTTTACATGGTATTCCTAGGTTGATTGTTTCTGACAGGGATGTAAAGTTTTTGAGTCACTTCTGGAGGACTCTTTGGATCAAATTAGGTACGAAACTCATGTTTTCTACTACTTGTCATCCCCAGACTGATGGACAAACTGAGGTTGTTAACAGGGTTTTATCTACTTTACTTCGTTCCATCATTAAAAAGAATATTAAGACTTGGGAAGATTGTTTGCCACATGTTGAGTTTGCTTATAACCATGTTGTACATTCTACTACTAAAATGTCACCATTTGAGGTTGTTTATGGTTTTAATCCTATTACGCCTCTAGATATGTTGCCTTTGCCACAGGAACAGGTGACAAACAGGGACGGTCAAGCGAAAGCAGAATACGTAAAGAAGTTGCATCAACAGGTGAAGGAGAACCTTGAACGAAGGACTCAGCAGTACGAAAGGCATGCAAACAAAGGAAGGAAGCGAGTCACCTTCGATGTTGATGATTGGGTTTGGGTTCATTTCCGAAAGGAACGATTTCCAGCCCAAAGGCGGTCCAAGCTGTTACCGCGAGGAGATGGTCCTTTTCAGGTGTTGGAGAAAGTGAATGACAACGCCTACAAGTTAGATCTACCCGGAGAATACAATGTAAGTGCCACATTTAATGTTTCTGACTTAACCCCTTATGGTGATTCTACAGATTTGAGGACAAATCCTTTTCAAGAAGGGGGGGATGATGTGAGCACATCTTCACCTACACTTGATGTTGATCCGGAGGTCTTGCCGTTAGGACCAATTACGCGATCTAGGGCGCAACGTTTCAGGGAAGTTCTTTTCCTTACTTGTGCTAACATTTCAGAATCATTTGATAATGTTTGTGCCTTAGATATTAAGCCTTTTAATGTGTTGCATATTGATATGTGACATGTTTAGTTTATATTACTTATTAGGTATATTTACATATATATATATATGTTTGGAATAATATTTGTTTCTACATTTGTGTGCGTGAAATATTGGTAATGAATACATGTAATTCTAATAATGTTTTTTCTATAGGTGTGCAGCCCACTTATGCCATGCATGTGCGTGAAATATTGGTGTGCAGCCCACGTTCGGATTAATTCAAATCGACGGCAGAGGATGGGATAAGCACAGCCGGTTCTCACTTTGAATTTCAAATTCAAGTGAATACCCACATTTTGCATGTGCCAAATTACACTTGCCACCAAGCATGCGGCCAATAAGAATTCTGCCACCAAAAGTAGTTTTTTTGATTATTCAAATTCCAAATGAATGAATTTCATCCACATGTTGGAATAACCGACACCTTGTATTTGTGTTATAAATATAGTACGAATAGCATTGTACAAGGGTTACCAACTTTGAAATAAAATCACATTTGAGAGAATTTTCTCTTTTCGGTTCTTTTTAGAACTATTCGACACTCAAACTTGTTTGTTTATCTTTGATACTTAGGGTTCCTAAATTGCTATTTAGCGGGTCCAAGTCCTTTCGACGTTAAACAGATTTGATTCGGGTTTGCTCAGTAGATTGTGCAGGTTCTTTCAAGTTTAGCGTTTCCAACATCGGTAGTTTTTGAAGCCTTCTTCACCATCGTTGAAGTTCTTTCCAAAACGCCAAAATTATCATATTTTTCTATATTATTTTTATTTTTATTTTATTCATCTTTAAGTCCCTATTTAAAATAAATATGCCGTATAATTTTTGTTGTTTCCTTGTTGTTTTTATTGCAGGAACGTGCCTACAACACTCCTAGATCCGTAACAAACGAGGATAGTCCGTTTCGGCAGACTGCCCCTTATTACATGAACTCCTAAAATTTTATTAGAACTTGTTTTGTAGTCCTTTTTTGTAGAGGTTTCGGACGAGCAGGTATAAATGGGCCTTTCAATGGACCCGTTGGAATTTTAACTGAGTAAAAAGTACATAAATTGCAGTTTTGCAATATAATTGTGTTGAAAAGCTCCTAATCAATTATTTGAACTCCTAATATTTGATTAAAACTTGTTTTGCAGTCCTTTTTGTAGAGGTTTCGGACGAGCAGGTCTAAATGGGCCTTTCAATGGACTCGTTGGAATTTTAACTGAGTAAAAAGTACAGAAATTGAGGTTTTGCAATGTAATTGTGTTGAAAAGCTCCTAATCAATTACATGAACTCCTAAAATTTGATTAAAACTTGTTTTGTAGTCCTTTTGGTAGAGGTTTCGGACGAGCGGCTCGAAATGGGCCTTTCAATTGACCCGTTGGAATTTTAACTGAGTAAAAAGTACAGAAATAGCGGTTTTGCAATATAATTGTTTTGAAAAGCTCCTAATCAATTATTTGAACTCCTAATATTTGATTAAAACTTGTTTTGCGGTCCTTTTTGTAGAGGTTTCGGACGAGCAGGTCTAAATGTGCCTTTCAATGGAGCCGTTGGAATTTTAACTGAGTAAAAAGTACAGAAATTGCAGTTTTGCAATATAATTGTGTTGAAAAGCTCCTAATCAATTACATGAATTCCTAAAATTTGATTAAATCTTGTTTTGCGGTCCTTTTTGTAGAGGTTTCGGACAAGCGGGTCGAAATGGGCCTTTCAATGGACCCATTGGAATTTTAACTGAGTAAAAAGTACAAAAATTGAGGTTTTGCAATATAATTGTGTTTAAAAGCTCATAATCAATTATTTGAACTCCTAATATTTGAATAAAACATTTTGGTGGTCCTTTTTGTAGAGGTTTCGGACGAGCAGGTCTAAATGGGCCTTTCAATGGACCCGTTGGAATTTTAACTGAGTAAAAAGTACAGAAATTGAGGTTTTGCAATATAATTGTTTTGAAAAGCTCCTAATCAATTACATGAACTCCTAAAATTTGATTAAAACTTGTTTTGCAGTCTTTTTTGTAGAGGTTTCGGACGAGCGGGTCTAAATGGCATTTCAATGGACCCGTTGGAATTTTAAATGAGTAAAAAGTACAGAATTGAGTTTTTGCAATATAATTGTGTTGAAAAGCTCCTAATCAATTATTTGAACTCATAATATTTGAATAAAACATTGTTGCGGTCCTTTTGTAGAGGTTTCGGACGAGCAGGTCTAAATGGGCCTTTCAATGGACCCGTTGGAATTTTAACTGAGTAAAAAGTACAGAAATTGAGGTTTTGCAATGTAATTGTGTTGAAAAGCTTCTAATCAATTACATGAACTCCTAAAATTTGATTAAAACTTGTTTTGCGGTCCTTTTTGTAGAGGTTTCCGTCGAGAGGGTCGAAACGGGCCTTTCAATGGACCCGTTGGAATTTTAACTGAGTGAAAAGTACATAAATTGAGGATTTGCAATATAATTGTGTTCAAAAGCTCCTAAATAATTATTTGAACTCCTAATATTTGAATAAAACATTTTTGCGGTCCGTTTTGTAGAGGTTTTGGACGAGCAGGTCTAAATGGGCCTTTCAATGGACCCGTTGGAATTTTAACTGAGTAAAAATATAGAAATTGAGGTTTTGCAATATAATTATGTTGAAAAGCTACTAATCAATTATTTGAACTCCTAATATTTGAATAAAACATTTTTGCGGTCCTTTTTGTAGAGGTTTCGGACGAGCAGGTCTAAATGGGCTTTTCAATGGACCCGTTGGAATTTTAACTGAGTAAAAAGTACAGAAATTGAGGTTTTGCAATATAATTGTGTTGAAAAGCTCCTAATCAATTATTTGAACTCCTAATATTTGAATAAAACCTTTTCGCGGTCCTTTTTGTAGATGTTTCGGACGAGCAGGTCTAATTGGGCCTTTCAATGGACCCGTTGGAATTTTAACTGAGTAAAAAGTACAGAAATTGAAGCTTTGCAATGTAATTGTGTTGAAAAGCTTCTAATCAATTTCATGAACTACTAAAATTTGATTAAAACTTGTTTTGCGGTCCTTTTTGTAGAGGTTTCGGACGAGAGGGTCGAAATGGGCCTTTCAATGGACCCGTTGGAATTTTTAATGAGTAAAAAGTACAGAAATTGAGGTTTTGCAATATAATTGTGTTGAAAAGCTCCTAATCAATTATTTGAACTCCTAATATTTGAATAAAACTTTTTTGCGGTCCTTTTTGTAGAGGTTTCGGACTAGAGGGTCGAAATGGGCCTTTCAATGGACCCGTTGGAATTTTTAATGAGTAAAAAGTACAGAAATTGAGGTTTTACAATATAATTATGTTGAAAGGCTACTAATCAATTATTTGAACTCCTAATATTTGAATAAAACATTTTTGCGGTCCTTTTTGTAAAGGTTTCGGACGAGCAGGTCTAAATGGGCCTTTCAATGGACCCGTTGGAATTTTAACTGAGTAAAAAGTACAGAAATTGAGGTTTTGCAATATAATTGTGTTTTGCAGTCTTTTTTGTAGAGGTTTCAGACGAGCGGGTCTAAATGGGCATTTCAATGGACCCGTTGGAATTTTGCAGTCTTTTTTGCAGTCTTTTTTGTAGAGGTTTCAAACGAGCGGGTCTAAATGGGCATTTCAAGGGACCCGTTGGAATTTTAAATAAGTAAAATGTACAGAAATTGAGTTTTTGCAATATAATTGTGTTGAAAAGCTCCTATTCAATTATTTGACCTCATAATATTTGAATAAAACATTTTTGCGGTCCTTTTGTAGAGGTTTCGGACGAGCAGGTCTAAATGGGCCTTTCAATGGACCCGTTGGAATTTTAACTGAGTAAAAAGTACAGAAATTGAGGTTTTGCAATGTAATTGTGTTGAAAAGCTTCTAATCAATTACATGAACTCCTAAAATTTGATTAAAACTTGTTTTGCGGTCCTTTTTGTAGAGGTTTCAGTCAAGAGGGTCGAAACGGGCCTTTCAATGGACCCCTTGGAATTTTAACTGAGTGAAAAGTACAAAAATTGAGGTTTTGCAATATAATTGTGTTGAAAAGCTCCTAATCAATTACATGAACTCCTAAAATTTGATTAAAACTTTTTTTGCAGTCCTTTTTGTAGATATTTCGGACGAGCGGGTCGAAATGGGCCTTTCAATGGACCCGTTGGAATTTTAAATGAGTAAAAAGTACAGAAATTGAGGTTTTGCAATATAATTGTGTTGAAAATCTCCTAATCAATTATATGAACTCCTAATATTTGAATAAAACATTTTTGCAGTCCTTTTTGTAGAGGTTTCGGGCGAGCAGGACTAAATAGGCCTTTTAATGGACCCGTTGGAATTTTAACTGACTAAAAAGTACAAAAATTGAGGTTTTTCAATATAAATGTGTTGAAAAGCTCCTAATCAATTACATGAACTCCTAAAATTTTATTAAAACATGTTTTGCAGTCCTTTTTGTTGAGGTTTCGGACGGGCGGGTAGAAATGGGCCTTTCAATGGACCCGTTGGAATTTTAACTGAGTAAAAAGTACAAAAATTGTGGTTTTGCAATATAATTGTGTTGAAAAGCTCCTAATCAATTATTTAAACTCCTAATATTTGAATAAAACATTTTTGCGGTCCTTTTTGTAGAGGTTTCGGACGAGCAGGTCTAAATGGGCCTTTTAATGGACCCGTTGGAATTTTAACTGACTAAAAAGTACAGAAATTGAGGTTTTGCAATATAATTGTATTGAAAAGCTCTTAATCAATTACATGAACTCCTAAAATTTGATTAAAACTTGTTTTGCAGTCCTTTTTGTAGAGGTTTCGGACGAGCGTGTCGAAATGGGCCTTTCAATGGACCCGTTGGAATTTTAAATGAGTAAAAAGTACAGAAATTGAGGTTTTGCAATATAATTGTGTTGAAAAGCTCCTAATCAATTACATGAACTCCTAATATTTGATTAAAACTTTTTTTGCAGTCTTTTTTGTAGTTGTTTCGGATGAGCGGGTCGAAATGGGACTTTCAATGGACCCGTTGGAATTTTAACTGAGTAAAAAGTACAGAAATTGAGGTTTTGCAATATAATTGTGTTTAAAAGCTCCTAATAAATTAACTGA
Source organism: Hibiscus tridactylites (assembly GCA_958450335.1). Classification (NCBI taxonomy): domain Eukaryota; kingdom Viridiplantae; phylum Streptophyta; class Magnoliopsida; order Malvales; family Malvaceae; genus Hibiscus; species Hibiscus tridactylites. The sequence continues at coordinate 49,408,458 of OY288265.1, read as the reverse complement.
TCTCCTAATATTTGAATAAAACATTTTTGCGGTCTTTTTTGTAGAGGTTTCGGACGAGCAGGTCTAAATGGGCCTTTCGATGGACCCGTTGGAATTTTAACTGAGTAAAAAGTACAGAAATTGAGATTTTGCAATTTAATTGTGTTGAAAAGCTCCTAATCAATTACATGAACTCCTAAAATTTGATTAAAACTTGTTTTGAAGTCCTTTTTGTAGATGTTTCGGACGAGCGGGTCGAAATGGGCCTTTCAATGGACCCTTTGGAATTTTAAATGTGTAAAAAGTACAGAAATTGAGATTTTGCAATATAATTGTGTTTAAAAGCTCCTAATCAATTATTTGAACTCCTAGTATTTGAATAAAACATTTTTGCGGTCCTTTTTGTATAGGTTTCGGACGAGCATGTCTAAATGGGCCTTTTAATGGACCCGTTGGAATTTTAACTGACTAAAAAGTACAGAAATTGAGGTTTTGCAATATAATTGTTTTGAAAAGCTCCTAATCAATTACATGAACTCCTAAATTTTGATTAAAACTTGTTTTGTAGTCCTTTTTGTAGTGGTTTCGGACGAGCAGGTCTAAATGGGCCTTTCGATGGACCCGTTGGAATTTTAACTGAGTAAAAAGTACAGAAATTGAGGTTTTACAATATAATTGTTTTGAAAATCTCCGAATCAATTACAAGAACTCCAAAAATTTGATTAAAACTTGTTTTGCAGTCCTTTTTGTAGAGGTTTCGGACGAGCAGGTCTAAATGGGCCTTTCAATGGACCCGTTGGAATTTTAATTGAGTAAAAAGTGCAGAAATTGAGGTTTTGCAATATAATTGTGTTGAAAAGCTCCTAATCAATTACTTGAACTCCTAAAATTTGATTAAAACTTGTTTTGCAGTCCTTTTTGTTGAGGTTTCGGACGAGCGGGTCGAAATGGGCCTTTCAATGGACCCGTTCGAATTTTAAATGAGTAAAAAGTACAGAAATTGCGGTTTTGCAATATAATTGTTTTGAAAAGCTCCTAATCAATTAAATGAACTCCTAAAATTTGATTAAAACTTGTTTTGCGGTCCTTTTTGTAGAGGTTTCGGACGAGCGGGTCGAAATGGGCCTTTCAATGGACCCGTTGGAATTTTAACTGAGTAAAAAGTACAGAAATTGAGGTTTTGCAATGTAATTGTGTTGAAAAGCTCCTAATCAATCACATGAACTCCTAAAATTTGATTAAAACTTGTTTTGAAGTCCTTTTTGTAGATGTTTCGGACGAGCGGGTCGAAAGGGGCCTTTCAATGGACCCGTTGGAATTTTAACTGAGTAAAAAGTACAGAAATTGAGATTTTGCAATATAATTGTGTTTAAAAGCTCCTAATCAATTATTTGAACTCCTAATATTTGAATAAAACATGTTTGCGGTTCTTTTTGTAGAGGTTTCGGACGAGCAGGTCTAAATGGGCCTTTTAATGGACCCGTTGGAATTTTAACTGAGTAAAAAGTACAGAAATTGAGGTTTTGCAATATAATTGTTTTGAAAAGCTCCTAATCAATTACATGAACTCCTAAAATTTGATTAAAACTTGTTTTGCAGTCCTTTTTGTAGAGGTTTCGGACGAGCGGGTCGAAATGGGCCTTTCAATGGACCCGTTGGAATTTTAAATGAGTAAAAAGTGCAGAAATTGAGGTTTTGCAATATAATTGTGTTGAAAAGCTCCTAATCAATTATTTGAACTCCTAATATTTGATTAAAACTTGTTTTACGGTCCTTTTTGTAGAGGTTTCGGACGAGCAGGTCTAAATGGGCCTTTTAATGGACCCGTTGGAATTTTAACTGAGTAAAAAGTGCAGAAATTGAGGTTTTGCAATATAATTGTGTTGAAAAGCTCCTAATCAATTACTTGAACTCCTAAAATTTGATTAAAACTTGTTTTGCAGTCCTTTTTGTTGAGGTTTCGGACGAGCGGGTCGAAATGGGCCTTTCAATGGACCCGTTCGAATTTTAAATGAGTAAAAAGTACAGAAATTGCGGTTTTGCAATATAATTGTTTTGAAAAGCTCCTAATCAATTAAATGAACTCCTAAAATTTGATTAAAACTTGTTTTGCGGTCCTTTTTGTAGAGGTTTCGGACGAGCGGGTCGAAATGGGCCTTTCAATGGACCCGTTGGAATTTTAACTGAGTAAAAAGTACAGAAATTGAGGTTTTGCAATGTAATTGTGTTGAAAAGCTCCTAATCAATCACATGAACTCCTAAAATTTGATTAAAACTTGTTTTGAAGTCCTTTTTGTAGATGTTTCGGACGAGCGGGTCGAAAGGGGCCTTTCAATGGACCCGTTGGAATTTTAAATGAGTAAAAAGTACAGAAATTGAGATTTTGCAATATAATTGTGTTTAAAAGCTCCTAATCAATTATTTGAACTCCTAATATTTGAATAAAACATGTTTGCGGTTCTTTTTGTAGAGGTTTCGGACGAGCAGGTCTAAATGGGCCTTTTAATGGACCCGTTGGAATTTTAACTGAGTAAAAAGTACAGAAATTGAGGTTTTGCAATATAATTGTTTTGAAAAGCTCCTAATCAATTAAATGAACTCCTAAAATTTGATTAAAACTTGTTTTACGGTCCTTTTTGTAGAGGTTTCGGACGAGCAGGTCTAAATGGGCCTTTCAATGGAACCGTTGGAATTTTAACTGAGTAAAAAGTATAGAAATTGAGGTTTTGCAATATAATTGTGTTGAAAAGCTCCTAATCAATTACATGAACTCCTAAATTTTAATTAAAACTTGTTTTGCAGTCCTTTTTGTAGAGGTTTCGGACGAGCAGGTCTAAATGGGCCTTTCAATGGACCCGTTGGAATTTTAACTGAGTAAAAAGTACAGAAATTGAGGTTTTGCAATATAATTGTTTTGAAAAGCTCCTAATCAATTACATGAACTCCTAAAATTTGATTAAAACTTGTTTTGCAGTCCTTTTTGTAGAGGTTTCGGACGAGCGGGTCGAAATGGGCCTTTCAATGGACCCGTTGGAATTTTTAATGAGTAAAAAGTACAGAAATTGAGGTTTTGCAATATAATTGTGTTGAAAAGCTCCTCATCAATTATTTGAACTCCTAATATTTGATTAAAACTTGTTTTGCGGTCGTTTTTGTAGAGGTTTCGGACGAGCAAGTCTAAATGGGCCTTTCAATGGACCCGTTGGAATTTTAACTAACTAAAAAGTACAAAAATTGAGGTTTTGCAATATAATTGTGTTGAAAATCTCCTAATCAATTACACGAACTCCTAAAATTTGATTAAAACATGTTTTGCCGTCCTTTTTGTTGAGGTTTCGGACGGGCGGGTCGAAATGGGCCTTTCAATGGACCCGTTGGAATTTTAACTGAGTAAAAAGTACAGAAATTGGGGTTTTGCAATAAAATTGTTTTGAAAAGCTCCTAATAAATTATTTGAACTCCTAATATTTGAATAAAACATTTTTGCGGTCCTTTTTGTAGAAGTTTCGGACGAGCAGGTCTAAATGGGCCTTTCAATGGACCCGTTGGAATTTTAACTGAGTAAAAAGTACAGAAATTAAGGTTTTGCAAAATAATTGTTTTGAAAAGCTCCTAATCAATTACATGAACTCCTAAAATTTGATTAAAACTTGTTTTGCAGTCCTTTTTGTAGAGGTTTCGGACGAGCGGGTCGAAATGGGCCTTTCAAAGAACCCGTTGGAATTTTAACTGACTAAAAAGTACAAAAATTGAGGTTTTGCAATGTAATTGTGTTGAAAAGCTCCTAATCAATTACATGAACTCCTAAAATTTGATTAAAACATGTTTTGCAGTCCTTTTTGTTGAGGTTTCGGACGGGCGGGTCGAAATGGGCCTTTCAATGGACCCGTTGGAATTTTAACTGAGTAAAAAGTACAGAAATTGTTGTTTTCCAATATAATTGTGTTGAAAAGCTCATAATCAATTATTTGAACTCCTAATATTTGAATAAAACATTTTTGCGGTCCTTTTTGTAGAGGTTTCGGACGAGCAGGTCGAAATGGGCCTTTCAATGGACCCATTGGAATTTTAACTGAGTAAAAAGTACAGAAATTGGGGTTTTGCAATATAATTGTGTTGAAAAGCTCCTAATCAATTATTTGAACTCCTAATATTTGAATAAAACATTTTTGCGGTCCTTTTTGTAGAGGTTTCGGACGAGCAGGTCTAAATGGGCCTTTCAATGGACCCGTTGGAATTTTAACTGACTAAAAAGTACAGAAATTGAGGTTTTGCAATATAATTGTGTTGAAAAGCTCTTAATCAATTACATGAACTCCTAAAATTTGATTAAAACTTGTTTTGCAGTCCTTTTTGTAGAGGTTTCGGACGAGCGGGTCGAAATGGGCCTTTCAATGGACCCGTTGGAATTTTAAATGAGTAAAAAGTACAGAAATTGAGGTTTTGCAATATAATTGTGTTGAAAAGCTCCTAATCAATTACATGAACTCCTAATATTTGATTAAAACTTTTTTTGCAGTCCTTTTTGTAGATGTTTCGGACGAGCAGGTCTAAATGGGCGTTTCGATGGACCCGTTGGAATTTTAACTGAGTAAAAAGTATAGAAATTGAGGTTTTACAATATAATTGTTTGGAAAAGCTCCTAATCAATTACAAGAACTCCTAAAATTTGATTAAAACTTGTTTTTGCAGTCCTTTTTGTAGAGGTTTCGGACGAGCAGGTCTAAATGGGCGTTTCGATGGACCCGTTGGAATTTTAAATGAGTAAAAAGTACAGAAATTGAGGTTTTACAATATAATTGTTTTGAAAATCTCCGAATCAATTACAAGAACTCCAAAAATTTGATTAAAACCTCTTTTGCAGTCCTTTTTGTAGAGGTTTCGGACGAGCAGGTCTAAATGGGCCTTTCAATGGACCCGTTGGAATTTTAATTGAGTAAAAAGTGCAGAAATTGAGGTTTTGCAATATAATTGTGTTGAAAAGCTCCTAATCAATTACTTGAACTCCTAAAATTTGATTAAAACTTGTTTTGCAGTCCTTTTTGTTGAGGTTTCGGACGAGCGGGTCGAAATGGGCCTTTCAATGGACCCGTTCGAATTTTAAATGAGTAAAAAGTACAGAAATTGCGGTTTTGCAATATAATTGTTTTGAAAAGCTCCTAATCAATTAAATGAACTCCTAAAATTTGATTAAAACTTGTTTTGCGGTCCTTTTTGTAGAGGTTTCGGACGAGCGGGTCGAAATGGGCCTTTCAATGGACCCGTTGGAATTTTAACTGAGTAAAAAGTACAGAAATTGAGGTTTTGCAATGTAATTGTGTTGAAAAGCTCCTAATCAATCACATGAACTCCTAAAATTTGATTAAAACTTGTTTTGAAGTCCTTTTTGTAGATGTTTCGGACGAGCGGGTCGAAAGGGGCCTTTCAATGGACCCGTTGGAATTTTAACTGAGTAAAAAGTACAGAAATTGAGATTTTGCAATATAATTGTGTTTAAAAGCTCCTAATCAATTATTTGAACTCCTAATATTTGAATAAAACATGTTTGCGGTTCTTTTTGTAGAGGTTTCGGACGAGCAGGTCTAAATGGGCCTTTTAATGGACCCGTTGGAATTTTAACTGAGTAAAAAGTACAGAAATTGAGGTTTTGCAATATAATTGTTTTGAAAAGCTCCTAATCAATTACATGAACTCCTAAAATTTGATTAAAACTTGTTTTGCAGTCCTTTTTGTAGAGGTTTCGGACGAGCGGGTCGAAATGGGCCTTTCAATGGACCCGTTGGAATTTTAAATGAGTAAAAAGTGCAGAAATTGAGGTTTTGCAATATAATTGTGTTGAAAAGCTCCTAATCAATTATTTGAACTCCTAATATTTGATTAAAACTTGTTTTACGGTCCTTTTTGTAGAGGTTTCGGACGAGCAGGTCTAAATGGGCCTTTTAATGGACCCGTTGGAATTTTAACTGAGTAAAAAGTGCAGAAATTGAGGTTTTGCAATATAATTGTGTTGAAAAGCTCCTAATCAATTACTTGAACTCCTAAAATTTGATTAAAACTTGTTTTGCAGTCCTTTTTGTTGAGGTTTCGGACGAGCGGGTCGAAATGGGCCTTTCAATGGACCCGTTCGAATTTTAAATGAGTAAAAAGTACAGAAATTGCGGTTTTGCAATATAATTGTTTTGAAAAGCTCCTAATCAATTAAATGAACTCCTAAAATTTGATTAAAACTTGTTTTGCGGTCCTTTTTGTAGAGGTTTCGGACGAGCGGGTCGAAATGGGCCTTTCAATGGACCCGTTGGAATTTTAACTGAGTAAAAAGTACAGAAATTGAGGTTTTGCAATGTAATTGTGTTGAAAAGCTCCTAATCAATCACATGAACTCCTAAAATTTGATTAAAACTTGTTTTGAAGTCCTTTTTGTAGATGTTTCGGACGAGCGGGTCGAAAGGGGCCTTTCAATGGACCCGTTGGAATTTTAAATGAGTAAAAAGTACAGAAATTGAGATTTTGCAATATAATTGTGTTTAAAAGCTCCTAATCAATTATTTGAACTCCTAATATTTGAATAAAACATGTTTGCGGTTCTTTTTGTAGAGGTTTCGGACGAGCAGGTCTAAATGGGCCTTTTAATGGACCCGTTGGAATTTTAACTGAGTAAAAAGTACAGAAATTGAGGTTTTGCAATATAATTGTTTTGAAAAGCTCCTAATCAATTAAATGAACTCCTAAAATTTGATTAAAACTTGTTTTACGGTCCTTTTTGTAGAGGTTTCGGACGAGCAGGTCTAAATGGGCCTTTCAATGGAACCGTTGGAATTTTAACTGAGTAAAAAGTATAGAAATTGAGGTTTTGCAATATAATTGTGTTGAAAAGCTCCTAATCAATTACATGAACTCCTAAATTTTAATTAAAACTTGTTTTGCAGTCCTTTTTGTAGAGGTTTCGGACGAGCAGGTCTAAATGGGCCTTTCAATGGACCCGTTGGAATTTTAACTGAGTAAAAAGTACAGAAATTGAGGTTTTGCAATATAATTGTTTTGAAAAGCTCCTAATCAATTACATGAACTCCTAAAATTTGATTAAAACTTGTTTTGCAGTCCTTTTTGTAGAGGTTTCGGACGAGCGGGTCGAAATGGGCCTTTCAATGGACCCGTTGGAATTTTTAATGAGTAAAAAGTACAGAAATTGAGGTTTTGCAATATAATTGTGTTGAAAAGCTCCTCATCAATTATTTGAACTCCTAATATTTGATTAAAACTTGTTTTGCGGTCGTTTTTGTAGAGGTTTCGGACGAGCAAGTCTAAATGGGCCTTTCAATGGACCCGTTGGAATTTTAACTAACTAAAAAGTACAAAAATTGAGGTTTTGCAATATAATTGTGTTGAAAATCTCCTAATCAATTACACGAACTCCTAAAATTTGATTAAAACATGTTTTGCCGTCCTTTTTGTTGAGGTTTCGGACGGGCGGGACGAAATGGGCCTTTCAATGGACCCGTTGGAATTTTAACTGAGTAAAAAGTACAGAAATTGGGGTTTTGCAATAAAATTGTTTTGAAAAGCTCCTAATAAATTATTTGAACTCCTAATATTTGAATAAAACATTTTTGCGGTCCTTTTTGTAGAAGTTTCGGACGAGCAGGTCTAAATGGGCCTTTCAATGGACCCGTTGGAATTTTAACTGAGTAAAAAGTACAGAAATTAAGGTTTTGCAAAATAATTGTTTTGAAAAGCTCCTAATCAATTACATGAACTCCTAAAATTTGATTAAAACTTGTTTTGCAGTCCTTTTTGTAGAGGTTTCGGACGAGCGGGTCGAAATGGGCCTTTCAAAGAACCCGTTGGAATTTTAACTGACTAAAAAGTACAAAAATTGAGGTTTTGCAATGTAATTGTGTTGAAAAGCTCCTAATCAATTACATGAACTCCTAAAATTTGATTAAAACATGTTTTGCAGTCCTTTTTGTTGAGGTTTTGGACGGGCGGGTCGAAATGGGCCTTTCAATGGACCCGTTGGAATTTTAACTGAGTAAAAAGTACAGAAATTGTTGTTTTCCAATATAATTGTGTTGAAAAGCTCATAATCAATTATTTGAACTCCTAATATTTGAATAAAACATTTTTGCGGTCCTTTTTGTAGAGGTTTCGGACGAGCAGGTCGAAATGGGCCTTTCAATGGACCCATTGGAATTTTAACTGAGTAAAAAGTACAGAAATTGGGGTTTTGCAATATAATTGTGTTGAAAAGCTCCTAATCAATTATTTGAACTCCTAATATTTGAATAAAACATTTTTGCGGTCCTTTTTGTAGAGGTTTCGGACGAGCAGGTCTAAATGGGCCTTTCAATGGACCCGTTGGAATTTTAACTGACTAAAAAGTACAGAAATTGAGGTTTTGCAATATAATTGTGTTGAAAAGCTCTTAATCAATTACATGAACTCCTAAAATTTGATTAAAACTTGTTTTGCAGTCCTTTTTGTAGAGGTTTCGGACGAGCGGGTCGAAATGGGCCTTTCAATGGACCCGTTGGAATTTTAAATGAGTAAAAAGTACAGAAATTGAGGTTTTGCAATATAATTGTGTTGAAAAGCTCCTAATCAATTACATGAACTCCTAATATTTGATTAAAACTTTTTTTGCAGTCCTTTTTGTAGATGTTTCGGACGAGCAGGTCTAAATGGGCGTTTCGATGGACCCGTTGGAATTTTAACTGAGTAAAAAGTATAGAAATTGAGGTTTTACAATATAATTGTTTGGAAAAGCTCCTAATCAATTACAAGAACTCCTAAAATTTGATTAAAACTTGTTTTTGCAGTCCTTTTTGTAGAGGTTTCGGACGAGCGGGTCGAAATGGGCCTTTCAATGGACCCGTTGTAATTTTAAATGAGTAAAAAGTGCAGAAATTGAGGTTTTGCAATATAAATGTGTTGAAAAGCTCCTAATCAATTACTTGAACTCCTAATATTTGATTAAAACTTGTTTTGAAGTCCTTTTTGTAGAGGTTTCGGACGAGCAGGTCTAAATGGGCCTTTCAATGGACCCGTTGGAATTTTAACTGAGTAAAAAGTACAGAAATTGTGGTTTTGAAATATAATTGTGTTGAAAAGCTCCTAATCAATTACATGAACTCCTAAAATTTGATTAAAACTTGTTTTGCAGTCCTTTTTGTAGAGGTTTCGGACGAGCGGGTCGAAATGGGCCTCTCAATGGACCCGTTGGAATTTTAACTGAGTGAAAAGTACAGAAATTGAGGTTTTGCAATATAATTGTGTTGTAAAGCTCCTAATCAATTACATGAACTCCTAATGTTTGATTAAAACTTGTTTTGAAGTCCTTTTTGTAGATGTTTCGGACGAGCGGGTCGAAATGGGCCTTTCAATGGACCCGTTGGAATTTTAAATGAGTAAAAAGTACAGAAATTGAGGTTTTGCAATATAATTGTGTTGAAAAGCTCCTCATCAATTATTTGAACTCCTAATATTTGATTAAAACTTGTTTTGCGGTCCTTTTTGTAGAGGTTTCGGACGAGCAGGTCTAAATGGGCCTTTCAATGGACCCGTTGGAATTTTAACTGACTAAAAATTACAAAAATTGAGGTTTTGCAATATAATTGTGTTGAAAAACTCCTAATCAATTACATGAACTCCTAAAATTTTATTAAAACATGTTTTGCAGTCCTTTTTGTTGAGGTTTCGGACGGGCGGGTCGAAATGGGCCTTTCAATGGACCCGTTGGAATTTTAACTGAGTAAAAAGTACAGAAATTGGGGTTTTGCAATATAATTGTGTTGAAAAGCTCCTAATCAATTATTTGAACTCCTAATATTTGAATAAAACATTTTTGCGGTCCTTTTTGTAGAGTTTCGGACGAGCAGGTCTAAATGGGCCTTTCAATGGACCCGTTGGAATTTTAACTGACTAAAAATTACAAAAATTGAGGTTTTCCAATATAATTGTGTTGAAAAGCTCCTAATCAATTACATGAACTCCTAAAATTTTATTAAAACATGTTTTGCAGTCCTTTTTGTTGAGGTTTCGGACGGGCGGGTCGAAATGGGCCTTTCAATGGACCCGTTGGAATTTTAACTGAGTAAAAAGTACAGAAATTGTTGTTTTCCAATATAATTGTGTTGAAAAGCTCATAATCAATTATTTGAACTCCTAATATTTGAATAAAACATTTTTGCGATCCTTTTTGTAGAGGTTTCGGACGAGCGGGTCGAATTGGGCCTTTCAACGGACCCGTTGGAATTTAAACTGAGTAAAAAGTACAGAAATTGAGGTTTTGCAATATAATTGTGTTGAAAAGCTCTTAATCAATTACATGAACTCCTAAAATTTGATTAAAACTTGTTTTGCAGTCCTTTTTGTAGAGGTTTCGGACGAGCGGGTCGAAATGGGCCTTTCAATGGACCCGTTGGAATTTTAAATGAGTAAAAAGTACAGAAATTGAGGTTTTGCAATATAATTGTGTTGAAAAGCTCCTAATCAATTACATGAACTCCTAATATTTGATTAAAACTTTTTATGCAGTCCTTTTTGTAGATGTTTCGGACGAGCAGGTCTAAATGGGCCTTTCGATGGACCCGTTGGAATTTTAACTGAGTAAAAAGTATAGAAATTGAGGTTTTACAATATAATTGTTTGGAAAAGCTCCTAATCAATTACAAGAACTCCTAAAATGTGATTAAAACTTGTTTTTGCAGTCCTTTTTGTAGAGGTTTCGGACGAGCGGGTCGAAATGGGCCTTTCAATGGACCCGTTGGAATTTTAAATGAGTAAAAAGTGCAGAAATTGAGGTTTTGCAATATAAATGTGTTGAAAAGCTCCTAATCAATTACTTGAACTCCTAATATTTGATTAAAACTTGTTTTGAAGTCCTTTTTGTAGAGGTTTCGGACGAGCAGGTCTAAATGGGCCTTTCAATGGACCCGTTGGAATTTTAACTGAGTAAAAAGTACAGAAATTGTGGTTTTGAAATATAATTGTGTTGAAAAGCTCCTAATCAATTACATGAACTCCTAAAATTTGATTAAAACTTGTTTTGCAGTCCTTTATGTAGAGGTTTCGGACGAGCGGGTCGAAATGGGCCTCTCAATGGACCCGTTGGAATTTTAACTGAGTGAAAAGTACAGAAATTGAGGTTTTGCAATATAATTGTGTTGTAAAGCTCCTAATCAATTACATGAACTCCTAATATTTGATTAAAACTTGTTTTGAAGTCCTTTTTGTAGATGTTTCGGACGAGCGGGTCGAAATGGGCCTTTCAATGGACCCGTTGGAATTTTAAATGAGTAAAAAGTACAGAAATTGAGGTTTTGCAATATAATTGTGTTGAAAAGCTCCTCATCAATTATTTGAACTCCTAATATTTGATTAAAACTTGTTTTGCGGTCCTTTTTGTAGAGGTTTCGGACGAGCAGGTCTAAATGGGCCTTTCAATGGACCCGTTGGAATTTTAACTGCCTAAAAATTACAAAAATTGAGGTTTTGCAATATAATTGTGTTGAAAAACTCCTAATCAATTACATGAACTCCTAAAATTTTATTAAAACATGTTTTGCAGTCCTTTTTGTTGAGGTTTCGGACGGGCGGGTCGAAATGGGCCTTTCAATGGAACCGTTGGAATTTTAACTGAATAAAAAGTACAGAAATTGGGGTTTTGCAATATAATTGTGTTGAAAAGCTCCTAATCAATTATTTGAACTCCTAATATTTGAATAAAACATTTTTGCGGTCCTTTTTGTAGAGTTTCGGACGAGCAGGTCTAAATGGGCCTTTCAATGGACCCGTTGGAATTTTAACTAATTAAAAAGTACAGAAATTGAGGTTTTGCAATATAATTGTGTTTAAAAGCTCTTAATCAATTACATGAACTCCTAAAATTTGATTAAAACTTGTTTTGCAGTCCTTTTTGTAGAGGTTTCGGACGAGCGGGTCGAAATGGGCCTTTAAATGGACCCGTTGGAATTTTTAATGAGTAAAAAGTACAAAATTTGAGGTTTTGCAATATAATTGTGTTGAAAAGCTCCTCATCAATTATTTGAACTCCTAATATTTGATTAAAACTTGTTTCGCAGTCCTTTTTGTAGCGGTTTCGGACGAGTAGCTCTAAATGGGCCTTTCAATGGACCCGTTGGAATTTTAACTGAGTAAAAAGTACAGAAAATGAGGTTTTGCAATATAATTGGGTTGAAAAGCTCCTAATCAATTACATGAACTCCTAAAATTTGATTAAAACTTGTTTTGCATTCCTTTTTGTTGAGGTTTCGGACGAGCGGGTCGAAATGGGCCTTTCAATTGACCCGTTGGAATTTTAAATGAGTAAAAAGTACAGAAATTGAGGTTTTGCAATATAATTGTGTTGAAAAGCTCCTAATCAATTATTTCAACTTCTAATATTTGAATAAAACATTTTTGCGATCCTTTTTGTAGAGGTTTCGGACGAGCGGGTCGAATAGGGCCTTTCAACGGACCCGTTGGAATTTTAACTAAGTAAAAAGTACAGAAATTGAGGTTTTGCAATATAATTGTGTTGAAAAGCTCCTAATAAATTATTTGAACTCCTAATATTTGAATAAAACATTTTTGCGGTCCTTTTTGTAGAGTTTCGGACGAGCAGGTCTAAATGGGCCTTTCAATGGACCCGTTGGAATTTTAACTAACTAAAAAGTACAGAAATTGAGGTTTTGCAATATAATTGTGTTTAAAAGCTCTTAATCAATTACATGAACTCCTAAAATTTGATTAAAACTTGTTTTGCAGTCCTTTTTGTAGAGGTTTCGGACGAGCGGGTCGAAATGGGCCTTTAAATGGACCCGTTGGAATTTTTAATGAGTAAAAAGTACAAAATTTGAGGTTTTGCAATATAATTGTGTTGAAAAGCTCCTCATCAATTATTTGAACTCCTAATATTTGATTAAAACTTGTTTTGCAGTCCTTTTTGTAGCGGTTTCGGACGAGCAGCTCTAAATGGGCCTTTCAGTGGACCCGTTGGAATTTTAACTGAGTAAAAAGTACAGAAAATGAGGTTTTGCAATATAATTGGGTTGAAAAGCTCCTAATCAATTACATGAACTCCTAAAATTTGATTAAAACTTGTTTTGCATTCCTTTTTGTTGAGGTTTCGGACGAGCGGGTCGAAATGGGCCTTTCAATTGACCCGTTGGAATTTTAAATGAGTAAAAAGTACAGAAATTGAGGTTTTACAATATAATTGTGTTGAAAAGCTCCTAATCAATTATTTCAACTTCTAATATTTGAATAAAACATTTTTGCGATCCTTTTTGTAGAGGTTTCGGACGAGCGGGTCGAATAGGGCCTTTCAACGGACCCGTTGGAATTTTAACTAAGTAAAAAGTACAGAAATTGAGGTTTTGCAATATAATTGTGTTAAAAAGCTCCTAATCAATTATTTGAACTCCTAATATTTGAATAAAACATTTTTGCGGTCCTTTTTGAAGAGGTTTCGGACGAGCAGGTCTAAATGGGCCTTTCAATGGACCCGTTGGAATTTTAACTGACTAAAAAGTACAAAAATTGAGGTTTTCCAATATAATTGTGTTGAAAAGCTCCTAATCAATTACATGAACTCCTAAAATTTTATTAAAACTTGTTTTGCAGTTCTTTTTGTTGAGGTTTCGGACGGGCGGGTCGAAATGGGCCTTTCAATGGACCCGTTGGAATTTTAACTGAGTAAAAAGTATAGAAATTGGTGTTTTTCAATATAATTGTGTTGAAAAGCTCCTAATCAATTATTTCAACTTCTAATATTTGAATAAAACATTTTTGCGATCCTTTTTGTAGAGGTTTCGGACGAGCGGGTCGAATAGGGCCTTTCAACGGACCCGTTGGAATTTTAACTAAGTAAAAAGTACAGAAATTGAGGTTTTGCAATATAATTGTGTTGAAAAGCTCCTAATCAATTATTTGAACTCCTAATATTTGAATAAAACATTTTTGCGGTCCTTTTTGTAGAGTTTCGGACGAGCAGGTCTAAATGGGCCTTTCAATGGACCCGTTGGAATTTTAACTAACTAAAAAGTACAGAAATTGAGGTTTTGCAATATAATTGTGTTTAAAAGCTCTTAATCAATTACATGAACTCCTAAAATTTGATTAAAACTTGTTTTGCAGTCCTTTTTGTAGAGGTTTCGGACGAGCGGGTCGAAATGGGCCTTTAAATGGACCCGTTGGAATTTTTAATGAGTAAAAAGTACAAAATTTGAGGTTTTGCAATATAATTGTGTTGAAAAGCTCCTCATCAATTATTTGAACTCCTAATATTTGATTAAAACTTGTTTTGCAGTCCTTTTTGTAGCGGTTTCGGACGAGCAGCTCTAAATGGGCCTTTCAATGGACCCGTTGGAATTTTAACTGAGTAAAAAGTACAGAAAATGAGGTTTTGCAATATAATTGGGTTGAAAAGCTCCTAATCAATTACATGAACTCCTAAAATTTGATTAAAACTTGTTTTGCATTCCTTTTTGTTGAGGTTTCGGACGAGCGGGTCGAAATGGGCCTTTCAATTGACCCGTTGGAATTTTAAATGAGTAAAAAGTACAGAAATTGAGGTTTTGCAATATAATTATGTTGAAAATCTCCTAATCAATTATTTCAACTTCTAATATTTGAATAAAACATTTTTGCGATCCTTTTTGTAGAGGTTTCGGACGAGCGGGTCGAATAGGGCCTTTCAACGGACCCGTTGGAATTTTTTTTTTGAAGAAAAGGCCTCATTAAAAACCCCTACTACTGTCCTTCAAGCAGAGCTAGAGGACCCTAAAAAGGGGAAAAGAGTGCCCAAATATTATTAATTAAAGAATATTTGTTACAAGGTGATGAATACAATGGGGAACATCCGATTCAAATGACATAGAAGTCATAGAATTCAGAGAAAAAGAAGCCAACGTATGAGCTATAATATTTGCCTCACGGCGTACAAAGGAAATGGAAATAAAGTCGAAGTCATGAAGAGCAGCTTGTATCTGAAGAATAGTTGGTCCCATAGTAGATAGGTCCTGAGCAGGATTGTTGATCCTATTCGCAAGAGAGGCGCAGTCCGTTTCGATCATGATACGATTCCAACCTTGAGAACGGGCAAGGGTGAGACCAGCAAGGATGCTTTCCCCCTCACTTGTGATGGCGTCCTGGCGGCTGCCAAGAGGGAAAGCAAGACCACCCACGACTGCTCTGGCAGGGTCTCGAGCAACAACGCCGACAGCTGCTGCGCGAGTTGAAGGGTTAAAAGCACCATCCACATTAATTTTGATATAATTAGGTGGAGGAGAACGAGAGGGATTAGTAATAGTGGATGTAGGTGGATCAGATGAGATTAAAGATTTACAAAATTCATCATGTAGGCTAATTGAATTGACCGCAATTAGCCATGAGGGTTGTAGATGGTGGTTGTGAACCCAATCATTACGTCTGTTCCAAATATTCCATAAAACTGTAAGAAAGAGACCAAATTTATCAGAGGAAATTGTAGAGGCTGCTTCCTCTAACCATTGTAAGGTTGAAGGAGCTATACTCTTATATAGGGAGGAAGGAATACCACTAATTTGGAGGGCTTCAGCAGCCCCAGGACAATCACGAAGCGCATGAAGAATTGATTCCGAGTGATTACCACAGATAGGACATAACCCCGAGCTAGGGGAGAAAGCTTGCATTTTAGAGCCAACGGGTAGGGCATCAGATGCCATACGCCATCCAAAAGTTTTGACTTTGGGTAAAGCTTTTGTTTTAGATAGAAATTTCCATAACCGTGTAGGCGGCGAAAGTTGGGCCAAGGAGCGTTGTAAGAAAATATATCCAAAGCGAACTGAGTAGATACCTGAATCATTAGGAGACCATAAAATTGAATCCCGTTGATCGTTTATGATGGGGATACGAAAAATGGCGTTTGCATCAATTGGATTGAAATAATTATGCAATTTTGCTATATCCCAGGCAGTTTTGTTGCGGATCATGAAATCCCGACATCGGATGTGAAATTCATCGGAGATTTCATAATCCCCAGTTAGCTCAATCGGTGAAGACCCACCCCATATATCTTTGTGTATTCTAATATTACTGTTTATACCAGGGCGATGAAGAAAGCCAGGGAATAGGCGCTGAAGAGCATTGTAAATGCCTTGCCAGGCAAAGGAGCCCCTTCTAGGCTTCGGTGCATCTAGGATGTTACCCGAAGGGAAATATTTGGAACGATAAATTTGTCCTAACAATGAGTCTGGTTCACAAATTAATTTCCAAATTTGCTTGCCCAGAAGAGCGATGTTGAAATCATGTAGGTCTTTGAAACCCATACCACCAGCGGATTTGGGTAAACAAATCCTGTTCCACGGTAACATGTGCCAACCTTTTTTGTTGGATTTACCTGTCCACCAGTATTGGCGGATTGATGTAGTCATATCATCGATGATATTGTGTGGTAGAAGATAGCAAGACATTACATACTGGGGGAGAGATTGTAAAACAGCTTTGATAAAAATCTCTCTGCCACTAAAGGAAAGCAGGTGTTTGTCCCAGCTAGAGAGTCGATCATGTACTTTATCTCGTACAAAACCTAAGGCTTCAGTTTTATTTTTCCCTATGAGGAGCGGGATACCGAGGTATACTCCGGGGTTAGAAACTTCACGTACTTGTAAAAGACTATTTATTGCAGTTCTTGTAGCAGAAGGTGTACGAGGGTTGTAGAAGATTGTAGATTTCTCGAAGTTTATTGCTTGACCAGATGCATTAGCATATATTTGAAGAGCATTTTTCAAAAGGGAAGCTTCCGATTGATTGGTATTTATAAATACCATACAATCATCTGCAAAAAGAAGGTGGTTTACTTTGGGCCCATGCTTACATGCGCCTAGACCTAGAAGAATGTTAGTTTGTTGAGCGGCCGCTAAGTAAGCCGAGAGACCCTGGGTGCAGAATAGGAAAAGAAAAGGGGATAGTGGATCCCCCTGACGGAGACCACGTTGAGGTTGAAAGGTGGGTGAAAAGGAGTTATTAATTTTAACTGAGAAAGAGACAGTAGATATACAACGCATTATAAGATCAATCCAACCGGATGCAAAGCCCATACGTGACATAACATTTGCAAGGAAAGACCATTCAACTCTATCAAAAGCCTTTTCCATGTCAAGTTTGAGAGCAGCTCCTTGCGAGGATTTAGTTGCTCCAGCATTGATGTTGTGAATAATTCATGCGCAACAAGGATATTATCAGAGATGTTGCGTCCTTGGACGAAGGCAGCTTGATTAGGGCTAATACAGAGAGGTATAGCCTGTTTCATTCTATTTACAATTGTTTTAGCAACGATTTTATAGATAACTGTACATAGACTAATTGGTCTGAGTTGTTTCATGGATGTTGGATCTTTAACTTTGGGAATTAGCACCAGGATGGTGTTGTTAACTAAGGTCATATCTTCCTTGCCATTTAAAAGATCCGTACAAAGATTAAGGACATCGTCACCAACTGTGTCCCAGTGTTGACGGAAGAAACTACTAGGTAGACCATCGGCACCAGGAGCCTTCCTAGGGTCAATACCTTTAAAGGCATGTAGAATTTCTTCTTTGGTGAACGGCTTGAGAAGACTGTCATTCGTTGAAGAATTAATGGAGGGGTGGATTTTGTCAAGAATAATTTCCGAGAGTTGGGGGTTAGAGGTTGTAAATAGGTTTTGGAAGTAATTCGAAGCAATATCCATAATATCAGATTCCGAGGTACACCAATTGGAGTTGGCATCATAAAGCCCTATGATGGAATTTTTCTTATTACGATTAGAAGCTCTGGCATGGAAGAATTTGGTATTTTTGTCCCCTTGGGATAGCCAAAGTGTTCGAGATCTTTGAGCCCAATAAGTTTCTTGTTCCGTTAAAAGTTTATCTAGTTCCGTCTTATAATTTAAATAAGTTTGTTTATTAGTAGCTGTCAAGGGGCGATAGAGGAGTTTGTTGATTTTTTTGGTTAGGAATTTAATGCGTCCTGTTGATTTAAAGCGTTGTTGGTTTTGCCAGACATCTAAGTATGTTCCTACCGCTTTGATTTTATTGATGGCCGTTCCGGGGGTGTTAGCCCAAGCCCTTTTAATAGTTTGGATGTTATCTTTATTATTCGCCCAACAATTTTCAAATCTGAAATTTTTGGGGATTTGAGAATTGGGTGTGGTAGTTGGTTTATCAATTTCTAGAAGAAGGAAGCAGTGGTCGGATTTTGCAACATATTCTGTATTTATTCGATGATTAGGGTAGAGATCTTTCCAAGCGTAGTTAGCTACAAAACGGTCAAGTCGTTCATGAATTATAGGGGTTAAAGGACCTACTTTTGTCCATGTAAACCATCCCGAGGTTGGTTTGCAATCGAAAAGGTTGTTTCGGATTAAGCAGTTTCGAAAATTTTTGATTTGGGATCTAGCTCTACGGGGACCCCCTTGTTTTTCTGAATCTGTTAGAATCTCATTAAGATCTCCTCCAATAAGCCAAGGTTTATCTTTAGTAGTATTGTATAAGGAATCAATTAATTCCCACGTTTTATATTTTTGGCTAGTTTCCGAAAATCCATGCATTCCAGTAAAAAACATAGTGCTATTATTATACGTAATTTGAATGTGAATATAACGCAGCGAATAGGAAATTAAACTTATATTGATATCATTTGCTACGAATAAAGAAATTCCGGAACACCCTTCCGAAGGGGGAATAGAAATAATGTCTATCATACCTAACGAAAGACATAAGCGGTTACATTCCGCATTATTCAACTTAGTTTCACATAAAAAAATAATATTAGGGTTGGTACGTTGGACATATGATCGGAGATGTTGAACCGTCGGGGCTTGTCCAAGGCCTTGACAGTTCCAGCAGAGGATCTTCATTTTGCTCGGCGGGGCTGGGAGTCAGCCGCCGCCGGAGAGTTTTTAGAGCTGCTCATCCCAGCTTTTGGAGTAGATCCTGATTGTTTGGATTTTTTCGGCGGGAGCGATACTTGAATTGGTGAGCGGCGTTTCATGCCTCGGTTAGTATGGGTTGGTGCAGGGGCTGGTGCGGGTGTTGGAACTGGAGCAGGTACAGGGGCTGCATCGTTTGGGTAAGTTTTAAGCAACCACTGATTAAATTCATTGAATAACGGATCAGTGGGTTTAGAAGGCTTACTCGATTCAGAATCAAATTTTTTGATTTGTTCGGCAGTAGGGCTGGGAACACCATAATCTTCATTGGTTTCCCAATCATCATCAGAACCATCTTCCGCAATTGGAAAGATGGTATTCAGAGGCTGAGGCTCGAGAGGAGCTTTTTGTTTCAGATCAGCAACAGGGGGATCTTCCATGGTCATGTCAACATTTTGGGCTTCTTCGGTAACTTGTTCCGTAAACGAGGCAGCGTCGCCTTCATTTAGAGAGCCTTTATTTTGAGAAAGGAGAAGTATTAGAGATTTGTAATTGTTTGTAAAAAGGGTGATGGAGGAGAAGAATGAATTACCCAAATTATTCTGGACATTGGGAGGAGCTGCAGGATTGACCGGTACAGCGGGATTATTCATCGGATTTGCTACGAGAGAATTAATGTATAAGTAATTTGAAAGAAAGTTTAAGGAAAGATAATAAATAAAATCAATTATAATTGTAAAAGTTAAAAAAGTTATACCATTAACTGGAGGATTGTTTGGGATCAGATTCGGTTCTACATTACGAATACGCCCTCGAATTCCAGCTGGGCGACGTCTAGGAGGAAGGTAACGGAGCCATTCTCCGTATTGCGGTTTGTTGGGGTCGATTGAAGATCGGATAGGACAGTTCTCTAAAGTATGACTTATAATGCCACAACCAGGACATAGAATTGGAAGTCTTTCATACTGCAGACGACACATAATTCTGTTTTCACCAGAACCGATGAACACGAATCGGGTAACAGGTCTTGTGATATTGAGAAAGATTTCAACTCGAAGGAATTCCACCATATTCCCATCAACTTTGCGGGTATCCATTCGGAGAACATTGCCCACCATTGAACCCAAAGCATGTCCCACCAGATGGGATCGATCTATGTCTTCAAAGAGTGAGTCAGGAAGAGAAAAAATTCTGATCCAGATTCGCATGGTTGTAAAATCGTAATCGGTTAGGGACTTGGTTGGGTTGTATTCGGTGACTGCGAGCCATTCATCCTTGTACAGCCATGGTCCACGATTGAGGATTTCATAACAGTACTTGATTTCCTTGAACTTGATCTTGAGAAAGTTGTCTTGTATCACTGAGAATGATACAACTTCATTGGGTTTCCAGATGCCTTCAAAGGCAGAGATAACAGCATAGATATCTAGAGGCTTGGACGATATGAAGCGACCAATGACAAAGAGTTTTGGATCCTCCTTGATGAAATCGAAATCCGGAGTGTAGAGCAATTTCGATTCTTCATTGGTGAGGTTAATCGAATTGAGTTGGGGGATTGAAGAGGATGAAGCCATTGAGGGTTTTCGATAATATGAGGAAGTCGAGTGAATAAGGTTTGGTGGTGGTTTAGAGTAATTGGAGTATGAGTATATAAAGAATATGTAAATAGTTAAGGGGAAGAATATAAGGAAAGTGGGAAGAGAGAGATACGTGTGAGGGATTGAGAATTGTAAGAGATTGGATTTACTAATATTAATTGGTAAATTAATTAATGTACTTACCTTAAAAGAGGAAGAAAACGTGGAAAAGGAAGAAGCTATGGTTATTATTAGAGGAAAGTATATTGAATAACTATAAAAGATTTGGTAAGGAAATGATGGAAATATTAAAGGGATTTGATTGGGGTATTGACTGTATAAAGGGGTTGAAAAAAGAAAGAGTAAAGTAATTTTGTTAATAAATGCAAAACTTATAAATATTGAATATGTAATGCTGGGAATAAAGGATGGTGGGGCTAATATATGAGGATATATTATGTAACTGCTGAAAATAATTTCCAATAATGGAATTGATATAACAAAATTTAAGGCGTAGGTTAATGAAAATAAATTTGGCAATAAATTTGATTGTTGTAAACAGAGTAATAACAGAAGATTAAAGTTATTGTTGACCAAATTTAAATCTGTTTTAAATGGAGCTTTATAAGGAATTATAGAGTCATAAAAGCGGAAAGAGGAAGGATTTAGTATATTTGAAAGAAGTTGACTTTTATAAAACTGTATAAAAGGAATTAAAGCTAGTTTTTTGGGTTTAATTAAATAACTGCACCAATAGTGGAGGACAATGATGAAATAAAAATTTAGGGAGGCAATGATGAAATTAAAATTTAGGAAGTATTGAATGATGGTATAGAAATTAAGGAGGGTTTGAATAATAGAATAAAAATATATGGAACTTTTCAAAATAGGGTAAATTATAAGGTGAAAAGGATGGTTATGGGTGAGTTTAGGAACTATTTTTTGAGGAGTCGAGGTGAATAAAATTAAAAAAAATTTAGAGCAAAATTGAAATCTGATAGCTAATTTCCTTATGGAAAGGATTGGATTAGAATCCCAAAAATGGGCTTGTGAAATTCCACCTAATAAGGTGTAGAGGGAAGGGGTGTTAAACGAGCATAACAAAAATTCAATATCGCTCATAGAATAACATACATATAGCAGGTAGTATAAATCATGCATAGCAATAATGAAATAAACTAAAAAGCAATTAAAAGCATAGGAAAAATAAAAGGCAAGCAAAAAAGGAAGAAAACAGGAAAAAATAATTACAGACCCAAGGGGAAGAAGAAGCGGGGATAAGAAAATTAATACAGTCCAAACGAGCAAAAAGATATAGGGGGATAAAGAAATAACATGATAATTAAAAGGATTAAGGTGAAGATGTAACCCAGAAGGAGTAGGGAGTATCCAATTTTCCTTTAACATCCGTAAAGTAGCTTGTAAAATTGCATCCGATGATGTAGCATAGAGAGGCCCATCAATGAAAAGATCAAAAAGACAACAAGTGTAATGAATAACAGGGAAACCATTGATAATACTAGTAATACAAAAGAAATAGGTAAACAGAAGTAAATCATACACGACCGTAAAGGTTATTAAGTTTGAATTAGAGAGATAGACATAAAATTTATTGAAATGATTAGCCAGTATGAGATTTATTGAAATTTGTTGCAAAAATTCAGTTCTAAGAACAGAATATTGGCTATAGCTTATGATGATGAACATAGAAAACAAACACAGAAAATGAATAAGGTGCAAGAAAATTGGGATGGTTAAACTAATCTGGAAATGTAAATAACACATAAACAGTTTAGGATGGTTAGTACAAAGCTGAGCATTACTCAAAACAATCCGAAAGTTAACTAAATCAGTATTGACCACTGTAAAAAAATTAGTTAAGGCATTCATAATTATGCAATGTAAGGTGTATATAAGCAAAAAGATGAATCCAACAATTATGTTATCAAACAGAGCATGTAAGCAGTGTAGGTAAGTATCATAATGAGAATAGATTTTATTATAATCTAAATGGTTGTGATACTTATAACCAATAATCCAATGAATGTATATAGAGGGTTGAACTATATCATGATAATCACAGAAAAGATAATACGGATAGTTGTAAAAAGTATATAAAATATTGCAATAATAATTGAGACTATATGTTCCCATAGGATGGCCTTGTTGTATATTCCCTGTAAGGGCTTGAATTAGAGATAAGGAAATAGATAATTTATATGATAGAATAGTTCTCAGCATAGCGGATAAGAAAATAGAAGCATCAATGTTTAGGGGCAACAAAGGATAAGCATAAAAAATGTTTAAGCATATAACAATATTTGAAAACAAACGAATTAGGAAAAAATAAAAAAACCTTAGAATATGTGAGTAGCAGAAAACTAAGTTATAAAGTCGCAGATTAGGTGTTACCACAGAAATGAAAGGACAAAAAGGAAAACAGAGTAGGAACAAAAGGTTGACGTACCAAGAGATTCGATATAAGACAACCTTAAAATCCATCCTATTGAGATGGAAGATGAAGCAAGTCTGGAAAAAAGAAAAAAGGATTAGTAAAAAATAGCAACGGAAAAAGATAATGAAAAAAGAAAAGAGGGGGGAGGGAAACCCTAGCCGACTATGGAGCACCGAATGGAGCCGCCACACGAACAGATGGATATCCGTCATCAGAGATTGCAGACTAGCAAGACAAGTGAAACCTATAACAGATTGCAAACAAAGGAGATTAGATATATATGAAATAAAGATAAACAATATTAAAAAAAGAGGAAGAAACCCTAAAACACAAAAAGATTTTGGGGAATCCTTATGGCGGCGTTGGACGGAGGTCTCCGAAAAAAGCCACAAAGTTGTTTGCAGAAAAACCAGTAACAGAAAGATGAAAGAAGACCGATCGAATGGATGTGAAGAAACCAACAAGGGCTTAGATCTGCACAAGAAGAGAAAGATTGTTAAGAGAAAGGGGAAAAGGGGTAAAAAGGAAAGGCAAACAACAACGAATAAAAAAGAGGGAAGGTGGAAAGATCTGTGAAATTTTGAACCGCTGGGGAAGAGGATCTGCATGCAGAGCGGTCCTTGCCGACGACGTGGAGAAGACGGAGATTCACCACCGGATACAACCGAATGATGAAACCCAACAGCAAAAAAGACAAACAGATTAGAAAAAAACAGAGAATAAAATGATAATAGAAAAAATAAGAAAAATGGTAGATCAAACCTATCGGGTTTGACGATTTCCTTGATGAAGAAAGGAGGAGCAAATCTGAACTCAACCGACAAAAGAAAACCAAGATAAGCTAGAATGTTAGTTAAGCAAAACATTGAGAAAAATGATAAAAAAAGATAAAACCGAAAATAGAGGTTGAGATGGTGTGAGGCAACTCTTCGCATTCTCTGCCCGAGATCCAAGGAGCACGTTATGAGATTTGCTTGCAAAACCGGCTGATGTGGAAATGCCGTGAGGGGGAGGGGATCTGGTGGAAAAGAAAGAAAATCCACCAAAAAAAGCGGAGCAAACAAAAACCAAAAGAGAACCCCAGAGAAAATTGAGAGAGAATTGAGAGAGACCCGTTGGAATTTTAACTAAGTAAAAAGTACAGAAATTGAGGTTTTGCAATATAATTGTGTTAAAAAGCTCCTAATCAATTATTTGAACTCCTAATATTTGAATAAAACATTTTTGCGGTCCTTTTTGTAGAGATTTCGGACGAGCAGGTCTAAATGGGCCTTTCAATGGACCCGTTGGAATTTTAACTGACTAAAAAGTACAAAAATTGAGGTTTTCCAATATAATTGTGTTGAAAAGCTCCTAATCAATTACATAAACTCCTAAAATTTTATTAAAACTTGTTTTGCAGTTCTTTTTGTTGAGGTTTCGGACGGGCGGGTCGAAATGGGCCTTTCAATGGACCCGTTGGAATTTTAACTGAGTAAAAAGTATAGAAATTGGTGTTTTTCAATATAATTGTGTTGAAAAGCTCCTAATCAATTATTTGAACTCCTAATATTTGAATAAAACATTTTTGCGGTCCTTTTTGTAGAGGTTTCGGACGAGCAGGTCTAAATGGGCCTTTCAATGGACTCGTTGGAATTTTAACTGACTAAAAAGTACAGAAATTGAAGTTTTGCAATATAATTTTGTTGAAAAGCTCTTAATCAATTACATGAACTCCTAAAATTTGATTAAAACTTGTTTTGTAGTCCTTTTTGTAGAGGTTTCGGACGAGCGGGTCTAAATGGGCCTTTCAATGGACTCGTTGGAATTTTTAAAGAGTAAAAAGTAAAGAAATTGAGGTTTTGCAATATAATTGTGTTGAAAAGCTCCTTATAAATTATTTGAACTCCTAATATTTGATTAAAACTTTTTTTGCAGTCCTTTTTGTAGAGGTTTCGGACGAGCAGGTCTAAATGGGCCTTTCAATGGACCCGTTGGAATTTTAACTGAGTAAAAAGTACAGAAAATGAGGTTTTGCAATATAATTGTGTTGAAAAGCTCCTAATCAATTACATGAACTCCTAAAATTTGATTAAAACTTGTTTTGCATTCCTTTTTGTTGAGGTTTCGGACGAGCGGGTCGAAATGGGCCTTTCAATGGACCCGTTGGAATTTTAAATGAGTAAAAAGTACAAAAATTGAGGTTTTGCAATATAATTGTGTTGAAAAGCTCCTAATCAATTATTTGAACTCCTAATATTTGAATAAAACATTTTTGCGATCCTTTTTGTAGAGGTTTCGGACGAGCTGGTCGAATTGGGCCTTTCAAAGGACCCGTTGGAATTTTAACTGAGTAAAAAGTACAGAAATTGAGGTTTTGCAACATAATTGTGTTGAAAAGCTCCTAATCAATTATTTGAACTCCTAATATTTGAATAAAACATTTTTGCGGTCCTTTTTGTAGAGGTTTCGGACGAGCAGGTCTAAATGGGCCTTTCAATGGACCCGTTGGAATTTTAACTCACTAAAAAGTACAAAAATTGAGGTTTTTCAATATAATTGTGTTGAAAAGCTCCTAATCAATTACATGAACTCCTAAAATTTGATTAAAACATGGTTTCCAGTCCTTTTTGTTGAGGTTTCGGACGGGCGGGTCGAAATGGGCCTTTCAATGGACCCGTTGGAATTTCAACTGAGTAAAAAGTACAGAAATTGAGGTTTTGCAATATAATTGTGTTGAAAAGCTCCTAATCAATTATTTGAACTCCTAATATTTGAATAAAACATTTTTGCGGTCCTTTTTGTAGAGGTTTCGGACGAGCAGGTCTAAATGGGCCTTTCAATGGACCCGTTGGAATTTTAACTAACTAAAAAGTACAGTAATTGAGGTTTTGCAATATAATTGTGTTGAAAAGCTCTTAATCATATACATGAACTCCGAAAATTTGATTAAACTTGTTTTGCAGTCCTTTTTGTAGAGGTTTCGGACGAGCGGGTCGAAATGGGCCTTTCAATGGACCCGTTGGAATTTTAAATGAGTAAAAAGTACAAAAATTGATTAAAACTTTTGTAGAGGTTTCGGACGAGCGGGTCGAAATGGGCCTTTCAATTGAGGTTTTGCAATATAATTGTGTTGAAAAGCTCCTAATCAATTACATGAACTCCTAATATTTGATTAAAACTTTTTTTGCAGTCCTTTTTGTAGATGTTTCGGACGAGCAGGTCTAAATGGGCCTTTCGATGGACCCGTTGGAATTTTAACTGAGTAAAAAGTATAGAAATTGAGGTTTTACAATATAATTGTTTGGAAAAGCTCCTAATCAATTACAAGAACTCCTAAAATTTGATTAAAACTTGTTTTTGCAGTCCTTTTTGTAGAGGTTTCGGACGAGCGGGTCGAAATGGGCCTTTCAATGGACCCGTTGGAATTTTAAATGAGTAAAAAGTGCAATAATTGAGGTTTTGCAATATAAATGTGTTGAAAAGCTCCTAATCAATTACTTGAACTCCTAATATTTGATTAAAACTTGTTTTGAAGTCCTTTTTGTAGAGGTTTCGGACGAGCAGGTCTAAATGGGCCTTTCAATGGACCCGTTGGAATTTTAACTGAGTAAAAAGTACAGAAATTGTGGTTTTGAAATATAATTGTGTTGAAAAGCTCCCAATCAATTACATGAACTCCTAAAATTTGATTAAAACTTGTTTTGCAGTCCTTTTTGTAGAGGTTTCGGACGAGCGGGTCGAAATGGGCCTCTCAATGGACCCGTTGGAATTTTAACTGAGTGAAAAGTACAGAAATTGAGGTTTTGCAATATAATTGTGTTGTAAAGCTCCTAATCAATTACATGAACTCCTAATATTTGATTAAAACTTGTTTTGAAGTCCTTTTTGTTGATGTTTCGGACGAGCGGGTCGAAATGGGCCTTTCAATGGACCCGTTGGAATTTTAAATGAGTAAAAAGTACAGAAATTGAGGTCTTGCAATATAATTGTGTTGAAAAGCTCCTCATCAATTATTTGAACTCCTAATATTTGATTAAAACTTGTTTTGCGGTCCTTTTTGTAGAGGTTTCGGACGAGCAGGTCTAAATGGGCCTTTCAATGGACCCGTTGGAATTTTAACTGACTAAAAAGTACAAAAATTGAGGTTTTGCAATATAATTGTGTTGAAAAACTCCTAATCAATTACATGAACTCCTAAAATTTTATTAAAACATGTTTTGCAGTCCTTTTTGTTGAGGTTTCGGACGGGCGGGTCGAAATGGGCCTTTCAATGGACCCGTTGGAATTTTAAATGAGTAAAAAGTACAGAAATTGGGGTTTTGCAATATAATTGTGTTGAAAAGCTCCTAATCAATTATTTGAACTCCTAATATTTGAATAAAACATTTTTGCGATCCTTTTTGTAGAGTTTCGGACGAGCAGGTCTAAATGGGCCTTTCAATGGACCCGTTGGAATTTTAACTGAGTAAAAAGTACAGAAATTGTGGTTTTGAAAAATAATTGTGTTGAAAAGCTCCTAATCAATTACATGAACTCCTAAAATTTGATTAAAATTTGTTTTGCAGTCCTTTTTGTAGAGGTTTCGGACGAGCGGGTCGAAATGGGCCTCTCAATGGACCCGTTGGAATTTTAACTGAGTGAAAAGTACAGAAATTGAGGTTTTGCAATATAATTGTGTTGTAAAGCTCCTAATCAATTACATGAACTCCTAATATTTGATTAAAACTTGTTTTGAAGTCCTTTTTGTAGATGTTTCGGACGAGCGGGTCGAAATGGGCCTTTCAATGGACCCGTTGGAATTTTAAATAAGTAAAAAGTACAGAAATTGAGGTTTTGCAATATAATTGTGTTGAAAAGCTCCTAATCAATTATTTGAACTCCTAATATTTGAATAAAACATTTTTGCGGTCCTTTTTGTAGAGGTTTCAGACGAGAAGGTCTAAATGGGCCTTTCAATGGACCCGTTGGAATTTTAACTGGGTAAAAAGTACAGATATTGAGGTTTTGCAATATAATTGTTTTGAAAAGCTCCTAATCAATTACTGAACTCCTAAAGTTTGATTAAAACTTGTTTTTGAGTCCTTTTTGTAGAGGTTTCGGACGAGCGGGTCGAAGTGGGCCTTTCAATGGACCCGTTGGAATTTTAAATGAGTAAAAAGTACAGAAATTGAGGTTTTGCAATATAATTGTGTTTAAAAGCTCCTAATCAATTATTTGAACTCCTAATATTTGAATAAAACATTTTTGCGGTCCTTTTTGTAGAGGTTTCGGACGAGCAGGTCTAAATGGGCCTTTCAATGGACCCGTTGGAATTTTAACTGGGTAAAAAGTATAGAAATTGAGGTTTTGCAATATAATTGTGTTGAAAAGCTCCTAATCAATTACATGAACTCCTAAAATTTGATTAAAACATGTTTTGCAGTCCTATTTGTAGAGTTTTCGGACGAGCGGGTTGAAATGGGCCTTTCAATTGACCCGTTGGAATTTTAACTGAGTAAAAAGTACAGAAATTGAGGTTTTGCAATATAATTGTTTTGAAAAGCTCCTAATGAATTATTTGAACTCCTAATATTTTATTAAAAGTTGTTTTGCAGTCCTTTTTGTAGAGGTTTCGGACGAGCGGGTCGAATTGGGCCTTTCAACGGACCCGTTGGTATTTTAACTGAGCAAAAAGTACAGAAATTGAGGTTTTGCAATATAATTGTGTTGAAAAGCTCCTAATCAATTATTTGAACTCCTAATATTTGAATAAAACATTTTTGCGGTCCTTTTTGTAGAGGTTTCGGACGAGCAGGTCTAAATTGGCCTTTCAATGGACCCGTTGAAATTTTAACTGACTAAAAAGTACAGAAATTGAGGTTTTGCAATATAATTGTGGTGAAAAGCTCCTAATCAGTTACATGAACTCCTAAAATTTGATTAAAACTTGATTTGCAGTCCTTTTTGTAGAGGTTTCGGACGAGCGGGTCGAAATGGGCCTTTCAATGGACCCGTTGGAATTTTAAATGAGTAAAAAGTACAGAAATTGAGGTTTTGCAATATAATTGTGTTGAAAAGCTCCTAATCAATTACATGAACTCCTAAAATTTGATTAAAACTTTTTTTGCAGTCCTTTTTGTCGATGTTTCTGACGAGCGGGTCGAAATGGGCCTTTCAATGGACCCGTTGGAATTTTAAATGAGTAAAAAGTACAAAAATTGAGGTTTTGCAATATAATTGTCTTCAAAAGCTCCTAACAAATTATTTGAACTCCTAATATTTGAATAAAACATTTTTGCGGTCCTTTTTGTAGAGGTTTCGGACGAGCAGGTCTAAATGGCCCTTTCGATGGACCCGTTGGAATTTTAACTGAGTAAAAAGTGCATAAATTGAGGTTTTGCAATATAATTGTGTTGAAAAGCTCCTAATTAATTACATGAACTCCTAAAATTTGATCAAAACTTGTTTTGCAGTCCTTTTTGTAGAGGTTTCGGACGAGCGGGTCTAAATGGGCCTTTCAATGGACCCGTTGGAATTTTAACTGAGTAAAAAGTACAGAAATTGAGGTTTTGCAATATAATTGTGTTGAAAAGCTCTTAATCAATTACATGAACTCCTAAAATTTGATTAAAACATGTTTTGCAGTCCTTTTTGTTGAGGTTTCGGACGGGCGGGTCGAAATGGGCCTTTCAATGGACCCGTTGGAATTTTAACTGAGTAAAAAGTACAAAAATTGAGGTTTTGCAATATAATTGTGTTTAAAAGCTCCTAATCAATTATTTGAACTCCTAATATTTGAATAAAACATTTTTGCGGTCCTTTTTGTAGAGGTTTCGGACGAGCAGGTCTAAATGGGCCTTTCAATGGACCCGTTGGAATTTTAACTGGGTAAAAAGTACAGATATTGAGGTTTTGCAATATAATTCTATTGAAATGCTCCTAATCAATTATTTGAACTCCTAATATTTGAATAAAACATTTTTGCGATCCTTTTTGTAGAGGTTTTGGACGAGCGGGTCGAATTGGGCCTTTCAACGGACCCGTTGGAATTTTAACTGAGTAAAAAGTACAGAAATTGAGGTTTTGCAACATAATTGTGTTGAAAAGCTCCTAATCAATTATTTGAACTCCTAATATTTGAATAAAACATTTTTGCGGTCCTTTTTGTAGAGGTTTCGGACGAGCAGGTCTAAATGGGCCTTTCAATGGACCCGTTGGAATTTTAAATGACTAAAAAGTACAAAAATTGAGGTTTTTCAATATAATTGTGTTGAAAAGCTCCTAATCAATTACATGAACTCCTAAAATTTGATTAAAACATGTTTTGCAGTCTTTTTTGTTGAGGTTTCGGACGGGCGGGTCGAAATGGGCCTTTCAATGGACCCGTTGGAATTTTAACTGAGTAAAAAGTACAGAAATTGAGGTTTTGCAATATAATTGTGTTGAAAAGCTCCTAATCAATTATTTGAACTCCTAATATTTGAATAAAACATTTTTGCGATCCTTTTTGTAGAGGTTTCGGACGAGCAGGTCTAAATGGGCCTTTCAATGGACCCGTTGGAATTTTAACTGACTAAAAAGTACAAAAATTGAGGTTTTTCAATATAATTGTGTTGAAAAGCTCCTAATCAATTACATGAACTCCTAAAATTTGATTAAAACATGTTTTGCAGTCCCTTTTGTTGAGGTTTCGGACGGGCGGGTCGAAATGGGCCTTTCAATGGACCCGTTGGAATTTTAACGGAGTAAAAAGTACAGAAATTGAGGTTTTGCAATATAATTGTGTTGAAAAGCTCCTAATCAATTATTTGAACTCCTAATATTTGAATAAAACATTTTTGCGTTCCTTTTTGTAGAGGTTTCGGACGAGCAGGTCTAAATGGGCCTTTCAATGGACCCGTTGGAATTTTAACTGACTAAAAAGTACAGAAATTGAGGTTTTGCAATATAATTGTGTTGAAAAGCTCTTAATCAATTACATGAACTCCTAAAATTTGATTAAAACTTGTTTTGCAGTCCTTTTTGTAGAGGTTTCGGACGAGCGGGTCGAAATGGGCCTTTCAATGGACCCGTTGGAATTTTAAATGAGTAAAAAGTACAGAAATTGAGGTTTTGCAATATAATTGTGTTGAAAAGCTACTAATCAATTACATGAACTCCTAATATTTGAATAAAATTTTTTTTGCAGTCCTTTTTGTAGATGTTTCGGACGAGCAGGTCTAAATGGGCCTTTCGATGGACCCGTTGGAATTTTAACTGAGTAAAAAGTATAGAAATTGAGGTTTTACAATATAATTGTTTGGAAAAGCTCCTAATCAATTACAAGAACTCCTAAAATTTGATTAAAACTTGTTTTTGCAGTCCTTTTTGTAGAGGTTTCGGACGAGCGGGTCGAAATGGGCCTTTCAATGGACCCGTTGGAATTTTAAATGAGTAAAAAGTGCAGAAATTGAGGTTTTGCAATATAAATGTGTTGAAAAGCTCCTAATCAATTACTTGAACTCCTAATATTTGATTAAAACTTGTTTTGAAGTCCTTTTTGTAGAGGTTTCGGACGAGCAGGTCTAAATGGGCCTTTCAATGGACCCGTTGGAATTTTAACTGAGTAAAAAGTACAGAAATTGTGGTTTTGAAATATAATTGTGTTGAAAAGCTCCTAATCAATTACATGAACTCCTAAAATTTGATTAAAACTTGTTTTGCAGTCCTTTTTGTAGAGGTTTCGGACGAGCGGGTCGAAATGGGCCTCTCAATGGACCCGTTGGAATTTTAACTGAGTGAAAAGTACAGAAATTGAGGTTTTGCAATATAATTGTGTTGTAAAGCTCCTAATCAATTACATGAACTCCTAATATTTGATTAAAACTTGTTTTGAAGTCCTTTTTGTAGATGTTTCGTACGAGCGGGTTGAAATGGGCCTTTCAATGGACCCGTTGGAATTTTAAATGACTAAAAAGTACAAAAATTGAGGTTTTGCAATATAATTGTGTTGAAAAACTCCTAATCAATTACATGAACTCCTAAAATTTTAGTAAAACATGTTTTGCAGTCCTTTTTGTTGAGGTTTCGGACGGGCGGGTCGAAATGGGCCTTTCAATGGACCCGTTGGAATTTTAACTGAGTAAAAAGTACAAAAATTGGGGTTTTGCAATATAATTGTGTTGAAAAGCTCCTAATCAATTATTTGAACTCCTAATATTTGAATAAAACATTTTTGCGGTCCTTTTTGTAGAGTTTCGGACGAGCAGGTCTAAATGGGCCTTTCGATGGACCCGTTGGAATTTTAACTGAGTAAAAAGTACAGAAATTGTGGTTTTGAAATATAATTGTGTTGAAAAGCTCCTAATCAATTACATGAACTCCTAAAATTTGATTAAAACTTGTTTTGCAGTCCTTTTTGTAGAGGTTTCGGACGAGCGGGTCGAAATGGGCCTCTCAATGGACCCGTTGGAATTTTAACTGAGTGAAAAGTACAGAAATTGAGGTTTTGCAATATAATTGTGTTGTAAAGCTCCTAATCAATTACATGAACTCCTAATATTTGATTAAAACATTTTTTGAAGTCCTTTTTGTAGATGTTTCGGACGAGCGGGTCGAAATGGGCCTTTCAATGGACCCGTTGGAATTTTAAATGAGTAAAAAGTACAGAAATTGAGGTTTTGCAATATAATTGTGTTGAAAAGCTCCTAATCAATTATTTGAACTCCTAATATTTGAATAAAACATTTTTGCGGTCCTTTTTGTAAGAGGTTTCAGACGAGAAGGTCTAAATGGGCCTTTCAATGGACCCGTTGGAATTTTAACTGGGTAAAAAGTACAGATATTGAGGTTTTGCAATATAATTGTTTTGAAAAGCTCCTAATCAATTACTGAACTCCTAAAGTTTGATTAAAACTTGTTTTTGAGTCCTTTTTGTAGAGGTTTCGGACGAACGGGTCGAAGTGGGCCTTTCAATGGACCCGTTGGAATTTTAAATGAGTATAAAGTACAAAAATTGAGGTTTTGCAATATCATTGTGTTTAAAAGCTCGTAATCAATTATTTGAACTCCTAATATTCGAATAAAACATTTTTGCGGTCCTTTTTGTAGAGGTTTCGGACGAGCAGGTCTAAATGGGCCTTTCAATGGATCCGTTGGAATTTTAACTAGGTAAAAAGTACAGATATTGACGTTTTGCAATATAATTGTTTTGAAAAGCTCCTAATCAATTACATGAACTCCTAAAGTTTGATTAAAACTTGTTTTTCAGTCCTTTTTGTAGAGGTTTCGGACGAGCGGGTCTAAATGGGCCTTTCAATGGACCCGTTGGAATTTTAAATGAGTAAAAAGTACAGAAATTGAGGTTTTGCAATATAATTGTATTTAAAAGCTCCTAATCAATTATTTGAACTCCTAATATTTTAATAAAACATTTTTGCGGTCCTTTTTGTGGAGGTTTTGGACGAGTAGGTCCAAATGGGCCTTTCAATGGACCCGTTGGAATTTTAACTGGGTAAAAAGTACAGAAATTGAGGTTTTGCAATATAATTGTGTTGAAAAGCTCCTAATCAATTACATGAACTCTTAAAATTTGATTAATACATGTTTTGCAGTCCTATTTGTAGAGTTTTCGGATGAGCGGGTTGAAATGGGCCTTTCAATTGACCCGTTGGAATTTTAACTGAGTAAAAAGTACAGAAATTGAGGTTTTGCAATATAATTGTGTTGAAAAGCTCCTAATGAATTATTTGAACTCCTAATATTTTATTAAAACTTGTTTTGCAGTCCTTTTTGTAGAGGTTTCGGACGAGCGGGTCGAATTGGGCCTTTCAACGGACCCGTTGGTATTTTAACTGAGCAAAAAGTACAGAAATTGAGGTTTTGCAATATAATTGTGTTAAAAAGCTCCTAATCAATTATTTGAACTCCTAATATTTGAATAAAACATTTTTGCGGTCCTTTTTGTAGAGGTTTCGGACGAGCAGGTCTAAATTGGCCTTTCAATGGACCCGTTGGAATTTTTTTTTGAAGAAAAGGCCTCGTTAAAAACCCCTACTACTGTCCTTCAAGCAAAGCTAGAGGACCCTAAAAAGGGGAAAAGAGTGCCCAAATATTATTAATCAAGAAATATTTGTTACAAGATGATGGATACAATGGGGAATATCCAGATCAAATGACGTAGTAGTCATTGAGTGCAAAGAAAAAGAAGCCAACGTATGTGCTATTACATTTGCCTCTCGGCGTACAAAAGAAATGGAAGTAAAGTCGAAATCGTGAAGAGCAGCTTGTATCTGTAGAATGATAGGTCCCATAGTTGATAGATCCTGAGCAGGATTGTTGATCCTGTTTGCAAGAGAAGCGCAATCCGTTTCGATCATGATACGCTTCCATCCATGGGAACGGGCAAAGGTGAGACCGGCAAGGATGCTTTCTCCCTCACTGGTGATAGCGTCCTGGCGGCTACCGAGAGGGAAAGCGAGACCACCCACGACAGCTCCGGCAGGGTCACGAGCAACAACGCCGACGGCTGCTGCACGAGTTGAAGGGTTAAAAGCTCCATCCACATTAATTTTGAAAAAATTAGGTGGAGGAGAGCAGGAGGGATTAGAGATCATGGATGGAGATGGTTCTGTTGAGATTAAAGATTTACAAAATTCATCATGTAGGCTAATTGAATTAACAGCAATTAGCCATGAGGGTTGTAGATGGTGGTTGTGAACCCAATCATTAAGTCTGTTCCAAATGTTCCATAAAACGGTTAGGAAGAGACCGAATTTTTCAGAGGAAATTGTAGAAGCAGCTTCCTCTAACCATTGTAGGGACGAAGGGGCTTGACTCTTATAAAGAGATATAGGGATACCACTAATTTGCAAGGCTTCAGATGCCCCAGGGCAGTCACGAAGCGCATAGAGAATCGATTCCGAATGACAACCACAGATAGAACATGGTCCTAAATTAGGGGAAAAAGCTTGCATTTTAGAACCAACTGGTAGAGCATCCGAAGCCATACGCCAGCCAAAAGTTTTGACTTTGGGTAAAGCTTTTATCTTAGATAAAAATTTCCAAAACCGAGAAGGCGGCGAAGGTTGGGAAAAGGAGCGTTGTAAGAAAATGTATCCAGAACGAACCGAATAGATGCCTGAGTCATTGGGGGACCATAAAATAGAGTCCCTATGATCATTAATGATAGGGATACGCAGAATGGCATTCGCGTCAATTGGATTGAAATAGTTGTTCAATTTCACTATATCCCAGGCAGTTTGATTGCGGATCATGAAATCCCGACAACGGATATGAAATTCATCAGAAATTTCATAATCCCCAGTTAGCTCAATCGGGGAAGAATCACCCCAAATATCTTTGTGTATTCTGATATTACTGTTAATACCAGGGCGATGAAGAAAGCCAGGGAAAAGGCGCTGAAGGGCGTTGTATATACCTTGCCAGGCAAAAGAACCCCTACTAGGTTTCGGTGCATCCAGAATATTACCTGAAGGGAAATATTTTGATCGGTATATTTGTCCTAATAAGGAATCTGGTTCGCAGATTAGTTTCCAAATTTGCTTGCCCAGAAGGGCAATGTTGAAATCATGAAGGTCTTTGAAACCCATTCCACTAGCGGATTTGGGTAAACAAATCCGGTTCCACGGTAACATGTGCCAACCTTTTTTGTTGGATTTTCCGGTCCACCAGTATTGGCGGATTGATGTAGTCATGTCGTCAATGATATTGTGTGGTAGAAGATAGCAAGACATCACATATTGTGGGAGAGATTGTAATACAGCTTTGATAAAAATCTCTCTACCACTAAAGGATAGAAGGTGTTTGTCCCAGCTAGAGAGTCGATCATGTACTTTATCTCGAACAAAGCCTAAAGATTCAGTTTTATTTTTCCCTATGAGAAGCGGGATACCTAAGTATACTCCAGGGTTAGAAACTTCGCGTACTTGTAGAATACTATTAAGTATATTCCTTGTTGCAGACGGTGTACGTGGGTTGTAGAAGATTGTTGATTTCTCAAAGTTTATTGCTTGACCAGATGCATTAGCATATACTTGGAGAGCATTTTTCAGACGGGATGCTTCCGAATGATTGGTATTCATAAATACCATGCAATCATCTGCAAAAAGAAGGTGGTTAACTTTGGGCCCATGCTTACCAGCTCCTAGACCTGGAAGTATATTAGTTTGTTGAGCTGCCGCTAAGTAAGCCGAGAGACCCTGAGTACAGAAAAGGAAAAGAAAAGGGGATAGAGGGTCCCCCTGACGGAGACCACGTTGAGGTTGGAAGGTGGGTGAAAAGGAGTTGTTAATTTTAACTGAGAAGGAGACAGTAGATATACAACGCATTATAAGATCAATCCAGCTGGATGCAAAGCCCATGCGTGACATAATATTTGCCAGGAAAGACCATTCAACTCTATCGAAAGCTTTTTCCATATCCAGTTTGAGAGCAGCTCCTTGCGAGGATTTAGTTGCTCCAGCATTGATGTTGTGAATAATTTCATGTGCAACAAGGATATTATCAGAGATGTTGCGACCCTGGACAAAGGCAGCTTGATTGGGACTAATACAGAGAGGTATGGCCTGTTTCATTCTATTTAAAATTGTTTTGGCAACAATTTTGTAGAGAACGGTACATAGGCTAATTGGTCTGAGTTGTTTCATAGATGTTGGATCCTTATTTTTGGGAATTAGCACTAGAATGGTTTTGTTAACTAAGGACATATCTATCTTGCCATTTAAAAGATCCATACAAAAATTAAGGACATCTTCACCAACTGTGTCCCAATGTTGTCGAAAGAAACTACTTGGTAGACCATCGGCACCAGGAGCCTTCCTAGGGTCAATACTTTTAAAAGCATGTAGAATTTCCTCTCTATTGAACGGCTTGAGGAGACTTTCATTCATTGAAGAATTAATGGAGGGGTGGATTTTATCAAGAATAGTTTCCGAAAGTTTGGGATTGGAGGTAGTAAAAAGGTTTTTAAAATAATTCGAAGCGATATCCATAATTTCAGATTCCGAGGTGCACCAGTTGGAATTGGCATCAAAAAGTCCTATGATGGAATTTTTCTTATTACGATTAGAAGCTCTGGCATGGAAGAATTTGGTATTTTTGTCCCCTTGGGATAGCCAAAGTGTTCGAGATCTTTGGGCCCAATAAGCTTCTTGTTCCGTTAATAGTTTATTTAATTCCATTCTATAATTTAAATAAGTTTGTTTATTAGTAGCTGTCAAGGGGCGACAGAGAAGTTTGTTAATTTTTTTTGGTAAGGAATTTAATTCGTCCTGTTGATTTAAAGCGTTGTTGGTTTTGCCATTCCTCTAAGTATGTTCCTACCGCTTGGATTTTATTAATGGCCGTTCCGGGGGTGTCAGCCCAGGCCCTTTTGATAGTTTGTATGTTATCTTTATTATTAGCCCAACAATTTTCAAATTTGAAATTTTTGGGAATTTGAGGTTTACGTATGGTAGTTGGTTCATCAATTTCCATGAGAAGGAAACAGTGGTCAGATTTTGCGACGTATTCCGTATTTATTCGATAATTAGGGTAGAGATCTTTCCAAGCATAGTTAGCTACGAAACGGTCAAGTCTTTCATGAATTACAGGGGTTACAGGACCTACCTTTGTCCATGTAAACCATCCCGAGGTTGGTTTACAATCGAAAAGGTTATTTCGGATTAAACAGTTCCGGAAATTTTTGATATGGGATCTAGCTCTACGGGGACCCCCTTGTTTTTCTGAATCGGTTAAAATCTCATTAAGATCACCTCCAATAAGCCAAGGTTTATCTTTGGTGGACGAGTATAAGGAATCAATTAATTCCCACGTTTTATATTTTTGGCTAGTTTCTGAAAAACCATGCATTCCAGTAAAAAACATAGAGCTGTTATTATACATAATTTGAATGTGGATATGACGCAGCGAGTAGGAAATTAGATTTATATTAATATCATTTGCGGCGAATATAGAAATTCCGGAACACCCTTCCGAGGGGGAAATAGAAATAATGTCTAACATACCTAATGAAAGACATAAGCGGTTACATTCCGCATTATTCAACTTGGTTTCACATAGAAAGATAATATTAGGATTGGTACGTTGGACATAGGATTTGAGATGTTGAACCGTCGGGGATTGTCCAAGACCCTGACAGTTCCAGCATAGGATCTTCATTTTGCTCGGTGGGGCTGGGATTCAGCCGCCGCCGGAGAGTTTTTCGAGCTGCTCATCCCAGCTTTTGGAGTAGATCCTGATTGTTTGGATTTTTTCGGCGGGAGCGATACTTGAATTGGTGAGCGGCGTTTCATGCCTCGGTTATTTTGGGTCGTTATGGGGGCTAGTACAGGAGCTGGAACAGGAGCAGGCGCAGGGGCTGCATCATTTGGGTAAGTTTTAAGCAACCACTGATTAAATTCATTGAAAACGGATCAGTGGGTTTAGGAGGCTTACTCGAATCAGAGTCAAATTTTTTGATTTGTTCAGCAGTAGGGCTGGGAACACCATAGTCATCATTGGTTCCCCAATCATCATCTGAACCATCTTCCGGAATTGGGTAGATGGTATTCAAGGGTTGGGCCACAAGAGGAGCCTTTTGTTTCGGATCAGCAGGGGGATCATTGCTTGTATTAGGGCCATCTTCCATTGTCATATCGACATTTTGAGCTTCTTCAGTAACTTGTTCCGTGAATGAGGCGGAGTCGCCTTCATTTAGGGCACCTTGAAATTGAAATAAGAGTACTATTAAAGATTTGTAACTTTTTGTAATAGGAAAGATAAAAGAGTGACGTGATTTACCCAAGTTGTTCTGGTTGTTAGGGGGGCCTGTAGGATTGATCGGGATAGCTGGATTATTTGTAGGATTTGCTACAAAAAAATTAGGGAATGAGAAGTTTAAAATGGAATTTGATAAAAAAGAGTAAATAAAATCAGTTATAAAATTAAAGGTTGAAAGAAATATACCATTGACTGGAGGAATGTTTGAGTTCGGAATTTGTTCAACATTACGGATGCGCCCACGAATTCCAACTGGGCGGCGTCTAGGAGGAAGGTAACGGAGCCATTCTCCGTATTGCAGATTGTTAGGATTGAGAGAAGATCGGCTGGGGCAGTTTTCTAAGGTATGACTGATTATTCCACATCCTGGGCAGAGAGTTGGTAGTCGTTCATATTGAAGGCGACACATTATTGTGTTCTCACCAGATCCAATGAATACAAATCGAGTAACTGGTCTTGTTATGTTGAGAAAGATTTCAACACGGAGGAACTCCACCATATTCCCATCCACTTGGCGGGTATCCGTACGGAGAACATTGCCTACCATCGAGCCTAAGGCATGTCCAACCAGATGGGATCGCTCTATATCAGCAAAAAGAGAGTCAGGAAGGGAGAAGATTCTGATCCAGATTCGCATTGTGTTGAAGTTGTAGTCATTTAAGGATTTGGCTGGATCGTATTCAGTGACTGCAAGCCATTCATCCTTGTATAGCCAAGGACCTCGATTTAGAATTTCATAAACATTCTTAACTTCTTTAAACTTGATCTTGAGAAAGTTGTCATGTAACATTGAGAAAGAAACAACTTCATTAGGCTTCCAGATACCTTCAAAGGCAGTAATAACAGCAGAGATTTCTAATGGTTTGGAAGATATGAAGCGACCAACGATGAATAGTTTCGGATCCTCCTTGATAAACTCAAAATCAGGAGTATAGAGTAATTTGGTTTCTTCACTGGTGAGACTGATCGAGTTGAGTTGGGGGATGGATGAGGAGGAAGCCATTGTGGTAATACGAGAGTATGAAGAAGGCAAATGTATAGTAAGTTGTGGTAGCTTGGGAGAATTGAGATATGAATATATAGTGAGAGATTGAATTGTAAAGGTGTGGAATTTATGGAAAGTAGGATAATAGAAGGGAATCTGGGAGAATGACGATTGTGATTGATAAGATTTCCGGAAAATAGCAGATGTAATAAATGAATTACTTTCCTGAATTGTGAAGGAAAATACAATTAGTAAAAAAGTAATGGGAGTTATTAAAGAAAGGAAAGTTGTAGATTTAAAAAAATTATGGAAATTATTTAATGGTAATAATAAGGGGATTTGATTAATAAATTGAATGTATAAAGTAATTGAATGATGAAATAATAAAAAGAAATTTTTTGTGAGAGTAAAGCTTTTAAAAATTAGATATTGGAAGCTTGAAAAATTAGATGGAAGGACTATTGAAGGGGGATTTATTTTGTAACGGCTGAAGGAAAGATTCAGTAATTTTGTGGATGTTACTAAGTTAGGAGCGTGAATTAAGTAAAATGATATAGATAAGAAATTTGAGAGAAGTAAACATAGTAATAATAGCGAAAAGTTAATGGGCTTTTTGACTATATTTAAATTTAGTTTGAAATGGTATTTATTAGGAATTAAAGAAACAATATAAAAGGGGAAAGTTGAATTTGATATAATTAAAAGAAATTGGAATTTGGAAAACCTAAAAAGATTAATAGAATTTATTAAAGAGGGGTAGATAATGAGGTAATTCGGAGATTTTGAGCAAGGTTGAAAAGGATATTCGTGGGAGAGATTAGGAACTATATTTTGAGAAAACAGGGTGAATAAAATTGAGAATACCTTAAAGTTGAATTGAAGTTCGAGTACAAGAATCCTTACGGAAAGGATTTGGACAGAATCCCAAAAGTGGGCTTGTGAAAATTCACCTAATAAGGTGTAGAGGAGAGGGGTATTAAACGAACATAACAGGAAATCAATATCACTTACAGAGCAGCACACATATAGCAAGTAATTTAAACCATACATAGCAATAATGATATAAACTAGAAAGCAATTAAAAGCATAGAAGAAATAAAAGGAGAGCAGAAAAGGAAAACAGGGGAAATTAATTACAGACCCAGGGGAAGGAAGAAACGGGGATAAGAAACTTAAGACAAACCAAACGAGCAAAAAAATATAGGGGGATAAAAAATAACATGAAAATTAAGCATATTAAGGTGAAGATGTAACCCAGCAGGAGAAGGGGGTATCCGGTTTCCCTTTAATTTCCGTAGAATGGCTTGTAATAAAGCCTCCGGTGATGAATCAAAGAAAGGCCCTTCAAAGAGAAGAACAATAAGAAAACAATCATAATAAATAACAAGAAAACAAATGATAAAATTAGAGATACACAAGAACCTAGTATTCAAAAATAAAACATGCAAAGCTATAATGGATTTTAAGTTTGAAAAAGAGTGATTAACTTGAGAATTATTGGAATAAAAAGCCATAATGAAATTTATTGAGGTTTGTAGCAATAATTCAGTTCTAATATTAGAAAATTGACCATTGCTTATGCTGATGAACATAGAATACAAATACTGAATATGAATAAAATTCAAGAAAAGAAGGCCTATGAAAAGATGAGCATTACACAAATCAATCCGATAGTTTACTAGGGTAATATTGACCACTGTAAAAGGATTAGTTAAGTCGTTCCTAGTTATACATTGTAAGTTGTGAGTCAGCATGAAGAAAATTCCGATAAGTATATTACAAACCATAACATAAAAGTAGTGTAGGAAAGAACCATGATGAGAGTAGATTTTATTAGGTGCTAAGAAATTGTGAAACTTGTAACCATTAAACCAAAGAGTGTAATTAGATGGATGAACAAGAGCATTAAAACCACAGTAAAGATAGTAAAAAGAGATGAATGTAGAGAATATTTTATTGCAATAATAGTTTAGATCATGTGTTCCCATAAGATGGGCTTGTTGTATATTCCCTTTAGGGGCTTGAATAAGATATAAAGTAATAGATAGTTTATAAGACCGAGAAATTATCAAAGATGAATATGAGAAAACAATAAATGCAATATTGAGGAGCGACAGAGGATAAACACTAAAAAAAATTAAACGTGTAATGACAATTGAATATAAATAGTTTAGGAAGAGATAGAAAACTCTTAACCTATATAACCAGCGTAAAGAAGGGGTATTAATCAACAGATGAGATGTTAAGTCAGACAAAGGAGGACAG
The DNA here is from genome assembly GCA_958450335.1 of Hibiscus tridactylites. Taxonomy (NCBI): domain Eukaryota; kingdom Viridiplantae; phylum Streptophyta; class Magnoliopsida; order Malvales; family Malvaceae; genus Hibiscus; species Hibiscus tridactylites. The sequence continues at coordinate 49,366,591 of OY288265.1, read as the reverse complement.
ACAGTAAAACTAAAGGTGAGCCAGAGGGTGACATACCAATAGTTTTGATATAAGGAAACAGAAAAGACCTCCCTTTTGGAAAGGAAAGATAGGCTAATCTGGAAATAGGAGAAAAAAAGGATTAATAAAGAATTATAAATCAAATATAAAATGAAATTAGAAAAAGGGGGAGAAGAAAACCCTCGCCGACGATGGAATAACAATCGTAGCCACCACCCTAACAGATGGAAAAGCAACAACGAGGTTTGCAGATTAGCAAAACCTAAGGTGCCTGAGATAGAGATCCAAACAAGGAAATTAGAAGAATAAAAGATAAATAAAAACCGAAAATAAAAAATATAAGAAAGCCTTAAATCACAGAAAGGTTTGCGGCGGTGGACGGTGGTCTCCAAAAAAGGCCACATAAAAGCTTGCAGATCGACCAAAACCAGCAAGATGACAAACAACCAGTCGATAGGAATGGCGAAAACCATCAAGATCTTTGATCTGCCAAAAAAAGGAAGGATTGTTAATAGGAAAGAAAAAAGAATATGGAGGAAACGAGAAATAAAAACAGATAAAAAAGAGGGAAGGAGTAAAATTCTGAGATATGTCAAGCCGATGGGGAAAACGATCTGCATGCAGAGAGCCTTTTGCAGACGGCTTGGGGAGGACTGAAAGCCACAAACGGAGACGAACGAAGGATAGATCCTCAAAGGAAAAAAGAACAACGGATTAGAAAATAACAATATATATAAAGAAACAAGAAAAAAGAAAGGGAAAAGGATGATCCGACCTAACGGCTTTGGCGATTTCCCTTTAAAGCTGATCGGAAATGGAAGATAGAGAGTCAACAGATCTTGAAATCCAGATCTGGATATGCGAAGGAGGAGGCTAAAGATACAACCCAGATCTGAGGTTTTCTGAGCAGGCTTCAACAAAGAACGACCCCGGCGGCGGAGAAAACCCTCAAAAATGGAAATAAATCTACAGATCCAGATATAAGAAACAAAGAGTGACCATAAAACAAAATAATAGGGTAGATGCCAAAAAGATGTAAACCGGGGAAAGATAGTAAAAAACAGAAAAGAAAATAAACAATCTAAAATCGGTGGTTGAGATGAGAGAGAAAAAACCATTGGGATTCCCATCCCGATTCCCAAGGAGATAAGGGAAAACGTGATGATAAAAATCTGATAACAAATATGAGATAGAGATAAAGAGTAAAACAAACTTATGCAAATAAAATTGAAAAAAGTAAAAGGCTGGGATGAGATGACTCCCTGAATATTCTTCCCGCATTCCAAGGGTTGGCTGAAAACTTGGATACACGGCAGAGACAAAAATGCCGAAAGGGGGAGGGGAAATGGTGGAAAAAAAGAACCCACCATGAAAACCGGCACAAGCAAGAACCAAGAAAACCCAGAGAAAATTGAGAGAGAAAAGAGAGCCATCCCACCCCACCCGTTACCCGTTGAAACCCGTTGGAATTTTAACTGACTAAAAAGTACAGAAATTGAGGTTTTGCAATATAATTGTGGTGAAAAGCTCCTAATCAGTTACATGAACTCCTAAAATTTGATTAAAACTTGATTTGCAGTCCTTTTTGTAGAGGTTTCGGACGAGCGGGTCGAAATGGGCCTTTCAATGGACCCGTTGGAATTTTAAATGAGTAAAAAGTACATAAATTGAGGTTTTCCAATATAATTGTGTTGAAAAGCTCCTAATCAATTACATGAACTCCTAAAATTTGATTAAAACTTGATTTGCAGTCCTTTTTGTAGAGGTTTCGGACGAGCGGGTCTAAATTGGCCTTTCAATGGACCCGTTGGAATTTTAAATGAGTAAAAAGTACATAAATTGAGGTTTTCCAATATAATTGTGTTGAAAAGCTCCTAATCAATTACATGAACTCCTAAAATTTGATTAAAACTTGTTTTGCAGTCCTTTTTGTAGAGGTTTCGGACGCGCGGGTTGAAATGGGCCTTTTAATTGACCCATTGGAACTTTAACTGAGTAAAAAGTACATATATTGAGGTTTTGCAATATAATTGTGTTGAAAAGCTCCTAATCAATTATTTGAACTCCTAATATTTGAATAAAACCTTTTTGCTGAACATTTTATAGAGGTTTCGGACGAGCAGGTCTAAATGGGCCTTTTAATGGACCCGTTGGAATTTTAAATGAGTAAAAAGTACAGAAATTGAGGTTTTGCAATATAATTGTGTTGAAAAGCTCCTAACCAATTACATGAACTCCTAAAATTTGATTAAAACTTGTTTTGCAGTCCTTTTGGTAGAGGTTTCGGACGAGCGGGTCGAAATGGGCCTTTCAATGGACCCGTTGGAATTTTAACTGAGTAAAAAGTACAGAAATTGAGGTTTTGCAATATAATTGTGTTGAAAAGCTCCTAATCAATTACATGAACTCCTCAAATTTGATTAAAACTTGTTGTGCAGTCCTTTTTGTAGAGGTTACGGAAGAGCGGGTCGAAATGGGCCTTTCAATGGACCCGTTGGAATTTTAAATGAGTAAAAAGTACAGAAATTGAGGTTTTGCAATATAATTTTGTTGAAAATCTCCTAATCAATTACATGAACTCCTAAAATTTGATTAAAACTTATTTTGCAGTCCTTTTTGTAGAGGTTTAGGATGAGCGGGTCAAAATGGGCCTTTCAATGGACCCGTTGGAATTTTAAATGAGTAAAAAGTACAGAAATTGAGGTTTTGCAATATAATTGTGTTTAAAAGCTCCTAATCAATTATTTGAACTCCAAATATTTGAATAAAACATTTTTGCGGTCCTTTTTATAGAGGTTTCGGACGAGCAGGTCTAAATGGGCCTTTAAATGGACCCGTTGGAATTTTAACTGGGTAAAAAGTACAAATATTGAGGTTTTGCAATATAATTGTTTTGAAAAGCTCCTAATCAATTACATGAACTCCTAAAGTTTGATTAAAACTTGTTTTTCAGTCCTTTTTGTAGAGGTTTCGGACGAGCGGGTCTAAATGGGCCTTTCAATGGACCCGTTGGAATTTTAAATGAGTAAAAAGTACAGAAATTGAGGTTTTGCAATATAATTTTTTTAAAAGTTCCTAATCAATTATTTGAACTCCTAATATTTTAATAAAACATTTTTGCGGTCCTTTTTGTAGAGGTTTCGGATGAGTAGGTATAAATGGGCCTTTCAATGGACCCGTTGGAATTTTAACTGAGTAAAAAGTATAGAAATTGAGGTTTTGCAATATAATTGCGTTGAAAAGCTCCTAATAAATTACATGAACTCCTAAAATTTGATTAAAACATGTTTTGTAGTCCTATTTGTAGAGTTTTCGGACGAGCGGGTTGGAATGGGCCTCTCAATTGACCCGTTGGAATTTTAACTGAGTAAAAAGTACAGAAATTGAGGTTTTGCAATATAATTGTGTTGAAAAGCTCCTAATGAATTATTTGAACTCCTAATATTTTATTAAAACTTGTTTTGCAATCCTTTTTGTAGAGGTTTCGGACGAGCGGGTCAAATTGGGCCTTTCAACGGACCCGTCGGAATTTTAACTGAGCAAAAAGTACAGAAATTGAGGTTTTGCAATATAATTGTGTTGAAAAGCTCCTAATCAATTATTTGAACTCCTAATATTTGAATAAAACATTTTTGCGGTCCTTTTTGTAGAGGTTTCGGACGACCAGGTCTAAATTGGCCTTTCAATGTACCCGTTGGAATTTTAACTAACTAAAAAGCACAGAAATTGAGGTTTTGCAATATAATTGTGTTGAAAAGCTCCTAATCAATTACATGAACTCCTAAAATTTGATTAAAACTTGATTTGCAGTCCTTTTTGTAGAGGTTTCGGACGATCGGGTCGAAATGGGCCTTTCAATGGACCCGTTGGAATTTTAAATGAGTAAAAAGTACAGAAATTGAGGTTCTGCAATATAATTGTGTTGAAAAGCTCCAAATCAATTACATGAACTCCTAAAATTTGATTAAAACGTTTTTTGCAGTCCTTTTTGTAGATGTTTCGGACGAGCGGGTCGAAATGGGCCTTTCAATGGACCCGTTGGAATTTTAAATGAGTAAAAAGTACAGAAGTTGAGGTTTTGCAATATAATTGTCTTTAAAAGCTCCTAATAAATTATTTGAACTCCTAATATTTGAATAAAACATTTTTGCGGTCCTTTCTGTAGAGGTTTCGGACGAGCAGGTCTAAATGACCCTTTCGATGGACCCGTTGGAATTTTCACTGAGTAAAAAGTGCAGAAATTGATGTTTTGCAATATAATTGTGTTGAAAAGCTCCTAATCAATTACATGAACTCCTAAAATTCGATTAAAACTTGTTTTGCATTCCTTTTTGTAAAGGTTTCGGACGAGCGGGTCTAAATTGGCCTTTCAATGGACCCGTTGGAATTTTAACTGAGTAAAAAGTACAAAAATTGAGGTTTTGCAATATAATTGTGTTTAAAAGCTCCTAATCAATTATTTGAACTCCTAATATTTGAATAAAACGTTTTTGCGGTCCTTTTTGTAGAGGTTTCGGACGAGCAGGTCTAAATGGGCCTTTCAATGGACCCGTTGGAATTTTAACTGGGTAAAAAGTACAGATATTGAGGTTTTGCAATATAATTGTGTTGAAATGCTCCTAATCAATTATTTGAACTCCTAATATTTGAATAAAACATTTTTGCGATCCTTTTTGTAGAGGTTTCGGATGAGCAGGTCTTAATGGGCCTTTCAATGGACCCGTTGGAATTTTAACTGAGTAAAAAGTACAAAAATTGAGGTTTTGCAATATAATTGTGTTGAAAATCTCCTAATCAATTACATGAACTCCTAAAATTTGATTAAAACTTGTTTTGCAGTCCTTTTTGTAGAGGTTTCGGCCGAGCGAGTCGAAATGGGCCTTTCAATGGACCCGTTGGAATTTTAAATGAGTAAAAAGTACAGAAATTGAGGTTTTGCAATATAATTGTGTTTAAAAGCTCCTAATCAATTATTTGAACTCCTAATATTTGATTAAAACTTGTTTTGCAGTCCTTTTTGTAGAGGTTTCGGACGAGCGGGTCAAATTGGGCCTTTCAACGGACCCGTTGGAATTTTAATTGAGCAAAAAGTACAGAAATTGAGGTTTTGCAATATAATTGTGTTGAAAAGCTCCTAATCAATTATTTGAACTCCTAATATTTGAATAAAACATTTTTGCGGTCCTTTTTGTAGAGGTTTCGGACTAGCAGGTCTAAATTGGCCTTTCAATGGACCCGTTGGAATTTTAACTGAGTAAAAAGTACAGAAATTGAGGTTTTGCAATATAATTGTGTTGAAAAGCTCCTAATCAATTACATGAACTCCTAAAATTTGATTAAAACTTGTTTTGCAGTCCTTTTTGTAGAGGTTTCGGACGAGCGGGTCGAAATGGGCCTTTCAATGGACCCGTTGGAATTTTAAATGAGAAAAAAGTACAGAAATTGAGGTTTTGCAATATAATTGTGTTGAAAAGCTCCTAATAAATTACATGAACTCCTAAAATTTGATTAAAACATGTTTTGTAGTCCTATTTGTAGAGTTTTCGGATGAGCGGGTTGGAATGGGCCTCTCAATTGACCCGTTGGAATTTTAACTGAGTAAAAAGTACAGAAATTGAGGTTTTGCAATATAATTGTGTTGAAAAGCTCCTAATGAATTATTTGAACTCCTAATATTTTATTAAAACTTGTTTTGCAGTCCTTTTTGTAGAGGTTTCGGACGAGCGGGTCGAATTGGGCCTTTCAACGGACCCGTCGGAATTTTAACTGAGCAAAAAGTACAGAAATTGAGGTTTTGCAATATAATTGTGTTGAAAAGCTCCTAATCAATTATTTGAACTCCTAATATTTGAATAAAACATTTTTGCGGTCCTTTTTGTAGAGGTTTCGGACGACCAGGTCTAAATTGGCCTTTCAATGTACCCGTTGGAATTTTAACTAACTAAAAAGCACAGAAATTGAGGTTTTGCAATATAATTGTGTTGAAAAGCTCCTAATCAATTACATGAACTCCTAAAATTTGATTAAAACTTGATTTGCAGTCCTTTTTGTAGAGGTTTCGGACGATCGGGTCGAAATGGGCCTTTCAATGGACCCGTTGGAATTTTAAATGAGTAAAAAGTACAGAAATTGAGGTTCTGCAATATAATTGTGTTGAAAAGCTCCAAATCAATTACATGAACTCCTAAAATTTGATTAAAACGTTTTTTGCAGTCCTTTTTGTAGATGTTTCGGACGAGCGGGTCGAAATGGGCCTTTCAATGGACCCGTTGGAATTTTAAATGAGTAAAAAGTACAGAAGTTGAGGTTTTTCAATATAATTGTCTTTAAAAGCTCCTAATAAATTATTTGAACTCCTAATATTTGAATAAAACATTTTTGCGGTCCTTTCTGTAGAGGTTTCGGACGAGCAGGTCTAAATGACCCTTTCGATGGACCCGTTGGAATTTTCACTGAGTAAAAAGTGCAGAAATTGATGTTTTGCAATATAATTGTGTTGAAAAGCTCCTAATCAATTACATGAACTCCTAAAATTCGATTAAAACTTGTTTTGCATTCCTTTTTGTAAAGGTTTCGGACGAGCGGGTCTAAATTGGCCTTTCAATGGACCCGTTGGAATTTTAACTGAGTAAAAAGTACAAAAATTGAGGTTTTGCAATATAATTGTGTTTAAAAGCTCCTAATCAATTATTTGAACTCCTAATATTTGAATAAAACATTTTTGCGGTCCTTTTTGTAGAGGTTTCGGACGAGCAGGTCTAAATGGGCCTTTCAATGGACCCGTTGGAATTTTAACTGGGTAAAAAGTACAGATATTGAGGTTTTGCAATATAATTGTGTTGAAATGCTCCTAATCAATTATTTGAACTCCTAATATTTGAATAAAACATTTTTGCGATCCTTTTTGTAGAGGTTTCGGATGAGCAGGTCTTAATGGGCCTTTCAATGGACCCGTTGGAATTTTAACTGAGTAAAAAGTACAAAAATTGAGGTTTTGCAATATAATTGTGTTGAAAATCTCCTAATCAATTACATGAACTCCTAAAATTTGATTAAAACTTGTTTTGCAGTCCTTTTTGTAGAGGTTTCGGCCGAGCGGGTCGAAATGGGCCTTTCAATGGACCCGTTGGAATTTTAAATGAGTAAAAAGTACAGAAATTGAGGTTTTGCAATATAATTGTGTTTAAAAGCTCCTAATCAATTATTTGAACTCCTAATATTTGATTAAAACTTGTTTTGCAGTCCTTTTTGTAGAGGTTTCGGACGAGCGGGTCAAATTGGGCCTTTCAACGGACCCGTTGGAATTTTAATTGAGCAAAAAGTACAGAAATTGAGGTTTTGCAATATAATTGTGTTGAAAAGCTCCTAATCAATTATTTGAACCCCTAATATTTGAATAAAACATTTTTGCGGTCCTTTTTGTAGAGGTTTCGGACTAGCAGGTCTAAATTGGCCTTTCAATGGACCCGTTGGAATTTTAACTGAGTAAAAAGTACAGAAATTGAGGTTTTGCAATATAATTGTGTTGAAAAGCTCCTAATCAATTACATGAACTCCTAAAATTTGATTAAAACTTGTTTTGCAGTCCTTTTTGTAGAGGTTTCGGACGAGCGGGTCGAAATGGGCCTTTCAATGGACCCGTTGGAATTTTAAATGAGAAAAAAGTACAGAAATTGAGGTTTTGCAATATAATTGTGTTGAAAAGCTCCTAATCAATTACATGAACTCCTAAAATTTGATTAAAATTTTTTTTGCAGTCCTTTTTGTAGATGTTTCGGACGAGCGGGTCGAAATGGGCCTTTCAATGGACCCGTTGGAATTTTAAATGAGTAAAAAGTACAGAAATTGAGGTTTTGCAATATAATTGTCTTTAAAAGGTCCTAATAAATTATTTGAACTCCTAATATTTGAATAAAACATTTTTGCGGTCCTTTTTGTAGAGGTTTCGGACGAGCTGGTCTAAATGGCCCTTTCGATGGACCCGTTGGAATTTTAACTGAGTAAAAAGTGCAGAAATTGATGTTTTGCAATATAATTGTGTTGAAAAGCTCCTAATCAATTACATGAACTCCTAAAATTTGATTAAAACTTGTTTTGCAGTCCTTTTTGTAGAGGTTTCGGACGAGCGGGTCTAAATTGGCCTTTCAATGGACCCGTTGGAATTTTAACTTAGTAAAAAGTACAAAAATTGAGGTTTTGCAATATAATTGTGTTTAAAAGCTCCTAATCAATTATTTGAACTCCTAATATTTGAATAAAACTTTTTTGCAGTCCTTTTTGTAGAGGTTTCGGACGAGCGGGTCTAAATTGGCCTTTCAATGGAACCGTTGGAATTTTAACTGAGTAAAAAGTACATAAATTGAGGTTTTGCAATATAATTGTGTTGAAAATCTCCTAATCATTTGTTTGAACTCCTAATATTTGAATAAAACATTTTTGTGGTCCTTTTTGTACAGGTTTCGGACGAGCAGGTCTAAATGGGCCTTTCAATGGACCCGTTGGAATTTTAAATGAGTAAAAAGTACATAAATTGAGGTTTTCCAATATAATTGTGTTGAAAAGCTCCTAATCAATTACATGAACTCCTAAAATTTGATTAAAACTTGTTTTGCAGTCCTTTTTGTAGAGGTTTCGGACGCGCGGGTTGAAATGGGCCTTTTAATTGACCCATTGGAACTTTAACTGAGTAAAAAGTACATATATTGAGGTTTTGCAATATAATTGTGTTGAAAAGCTCCTAATCAATTATTTGAACTCCTAATATTTGAATAAAACCTTTTTGCTGAACATTTTATAGAGGTTTCGGACGAGCAGGTCTAAATGGGCCTTTTAATGGACCCGTTGGAATTTTAAATGAGTAAAAAGTACAGAAATTGAGGTTTTGCAATATAATTGTGTTGAAAAGCTCCTAACCAATTACATGAACTCCTAAAATTTGATTAAAACTTGTTTTGCAGTCCTTTTGGTAGAGGTTTCGGACGAGCGGGTCGAAATGGGCCTTTCAATGGACCCGTTGGAATTTTAACTGAGTAAAAAGTACAGAAATTGAGGTTTTGCAATATAATTGTGTTGAAAAGCTCCTAATCAATTACATGAACTCCTCAAATTTGATTAAAACTTGTTGTGCAGTCCTTTTTGTAGAGGTTACGGAAGAGCGGGTCGAAATGGGCCTTTCAATGGACCCGTTGGAATTTTAAATGAGTAAAAAGTACAGAAATTGAGGTTTTGCAATATAATTGTGTTGAAAAGCTCCTAATCAATTAAATGAACTCCTAAAATTTGATTAAAACTTGTTTTGCAGTCCTTTTTGTAGAGGTTTCGGACCATCGGGTCGAAATGGGCCTTTCAATGGACCCGTTGGAATTTTAAATGAGTAAAAAGTACAGAAATTGACGTTTTGCAATATAATTGTGTTGAGAAGCTTTTAATCAATTATTTGAACTCCTAATATATGAATAAAACATTTTTGCGGTCCTTTTTGTAGAGGTTTCGGACGAGCAGGTCTAAATGGGCCTTTCAATGGACCCGTTGGAATTTTAACTGAGTAAAAAGTAAAAAATTGAGGTTTTGCAATATAATTGTGTTGAAAAGCTCCTAATCAATTACATGAACTCCTAAAATTTGATTAAAACTTGTTTTGCATTCCTTTTTGTAGAGGTTTCGGACGAGCGGGTCGAAATGGGCCTTTCAATGGACTCCTTGGATTTTTTTTTGAAGAAAGCGGGCCTCGTTAAGAACCCCTACTAAAATCCCCAGGCACAAGGCTTGGAGAAACCTAAAAGGGGAAAAGAGTACCCAGAATATATTATTAAAACAAGGTTAGACCTCGCAAAGTACAGCGTTTTTAATACAATCAGGATACATAGATCCAAAAGACATAGAAGACATGGATCTAAGGGCATGGGTAGCCAACGTATGAGCTACAATATTAGCCTCACGGCAAACATATTGAACATGTGCTACAGAAAAATCCTGCAAAGCAGTATGAGCCTGCAGAATCGTCGGACCCATAGGAGAAAGATCTGGCCCAAGAGAGTTGATCCTGTTCGCTAGAGATGCACAGTCTGTCTCGAAGATTAAATGGCCTCATCCCTGGGATAGGGCAAAAGTAATACCTGCAAGAAGACCTCTCCCTTCAGATAGATAGCATCAGAACAATTGCCTAGCGGAAAAGCCAGGCCACCAACAACCGTCCCTGTGTCATCACGAGCGACAACTCCAACCGCCGATGCACGAGTGGAAGGGTCAAAAGCCCCATCCACATTAACTTTAATAAATCCACGAGGGGGATGCCTCCAGTGAGAAGGAGGAGTTAATGACAAGGGGATGGAAGATGTAGATGAGGATAGAGAATAAGAGTAGTCACGATGAAGACTAATAGAGTTGACAGCAATTAGCCATGGGGGTTGAAGATGTTTATTATGGATCCAGTCGTTACGCCTGTTCCAGATGTTCCAAAGGGTAGTCAAGAAAAGCCCAAAAAGATCAGGAGAAAGAAGGGAAGCACCTTCCTCAAGCCATTGGAGGCTAGTGGAAGCAGAGCTATTGATAAAAGAAGATGGTAGACCAATCAATTTAAGGGTCTCCGAAGCACCAGAGCAATCTCGGAGAGCATGGAGAATCAACTCTGTACCAGAATTACAAACGGGGCAGGGACCGGAGTCTGGAGCAAAAGTCTGAAGACGAACCCCAACAGGTAGGGCCTCTGACCCCAGACGCCAACAAAAAGTTTTGACCTTCGGTAAAACCTTAAGCTTGGAAAGGAAATTGCATATACGTGGGGGACGAAGTCTTGGCTCAGGGGGGCGTTGTAGGAAGAGGTAGCCAGATCTGACAGAATAAATACCAGAATCGTTAGGGCTCCAGAGGATGGAGTCTCGAGTGTCATTGATGATAGGAACAGAAAGAATGGAATCGGCATCATCCGTAGTAAAGTATGCACAAATTTTGATAGGATCCCAAGATGCTTGGTTTCGCAGCATAAAGTCACGACAACGAATGTGGACTTCCTCAGATAGCTCATAGTCCCCGTAGAGATGAATAGACGAAGAGCCTCCCCAGTTATCATGATGGATACGTATGTTACTATTAATATCAGGCCGATAGAGGAAACCACCAAAAAGGTGTTGCATAGCATTATAAAGACCTTGCCAGGCAAACGATCCTCGAGAAGGTCGAGAGGCATTAAGAATGTTTCATGATGGAAAGTATTTGAATTTATAGATTTGTCCCAAGAGGGAGTCAGGTTCGCAAATAAGACGCCATAGTTGTTTGCCAAGAAGTGCAATGTTAAAGTTGTTGAGGTCCCGGAAACCCATACCGCCAACATATTTAGGAAAACACACCTGATCCCACAGGAGCATATGCCAACCTTTCTTGTTGGTTTTCCCAGACCACCAATATCGTCGAATGGCAGATGTCATATCATCAATAATATTTTGGGGTAATAAATAACAGGACATAACATATTGGTGTAGAGATTGTAAAACGGCTTTAATAAAAATTTCCCTACCACTGAAGGAAAGAAGTTGTTTGTCCTAGTTGGATAATCTATCGTGAACTTTATCGCATATAAACCCTAAAGCGAGGGTCTTATTTTTACCAATAAGAAGAGGTACCCCAAGATAGACACCATGGTTGGAAACCTCACGTACTTTAAGATAGGAGTTAATAGTTTGACGAGTCAAAGTAGGAGTACGTGGATTGTAAAAGATAGTAGACTTATCAAAGTTAACAGCTTGCCCAGAGGCAGAAGCATAAGTCTGGAGGGCCAGCTTAAGGTGTGCAGCTTCATCGGGTTTCGAATTAAGGAAAACTATACAATCATCAGCAAATAGGAGGTGGTTAACCTTGGGACCATGCTTACAAGCCCCTAATCCTGGAAGTAGGCCTTGTTGTTTAGCATCGGCCAAGAAAGCTGAAAGCCCTTGGGTACAAAAAAGGAAAAGAAATGGAGATAAAGGGTCTCCTTGGCGGAGACCGCTTTGAGGTCGAAACAAAGGGGAAAACGAATTGTTGACCTTAACCGTAAAGGAAACTAAAGAAATACATCTCATGATAAGAGATACCCATGATGAGGCAAAACCCATACGGTTCATAACATTTTCGAGGAATGACCACTCAACCCTGTCAAAGGCCTTTTCCATATCAAGTTTAAGGGCATCTCCATGAGAAGACTTAGATGTATCGGTATTAATTGAGTGGATTATTTCGTGGGTAATAAGAATGTTATCTGTGATATTACGTCCATGAACGAAAGCAGCTTGATTGTAACTGATACAGAATGGAATGGTGTGTTTCATACGATTAACTAAAACTTTAGCAATGATTTTGTAGATTACAGTGGAGAGACTAATGGGCCTTAGATGCCTCATAGTAGTGGGGTCCTTGATCTTAGGTATAAGGACCAAAATAGTTTGGTTAACCGAAGCCATATCAGCTGACCCTTTAAGGAGATTAAGGCAGAGTGTGATGATATCTGGCCCAACAGTATCCCAATGTTGACGAAAGAATCCACTTGGTAAACCATCGATACCAGGGGCTTTCCTAGGATCGATGTCTCGAAAAGAGGTGATAATTTCTTCTGGAGTGAATTCCTTGGAAAGGGACTCATTCATAGCAGTCGTAATGGTAGGAGTGATTTTTGAAAGAATTTGTTCAGAGAAGTGTGGGTTGGAGGAAGTAAAAAGATTGTGGAAATATGAGGAAGCGATTTTCATAAGGTCGGTATCATCAGTGCACCAAACGTTGTTGGAGTCAAAAAGACCAGAGATTGTGTTCTTTTTCTTCCTACTAGAAGCTCGGGCATGAAAGAAACGTGTATTTTTATCCCCTTGGGAAAGCCATAGGTTGCGAGAACGTTGTGCCCAATATGCTTCTTGCACCTCAAGAAGTTTATGGAGCTCAGATTTGGCAGAGATATATCTTTTTTTCGCAAGAAGCTGAAAGAGGTCGTTGTAAAAGTTTATTAATTTTTTTAGTGAGAAAGTTGATACGACCATTGGTCTTAAATCTTTGTTGGGATTGCCAGTCTCCTAGGTAGGAGCCAATGGCTTTAATTTTATCCAAAGTATTACCTTTGGTGGATGACCAAGTTTGTTTTACAAGAGAAATGCCTTCATCATTGGAAGCCCAGCAATTTTCGAATCTGAACTTGGTTGATGGGGGACGGTGATTTGTTAGAGAAGGCGGCTTCGTATTCAATAGAAGAAAACAGTGATCTGATTTAGCCCAAAGTTTGAGGTGATGTTATAATTGGGATAGTTAACTTTCCATGTCATATTCCCTATGAAACTATCTAATCTCTCAAATAAAGTAGGGGTTTTGGGCCCGTTTTGGACCAGGTGAACCAACCCGTTGTAGGTTTGCAATCAAAAAGGTTATTACGGGAAAGACAATGGCAAAAATTATTAATTTGAGATCTAGGCCGTCGGCAGCCTCCTTGTTTTTCATTATCAGATAGGATTTCGTTAAAGTCACCACCGATAAGCCAAGGTTGACCATCATTATTATTGAGTGAATCAATTAAATCCCAAGTTTTAGGTTTGTTACATGTTTCAGAAAAACCATGAATACCAGTGAAATAAAACGAAGAATAATTGCAATTAACATAAGTATGAATAAAACGATCCGAATAAGCAAGCATATCAATATTATAATTATTCAATGTAAATAAAGCATGTCCAGAGCATTTATCAGAAAAATCCACAGAAAAAGCTAGGGCCATCCCTAGCAAAGAACCAAGACGGCTATAAGCCGTATTTTTAAGTTTAGTTTCGCATAAAAAAGTAAATCAGGTTTATGGAGTTGAACGTAATGCTGGAGATGTTGAATTGCCTGGACCTTCCCGAGACCCTGACAGTTCCAACATAAGATGATCATTTCCCTCGGCGGGGCTGTGCATCAGCCGCCACCGGAGAGTTTTTACCGCTGCTCATCCCAGCTTTCAAGGTAGGAGAAGGAGAGGGCCTAGACTTTTTGGGCTGAAGGACCACATGGATGGGGGAGCGTCTCTTGGTACCGCGGTTAGGAGGAATGGGGATAGGGGCCGGAGCAGAAGCTGCAACATTGGGATAATGCTTAAGTAGCCATGAGTCAAAATCATCAAAAAATGAGATACCGGTTTGGAGGAATGGCTTACTGAGTTGTTCATCTAGTTTCCTCACTTGTTGAGCGGTAGGGTTTGGCACACCATCATCTTGGCCATCCAGATCGATTTGAACAGGGTAAATGGTATTCAGGGGTTGAGGAGAAATGACTCTTGAAGGCATTGGCGCTCTTGGAGGTTGCTGGGGATCTGCATTTGTAGGAGGCAAATAAAAGGATTCCTCCCCCACCATCTCATCGTTAATATTGTTTTCCTCAGTAGGGAGATCTGCAAAGGACGCAACATCCCCTTCATTAAGGTTCCCTATAAATTCAGTAAAAGAGGAAGTAAGATTCATGTGTGGGAAACGATGGAGGAAAAGACAATGATGGTGTTTAATAGAATTAAGACCCGAATCTTGCGCAGAAGTGACATGAGCTTTTCCTTTATCCATTGTTTCTGAAAAGGAAAGGAAATCAATAAAGCAACAGAGAAGGAAGTAATGAATGAGAAGAAACCAGAATAAAGATGGTATAGTACCTAACGGTGGGTTTTGATCAGCATTAGCAGAGGTTTCAACATTTTTACCCTTGTCCATTAGAGCTGTGCATAATAGCAATTTAAAATATAATCTAGATGAAAGGCAGAAAATCAGATGTATGTATTGAAAATATGTTACGGTACCTATTGGTGGCTTGCAATCAGCAGAAGAGGAGTGCTCAATAATGCGAATATGACCACGTAGCCCCTGGTCTCGGTGACGCGGGGGAAGCCAACGGAGCCATTCACCGTATTAGAGTTTGGTTGGATCAATCGTAGCCTTGTTAGGGCAATGCTCGAAAATGTGGCTAATGAGGCCACATTCATGACAAAGTAGGGGGAGACACTCATATTGTAGACGACAGGAAGTGGTGCGTGGACCTTTCCCAATAAGGAGAAATCGTCGGACCGATTTAGATATATCCATGAGTATTTCCACTCGTATAAATTCAGTCATGTTCCCTCTTTCTTTGCGTGTATCAGTACGTAGTACAGTGCCTACCATGGCACCAAGAGATTGTCCCACGAGGTGAGATCTTTCATGATCCTCCAAAAAAGGTTTGGGCAAAGAGTGTATACGGAACCAAATCCTCATGGGATTGAAGGAGTACTCGTCCATGCTTTTACCAGGGGTATAATCAGCTAGGGCCATCCATTCATCTTTATAGAGCCATGGGCCTCTCTCAAAAACATCGCCTTTGTCGCTTAAAGTGGCAAATTCAATTCGGAAAAAGGTGTCTCTAATGATAGAGATTGACTTAAGATGATTTTTCTTCCAAATGCCTTCGAATACTAAGAGGACAGTCCAGTCGTCTATTGGCTTTGATGATATGAATTTGCCAATTAGAATGGTCTTAGGGTCTTCATCAAAAAAATCGAAATCAGGGGTATAGATAGTATTGGCTTCCTCGTTTGTTAGATCCAAATTGGTAAAGTGGGGAAGAGAAGAAGAAGATGCCATTTGGTAGCAATTGGGGGAATGCCGAGTAAAGAAGGAAAAAGAGTTGCAAATGGGAAAAGTGGAAATAAGAGGAGGTGGAAACTTATAAGTGAGAGTATTAGAAGAAAAAGGGGTAAGAATGGGGAACAAATAAAGGAAAGAATTATAAGTGTAATGCAGGTTGTCAAAATTCCCAAAAATTGGGAGTGAAGTGCGTGGAATAAAATTGGAAAGGGAGAGAATTGGGGAGAAAAGGAGTATGATATTAAGGTATAGGAGATTGGAGTCAGTTAATGTGAGTAAGAAATATAGAAGACCGTTGAAAATAGAAATTAAAGATAGGAAAGATTTAAAGTAACGTTGGATGTAAAAAGGAAAGAAAGTACTTTGATTGTGGTAAATAGATTGAATGGAGGGAGTAAATAATAATGGAAAGAGATGATTTAGTAATAAATTTACAATAAAAGGCAAGAAACGAAAAGGAGATATGGTAATATATAAAGTTAATAAGGGATATAGAAAATAGTTGACAATAGAAAATAAAGATAGAATAGAATTAGAATAATGTGGGTTGTAAAAAGGAAAGAAAGAGATTTGATTGTGGTAAAGATATCGATTGGTGAGGGCAAATGGTAAAGGAGAGAGATGATTTGGTAATATATTGACACTAAAAGGCAAGTAATGTGAATGAGATATTGTGAGGTATAAGGTTAGAATATGGTAGTAATAGAAAAAGGAAGGGAAGATAAAAGAGTTTAATAATAAATTTAAGAGTATATCAATTAGCTGTAAAAATAGTATTTTTATAATTGTGAGTTGATAAAGGAAAGAAGGGGGAAATAATAACTGGAAGAAATAATAAAGGAATAGATATATGAAAAAAGGCAAGTAATAAGTTGGAGATATGGTAAGATTTATAGTAAGATTATGGTAATAGTGGAGAGAGGATAGAAGGATAATAAGAATTTGCATAGTAATCAATTGATAGGGGCAGCCCCACGAGATGGCAAAAGATTTGTAGAAGGATATGGTTGGTGCATTGAGCATATGGAGGGTTAATCGAACAATTATATTAAAATATGTTATGTACATGTAAAGTGTAGTAATGGGAGGGGAAATAGAAAATTTTGTTGTTACTTCTTTCAAACAGTATTCTATTTGAATAAGGGTATTCACCATAAAGGTGATTGAATTGATTACCCCAAAAAGGGATGGTAATATAGCACCTAAAGAGGTGTAGTAAGATGCAGGAATTGGATAGCAAACAGAGAGTATAAATATAACAATTTTTGATAAGTTGGGCAACATAAAAAATATATAATAAATAATACACAAACAATAATCATTGAAGTGGGGTGAATAGTAGAAACAGAAGAATAGACATGGAAATAATTTTTATGAAATAAAAGGAAGTAATAAAAATTAAAAAAAGCAATCATAAAGCGAAATAAAAAAAACGTGGTGAGCAATCAATATGAATAAAAGGAAGAGCAAAGAGGGGAAGAGGAATAGATATTAAGAGAAGAAAAACGGGCATAAGGAAGAAGGCAGAGCAGAGAGCATAAAACCAACTAAGAAGGAAACACATAATAGAAGAAAAAATACACATACGAGGAGGAAAAAGATAAAAGCATGCAAAGACATAAAAGGGGAACAAAAGAGAAGCATAAAAAAGAGAATAACTACAAACCAGGGGTAGAAAGAGAAGGGGGGACAAAGAAGTTTAAGACATACCAAAAGAGCAAAGAAAGGGGGGCAAAAAAATAGTACAAAGAAATAGCAAAAAAACATAAAAAATGAGGTCTTGAGCACTGGAGGATCCGCAAATGGAGATTTGATGAAAAGCTCATAGGGTGCCGTCGGTGCAGGAGGGGAAAGAAACATGCAAAACAAAATTAGAAAGAGTTAGAGTCAAGAAGATGTTGGTATGATCAGGGTTGCTAAAAAAGACTAGAACAAAAGCAGATATCAAACTACAACAAGGAAAACGAATTTGTGGGTAATGGGACATATGAAAGAAGAAAATGCAAGTAATCGAATGAAAAATATAAATACCATTTTATGAAATGTTAAGAGAAAACATAATAGTAAAGAGACATAATATATCACACAAAATGACAAAACAAGATAGTACCAGAAGATAGTAGTGAGAGATGGAAGGCAGCCGAAAGCAGTATATATTATTAACAAGTATTAGAAGATGGACATGAGGCATTGTTGCATTTTTTGAGATATAAAAACAGAGATAAAAAATGTTTGTGCATAAGGAGTAGTTCAAAGTAAAGATTCCAATGAAGGTCCAAATAAACAGAAGGTAAAACATAAGGGTAAATACCATAAAGTGGTTCGATAATTTTTCCCTTAGAAGGGATCGAGAGTTCCTCAAATGGAGGATGGTGGGAAGAATATATAATTGAAATAAATAATGTAGGTGGTAAGAAAAATCCATAGGTGGATTTTGAACTACAACCCAATTGAACATTGATACAAGATCCATGGATGATGTGAAATTAAAAGATATAATAATAAGCAAGCAGAATAATGTAATAAGATAAACAAGATAGAAAATTAAAGTACAACACAGAGACATTGATAAATAGAGAGCATGTAAGAGGGCCGAAGAGATAATTGTGCAATAGGTGATATATGAAGAGAGATAAAGGTTAAAAGCACTAGAAAAGGGGGATGAATTACCTCGAATTTGGTATAGGGCATCTCACAGCAATGGTCGAATGACAGTAAAACTGGAAAAAGGAATTTTTGGCAGATACGAACAAACGACAAAAGGGACTGGATTCTGAAAATAAAAAGGAACCTGATCAAATTGATGACAACTAGATTTTCCCCGGGTATTCGGATGAAGGGTAGATCCCAAAGCAAGACATCGGGTGAAAAATCGCTCAAAACAAACAAAATAAAGATGAAATAGAAGTTTAAAATTAACAATAAGGTAGATTCTGTCTAAAAAATTAAGATAAAATAAAATAATCAGAATAAAAGAAGATAACGCAAAAGAGAAAGAAAAAGAAATACCGGGAATAAAAGATCCTTGCCGAACTGTTGATGGAGAAGAGGGAAGCCTTCCATATATTCCAGATCGGAGGGGAAAAAACCTAAAATAGGTTAGGAACGAGATGTTAGATGAGTGGGAAAACAAAATCGAAGATAAAGAGATAGAACAAAAGGGATTAAGAGAAGAAAAATTAAGGGTGAATAAACCAAATAGAAAAAAATATAAAGGGAAATCCGCGGTTTGTTGCTGGGGGCCATGATGAGGGAGAGTCCCATCGGAGAACAGCCGGCTCCAAACAGTAGAAAACAATAAAACCCATCGGAAGGGGCGGTAGATGAAAGTGGTAAAGCTCGCAAAGAAACAGAAAAACATTAGTATTGATAAAAAATATAGAGCAAAAACATATTTGAAAGGAAATGAATGAGGGAAAAATAGATCTAACAAAAATATGGAAAAGGAGAAATAAATCGTAATAAGCAAGAAGAGGCTGGTATGGGGTCTCAGAAAAACGTTACCTTGATGCATATTGGTCTCTTGAAGGGATTTAGCACCGGTTGGTGAGGGAGAACAAACAGGAGCAGACGGCGTAAAAACAGCAGAGGCGGCGGCGGAAAAAGGAGAGGCGTTGAAAAGATAAGGGAAAAGGGGGAAAGAAGGGAGAAACACGTTGTAAAAGGAAAAACCAAAATGAAAAACAAAACCAAATGAGAATGTGTAAACCCCAGAGAGAGCCGAGAGAATTGAGAGAATTTCGAGAGACCCCACTCCTTGGAATTTTAACTGAGTAAAAAGTACAGAAATTGCGGTTTTGCAATATAATTGTATTGAAAAGCTCCTAATCAATTATTTGAACTCCTAATATTTGATTAAAACTTGTTTTACAGTCCTTTTTGTAGAGGTTTCGGATGAGCGGGTCGAAATGGGCCTTTCAATGGACCCGTTGAAATTTTAACTGAGTAAAAAGTACAGAAATTGCGGTTTTGCAATATAATTGTGTTGAAAAGCTCCTAATCAATTATTTAAACTCATAATATTTGATTAAAACTTGTTTTGCGGTCCTTTTTGTAGAGGTTTCGGACGAGCAGGTCTAAATGGGCCTTTCAATGGACCGGTTGGAATTTTAACTGAGTAAAAAGTACAGAAATTGAGGTTTTGCAATATAATTGTGTTGAAAAGCTCCTAATCAATTACATGAACTCCTAAAATTTGATTAAAACTTGTTTTGCAGTCCTTTTTGTAGAGGTTTCGGACGAGCGGGTCAAAATGGGCCTATCAATGGACCCGTTGGAATTTGAAATGAGTAAAAAGTACATAAATTGAGGTTTTGCAATATAATTGTGTTGAAAAGCTCCTAATCAATTATTTGAAATCCTAATATTTGAATAAAACATTTTTGCGGTCCTTTTTGTAGAGGTTTCGGACGAGCAAGTCTAAATGGGCCTTTCAATGGACCCGTTGGAATTTTAACTGAGTAAAAAGTACAGAAATTGAGGTTTTGCAATATAATTGTGTTGAAAAGCTCCTAATCAATTACATGAACTCCTAAAATTTGATTAAAACTTGTTTTGCAGTCCTTTTTGTAGAGGTTTCGGACGAGCGGGTCGAAATGGGCCTTTCAATAGACCCATTGGAATTTTAAATGAGTAAAAAGTACAGAAATTGAGGTTTTGCAATATAATTGTGTTGAAAAGCTCCTAATCAACTATTTGAACTCCTAATATTTGAATAAAACATTTTTGCAGTCCTTTTTGTACAGATTTCGGAGGAGCAGGTCTAAATGGGCCTTTCAATGGACCCGTTCGAATTTTAACTGAGTAAAAAGTACAGAAATTAAGGTTTTGCAATATAATTGTGTTAAAAAGCTCCTAATCAATTATTTGAACTCCTAATATTTGATTCAAACTTGTTTTGTAGTTCTTTTTGTAGAGGTTTCGGACGAGCAGGTCTAAATGGGCCTTTCAATGGACCCGTTGGAATTTTAACTGAGTAAAAAGTACAGAAATTGGGGTTTTCCAATATAATTGTGTTGAAAAGCTCCTAATGAATTACATGAACTCCTAAAATTTGATTAAAACATGTTTTGCAGTCCTTTATGTAGAGGTTTCGGACGAGCGGGTTGAAATGGGCCTTTCAATGGACCCGTTGGAATTTTAACTGAGTAAAAAGTTAAGAAATTGAGGTTTTGCAATATAATTGTGTTGAAAAGCTCATAATGAATTATTTGAACTCTTAATATTTGATTAAAACTTGTTTTGCATTCCTTTTTGTAGAGGTTTCGGACGAGCGGGTCGAAATGGACCTTTCAATGGATTCGTTGGAATTTTAACTGAGTAAAAAGTACAGAAATTGAGGTTTTGCAATATAATTGTGTTGAAAAGCTCCTAATCAGTTATTTGCACTCCTAATATTTGAATAAAACATTTTTGCGGTCCTTTTTGTAGTGGTTTCGGACGAGCAGGTCTAAATGGCCTTTCAATGGACCCGTTGGAATTTTAACTGAGTAAAAAGTACAGAAATTGAGGTTTTGCAATATAATTGTGTTGAAAAGCTCATAATCAATTACATGAAATCCTGAAATTTGATTAAAACTTGTTTTGCAGTCCTTTTTGTAGAGGTTTTGGACTAGCGGGTCGAAATGTGCCTTTCAATGGACCCGTTGGAATTTTAATTAAGTAAAAAGTACAGAAATTGAGGTTTTGCAATATAATTGTGTTGAAAGCCCCTAATCAATTACATGAACTCCGAAAATTTGATTAAAACTTGTTTTGCAGTCCTTTTTGAAGAGGTTTTGGACGAGCGAGTCGAAATGGGCCTTTCAATGGACCCGTTGGAATTTTAACTGAGTAAAAAGTACAGAAATTGAGGTTTTGCAATATAATTGTGTTGAAAAGCTCCTAATCAATTATTTGAACTCCTAATATTTAAATAAAACATTTTTGCGGTCCTTTTTGTAGTGGTTTCGGACGAGCGGGTCGAAATGGGCCTTTCAATGGACCCGTTGGAATTTTAACTGTGTAAAAAGTACAGAAATTGAGGTTTTTCAATATAATTGTGTTGAAAAGCTCCTAATCAATTATTTGAATTCCTAATATTTGAATAAAACCTTTTTGCGGTCCTTTTTGTAGAGGTTTCAGACGAGCAGGTCTAAATGGGCCTTTCAATGGACCCGTTGGAATTTTAACTGAGTAAAAAGTACAGAAATTGAGGTTTTGCAATTTAATTGTGTTGAAAAGCTCATAATCAATTACATGAAATCCTGAAATTTGATTAAAACTAGTTTTGCAGTCCTTTTTGTATAGGTTTTGGACTAGCGGGTCGAAATGTGCCTTTCAATGGACCCGTTGGAATTTTAACTGAGTAAAAAGTACAGAAATTGAGGTTTTGCAATAGAATTGTGTTGAAAAGCTCCTAATCAATTACATGAACTCCTAAAATTTGATTAAAACTTGTTTTGCAGTCCTTTTTGAAGAGGTTTCGGACGAGCGAGTCGAAATGGGCCTTTCAATGGACCCGTTAGAATTTTAAATGAGTAAAAAGTACAGAAATTGAGGTTTTGCAATATAATTGTGTTTAAAAGCTCCCAATCAATTATTTGAACTCCTAATATTTGAATAAAACATTTTTGCGGTCCTTTTTTAGACGTTTCGGATGAGCAGGTCTAAATGGGCCTTTCAATGGACCCGTTGGAATTTTAACTGAGTAAAAAGTACAGAAATTTACGTTTTGCAATATAATTGTTTTGAAAAGCTCCTAATCAATTACATGAACTCCTAAAATTTGATTAAAACTTTTTTTGCAGTCTTTTTTGTAAAGGTTTCGAACGAGCGGGTTGAAATGGGCCGTTCAATGGACCCGTTGGAATTTTAAATGAGTAAAAAGTACAGAAATTTAGGTTTTGCAATATAATTGTGTTGAAAAGCTCCTAATTAATTATTTGAACTCCTAATATTTGAATAAAACATTTTTGCGGTCCTTTTGTATAGGTTTCGGACGAGCAGGTCTAAATGGGCCTTTCATTGGACCCGTTGGAATTTTAACTAAGTAAAAAGTACAGAAATTGAGGTTTTGCAATATAATTGTGTTGAAAAGCTCCTAATCAATTACATGAACTCCTAAAATTTGATTAAAACTTGTTTTGTAGTCCTTTTTGTAGAGGTTTCGGACGAGCGAGTCGAAATGGGCCTTTTAATGGACCCGTTGGAATTTTAACTGAGTAAAAAGTATAGAAATTGCGGTTTTGCAATATAATTGTGTTGAAAATCTCCTAATCAATTATTTGAACTCCTAATATGTGATTAAAAATTGTTTTGCGGTCCTTTTTGTAGAGGTTTCGGACGAGCAGGTCTAAATGGGCCTTTCAATGGACCCTTTGGAATTTTAACTGAGTAAAAAGTACAGAAATTGCGGTTTTGCAATATAATTGTGTTCAAAGGCTCCTAATCAATTACATGAATTCGTAGAATTTGATTAAAACTTGTTTTGCAGTCCTTTTTGTAGATGTTTCGGACGAGCGGGTCGAAATGGGCCTTTCAATGGACCCGTTGGAATTTTAACTGAGTAAAAAGTACATAAATTGAGGTTTTGCAATATAATTGTGTTGAAAAGCTCCTAATCAATTACATGAACTCCTAAAATTTGATTAAAACTTGTTTTGCAGTTCTTTTTGTAGAGGTTTCGGACGAGCGGGTCGAAATGGGCCTTTCAATGGACCCGTTAGAAGTTTAACTGAGTTAAAAGTACAGAAATTACGGTTTTGCAATATAATTGTGTTGAAAAGATCCTAATAAATTATTTGAACTCCTAATATTTGATTAAAACTTGTTTTACAGTACTTTTTGAAGAGGTTTCGGACGAGCGGGTCGAAATGGGCCTTTCAATGGACCCGTTGAAATTTTAACTGAGTAAAAAGTACAGAAATTGAGGCTTCGCAATATAATTGTTTTCAAAAGCTCCTAATCAATTATTTGAACTCCTAATATTTGAATAAAACATTTTTACGGTCCTTTTTGAAGAGGTTTCGGACGAGCAGGTCTAAATTGGCCTTTCAATGGACCCGTTGGAATTTTAACTGAGTAAAAAGTACAGAAATTGAGGTTTTCTAATATAATTGTGTTGAAAAGCTCCTAATCAATTACATGAACTCCTAAAATTTGATTAAAACATGTTTTGCAGTCCTTCTTGTAGCGGTTTAGAAGGAGCGGGTTGAAATGGGCCTTTCAATGGACCAATTGGAATTTTAACTGAGTAAAAAGTACATAAATTGAAGTTTTGCAGTCCTTTTTGTAGAGGTTTCAGACGAGCGGGTCGAAATGGGCCTTTCAATGGACCCGTTGGAATTTTAACTGAGTAAAAAGTACAGAAATTACGGTTTTGAAAGATAATTGTGTTGAAAAGCTTCTAATCAATTATTTGAACTCCTAATATTTGAATAAAACATTTTTGCGGTACTTTTTGTAGAGGTTTCAGACGAGCAGGTCGAAATGGGTCTTTCAATGGACCCGTTGGAATTTTAACTGAGTAAAAAGTACAGAAATTGAGGTTTTGCAATATAATTGTTTTGAGAAGCTCCTAATCAATTACATGAACACCTAGAATTTGATTAAAACTTGTTTTGCAGTCCTTTTTGTAGAGGTTTCGGACGAGCGGGTCGAAATGGTCCTTTCAATGGACCCGTTGGAATTTTAAATGCGTAAAAAGTAGAGAAATTGAGGTTTTGCAATATAATTGTGTTGAAAAGCTCCTAATCAATTATTTGAACTCCTAATATTTGAATAAAACATTTTTGCGGTCCTTTTGTATAGGTTTCGGACGAGCAGGTCTAAATGGGCCTTTCAATGGACCTGTTGGAATTTTAACTAAGTAAAAAGTACAGAAATTGAGGTTTTGCAATATAATTGTGTTGAAAAGCTCATAATCAATTACATGAACTCCTAAAATTTGATTAAAACTTGTTTTGCAGTCCTTTTGTAGAGGTTTCAGACGAGCGAGTCGAAATGGGCTTTTCAATGGACCCGTTGGAATTTTAACTGAGTAAAAAGTACAGAAATTGTGGTTTTGCAATATAATTGTATTGAAAAGCTCATAATCAATTATTTGAATTCCTAATATTTGATTAAAACTTGTTTTGCGGTCCTTTTTGTAGAGGTTTCGGACGAGCAGGTCTAAATGGGCCTTTCAATTGACCCTTTGGAATTTTAACTGAGTAAAAAGTACAGAAATTGAGGTTTTGCAATATAATTGTGTTTAAAAGCTCCTAATCAATTATTTGAACTCCTAATATTTGAATAAAACATTTTTGCGGTCCTTTTTGTAGAGGTTTCGGACGAGCAGGTCTAAATGGGCCTTTCAATGGACCCTTTGGAATTTTAACTGAGTAAAAAGTACAGAAATTGAGGTTTTGCAATATAATTGTGTTGAAAAGCTCCTAATCAATTATTTGAACTCCTAATATTTGAATAAAACATTTTTGCAGCCTTTTTGTAGAGGTTTCGGACGAGCAGGTCTAAATGGGCCTTTCAATGGACCCGTTGGAATTTTAACTGAGTAAAAAGTACAGAAATTGAGGTTTTCCAATATAATTGTGTTGAAAAGCTCCTAATCAATTATTTTAACTCCTAATATTTGATTAAAACTTGTTTTGCGGTCCTTTTTGTAGAGGTTTCGGACGAGCAGGTCTAAATGGGCCTTTCAATGGACCCTTTGGAATTTTAACTGAGTAAAAAGTACAGAAATTGAGGTTTTGCAATATAATTGTGTTGAAAAGCTCCTAATCAATTATTTGAACTCCTAATATTTGAATAAAACATTCTTGCGGTCCTTTTTGTAGAGGTTTCGGACGAGCAGGTCTAAATGGGCTTTTCAATGGACCCGTTGGAATTTTAACTGAGTAAAAAGTACAGAAATTGAGATTTTCCAATATAATTGTGTTGAAAAGCTCTTAATCAATGACATGAATACCTAAAATTTGATTAAAACTTGTTTTGCAGTCCTTTTTGTAGAGGTTTCGGACGATCGGGTTGAAATGGGCCTTTCAATGGACCCGTTGGAATTTTAACTGAGTAAAAAGTACAGAAATTGAGGTTTTGCAATAGAATTGTGTTGAAAAGCTCCTAATCAATTATTTGAACTCCTAATATTTGATTAAAATTTATTTTGCGGTCCTTTTTGTAGAGGTTTCGGACGGGCGAGTCGAAATGGGCCTTTCAATGGACCCGTTGGAATTTTAACTGAGTAAAAAGTACATAAATTTCGGTTTTGCAATATAATTATGTTGAAAAGCTCCTAATCAATTATTTGAACTCCTAATATTTGAATAAAACTTATTTTGCGGTCCTTTTTGTAGAGGTTTAGGACGAGCGGGTCGAAATGGGCCTTTCAATGGACCCGTTGGAATTTTAACTGAGTAAAAAGTACAGAAATTGAGGTTTTGCAATATAATTGTGTTGAAAAGCTCATAATCAATTACATGAAATTCTGAAATTTGATTAAAACTTGTTTTGTAGTCCTTTTTATAGAGGTTTTGGACTAGCGGGTCGAAATGTGCCTTTCAATGGACCCGTTGGAATTTTAACTAAGTAAAAAGTATAGAAATTGAGGTTTTGCAATATAATTGTGTTTAAAGCCCCTAATCAATTACATGAACTCCTAAAATTTGATTAAAACTTGTTTTGCAGTCCTTTTTGAAGAGGTTTCGGACGAGCGAGTCGAAATGGGCCTTTCAATGGACCCGTTGGAATTTTAAATGAGTAAAAAGTACAGAAATTGAGGTTTTGCAATATAATTGTGTTGAAATGCTCCTAATCAATTATTTGAACTTCTAATATTGAAATAAAACATTTTTGCGGTCTTTTTTGTAGTGGTTTCGGACGAGCAGGTCTAAATGGGCCTTTCAGTGGACCCGTTGGAATTTTAAATGAGTAAAAAGTACAGAAATTGAGGTTTTGCAATATAATTGTGTTGAAAGCTCCTAATCAATTATATGAACTCCTAAAATTTGATTAAAACTTGTTTTGCAGTCCTTTTTGAAGAGGTTTCGGACGAGCGAGTCGAAATGGGCCTTTCAATGGACCCGTTAGAATTTTAAATTAATAAAAAGTACAGAAATTGAGGTTTTGCAATATAATTGTGTTTAAAAGCTCCCAATCAATTATTTGAACTCCTAATATTTGAATAAAACATTTTTGCGGTCCTTTTTGTAGACGTTTCGGATGAGCAGGTCTAAATGGGCCTGTCAATGGACCCGTTGGAATTTTAACTGAGTAAAAAGTACAGAAATTGACGTTTTGCAATATAATTGTTTTGAAAAGCTCCTAATCAATTACATGAACTCCTAAAATTTGATTAAAACTTTTTTTGCAGTCTTTTTTGTAGAGGTTTCGAACGAGCGGGTTGAAATGGGCCGTTCAATGGACCCGTTGGAATTTTAAATGAGTAAAAAGTACAGAAATTGAGGTTTTGCAATATAATTGTGTTGAAAAGCTCCTAATAAATTATTTGAACTCCTAATATTTGAATAAAACATTTTTGCGGTCCTTTTGTATAGGTTTCGGACGAGCAGGTCTAAATAGGCCTTTCAATGGACCCATTGGAATTTTTTTTTTTGAAGAAAAGGCCTCATTAAAAACCCCTACTACTGTCCTTCAAGCAAAGCTAGAGGACCCTAAAAGGGGAAAAGAGTGCCCTAGTATATTATTGATCAATAAGAGTTTGTTACAAGATGTTGAATACAATGGGGAATATCCGTTACAAATGACGTAGAAGTCATGGAATTTAGAGAAAAATTAGCCAAAGTATGGGCTATAACATTTGCCTCACGGCGTACAAAGGAAATAGAATCAAAGTCGAAGTCATGTAGAGCAGCTTGAATTTAACGAATAGTTGGACCCATAGTAGATAGATCCTGGGCAGGATTGTTGATCCTATTGGCGAGAGAGGCACAATCAGTTTCGATCAAGAAACTATTCCATCCTTGAGAGCGGGCAAAGGTGAGACCAGCAAGGATGCTTTCCCCCTCACTGGTGATAGCGTCCTGACGGCTACCAAGCGGGAAAGCAAGACCACCCACAACTATACCTGCGGGATCACGTGCAACAACACCAACGGCTGCTGCACGAGTTGAGGGGTTAAAAGCTCCGTCCACATTAATTTTGATATAATTAGAAGGGGGGGCACGGGATGGGTTATATATAGTGGATGGAGGTGGACTAGAGGACATTAAAGATTTGCAAAATTCATCATGTAAGCTAATTGAATTGACTGCGATTAACCATGAGGGTTGTAAATGGTTATTGTGAATCCAATCATTACGTCTGTTCCAAATATTCCATAAAACTGTAAGGAAGAGACCAAAACTATCAGCAGGAATTGTAGAGGCTGCCTCCTCTAACCATTGTAGGGGTGTAGGAGCTGAGCTCTTATAGAGAGAGATAGGAATACCACTGATTTGAAGAGCTTCAGCTGCCCCAGGACAGTCACGAAGCGCATGGAGAATAGATTCTGATTGATTACCACAGATAGAGCAAGGCCCCGAGCTGTGGGAGAAGACTTGCATTTTGGAGCCAACTGGTAGAGCATCAGAGGCCATACGCCATCCAAAGGTTTTAACTTTGGGTAAAGCTTTGGTTTTGGATAAGAATTTCCAAAAACGAGATGGAGGCAAAGGTTGGGATAGAGGTCGTTGTAGGAAGTTGTATCCAGAGCGAACTGAATATATACCCGAATCGTTGGGAGACCATAAAATAGAGTCTCGTTGATCATTAATGATGGGAATGCGGAGAATGGTATCCGCATCCATTGGGGAGAAGTAATTGTTTAGTTTTACTGTATCCCAAGCAGTTTGGTTGCGGATCATAAAATCCCGGCATCGAATGTGAAATTCGTCGGAAATTTCATAATCTCCAGTTAGCTCAACTGGGGAAGACCCTCCCCATATATCCTTGTGTATCCTGATATTACTGTTTATACCCGGCCGATGAAGAAAGCCAGGGTAAAGACGCTGAAGGGCGTTGTGTATCCCTTGCCAGGCAAAGGAGCCTCTAATAGGCTTCGGTGCATCCAAGATGTTACCTGCAGGGAAGTATTTAGAGCGGTATATTTGACCTAATAAGGAATCTGGTTCGCAGATTAATTTCCAAATTTGTTTGCCCAAGAGAGCGATATTGAAGTCGTGTAGGTCTTTGAACCCCAAGCCGCCAACAGATTTAGGTAAACATATACGGTTCCATGATAACATATGCCATCCTTTTTTGTTGGATTTACCATTCCACCAGTATTGACGGATTGATGTAGTCATGTCGTCTATGATATTGTGCGGTAGAAGATAGCAAGACATCACGTATTGTGGAAGGGATTGCAAGACAGCTTTGATGAAAATTTCTCTACCACTAAAGGATAGAAGGTATTTGTCCCAGCTAGATAGACGATCATGTACTTTATCTCGTACAAAACCTAGTGATTCAGTTTTATTTTTCCCTATTAAGAGTGGGATGCCTAGGTAAACACCGGGGTTCGAAACTTCTCGCACTTGTAATAGGCTATTGATTGCATTTCTTGTTGCAGATGGTGTACGTGGGTTGTAGAAAATTGTTGATTTTTCGAAATTTATTGCTTGACCTGAAGCATTAGCATAAATCTGCAGAGCATTTTTTAAAAGGGATGTTTCAGATTGGTTGGTATTTATGAATACCATACAATCATCAGCAAAAAGGAGGTGGTTGACTTTGGGCCCATGTTTACATGCCCCTAGACCTGGAAGCATATTAGATTGTTGAGCTTCAGCTAAATAAGCCGAGAGTCCTTGGGTGCAGAACAGAAAGAGAAAAGGGGAAAGAGGATCCCCCTGACGAAGACCACGTTGAGGTTTAAACATGGGTGATAGAGAATTATTAATTTTAACTAAGAAGGAGACAGTGGATATACAACGCATTATAAGCTCAATCCAATCGGAATCAAAGCCCATATGAGCCATAACATTTGCAAGAAAAGACCATTCAACTCTGTCGAAGGCTTTTTCCATGTCAAGCTTGAGAGCAGCTCCTTGCGAGGATTTAGTCGCACCAGAATTGATATTGTGAATGATTTCATGTGCAACCAGAATGTTATCAGAGATATTGCGACCTTGGATAAAGGCAGCTTGATTAGGGCTAATACAAAGAGGTATAGCCTTCTTCATTCTATTCACAACTGTTTTGGCAACTATTTTATAGAGAATAGTGCAAAGACTAATATGACGGAGTTGTTTCATGGAAGTTGGATCCTTTACTTTGGGAATTAGCACCAGAATTGTTTTGTTAACTAATGCCATATCAGCTTTGCCTTTTAATAGATCCATACAAAGGTTAAGGACATCTTCTCCAACTGTGTCCCAGTGTTGACGAAAGAAACTACTAGGAAGACCGTCGGCACCGGGAGCCTTCCTAGGGTCAATATCTTTAAAGGCATGGATAATTTCTTCTTTGGTGAACGGCTTGAGAAGGTTGGCATTCATAGAGGAATTTATGGAGGGGTGGATTTTGTCCAAAATGACATCCGAGAATCGGGGATTAGAAGTAGTAAACAGATTTTGGAAGTAATTAGAGGCGATATCCATTATTTCAGATTCAGAGGTACACCAATTGGATTTGGTATCATAAAGACCTAAAATTGAATTTTTCTTATTACGATTAGAGGCTCTGGCATGGAAGAATTTGGTATTTTTGTCTCCTTGAGATAGCCAGAGGGTACGAGATCTTTGAGCCCAATAAGCTTCTTGTTCTGATAGAAGTTTATTTAATTCTGTTCTATAGTTTAAATAAGTTTGCTTGTTTGCGGCTGATAAGGGACGATAGAGTAGTTTGTTAATTTTTTTGGTAAGGAATTTAATACGTCCTGTTGTTTTAAAGCGTTGTTGATTTTGCCAGTCGTCTAAGTATGAACCTACCGCTTTAATTTTATTGATGGCTGTTCCGGGGGTATCGGTCCATGCCCTTTTGATAGTTTGGATATTATCTTTGTTAGTAGCCCAACAACTTTCAAATCTGAAGTTTTTGGGTGTTTGTGTTTTAGGTGTAGAAGTTGGTTTATCAAATTCGATAAGAAGGAAACAATGGTCGGATTTTGCAACATATTCCGTAGTTATACGATGACTAGGGTAGATATCTTTCCAAGCATAGTTAGCAATAAAGCGATCAAGCCTTTCATGAATTACCGGTGTTAAGGGTCCTATTTTTGTCCATGTAAACCATCCCGAGGTAGGTTTACAGTCGAAAAGGTTGTTACGAATTAAACAATTACGAAAATTTTTTATTTGGGATCTTGCTCTACGGGGGCCGCCTTGTTTTTCTGAATCAGTTAGAATCTCATTGAAATCACCTCCAAGAAGCCAAGGTTTATCTTTAGTGGAGGATTGTAAGGAATCAATTAGCTCCCACGTTTTGTATTTGTGGCTAGTTTCCGCAAATCCATGCATTCCAGTGAAAAACATAGTGCAATTGTTCTTTGTAATTTGAATGTGAATATGACGCAGCGAGTAAGAAATTAAATTTATATTAATATCGTTTGCGGCGAATAAGGAAATTCCGGAACACCCCTTCGATGGGGGAATAGAAATAATGTCTAACATACCTAATGATAGACATAGGCGGTGGCATTCCGCTTTATTTAACTTAGTTTCGCATAAAAATATAATATCAGGGTTGGTACGTTGGACATAGTCTCGGAGATGTTGAACCGTCGGGGCTTGTCCTAGGCCCTGACAGTTCCAGCAAAGGATCCTCATTTTCCTCGGCGGGGCTGGGAATCAGCCGCCGCCGGAGAGTTTTTTGAGCTGCTCATCCCAGCTTTTGGAGTAGATCCGGACTGTTTGGATTTTTTCGGCGGGAGCGATACTTGTATTGGGGAGCGGCGTTTCATGCCACGGTTATTTTGGTTTGGAGCAGGTGCAGGTACGGGTGCTGAAACAGGAGCTGGTGCAGGGGCTGCATCATTCGGGTAAGTTTTTAGTAACCACTGATTAAAATCATTAAACAATGTATCAGTGGGTTTTGAAGGCTTACTCGATTCAGAATCAAACTTCTTAATCTGCTCGGCAGTAGGGCTGGGAACACCATAATCTTCATTGGTTTCCCAATTGTCATCAGAACCATCTTCCGGGATGGGATAGATGGTGTTAAGGGGTTGGGGCTCAAGAGGAGCCTTTTGCTTCAAATTAGCATTAGGGGGGTCATCATCAATAGTCATGTCGGCATTTTGGCCATCATCAGTAGCTTGTTCCGTGAATGAGGCTGCATCGCCATCATTTAGAGAACCTATACAGCGTAGGAAAATTGTAATTAGCACCTTAAAGATTTTTGCGTTAAGTAAAAAGAGAGAATAAAATGTTTTACCCAGATTATTCTGTTCGTTATTGGGAGCAATGGGATTGGTAGAAGCTGCTGGGATATTTGTAGGGGCCACTATAATTAAAACTATAGTTAGGAATATTGATAGAAAAAAAGAATTGAGAAAGCTGATTAAAAAAGTGGTTATTGTAAATATGAAGATAGGGTTACCATTTGTTGGAAGGATGATTGGAATCTGATTTGGTTCCACATTGCGGATACGTCCCCGAAGGCCAGTTGGGCGACGTCTAGGTGGAAGGTAGCGGAGCCATTCTCCGTACTGTAACTTGGATAGATCGAGAGATGAACGGATTGGACAATTTTCTAGGGTATGACTGATAATGCCGCATCCAGGACATAGAGTTGGGAGCCTTTCATACTGGAGTCTGCACATGATTTTGTTTTCACCAGAACCAATGAACACAAATCGGGTGACAGGTCGGATAATGTTGAGAATGATTTCAACACGAAGGAATTCTTGCATATTCCCATCAATTTGGCGGGTGTCCGTTCGGAGTACTTGACCAACCATTGAACCTAGAGCATGACCCACCAGATGGGAGCGATCAACATCAGCAAAGAGTGGGTCTGGAAGAGAGAAAATTCTAATCCAGATTCTCATGGTGTTGAAGTTGTAGTCGTTTAACGATTTGGTCGGATCGTATTCAGTGACTGCTAGCCATTCATTCTTATAAAGCCAGGGACCACGATTAATGATCTCGTAGCAGTTCTTGATTTCCTTGAACTTGATCTTGATAAAGTTGTCTTGTAACGCTGAAATGGAAACCACATCATTAGGTTCCCAGATACCTTCGAAAGCGTCGATCACAGCAGAGATATCGAGAGCTTTGGATGAGATAAATCGGCCAATTACAATGAGTTTGGGATCTTCTTTGATAAAATCAAAATCCGGTGTGTACAGTAGTTTTGATTCTTCATTGGTAAGACTGATCGAGTTGAGTTGGGGGATGGAGGAGGATGAAGCCATTGATAGAGTTAGAGGGTATGAGAAAAACGAGATAGAAAGATGTTGTGATGGGATGGTAGAAAAATACTGAAGGTATATAAAGAAAGTGAAAATACCTAAGGGTAAGGAAATATGGAAGGTGAATTGATTAATATTTTGGAAAATAAATGTAGGTAGTAAAAGATGGAAAGTACTTTTATACATAGAAAGCTTGTTTAGAGCACTTTCCTGAATTGATTTGTGACCATAAATTATTAAAAGAAAGTATCGTTTATTACTATAATAATTATGGAAGACCTTTAGTAGTGTCGTTAAATAGAATTGTTTAATAAATTGACTATAAGGGAGTTTTGAGAAAAGAAAGATCCCGGGAATAAATTCGGGGATTTTAGTGAGAAAAGAAGGATATTTAATGCACGAATTTTTAAAACGGGGAATAATTTTGAATGGCTTAAAAAAAGGATAGTAGATGACGGAAATTGAGTTAAATATTTC
Organism: Hibiscus tridactylites; assembly: GCA_958450335.1. Classification (NCBI taxonomy): domain Eukaryota; kingdom Viridiplantae; phylum Streptophyta; class Magnoliopsida; order Malvales; family Malvaceae; genus Hibiscus; species Hibiscus tridactylites. The sequence continues at coordinate 49,333,195 of OY288265.1, read as the reverse complement.
CCTTAATTGTAATAGGATTATATAATAATAGATATATTTTGATGGTAGCATCTTTGGGAATATGGAAGAATGTAATAAATGAAAGGATGTGAAAGAGTTAGAAAAATCTTGAAAGAAAAAAATATGGGTAACATTTAAATTTATTTTTGTAGAATTGTGGCTAGATATTTTTTTAGAAAGTATATTAATTGTTTGGATAGGTGAGAGATAGTAGTATGTTGCAAAATAACAGAATAAAAGGAAAGGCAATATAGGTGTGAAAATTAAAATAGATTCTTTTTGAAGGGAATTAGATTGTAATAAATTGCATTTAAAGAATTTATAGAAATTAAAATAGTAATAAACCCAGAATAAAGACAGGGAGTTATAAAAAATTGTAAGAAAAGCCGTTATAAACAAAGAATTTTGAAAAAAGTAATTGATAATAATAATTGAGAAGATGAGATTAAATATTGAGGGGGTAAAAGCAATGTATTTAAGGAATATGTATGTCCTATAAAACAGGTAAAGTGAATGGGAGGGTAAAGCTGTTATGGTATCCCTAAAAGATAGGGTAGATTTAAAATCCCATGAAAGGGCTCGAGAGATTTCATCTATTAAGATGTAGAGGGAAGCGCAGTGAGTGATAATGAAGAGGCATAATTTAGACCAAAGAAAGTAACCTACATGAGACTGATAAACGAGCAAGATGCTAGATAGAGCAGTATAATAACCTATGAACATACATCTAAAAATAGATAACTGGACTAGATTTACACATCTAGCGAAAGGTAAAAACCCTAGAACCATACATCTAATAATAAAAGTCAACCATATAGCAGCGATAGAGCATGAAAAAGCAAGAGGGAGACAGGAAAATAAAATTACAGTCCCAGGGATAGAGAGAAGCGGGGCAGAGAAATTAAATACAGACCAAATGAGCAAAAAAAAGATGGGGGATAAATGAAATAAACATAAATTAAAAAGACTTAAAAAGATTACATAATAACTTAGGCGTTGAGTAGGCCACCAAGGATTGTTGAGGTAATTGAAGAGCTGCGTGATAAGAATGATGTTAGAATGCGTACAATACAGCAGTAATAGAACAATTGTGCATGTAAAATTGAATAAAGAAGTATATGAAAGGAGAATATAGTTTAAGTAAAATTTAAAGGTTAAGTAGTAGAGATAGTTCGTGTTGGTACTTTTATGATATACAAACAATAAGTAAAGATTATGCTGGAATGAGGGTGTTGATAACAAAAATGGGGGGATATTGGTAAAAGTTAGGGATGTAGTATTTAGATATGCACTACACTTAATATACATAAAGTAAGATAAAATGATGTTTAGAGAAGTTAGGATCTTGGTATATGTAATCAAAACATAGATTTTAGGGGTATATAAAGATAAGGTAAAGAAACTTATGGGTAAAGTTTGAGTAAGAAAAATTGCAGCATACAACACTAGTAGGTGAGAAAACAGATTCAGATGGATGAAAAAATTAACTGGATAAAAGGAGAGGTGAACATTCCGTTTGTGACTTAGCTGAATGTAAGTGATGTGCAAGAATATTAGCCATGAAGAATGAACATATATTATATAGTAACCTGGATATTTCCATACCAAACATTGATAAACAAGTGAATATGGCGATTTAGATATGAAGAGGGGAAATTGAATATTGCAGAAATAGGCTGAATTGTAAAATCCCAGAAATTGGGCTTGTAGTTGATTCCCAATGAGGGCTTGATGTAGAATTATATTAAAAAAATAAAAATGTAAGGATATAAACCACAGAGATCCTAGTCTTGCTAAAGGCATAAAAAAGTCAGGGTTCATCGCAAGCTGAACATTAATAAATGGTAAATACAATACAGAGATGACAGGCCAGTAGTTTATTGAAATTGGAATTAATACTAATATATGTAACCAGCAAGAAATCAGTATAAAAAACACGAAGAGGGAAAAAAATTTAGGAGATAAACATAGTGAGATTAAGAACAACAGGAAGACATACGATGATGAAAGATTGTGTCTGGCCAGAGGGGCATATCCTCTGAGATGAAGAAATAGGCATATCTGCAAAATGTAGTAAGACATGATTAATAACAGAATAATGGACAGAGAAAAAAAGATAAAGAATAAGATTGGAGGAAACCCTAACCGTTTTTGGTACGCTGCTGTAAACCACCTCCTGAAAACAAAAATAGAGAGATGGCTTTGCGACAGACGGAGAGACGGAAGATAGGCATCTGGAATACCTAAAACCACATAAATAGAGTAAAAATTAATTATGGGCGGAAAAGGAAAAAAATTGAAAGAGAAAAAAGGGAAAGAGAACCCTAAAACCAAGGTCGGTTTGAAGAAACCCTTGAAGAGTCGATGGCAGATGGATTCAAAATCCGACTGAAGGTTTGAGGAACCCATCATCGGAAACTGAACAAAAGTTTTAGACCAATCGCCGTTGATAGATAGCGCCACCCCCAACTCCGATTTGGAAAATCGAAGAGATAGAGATCTGCAAAAACATGGACTAAAAATTAGGTTAAATGGGATAGATAATAGGTAAAGACCCAAAAGAAGCCAGAGAGAAGGAAAATTGAGAAAATCCAAAACAACTAAAATTATTAGGAGCCGCTCAGATTTCACCAGCTTTGAAGAAACAGAGCCGGATCTAACGATAACCCAATGAATCACTCGGAAAAAAAGACTATTTGTGCAATGTTTCTTGCCGACGGAGAGGAGGAAATGGAAGATTACAACCGGAAAAACCCACAGAAAGACAAAAAAATGGGTTAGAAAGAATGTTAATAAAAAACACCGATAATAAGAAGGAAAAAGCTTACCGATCAGATCTAGAGATTTCTGGGGAGAAACTTCCAGATCTAAACAAAACAAAGCGAAATGAGTGGAAATGATGGGAGAAGATCCCAGATACGCACGGCAGACATGAATAAGAATAAAAAAGAGAGTTAATATAAAACACTGATAATAAAAGATAACAGAAAAACAAATAAGAACAAGAGATAAAAATGGTTGGTGTGGGACGGCTTGACGATTGCTCTTCCCGAAATCCAAGGGAAATCTTATCTGGTTGATTACTTGCAAAAGCGGCAGAGGAGATAGAGCCGTGAGGGGAAGGGGAACCGGTGGAAAAGAAAAGAAATCCACCGGAAAAAGAGGAGCAAGCAAAACGCAAAAAAGAAAGCCCGAGAAAGTTGAGAGAGAATTGAGAGCCATCCCACCCGTTGGAATTTTAACTAAGTAAAAAGTACAGAAATTGAGGTTTTGCAATATAATTGTGTTGAAAAGCTCCTAATCAATTACATGAACTCCTAAAATTTGATTAAAACTTGTTTTGCAGTCCTTTTTGTAGAGGTTTCGGACGAGCGAGTCGAAATGGGCCTTTTAATGGACCCGTTGGAATTTTAACTGAATAAAAAGTATAGAAATTGCAGTTTTGCAATATAATTGTGTTGAAAAGCTCCTAATTAATTATTTGAACTCCTAATATTTGATTAAAAATTGTTTTGCGGTCCTTTTTGTAGAGGTTTCGGACGAGCAGGTCTAAATGGGCCTTTCAATGGACCCTTTGGAATTTTAACTGAGTAAAAAGTACAGAAATTGCGGTTTTGCAATATAATTGTGTTCAAAGGCTCCTAATCAATTACATGAATTCCTAAAATTTGATTAAAACTTGTTTTGCAGTCCTTTTTGTAGATGTTTCGGACGAGCGGGTCGAAATGGGCCTTTCAATGGACCCATTGGAATTTTAACTGAGTAAAAAGTACATAAATTGAGGTTTTGCAATATAATTGTGTTGAAAAGCTCCTAATCAATTACATGAACTCCTAAAATTTGATTAAAACTTGTTTTGCAGTCCTTTTTGTAGAGGTTTCGGACGAGCGGGTCGAAATGGGCCTTTCAATGGACCCGTTGGAATTTTAACTGAGTTAAAAGTACAAAAATTACGGTTTTGCAATATAATTGTGTTGAAAAGATCCTAATAAATTATTTGAACTCCTAATATTTGATTAAAACTTGTTTTACAGTACTTTTTGTAGAGGTTTCGGACGAGCGGGTCGAAATGGGCCTTTCAATGGACCCGTTGAAATTTTAACTGAGTAAAAAGTACATAAATTGAGGTTTCGCAATATAATTGTTTTCAAAAGCTCCTAATCAATTATTTGAACTCCTAATATTTGAATAAAACATTTTTACGGTCCTTTTTGTAGAGGTTTCGGACGAGCAGGTCTAAATTGGCCTTTCAATGGACCCGTTGGAATTTTAACTGAGTAAAAAGTAGAGGAATTGAGGTTTTCTAATATAATTGTGTTGAAAAGCTCCTAATCAATTACATGAACTCCTAAAATTTGATTAAAACATGTTTTGCAGTCCTTCTTGTAGCGGTTTCGAAGGAGCGGGTTGAAATGGGCCTTTCAATGGACCAATTGGAATTTTAACTGAGTAAAAAGTACATAAATTGAAGTTTTGCAATATAATTGTGTTGAAGAGCTCCTAATCAATTACATGAACTCCTAAAATTTGATTAAAACTTTTTTTGCAGTCCTTTTTGTAAAGGTTTCGAACGAGCGGGTCGAAATGGGCCTTTCAATGGACCCGTTGGAATTTTAACTGAGTAAAAAGTACAGAAATTACGGTTTTGAAAGATAATTGTGTTGAAAAGCTCCTAATCAATTATTTGAACTCCTAATATTTGAATAAAACATTTTTGCGGTCCTTTTTGTAGATGTTTCAGACGAGCAGGTCGAAATGGGTCTTTCAATGGACCCGTTGGAATTTTAACTGAGTAAAAAGTACAGAAATTGAGGTTTTGCAATATAATTTTTTTGAAAAGCTCCTAATCAATTACATGAACACCTAAAATTTGATTAAAACTTGTTTTGCAGTCCTTTTTGTAGAGGTTTCGGACGAGCGGGTCGAAATGGTCCTTTCAATGGACCCGTTGGAATTTTAAATGCGTAAAAAGTACAGAAATTGAGGTTTTGCAATATAATTGTGTTGAAAAGCTCCTAATCAATTATTTGAACTCCTAATATTTGAATAAAACATTTTTGCGGTCCTTTTGTATAGGTTTCGGACGAGCAGGTCTAAATGGGCCTTTCAATGGACCTGTTGGAATTTTAACTAAGTAAAAAGTACAGAAATTGAGGTTTTGCAATATAATTGTGTTGAAAAGCTCATAATCAATTACATGAACTCCTAAAATTTGATTAAAACTTGTTTTGCAGTCCTTTTGTAGAGGTTTCAGACGAGCGAGTCGAAATGGGCTTTTCAATGGACCCGTTGGAATTTTAACTGAGTAAAAAGTACAGAAATTGCGGTTTTGCAATATAATTGTGTTGAAAAGCTCCTAATCAATTATTTGAATTCCTAATATTTGATTAAAACTTGTTTTGCGGTCCTTTTTGTAGAGGTTTCGGACGAGCAGGTCTAAATGGGCCTTTCAATGGACCCTTTGGAATTTTAACTGAGTAAAAAGTACAGAAATTGAGGTTTTGCAATATAATTGTGTTAAAAAGCTCCTAATCAATTATTTGAACTCCTAATATTTGAATAAAACATTTTTGCGGTCCTTTTTGTAGAGGTTTCGGACGAGCAGGTCTAAATGGGCCTTTCAATGGACCCTTTGGAATTTTAACTGAGTAAAAAGTACAGAAATTGAGGTTTTGCAATATAATTGTGTTGAAAAGCTCCTAATCAATTATTTGAACTCCTAATATTTGAATAAAACATTTTTGCGGTCCTTTTTGTAGAGGTTTCAGACGAGCAGGTCGAAATGGGTCTTTCAATGGACCCATTGGAATTTTAACTGAGTAAAAAGTACAGAAATTGAGGTTTTGCAATATAATTGTTTTGAAAAGCTCCTAATCAATTACATGAACACCTAAAATTTGATTAAAACTTGTTTTGCAGTCCTTTTTGTAGAGGTTTCGGACGAGCGGGTCGAAATGGTCCTTTCAATGGACCCGTTGGAATTTTAAATGCGTAAAAAGTGCAGAAATTGAGGTTTTGCAATATAATTGTGTTGAAAAGCTCCTAATCAATTATTTGAACTCCTAATATTTGAATAAAACATTTTTGCGGTCCTTTTGTATAGGTTTCGGACGAGCAGGTCTAAATGGTCCTTTCAATGGACCTGTTGGAATTTTAACTAAGTAAAAAGTACAGAAATTGAGGTTTTGCAATATAATTGTGTTGAAAAGCTCATAATCAATTACATGAACTCCTAAAATTTGATTAAAACTTATTTTGCAGTCCTTTTGTAGAGGTTTCAGACGAGCGAGTCGAAATGGGCTTTTCAATGGACCCGATGGAATTTTAACTGAGTAAAAAGTACAGAAATTGCGGTTTTGCAATATAATTCTGTTGAAAAGCTCCTAATCAATTATTTGAATTCCTAATATTTGATTAAAACTTGTTTTGCGGTCCTTTTTGTAGAGGTTTCGGACGAGCAGGTCTAAATGGGCCTTTCAATGGACCCTTTGGAATTTTAACAGAGTAAAAAGTACAGAAATTGAGGTTTTGCAATATAATTGTGTTAAAAAGCTCCTAATCAATTATTTGAACTCCTAATATTTGAATAAAACATTTTTGCGGTCCTTTTTGTAGAGGTTTCGGACGAGCAGGTCTAAATGGGCCTTTCAATGGACCCTTTGGAATTTTAACTGAGTACAAAGTACAGAAATTGAGGTTTTGCAATATAATTGTGTTGAAAAGCTCCTAATCAATTATTTGAACTCCTAATATTTGAATAAAACATTTTTGCGGTCCTTTTTGTAGAGGTTTCGGACGAGCAGGTCTAAATGGGCCTTTCAATGGACCCTTTGGAATTTTAACTGAGTAAAAAGTACAGAAATTGAGGTTTTGCAATATAATTGTGTTGAAAAGCTCCTAATCAATTATTTGAACTCCTAATATTTGAATAAAACATTTTTGCGGCCTTTTTGTAGAGGTTTCGGACGAGCAGGTCTAAATGGGCCTTTCAATGGACCCGTTGGAATTTTAACTGAGTAAAAAGTACAGAAATTGAGGTTTTCCAATATAATTGTGTTGAAAAGCTCCTAATCAATTATTTTAACTCCTAATATTTGATTAAAACTTGTTTTGCGGTCCTTTTTGTAGAGGTTTCGGACGAGCAGGTCTAAATGGGCCTTTCAATGGACCCTTTGGAATTTTAACTGAGTAAAAAGTACAGAAATTGAGGTTTTGCAATATAATTGTGTTGAAAAGCTCCTAATCAATTATTTGAACTCCTAATATTTGAATAAAACATTCTTGCGGTCCTTTTTGTAGAGGTTTCGGACGAGCAGGTCTAAATGGGCCTTTCAATGGACCCGTTGGAATTTTAACTGAGTAAAAAGTACAGAAATTGAGGTTTTCCAATATAATTGTGTTGAAAAGCTCTTAATCAATGACATGAATACCTAAAATTTTATTAAAACTTGTTTTGCAGTCCTTTTTGTAGAGGTTTCGGACGAGCGGGTTGAAATGGGCCTTTCAATGGACCCATTGGAATTTTAACTGAGTAAAAAGTACAGAAATTGAGGTTTTGCAATAGAATTGTGTTGAAAAGCTCCTAATAAATTATTTGAACTCCTAATATTTGATTAAAACTTATTTTGCGGTCCTTTTGTAGAGGTTTCGGACGGGCGAGTCGAAATGGGCCTTTCAATGGACCCGTTGGAATTTTAACTGAATAAAAAGTACATAAATTGCGGTTTTGCAATATAATTATGTTGAAAAGCTCCTAATCAATTATTTGAACTCCTAATATTTGAATAAAAGTTATTTTGCGGTCCTTTTTGTAGAGGTTTAGGACGAGCGGGTCGAAATGGGCCTTTCAATGGACCCGTTGGAATTTTAACTGAGTAAAAAGTACAGAAATTGAGGTTTTGCAATATAATTGTGTTGAAAAGCTCATAATCAATTACATGAAATTCTGAAATTTGATTAAAACTTGTTTTGCAGTCCTTTTTATAGAGGTTTTGGACTAGCGGGTCGAAATGTGCCTTTCAATGGACCCGTTGGAATTTTAACTAAGTAAAAAGTATAGAAATTCAGGTTTTGCAATATAATTGTGTTTAAATCCCCTAATCAATTACATGAACTCCTAAAATTTGATTAAAACTTGTTTTGCAGTCCTTTTTGTAGAGGTTTCGGACGAGCGAGTCGAAATGGGCCTTTCAATGGACCCGTTGGAATTTTAAATGAGTAAAAAGTACAGAAATTGAGGTTTTGCAACATAATTGTGTTGAAATGCTCCTAATCAATTATTTGAACTCCTAACATTGAAATAAAACATTTTTGCGGTCTTTTTTGTAGTGGTTTCGGACGAGCAGGTCTAAATGGGCCTTTCAATGGACCCGTTGGAATTTTAACTGAGTAAAAAGTACATAAATTGAGGTTTTGCAATATAATTGTGTTTAAAAGCTCCTAATCAATTATTTGAACTCCTAATATTTGAATAAAACATTTTTGCGGTCCTTTTTGTAGAGGTTTCGGATGAGCAGGTCTAAATGGGCCTTTCAATGGACCCGTTGGAATTTTAACTGAGTAAAAAGTACAGAAATTGACGTTTTGCAATATAATTGTTTTGAAAAGCTCCTAATCAATTACATGAACTCCTAAAATTTGATTAAAACTTGTTTTGCAGTCCTTTTTGTAGAGGTTTCGGACGAGCGGGTCGAAATGGGCCGTTCAATGGACCCGTTGGAATTTTAAATGAGTTAAAAGTACAGAAATTGAGGTTTTGCAATGTAATTGTGTTGAAAAGCTCCTAATCAATTATTTGAACTCCTAATATTTGAATAAAACATTTTTGCGATCCTTTTGTATAGGTTTCGGATGAGCAGGTCTAAATGGGCATTTCAATGGACCCGTTGGAATTTTAACTAAGTAAAAAGTATAGAAATTGAGGTTTTGCAATATAATTGTGTTGAAAAGCTCCTAATCAATTACATGAACTCCTAAAATTTGATTAAAACTTGTTTTGCAGTCCTTTTTGTAGAGGTTTCGGACGAGCGAGTCGAAATGGGCCTTTCAATGGACCCGTTGGAATTTTAACTGAGTAAAAAGTACAGAAATTGCAGTTTTGCAATATAATTGTGTTGAAAAGCTCCTAATCAATTATTTGAACTCCTAATATTTGATTAAAACTTGTTTTGCGGTCCTTTTTGTAGAGGTTTCGGACGAGTAGGTCTAAATGGGCCTTTCAATGGACCCTTTGGAATTTTAACTGAGTAAAAAGTACAGAAATTGCGGTTTTGCAATATAATTGTGTTGAAAAGCTCCGAATCAATTACATGAATTCCTAAAATTTGATTAAAACTTGTTTTGCAGTCCTATTGTAGTTGTTTCGGACGAGCGGGTCGAAATGGCCTTTCAATGGACCCGTTGGAATTTTAACTGATTAAAAAGTACAGAAATTACGGTTTTGCAATATAATTGTGTTGAAAAGCTCCTAATAAATTATTTGAACTCCTAATATTTGATTAAAACTTGTTTTGCGGTACTTTTTGTAGAGGTTTCGGACGAGCGGGTCGAAATGGGCCTTTCAATGGACCCGTTGGAATTTTAACTGAGTAAAAAGTACATAAATTGAGGTTTCGCAATATAATTGTATTCAAAAGCTCCTGATAATTTATTTGAACTCCTAATATTTGAATAAAACATTTTTACGGTCCTTTTTGTAGAGGTTTCGGACGAGCGGGTCGAAATGGGCCTTTCAATGGACCCGTTGGAATTTTGACTGAGTAAAAAGTACAAAACTTGAGGTTTTGCAATATAATTGTGTTGAAAAGCTCCTAATCAATTACATGAACTCCTAAAAATTGATTAAAACTTGTTTTGCAGTCCTTTTTGTAGAGGTTTCGGACGAGCGGGTCGAAATGGGCCTTTCAATGGACCCGTTGGAATTTTAACTGAGTAAAAAGTACAGAAATTGCGGTTTTGCAATATAATTGTGTTGAAAAGCTCCTAATCAATTACATGAATTCCTAATATTTGATTAAAACTTGTTTTGCGGTCCTTTTTGAAGAGGTTTCGGACGAGCGGGTCGAAATGGGCCTTTCAATGGACCCGTTGGAATTTTAACTGAGTAAAAAGTACAGAAATTGAGGTTTTCCAATATAATTGTGTTGAAAAGCTCCTAATCAATTATTTGAACTCCTAATATTTGATTAAAACTTGTTTTGCGGTCCTTTTTGTAGAGGTTTAGGACGAGCGGGTCGAAATGGGCCTTTCAATGTACCCTTTGGAATTTTAACTGAGTAAAAAATACAGAAATTGAGGTTTTGCAATATAATTGTGTTGAAAAGCTCCTAATCAACTGCATGAACTCCTAAAATTTGATGAAAACTTGTTTTGCAGTCCTTTTTGTAGAGGTTTCGGACGAGCGGGTTGAAATGGGCCTTTCAATGGACCCGTTGGAATTTTAACTGAGTAAAAAGTACAGAAACTGAGGTTTTGCAATATAATTGTGTTGAAAAGCTCCTAATGAATTATTTGAACTCCTAATATTTGATTAAAACTTGTTTTGTAGTCCTTTTTGTAGAGGTTTCGGACGAGCGGGTCGAAATGGGCCTTTCAATGGACCCGTTAGAATTTTTACTTAGTAAAAAGTACAGAAATTGTGGTTTTGCAATATAATTGTGTTGAAAAGCTCCTAATCAAATATTTGAACTCCTAATATTTGAATAAAACATTTTTACGGTCCTTTTTGTAGAGGTTTCGAACGAGCAGGTCTAAATGGGCCTTTCAATGGACCCGTCGGAATTTTAACTGAGTAAAAAGTACAAAAATTGAGGTTTTGCAATATAATTGTGTTGAAAAGCTCCTAATCAATTTCATGAACTCCTAAAACTTGATTAAAACTTGTTTTGCATTCCTTTTTGTAGAGGTTTCGGACGAGCGGGTGGAAATGGGCCTTTCAATGGACTCCTTGGAATTTTAACTGAGTAAAAAGTACAGAAATTGCGATTTTGCAATATAATTGTGTTGAAAAGCTCCTAATCAATTATTTGAACTCCTAATATTTGATTAAAACTTGTTTTGAAGTCCTTTTTGTAGAGGATTCGGACGAGCGGGTCTAAATGGGCCTTTCAATGGACCCGTTGGAATTTTAACTGAGTAAAAAGTACAGAAATTGCGATTTTGCAATATAATTGTGTTGAAAAGCTCCTAATCAATTATTTGAACTCCTAATATTTGATTAAAACTTGTTTTTCGGTCCTTTTTGTAGAGGTTTCGGACGAGCAGGTCTAAATGGGCCTTTCAATGGACCCGTTGGAATTTTAACTAAGTAAAAAGTACAGAAGTTAAGGTTTTGCAATATAATTGTGTTGAAAAGCTCCTAATCAATTACATGAACTCCTAAAATTTTATTAAAACTTGTTTTGCAGTCCTTTTTGTAGAGGTTTCGGACGAGCGGGTTGAAATGGGCCTATCAATTGATCCGTTGGAATTTTAAATGAGTAAAAAGTACATAAATTGAGGTTTTGCAATATAATTGTGTTGAAAAGCTCCTAATCAATTATTTGAAATCCTAATATTTGAATAAAACATTTTTGCGGTCCTTTTTGTAGAGGTTTCGTACGAGCAGGTCTAAATAGGCCTTTCAATGGACCCGTTGGAATTTTAACTGAGTAAAAAGTACAGAAATTGAGGTTTTGCAATATAATTGTGTTGAAAAGCTCCTAATCAATTACATGAACTCCTAAAATTTGATTAAAACTTGTTTTGCAGTCCTTTTTGTAGAGGTTTCGGACGAGCAGGTCGAAATGGGCCTTTCAATGGACCCGTTGGAATTTTAAATGAGTAAAAAGTATAGAAATTGAGGTTTTGCAATATAATTGTGTTGAAAAGCTCCTAATCAATTATTTGAACTCCTAATATTTGAATAAAACATTTTTGCGGTCCTTTTTGTAAAGATTTCGGACGAGCAGGTCTAAGTAGGCCTTTCAAAGGACCCGTTGGAATTTTAACTAAGTAAAAAGTACAAAAATTGAGGTTTTGCAATATAATTGTGTTGAAAAGCTCCTAATCAATTACATGAACTCCTAAAATTTGATTAAAACTTGTTTTGCGGTCCTTTTCATAGAGGTTTCGGACGAGAGGGTCGAAATGGGCCTTTCAATGGACTCCTTGGAATTTTAACTGAGTAAAAAGTACAGAAATTGCGGTTTTGCAATATAATTGTGTTGAAAAGCTCCTAATCAATTATTTGAACTCCTAATATTTGATTAAAACTTGTTTTGCAGTCCTTTTTGTAGAGGTTTCGGACGAGCGGGTCTAAAAGGGCCTTTCAATGGACCCGTTGGAATTTTAACTGAGTAAAAAGTACAGAAATTGAGGTTTTGCAATATAATTTTGTTGAAAAGCTCCAAGTCAATTATTTGAACTCCTATATTTGAATAAAACAATTTTGCGGTCCTTTTTGTAGAGGTTTCGGACGAGCATGTCTAAATGGGCCTTTCAATGGACCTGTTGGAATTTTAACTAAGTAAAAAGTACAAAAATTGAGGTTTTGCAATATAATTGTGTTGAAAAGCTCCTAATCAATTACATGAACTCCTAAAATTTGATTAAAACTTGTTTTGCATTCCTTTTTGTTGAGGTTTCGGACGAGCGGGTCGAAATGGGCCTTTCAATGGACTCCTTGGAATTTTACCTGAGTAAAAAGTACAGAAATTGCGGTTTTGCAATATAATTGTGTTGAAAAGCTCCTAATCAATTATTTGAACTCCTAATATTTGATTAAAACTTGTTTTGCAGTCCTTTTTGTAGAGGTTTCGGACGAGCGGGTCTAAATGGGCCTTTCAATGGACCCGTTGGAATTTTAACTGAGTAAAAAGTACAGAAATTGCGGTTTTGCAATATAATTGTGTTGAAAAGCTCCTAATCAATTATTTGAACTCCTAATATTTGATTAAAACTTGTTTTGCGGTCCTTTTTGTAGAGGTTTCGGACGAGCACGTCTAAATGAGCCTTTCAATGGACCCGTTGGAAATTTAACTGAGTAAAAAGTACAGAAATTGAGGTTTTGCAATATAATTGTGTTGAAAAGCTCCTAAACAATTACATGAACTCCTAAAATTTTATTAAAACTTGTTTTGCAGTCGTTTTTCTAGAGGTTTCGGACGAGCGGGTTGAAATGGGCCTATCAATGGACCCGTTGGAATTTTAAATGAGTAAAACGTTCATAGATTGAGGTTTTGCAATATAATTGTGTTGAAAAGCTCCTAATCAATTATTTGAAATCCTAATATTTAAATAAAACATTTTTGCGGTCCTTTTTGTAGAGGTTTCGGACGAGCAGGTCTAAATAGGCCTTTCAATGGACCCGTTGGAATTTTAACTGAGTAAAAAGTACAAAAATTGAGGTTTTGCAATATAATTGTGTTGAAAAGCTCCTAATCAATTACATGAACTCCTAAAATTTGATTAAAACTTGTTTCGCAGTCCTTTTTGTAAAGGTTTCGGACGAGCGGGTCGAAATGAGACTTTCAATGGACCCGTTGGAATTTTAAATGAGTAAAAAGTACAGAAATTGAGGTTTTGCGTTATAATTGTGTTGAAAAGCTCCTAATCAATTGTTTGAACTCCTAATATTTGAATAAAACATTTTTGCGGTCCTTTTTGTACAGATTTCGGACGAGCAGGTCTAAATGGGCCTTTTAATGGACCCGTTGGAATTTTAACTGAGTAAAAAGTACATAAATTGAGGTTTTGCAATATAATTGTGTTGAAAAGCTCCTAATCAATTACATGAACTCTTAATATTTGATTATAACTTGTTTTGCAGTCCTTTTTGTAGAGGTTTCGGACGAGCGGGTCGAAATGGGCCTTTCAATGGACCAGTTGGAATTTTAACTAAGTAAAAAGTACAGAAATTGCGGTTTTGCAATATAATTGTGTTGAAAAGCTCCTAATCAATTATTTGAACTCCTAATATTTGATTAAAACTTGTTTTGCGGTCCTTTTTGTAGAGGTTTCGGACGTGCAGGTCTAAATGGGCCTTTCAATGGACCCGTTGGAATTTTAACTAAGTAAAAAGTACAGAAATTGCGGTTTTGCAATATAATTGTGTTGAAAAGCTCCTAACTAATTACATGAATTCCTAAGATTTGATTAAAACTTGTTTTGCAGTCCTTTTTGTAGAGGTTTCGGACGAGCGGGTCGAAATGGGCCTTTCAATGGACCCGTTGGAATATTAACTGAGTAAAAAGTACAGAATATGAGGTTTTGCAATATAATTGTGTTGAAAAGCTCCTAATCAATTACATGAACTCCTAAAATTTGATTAAAACTTGTTTTGCAGTCCTTTTTGTAGAGGTTTCGGACGAGCGGGTCGAAATGGGCCTTTCAATGGACCCGTTGGAATTTTAAATGAGTAAAAAGTACATAAAATGAGGTTTTGCAATATACTTGTGTTGAAAAGCTCCTAATCAATTATTTGAACTCCTAATATTTGAATAAAACATATTTGCGGTCCTTTTTGTACAGATTTTTGACGAGCAGGTCTAAATGGGCCTTTTAATGGACCCGTTGGAATTTTTTTTGAAGAAAAAGACTCATTAAAAACCCCTACTACTGTCCTTCAAGCAAAGCTAGAGGACCCTAAAAAGGGGAAAAGAGTGCCCAAATATTATTAATCAAGAATGTTTTGTTACAAATTGTTGTATACAAGATGGGAGATCCGAATTAAATGACATAGAAGTCATAGAATTCAGCGAAGAAGTAGCCAATGTATGGGCTATAATATTTGCCTCACGGCGTACAAAAGAAATAGATACAAAGTCAAAATCGTGAAGAGATGCTTGAATCTGAAGAATAATAGGTCCCATGGTAGAAAGGTCCTGAGCAGGATTGTTGATCCTATTCGCGAGAGAAGCGCAGTCAGTTTCGATCAGAAGTCGGTTCCAGCCTTGAGATCGGGCAAAGGTGAGACCAGCAAGGATGCTTTCCCCTTCACTAGTGATAGCGTCCTGACAGCTACCAATGGGGAATGCAAGGCCACCCACAACTGCTCCTGCAGAATCACGAGCAACGGTGCCAACGGCAGCTGCTCGAGTTGATGGATTAAAAGCTCCGTCCACATTTATTTTGATATGATGAAGTGGGGGAGGGAACCAGGATGGTTTAGTAAAGGTAGGTGGAGCAGGGGCAGCCGTCTTTAAAGCTCTACAAAAATCATCATGTAAGCTAATGGAATTAACGGCAATTAGCCATGGAGGTTGTAAATGTTGGTTATGGACCTAGTCGTTACGTCTATTCCATACATTCCATAAAGCAGTAAGGAAGAGACCAAACTTATCAGAGGAAAGAGTATTAGCTGCTTCCTCTAACCATTGCAGAGGGGTAGAAGCTATACTCCTATAAAGAGTAGTGGGGATACCACAAATTTGGAGTACTTCTGATGCCCCAGGGCAGTCACGAATCGCATGAAGGATCGATTCCGAATGGCTACCACATATAGGACAAGGTCCCGAATTAGGAGAAAAGGCTTGCATTTTAACTCCAACTGGTAGGGCATCAGATGCCATACGCCAACCGAAAGTTTTAACTTTGGGTAAAGCTTTGACTTTGGATAAAAACTTCCAGAGCCGATTAGGTGACATAGGTGGGTTTATGGAGCGTTGCAGGAAAATATATCCAGAACGGACTGAGTAGATACCCGAGTCATTAGGTGACCAGAGTATTGAATCACGATGATCATTTATGATGGGGATACGAAGAATAGCATCGGCATCAGTTGGATTGAAGTAGGTCCTTACCTTATCCGTATCCCAAGCTGTTTGGTTACGAATCATAAAATCGCGACATCGAATATGGAATTCATCTGAGATTTCGTAATCCCCAGTGAGCTCAATCGGAGAGGACCCTCCCCATATATCTTTGTGTATTCTAATAGTACTGTTTATACCTGGGCGGTAGAGAAAACCGGGGAATAGACGCTGAAGCGCGTTATACATACCTTGGCAAGCAAAAGAACTCCGATTGGGTTTTGGTGCATCTAGGATGTTACCGGAGGGAAAGTATTTAGAACGGTATATTTGTCCTAATAGAGAATCTGGTTCGCAAATGAGTTTCCAAAGCTGCTTGCCCAAAAGAGCAATGTTAAAATCGTGCAAATCCTTAAAACCCATGCCTCCAGCAGATTTAGGTAAACATACACGATTCCATGGGAGCATATGCCAACCTTTTTTATTGGATTTGCCAGTCCACCAATATTGACGGATTGATGAAGTCATGTCATCAATGATGTTTTGTGGAAGAAGATAGAAGGACATAACATATTGTGGAAGGGATTGTAGAACTGCTTTGATGAATATCTCTCGGCCACTAAAAGAGAGGAGGTGTTTGTCCCAACTAGATAGACGATCATGTACTTTGTCAAGCACAAACCCTAGCGATTCAGTTTTGTTTTTCCCAATTAGAAGTGGGATACCTAGATATACTCCAGGGTTAGAAACCTCACGTACTTGTAAAAGGTTGTTGATCGCATTTCTTTCAGCTGGTGGAGTACGTGGGTTATAAAAAATTGTTGATTTCTCAAAATTAACCGCTTGCCCGGATGCATTAGCATAAGTTTGAAGAGCGTTTTTAAGAAGAGACGCTTCAGATTGATTTGCATTAATGAATACCATGCAATCATCAGCAAAAAGCAAGTGATTGACTTTAGGCCCGTATTTACAGGCACCTAGTCCTGGTAGAATTTTAGTTTGTTGAGCAGCCGCTAAATAAGCCGAGAGGCCTTGAGTACAGAATAAGAAAAGGAAAGGGGAAAGGGGATCCCCCTGACGAAGACCCCGTTGAGGTCGAAAGGGTGGAGAGTAGGAATTATTAATCTTAACTGAAAAGGAGACTGTAGTAATGCAACACATTATAAGATCGATCCATTCGGAGGCGAAGCCCATGCGTTCCATAACATTTGCAAGAAAGGACCATTCTACTCTATCAAAAGCTTTCTCCATGTCTAGCTTAAGAGCAGCACCTTGAGATGACTTAGTAGCTCCTGAGTTAATATTGTGAATAATTTCATGTGCAACGAGGATGTTGTCTGATATGTTACGTCCCTAGATAAAGGCTGCTTGATTAGGGCTTATGCATAGAGGTATAGTCTGTTTCATTCTATTGACTATTGTTTTGGCAACTATTTTATAAAGGACAGTGCAGAGACTGATTGGTCTGAGTTGTTTCATGGAGGTTGGATCCTGGACTTTGGGGATTAGAACTAATATGGTTTTGTTGACTGAGGCCATATCAGCGTTGCCGTTTAGAAGATTAATAACATCTTCGCCTACTGTGTCCCAATGTTTTCGGAAAAAGCTACTGTGTAGGCCATCGATACCAGGTGCTTTCCTAGGGTCAATGTCTTGAAAGGCATGGAGAATTTCCTCTTTGGTGAAAGTCTTTAGAAGGGTTTCATTCATTGATTGATTGATGGAAGGGTGAATTTTATCAAGAATATTATTCGAGATTTGGGGATTCGATGTTGTGAAAAGATTTTGAAAATAAGTAGAAGCAATATTCATAAGATCTGAATCAGTCGTGCACCAATTCGAGTTACCGTCGAAAAGGCCTGTAATCGAATTTTTCTTATTCCTATTAGTAGCTCGGGCATGGAAGAACTTTGTATTTTTATCCCCTTGGGAAAGCCAGAGAGTGTGAGATCTTTGAGCCCAAAAAATTTCTTGTTCTGTTAGGAGTTTATTTAGTTCAGTTCGATAATTTAAATATATTTGTTCATTTGCGGCAGTTAAGTGACGATAAAGTAATTTATTAATTTTTTTAGTGAGGAATTTAATCCTACCGGTTGATTTAAAGCGTTGTTGATTTTGCCATACTTCTAGGTGTGTGCCAACAGCTTCGATTTTGTCAATAACAGTTCCGGGAGTATTGGCCCAAGCCCTTTTAATTGTGTGGATATTATCCTCATTATTAGCCCAACAGTTTTCGAAGCGGAAATTATTGGTAGGTTGTTTTTTGGGGGTAGTAACCGAAGGGTCTAAATCAAAGAGAAGGAAGCAATGGTCAGATTTGGCTACATACTCTGTGGTAATTCGGTAGGAAGGGTAGAGGTCTTGCCAAACTGAATTAGCTATAAAACGATCTAGTCTTTCATGTATGATTGGGGTTAAAGGCCCTACTTTTGTCCATGTAAACCATCCAGAAGTTGGCTTGCAATCAAAAAGGTTGTTACGTAATAAACAGTTGCGAAAATTTTTAATTTGTGATCTAGCCCTTTGGGGGGCCCCTTGTTTTTCAGAGTCAGTTAAAATTTCATTAAAATCACCTCCGAGAAGCCATGGGTTATTTTTAGTAAAAGAGTATAATGAATCTATTAATTCCCATGTTTTATATTTTTGACTAGTTTCAGAGAAACCATGTAGTCCAATAAAAAACATTGTATAATTGTTCTTGGTTATTTGAACATGAATATAACGCGCCGAATAAGAAATTAAACTTATATTAATATTGTTTGCTGCAAATAGGGAAATTCCGGAACACCCTTCCGTAGGGGAAATAGATATAATGTCTAACATTTCTAATGAAAGACAAATGCGGTTACGTTCCGCGTTATTTATTTTTGTTTCGCATAAGAAAATGACATCAGGGTTGGTGCGTTGGACATAGGACCGGAAATGTTGAACCGTCGGGGCTTGTCCAAGACCCTGACAGTTCCAGCATAGGATCCTCATTTTGCTCGGCGGGGCTGGGATTCAGCCGCCGCCGGAGAGTTTTTAGAGCTGCTCATCCCAGCTTTTGGAGTGGATCCTGATGGTTTGGATTTTTTTGGCGGGAGCGACACTTGTATTGGAGAACGGCGTTTCATGCCTCGGTTCGTTGGGGCTGGTGCAGGTGCAGGTGCAGAGGCTGCATCATTGGGGTAAGTTTTAAGTAACCACTGATTAAAATCATTGAAAATTGTATCAGTGGGTTTAGAGGGCTTACGCAATTCAGAGTCAAATTTTTTAATCTGCTGGGCAGTAGGGCTAGGAACACCATCGTCCGTGGTGTCCCAGTCATAATCAGAACCATCTTCCGGGATGGGATAGATTGTGTTTAGGGGCTGGGGTTCGAGTGGAGCTTTTTGCTTCAAGTCAGACGCAGGGGGATCTTTAGCAGAGTTGGGACCTTCTTCCATGGCCGTATCAACGTTTGGGGCTTCCTCGGTTGCTTGTTCCGTAAAGGAGGCGGCATCGCCTTCGTTTAGAGAACCTATGTATTGGAGATTGATTGTGATTAGGTTCTTATAACTATTTATATAAAAGATGAGGAAGATGTAAAATAAATTACCCATATTGTTCTGATCGGTGGGAGGAGCAGTAGTGTTGGCCGAAGCTGCTGGAATATTTGTTGGGGCCACTACGATGGGAACATATAGTAACTATTTGGAGAGAATAATTGGGGAAGTAAATCGAGTAAAAATTGAGGTTATTGTAAAGGAAGAAATAAAATTACCATTCATTGGAGGAATGTTTGGGTTGAGATTTGGTTCCACATTGCGGATACGCCCACGGGTTCCAATTGGGCGACGTCTAGGGGGAAGGTAGCGGAGCCATTCCTCGTACTATAATTTGTTGAGAACGAGTGAAGAACGGATGGGACAGTTATCTAAAGTGTGGCTGATAATACCACAACCAGGACAGAGAGTAGGGAGTCTTTCATACTGAATACGGCACATAATTTTGTTTTCACCTGATCCAATAAAAACAAATCGAGTAACAGGTCTTGTGATGTCAAGCAGAATTTCAACCCTAAGGAAGTCCTTCATATTCCCCTCAATCTCTCGGGTATCCGTCTGGAGGACATTGCCAACCATTGACCCTAGGGCATGTCCCACTAGATGGGATCGGTCGACATCAGCATAAAGTGAATCAGGGAGGGAGAAAATTCGGATCCAAATTCTCATGATATTGAATTTGTAGTCACCTAAGGATTTGGCTGGATCATATTCAGTAACTGCTAACCATTCATCCTTGTACAGCCAAGGACCGCGGTTGATGACCTCATAGCAATTCTTGATTTCCTTGAACTTTATTTTGAGGAAGTTATCTTGTAAAACGGATATAGATACTACCTCATTAGGCTTCCAAATGCCTTCGAATGCATTGATAACAGCATATATGTCTATTACTTTAGACGATATGAAGCATCCGATTAGAATAAGCTTGGGGTCTTCCTTGATGATATCCCAACCAAAGTCAGGTGTGTAGAGCAGTTCCGCTTCTTCGTTGGTGAGATTGATAGAGTTGAGTTGGGGAATGGAAGAGGATGAAGCCATCTCGAGGGTTGGTAGAATTGGGGTAGTAGGGGAATAGAGTTTGTTTTGTGGAGTGGTGTAAGTGTGATGTACATATATAAGGAAGACAATTGAGGAAGGTGAAATATAGAAAGTAGATTGAGAAGGTTTTTGAAAAGCAATTAGAGATTGGAAAAGATAGGATCTATTAATATCATAAAGGAAAGTAGAAAAAGAACCTTCCTTAAACGATCTAGAAGAATTATTAAGGGAAAAAATTCTATTAGAGTTATTTAGAGATGGTATATTGCAGGCGGATTTGAAGGAAGTTTGCCTTAAATATCTATATAAAATTAATTTAATGTTTAAAAGTAAATATAAAAAGATATTATAGATATGATGGCTAATACTTAGGGATATATAGAGTACAGCTGGAGCAGCCTTGATAAAAAAGAGAAATAATTTAATATACGAGTAATTAATTCGGAAAATAGACTTAGATGGTGTTGATAAAGGAAAATAATATATGTTTATACAAAGAATTAATTTTATTAATAGTAGTAATGTAGAGGAAGAAAAGGCAAAGATTACGGGATAGAATTTTGGAAAAAGAATAAATAGTATTAAGTAGAATGCAAATAAA
This sequence comes from Hibiscus tridactylites, assembly GCA_958450335.1. Lineage (NCBI taxonomy): Eukaryota > Viridiplantae > Streptophyta > Magnoliopsida > Malvales > Malvaceae > Hibiscus > Hibiscus tridactylites. The sequence continues at coordinate 49,312,301 of OY288265.1, read as the reverse complement.
TTGACAAATTTAAAATAGTAGTTACTCATAAACCAAGATAAAAACGGAATGATAGAATTATTAATAGTAATAATTAAAACCGTTATTAGAGGAGATTTTTGAAAAATATAATTGGTAACAAAGATTGTAAAAAAATGGTTAAATAATAATATATTGCATATTAATTTTATTAAAAGCCAGGGAATAAATACTCTTAAATTCAGTATTGAATTTCGCCAATAGATTTGACTAAAAAATGGGGGGAATGGAAAGATTAATAGTTTAAAATTTTGAGAAGTGGAAGAATAGAAATTGTCCCTAAGAGTTAGGGTATTTGTAAAATCCCTTGACAGGGCTAGAGAAAGGTCACCTAAGAAGGTGTAGTGGGAGTCGCAATTCTTAATATCGATTGGAAATAATATACTATTTAGTAGGTTTTGGAGAGAATCCCAAATGTGGGCTTGTAAAATTTCACCTAAAAAGGTGTAGTAGGAATAGACTACATTCGCGTATATCAGATCGTAGCATAAATTAACATAAAGCCATTCATCAAAGACAAAATAGAGAACATGCATAGCAACATTATGATAATAAAGCAGGCATATAAAAGCATAGAAAAAATAAAGGAAAAGCAGGAAAAAGAAAGAGCCATAATAAATTACAGACCCAGGGGAAAGAGGAAGCGGGGAAGAGAAAGATATTACAGACCAAAAGAGCAAAAAATAGGGGGGAATGCAAATAATTATAACTATAAATAAAATAAAACAAAAGCGAGGCAAAGATGAAGATTGGAGAATACAAATTATCTTGAGGCATTGCAATGTGAAGTGGATCAGAGGTGCCATTGTTGTAGTGTAACGAATATGTTCAAAGAATGTACATATGCAGGTAAAAGAAAAGCAGCAAGTGAGAATACGACTAGAAGGAATCATTTGCACATAGATAAATTTTATAATAACCAAATGAAATATATGTATGGAAAAGATCCTGGATGAAGTAATGACTATAGGTAGATAACCAGAAATTATGTAACAGCAATTAGAGTGCAAGGAATAGACCATGTACATAAATTTATTACAAATAGTATGCCATAGGTTAAAAGTGACATGTTTATATTCAAAAGATGGCCAGCAATAAAACATGTGATTTATAACAGTGAGTGTATTGATTAAGTGCCTCATAGCAATATTTATTTTTAAAACTATGACCAAGTATGAATATAAAACCAAAGCTATAATGGCTATAATGAAATAATTATAAATAATAGTAACGACATACAGGCCAAAAGGATTAAGTAGTGTACTTTTAAAGCAGGAAGGCTTGGATACCTTAATCAGTAGAGAAGAATACCTAATTATAATATTGCAGGAAATAACTAAGCAGAAGATATTGATTATATACCATTGATAACAAAGCAGACCGCATGTGAGGTATAAAGGAAATTTCAGAGTAGTAATTTTTGGGTGAAATACAGAAATGAAGTAATTAGAAGGGATTAGATTAAAGCATTTAATTTGATTTGGTAATCTGTTAGGAATTGAAAACAAAGAGTTAGCATTGTAACAAAATGATATCCATATTAAAGTGCACGACCAGATATGTGCATATAAACGAATATCCAGATAAATGAAAAGGGAATGAAAAGAGTTAAAAGAAAGTCCCAGAAAATGGGCTTGTAGATAATTCAGGGCTCGATATAGATTTAAATGGGGAATAATTATATCTTCCACCTTAAGTATATAAGTATGTAATATAAATAATACGGGTGAAGCACACAATTCTATTGTAATATTAATTAAGGTAATATGGAACTGGGTGCATAGACTCAAAAGACAGAAGATTGAGAAATGCGCAGATGATTCTAAACAAAGGATCCAGCATATGACTAAACATACTGACAGGTAAAGTGTTAATGAAAGACAAATGAGGGAGAGAAGACATAAAGGTGCAACAGAAAGTAAGAGAACATACGAGAGATTCTGCCTATGGTAGACAGTAAATCCAATTCTTTTGATATAGAGAGATAACCGAATATGGAAAAGAAGATGAAAAAATAAAGATAGTGAATAAATAGATATATAAAAAATATTTAAAGCGAACAGGAAAATGGGTAGAAACCCTAGCCGCCACCGAACCCCGCTGAAAAGGGAAAAGGTTTGCACCATCGGTGGTAATATCAAAAGCACGGCTGAAGAATGCCAGAAATAAGAAATGGATGGGCATGCAGATGTCTCCAATCTGGAAAAAAAGAGCGATTTAAATAAGATTTTAGATCTACAAACAGAACAAGAAAAGAAAATATTACTAAACATTAATGAATTGAGAAGAGAAAAGATTAACGGTAAGGGAAACCCTAGCCGACACCAAGGTTTGGAGAAACCCAGATGGGAAAAGAGGACGCGGGGTGAAACGACCGTCGTGATTCTCCAACTGGGGCTTCTTAAGATTTCCGATAATAATCTGAAAAGGCAACGAAAGGGAAAACAAGAAATAAAAAAACAAACGGCAATCAGATAGAGATAAAGAAAAAAAGGACAGAAAAGATTAAAAGACCAACGAACTGAAAATGGTAAATTGAAAAGAAACCAGACGCCGAAGAACCAGATCTGGAACGAGAGTAAAGATTTAAGGGATCTGCAGAAAATCGAAAAAAGGGTTAAAAATATAAGAGAAAAGAAAGGTATAGTGCCCGAAACGAAAAAAGGAAAAAAGTCAATTTGAAGAAACTTATCTGTGATGCCATGGAAGAATCCTTGTGAGACGGAGACGACCAAGCCGGAGTCTCAGACCCAGATATGGATAAAGATACCAGAGAAAAATATAATGGGAGAACCCAAATCAGAGTAGAAAATAGAGCCAAAAAAGAATAAAAGCTAATAGAGAAAGAAAACGATATAAAGTAAAATGGATGAAAAAAAATGAAACGGTGGGGAGGCTTTTCGTATTCTCTTACCCATTATCCTTAGATCCAATGAAATTAAGACTTGGAAATGATGCGGCTGAGGAAGAAATGCCGTGAGGGGAAGGGGAAGAGACACCGGGAAACAAGGGAGAAGGAAACCAAAAAATCCAAAACCCATTTCAGAGAATTTCGGGAAGAGAGAGAGAGAAACGAAAGCCACCCACGCCCGTTGGAATTTTAACTGAGTAAAAAGTACAGAAATTGAGGTTTTGAAATATAATTGTGTTGAAAAGCTCCTAATCAATTACATGAACTCCTAATATTTGATTAAAACTTGTTTTGCAGTCCTTTTTGTAGAGGTTTCGGACGAGCGGGTCGAAATGGGCCTTTCAATGGACCCGTTGGAATTTTAACTGAGTAAAAAGTACAAAAATTGCGGTTATGCAATATAATTGTGTTGAAAAGCTCCTAATCAATTATTTGAACTCATAATATTTGATTAAAACTTGTTTTGCAGTCCTTTTTGTAGAGGTTTCGGACGAGCAGGTCTAAATGGGCCTTTCAATGGACCCGTTGGAATTTTAACTGAGTAAAAAGTACAGAAATTGCAGTTTTGCTATATAACTGTGTTGAAAAGCTCCTAATCAATTACACGAATTCCTAAAATTTGATTAAAACTTGTTTTGCAGTCCTTTTTGTAGAGGTTTCGGACGAGCAGGTCGAAATGGGCCTTTCAATAGACCCGTTGGAATTTTAACTTAGTCAAAAGTACAGAAATTGAGGTTTTGCAATATAATTGTGTTGAAAAGCTCCTAATTAATAACATGAACTCCTAGAATTTGATTAAAACTTGTTTTGCAGTCCTTTTTTTAGAGGTTTCGGACGAGCGGGTCGAAATGGGCCTTTTAATGGACCCGTTGGAATTTTAAATGAGTAAAAAGTACATAAATTGAGGTTTTGCAATATAATTGTGTTGAAAAGCTCCTAATCAATTATTTGAACTCCTATTATTTGAATAAAACATATTTGCGGTCCTTTTTGTAGAGGTTTCGGACGAGCAGGTCTAAATGGGCCTTTCAATGAACCCGTTGGAATTTTAACTGAGTAAAAAGTACAGAAATTGCGGTTTTGCAATATAATTGTGTTGAAAAGCTCCTAATCAATTATTTGAACTCCTAATATTTGATTATAACTTGTTTTGCGGTCCTTCTTGTAGAGGTTTCGGACGAGCATGTCTAAATGGGCCTTTCAATGGACCCGTTGGAATTTTAACTGAGTAAAAAGTACAGAAATTGAGGTTTTGCAATATAATTGTGTTGAAAAGCTCCTAATCAATTACATGAACTCCTAATATTTGAATAAAACATTTTTGCGGTCCTTTTTGTACAGATTTCGGACGAGAAGGTCTAACTGGGCCTTTCAATGGACCCGTTGGAATTTTAACTAAGTAAAAAGTACAGAAATTAAGGTTTTGCAATATAACTGTGTTGAAAAGCTCCTAATCAATTACATGAACTCCTAATATTTGATTAAAACTTGTTTTGCAATCCTTTTTGTAGAGGTTTCGGACAAGCGAGTCGAAATGGGCCTTTCAATGGACCCGTTGGAATTTTAACTGAGTTAAAAGTACAGAAATTGCGGTTTTGCAATATAATTGTGTTGAAATGCTCCTAATCAATTACATGAATTCCTAAAATTTGATTAAAACTTGTTTTGCAATCCTTTTTGTAGAGGTTTCGGTCGAGCGGGTCGAAATGGGCCTTTCAATGGACCCGTTGGAATTTTAACTAAGTAAAAAGTACAGAAATTGAGGTTTTGCAATATAATTGTGTTGAAAAGCTCCTAATAAATTATTTGAACTCCTAATATTTGAATAAAACATTTTTGCGGTCCTTTTTGTAGAGGTTTCGGACGTGCATGTCTAAATGGGCCTTTCAATGGACCCGTTGGAATTTTAACTGAGTAAAAAGTGCAGAAATTGAGGTTTTGCAATATAATTATGTTGAAAAGCTCCTAATAAATTACATGAACTCCTAAAATTTGATTAAAACTTGTTTTGCAGTCTTTTTTGTAGAGGTTTCGGACGAGCGGGTTGAAATGGGCCTTTCAACGGACCCGATGGAATTTTAACTGAGTAAAGAGTACAAAAATTGCGGTTTTGCAATATAATTGTGTTAAAAAGCTCCTAATCAATTATTTAAAATCCTAATATTTGATTAAACTTGTTTTGCGGTCCTTTTTGTAGAGGTTTCGGACGAGCACGTCTAAATGGGCCTTTCAATGGACCCGTTGGAATTTTAACTGAGTAAAAAGTACAGAAATTGAGGTTTTGCAATATAATTGTATTGAAAATCTCCTAATCAATTACATGAACTCCTAAAATTTGATTAAAACTTGTTTTGTAGTCCTTTTTGTAGAGGTTTCTGACGAGCGGGTCGAAATGGGCCTTTCAATGGACCCGTTGGAATTTTAACTGAGTAAAAAGTACAGAAATTGAGGTTTTGCAATATAATTGTGTTGAAAAGCTCCTAATCAATTATTTGAACTCCTAATATTTGAATAAAACATTTTTGCGGTCCTTTTTGTAGAGGTTTCGGACGAGCAGGTCTAAATGGGCCTTTCAATGGACCCGTTGGAATTTTAACTGAGTAAAAAGTACAGAAATTGAGGTTTTCCAATATAATTGTGTTGAAAAGCTCCTAATCAATTATTTTAACTCCTAATATTTGATTAAAACTTGTTTTGCGGTCCTTTTTGTAGAGGTTTCGGACGAGCAGGTCTAAATGGGCCTTTCAATGGACCCTTTGGAATTTTAACTGAGTAAAAAGTACAGAAATTGAGGTTTTGCAATATAATTGTGTTGAAAAGCTCCTAATCAATTATTTGAACTCCTATTATTTGAATAAAACATATTTGCGGTCCTTTTTGTAGAGGTTTCGGACGAGCAGGTCTAAATGGGCCTTTCAATGAACCCGTTGGAATTTTAACTAAGTAAAAAGTACAGAAATTAAGGTTTTGCAATATAACTGTGTTGAAAAGCTCCTAATCAATTACATGAACTCCTAATATTTGATTAAAACTTGTTTTGCAATCCTTTTTGTAGAGGTTTCGGACAAGCGAGTCGAAATGGGCCTTTCAATGGACCCGTTGGAATTTTAACTGAGTTAAAAGTACAGAAATTGCGGTTTTGCAATATAATTGTGTTGAAATGCTCCTAATCAATTACATGAATTCCTAAAATTTGATTAAAACTTGTTTTGCAATCCTTTTTGTAGAGGTTTCGGTCGAGCGGGTCGAAATGGGCCTTTCAATGGACCCGTTGGAATTTTAACTAAGTAAAAAGTACAGAAATTGAGGTTTTGCAATATAATTGTGTTGAAAAGCTCCTAATAAATTATTTGAACTCCTAATATTTGAATAAAACATTTTTGCGGTCCTTTTTGTAGAGGTTTCGGACGTGCATGTCTAAATGGGCCTTTCAATGGACCCGTTGGAATTTTAACTGAGTAAAAAGTGCAGAAATTGAGGTTTTGCAATATAATTATGTTGAAAAGCTCCTAATAAATTACATGAACTCCTAAAATTTGATTAAAACTTGTTTTGCAGTCTTTTTTGTAGAGGTTTCGGACGAGCGGGTTGAAATGGGCCTTTCAACGGACCCGATGGAATTTTAACTGAGTAAAGAGTACAAAAATTGCGGTTTTGCAATATAATTGTGTTAAAAAGCTCCTAATCAATTATTTAAAATCCTAATATTTGATTAAACTTGTTTTGCGGTCCTTTTTGTAGAGGTTTCGGACGAGCACGTCTAAATGGGCCTTTCAATGGACCCGTTGGAATTTTAACTGAGTAAAAAGTACAGAAATTGAGGTTTTGCAATATAATTGTATTGAAAATCTCCTAATCAATTACATGAACTCCTAAAATTTGATTAAAACTTGTTTTGTAGTCCTTTTTGTAGAGGTTTCTGACGAGCGGGTCGAAATGGGCCTTTCAATGGACCCGTTGGAATTTTAACTGAGTAAAAAGTACAGAAATTGAGGTTTTGCAATATAATTGTGTTGAAAAGCTCCTAATCAATTATTTGAACTCCTAATATTTGAATAAAACATTTTTGCGGTCCTTTTTGTAGAGGTTTCGGACGAGCAGGTCTAAATGGGCCTTTCAATGGACCCGTTGGAATTTTAACTGAGTAAAAAGTACAGAAATTGAGGTTTTGCAATATAATTGTGTTGAAAAGCTCCTAATCATATACATGAACTCCTAAAATTTGATTAAAACTCGTTTTGTAGTCCTTTTTGTAGAGGTTTTGGACGAGCGGGTCGAAATGGGCCTTTCAATGGACCCGTTGGAATTTTAACTGAGTAAAAAGTACAGAAATTGAGGTTTTGCAATATAATCGTGTTGAAAAGCTCCTAATCAATTATTTGAACTCCTATTATTTGAATAAAACATATTTGCGGTCCTTTTTGTAGAGGTTTCGGACGAGCAGGTCTAAATGGGCCTTTCAATGAACCCGTTGGAATTTTAACTGAGTAAAAAGTACAGAAATTGCGGTTTTGCAATATAATTGTGTTGAAAAGCTCCTAATCAATTATTTGAACTCCTATTATTTGAATAAAACATATTTGCGGTCCTTTTTGTAGAGGTTTCGGACGAGCAGGTCTAAATGGGCCTTTCAATGAACCCGTTGGAATTTTAACTGAGTAAAAAGTACAGAAATTGCGGTTTTGCAATATAATTGTGTTGAAAAGCTCCTAATCAATTATTTGAACTCCTAATATTTGATTATAACTTGTTTTGCGGTCCTTCTTGTAGAGGTTTCGGACGAGCATGTCTAAATGGGCCTTTCAATGGACCCGTTGGAATTTTAACTGAGTAAAAAGTACAGAAATTGAGGTTTTGCAATATAATTGTGTTGAAAAGCTCCTAATCAATTACATGAACTCCTAATATTTGAATAAAACATTTTTGCGGTCCTTTTTGTACAGATTTCGGACGAGAAGGTCTAACTGGGCCTTTCAATGGACCCGTTGGAATTTTAACTAAGTAAAAAGTACAGAAATTAAGGTTTTGCAATATAACTGTGTTGAAAAGCTCCTAATCAATTACATGAACTCCTAATATTTGATTAAAACTTGTTTTGCAATCCTTTTTGTAGAGGTTTCGGACAAGCGAGTCGAAATGGGCCTTTCAATGGACCCGTTGGAATTTTAACTGAGTAAAAAGTACAGAAATTGCGGTTTTGCAATATAATTGTGTTGAAATGCTCCTAATCAATTACATGAATTCCTAAAATTTGATTAAAACTTGTTTTGCAATCCTTTTTGTAGAGGTTTCGGTCGAGCGGGTCGAAATGGGCCTTTCAATGGACCCGTTGGAATTTTAACTAAGTAAAAAGTACAGAAATTGAGGTTTTGCAATATAATTGTGTTGAAAAGCTCCTAATAAATTATTTGAACTCCTAATATTTGAATAAAACATTTTTGCGGTCCTTTTTGTAGAGGTTTCGGACGTGCATGTCTAAATGGGCCTTTCAATGGACCCGTTGGAATTTTAACTGAGTAAAAAGTGCACAAATTGAGGTTTTGCAATATAATTATGTTGAAAAGCTCCTAATCAATTCCATGAACTCCTAAAATTTGATTAAAACTTGTTTTGCAGTCTTTTTTGTAGAGGTTTCGGACGAGCGGGTTGAAATGGGCCTTTCAACGGACCCGATGGAATTTTAACTGAGTAAAGAGTACAAAAATTGCGGTTTTGCAATATAATTGTGTTAAAAAGCTCCTAATCAATTATTTAAAATCCTAATATTTGATTAAACTTGTTTTGCGGTCCTTTTTGTAGAGGTTTCGGACGAGCACGTCTAAATGGGCCTTTCAATGGACCCGTTGGAATTTTAACTGAGTAAAAAGTACAGAAATTGAGGTTTTGCAATATAATTGTATTGAAAATCTCCTAATCAATTACATGAACTCCTAAAATTTGATTAAAACTTGTTTTGTAGTCCTTTTTGTAGAGGTTTCTGACGAGCGGGTCGAAATGGGCCTTTCAATGGACCCGTTGGAATTTTAACTGAGTAAAAAGTACAGAAATTGAGGTTTTGCAATATAATTGTGTTGAAAAGCTCCTAATCAATTATTTGAACTCCTAATATTTGAATAAAACATTTTTGCGGTCCTTTTTGTAGAGGTTTCGGACGAGTAGGTCTAAATGGGCCTTTCAATGGTCCCGTTGGAATTTTAACTGAGTAAAAAGTACAGAAATTGAGGTTTTGCAATATAATTGTGTTGAAAAGCTCCTAATCATATACATGAACTCCTAAAATTTGATTAAAACTCGTTTTGTAGTCCTTTTTGTAGAGGTTTTGGACGAGCGGGTCGAAATGGGCCTTTCAATGGACCCGTTGGAATTTTAACTGAGTAAAAAGTACAGAAATTGAGGTTTTGCAATATAATCGTGTTGAAAAGCTCCTAATCAATTACAAGAACTCCTAAATTTTGATTAAAACTGGTTTTGCAGTCCTTTTTGTAGAGGTTTCGGACGAGCGGGTCGAAATGGGCCTTTCAATGGACCCGTTGGAATTTTAACTGAGTAAAAAGTAAATAAATTGAGGTTTTGCAATATAATTGTGTTGAAAAGCTCCTAATCAATTACATGAACTCCTAAATTTTGATTAAAACTTGTTTTGCAGTCCTTTTTGTAGAGGTTCCGGACGAGCAGGTCGAAATGGGCCTTACAATGGACCCGTTGGAATTTTAAATGAGTAAAAAGTACAGAAATTGAGGTTTTGCAATATAATTGTTTTGAAAAGATCCTAATCAAATATTTGAACTCCTAATGTTTGATTAAAACTTGTTTTGCAGTCCTTTTTGTAGAGGTTTCGGACGAGCAGGTCTAAATGGGCCTTTCAGTGGACCTGTTGGAATTTTAACTGAGTAAAAAGTACAAAAATTGAGGTTTTGCAATATAATTGTGTTGAAAAGCTCCTAATCAATTACATAAACTCCTAAAATTTGATTAAAACTTGTTTTGCAATCCTTTTTGTAGAGGTTTCGGACGAGCGGGTCGAAATGGGCCTTTCAATGGACCCGTTGGAATTTTAAATGAGTAAAAAGTACAGAAATTGAGGTTTTGCAATATAATTGTGTTGGAAAGCTCCTAATGAATTATTTGAACTCCTAATATTTGATTAAAACTTTTTTTGTGGTCCTTTTTGTAGAGGTTTCGGACGAGCAGGTCTAAATGAGCCTTTCAATGGACCCGTTGGAATTTTAACTGAGTAAAAAGTACAGAAATTGAGGTTTTGCAATATAATTGTGTTGAAAAGCTCCTAATCAATTACATGAACTCCTAATATTTGAATAAAACATTTTTGCGGTCCTTTTTGTACAGATTTCGGACGAGCAGGTCTAAATGGGCCTTTCAATGGACCCGTTGGAATTTTAACTGAGTAAAAAGTACAGAAATTAAGGTTTTGCAATATAATTGTGTTGAAAAGCTCCTAATCAATTACATAAACTCCTAATATTTGATTAAAACTTGTTTTGCAGTCCTTTTTGTAGAGGTTTCGGACGAGCGGGTCGAAATGGGCCTTTCAATGGACCCGTTGGAATTTTAACTGAGTAAAAAGTACAAAAATTGAGGTTTTGCAATATAATTCTGTTGAAAAGCTCCTAATCAATTACATGAACTCCTAAAATTTGATTAAAACTTGTTTTGTAGTCCTTTTTGTAGAGGTTTCGGACGAGCGGGTCGAAATGGGCCTTTCAATGGACCCGTTGGAATTTTAACTGAGTAAAAAGTAAATAAATTGAGGTTTTGCAATATAATTGTGTTGAAAAGCTCCTAATCAATTACATGAACTCCTAAATTTTGATTAAAACTTGTTTTGCAGTCCTTTTTGTAGAGGTTCCGGACGAGCAGGTCGAAATGGGCCTTACAATGGACCCGTTGGAATTTTAAATGAGTAAAAAGTACAGAAATTGAGGTTTTGCAATATAATTGTTTTGAAAAGATCCTAATCAAATATTTGAACTCCTAATGTTTGATTAAAACTTGTTTTGCAGTCCTTTTTGTAGAGGTTTCGGACGAGCAGGTCTAAATGGGCCTTTCAGTGGACCTGTTGGAATTTTAACTGAGTAAAAAGTACAAAAATTGAGGTTTTGCAATATAATTGTGTTGAAAAGCTCCTAATCAATTACATAAACTCCTAAAATTTGATTAAAACTTGTTTTGCAATCCTTTTTGTAGAGGTTTCGGACGAGCGGGTCGAAATGGGCCTTTCAATGGACCCGTTGGAATTTTAAATGAGTAAAAAGTACAGAAATTGAGGTTTTGCAATATAATTGTGTTGGAAAGCTCCTAATGAATTATTTGAACTCCTAATATTTGATTAAAACTTTTTTTGTGGTCCTTTTTGTAGAGGTTTCGGACGAGCAGGTCTAAATGAGCCTTTCAATGGACCCGTTGGAATTTTAACTGAGTAAAAAGTACAGAAATTGAGGTTTTGCAATATAATTGTGTTGAAAAGCTCCTAATCAATTACATGAACTCCTAATATTTGAATAAAACATTTTTGCGGTCCTTTTTGTACAGATTTCGGACGAGCAGGTCTAAATGGGCCTTTCAATGGACCCGTTGGAATTTTAACTGAGGAAAAAGTACAGAAATTAAGGTTTTGCAATATAATTGTGTTGAAAAGCTCCTAATCAATTACATAAACTCCTAATATTTGATTAAAACTTGTTTTGCAGTCCTTTTTGTAGAGGTTTCGGACGAGCGGGTCGAAATGGGCCTTTCAATGGACCCGTTGGAATTTTAACTGAGTAAAAAGTACAAAAATTGAGGTTTTGCAATATAATTCTGTTGAAAAGCTCCTAATCAATTACATGAACTCCTAAAATTTGATTAAAACTTGTTTTGTAGTCCTTTTTGTAGAGGTTTCGGACGAGCGGGTCGAAATGGGCCTTTCAATGGACCCGTTGGAATTTTAACTAAGTAAAAAGTACAGAAATTGAGGTTTTGCAATATAATTGTGTTGAAAAGCTCATAATCAATTACATGAACTCCTAAAATTTGATTAAAACTTGTTTTGCAGTCCTTTTTGTAGAGGTTCCGGACGAGCCGGTCGAAATGGGCCTTTCAATGGACCCGTTGGAATTTTAAATGAGTATAAAGTACAACAATTGCGGTTATGCAATATAATTGTGTTGAAAAGCTACTAATCAATTATTTGAACTCCTAATATTTGATTAGAACTTGTTTTGCGGTCCTTTTTGTAGAGGTTTCGGATGAGCAGGTCTAAATGGGCCTTTCAATGGACCCGTTGGAATTTTAACTGAGTAAAAAGTACAGAAATTGCGGTTTTGCAATATAATTATGTTGAAATGCTCCTAATCAATTACATGAATTCCTAAAATTTGATTAAAACTTGTTTTGCAATCCTTTTTGTAGAGGTTTCCGTCGAGCGGGTCGAAATGGGCCTTTCAATGGACCCGTTGGAATTTTAACTAAGTAAAAAGTACAAAAATTGAGGTTTTGCAATATAATTGTGTTGAAAAGCTCCTAATAAAATATTTGAATTCCTAATATTTGAATAAAACATTTTTGCGGTCCTTTTTGTAGAGGTTTCGGACGTGCAGGTCTAAATTGGCCTTTCAATGGACCCGTTGGAATTTTAACTGAGTAAAAAGTACATAAATTGAGGTTTTGCAATATAATTCTGTTGAAAAGCTCCTAATCAATTACATGAACTCCTAAAATTTGATTAAAACTTGTTTTGCAGTCCTTTTTGTAGAGGTTTCGGACGAGCGGGTCGAAATGGGCCTTTCAATGAACCCGATGGAATTTTAACTGAGTAAAGAGTACAAAATTTGCGGTTTTGCAATATAATTGTGTTAAAAAGCTCCTAGTCAATTATTTAAACTCCTAATATTTGATTAAACTTGTTTTGCGGTCCTTTTTGTAGAGGTTTCGGACGAGCACGTCTAAATGGGCCTTTCAATGTACCCGTTGGAATTTTAACTGAGTAAAAAGTACAGAAATTGAGGTTTTGCAATATAATTGTGTTGAAAAGCTCCTAATTAATTACATGAACTCCTAAAATTTGATTAAAACTTGTTTTGTAGTCCTTTTTGTAGAGGTTTCTGACGAGCGGGTCGAAATGGGCCTTTCAATGGACCCGTTGGAGTTTTAAATGAGTAAAAAGTACAGAAATTGAGGTTTTGCAATATAATTGTGTTGAAAAGCTCCTAATCAATTATTTGAACTCCTATTATTTGAATAAAACATTTTTGCGGTCCTTTTTGTAGAGGTTTCGGACGAGCAGGTCTAAATGGGCCTTTGATTGGACACGTTGGAATTTTAACTGAGTAAAAAGTACAGAAATTGAGGTTTTGCAATATAATCGTGTTGAAAAGCTCCTAATCAATTACATGAACTCCTAAATTTTGATTAAAACTCGTTTTGCAGTCCTTTTTGTAGAGGTTTCGGACGAGCGGGTCAAAATGGGCCTTTCAATGGATCCGTTGGAATTTTAACTGAGTAAAAAGTAAATAAATTGAGGTTTTGCAATATAATTGTGTTAAAAAGCTCCTAATCAATTACATGAACTCCTAAAATTTGATTAAAACTTGTTTTGCAGTCCTTTTTGTAGAGGTTCCGGACGAGCGGGTCGAAATGGGCCTTTCAATGGACCCGTTGGAATTTTAAATGAGTAAAAAGTACAGAAATTGAGGTTTTGCAATATAATTGTTTTGAAAAGCTCCTAATCAAATATTTGAACTCCTAATATTTGATTAAAACTTGTTTTGCAGTCCTTTTTGTAGAGGTTTCGGACGAGCAGGTCTAAATGGGCCTTTCAATGGACCCGTTGGAATTTTAACTGAGTAAAAAGTACAAAAATTGAGGTTTTGCAATATAATTGTGTTGAAAAGCTCCTAATCAATTACATGAACTCCTAAAATTTGATTAAAACTTGTTTTGCAGTCCTTTTTGTAGAGGTTTCGGACGAGCGGGTTGAAATGGGCCTTTCAATGGACTCGTTGGAATTTTAAATGAGTAAAAAGTACAAAAATTGAGGTTTTGATATATAATTGTGTTGAAAAGCTCCTAATGAATTATTTGAACTCCTAATATTTGATTAAAACTTTTTTTGCGGTCCTTTTTGTAGAGGTTTCAGTCGAGCAGGTCTAAATGAGCCTTTCAATGGACCCGTTGGAATTTTAACTGAGTAAAAAGTACAGAAATTGAGGTTTTGCAATATAATTGTGTTGAAAAGCTCCTAATCAATTACATGAACTCCTAATATTTGAATAAAACATTTTTGCGGTCCTTTTTGTACAGATTTCGGACGAGCAGGTCTAAATGGGCCTTTCAATGGACCTGTTGGAATTTAAACTGAGTAAAAAGTACAGAAATTAAGGTTTTGCAATATAATTGTGTTGAAAAGCTCCTAATCAATTACATTAACTCCTAGTATTTGATTAAAACTTGTTTTGCAATCCTTTTTGTAGAGGTTTCGGACGAGCGGGACGAAATGGGCCTTTCAATGGACCCGTTGGAATTTTAACTGAGTAAAAAGTTCAGAATTTGAGGTTTTGCAATATAATTGTGTTGAAAAGCTCCTAATCAATTACATGAACTCCTAAAATTTGATTAAAACTTGTTTTGTAGTCCTTTTTGTAGAGGTTTCGGACGAGCGGGTCGAAATGGGCCTTTCAATGGACCCGTTGGAATTTTAACTGAGTAAAAAGTACAGAAATTGAGGTTTTGCAATATAATTGTGTTGAAAATCTCCTAATCAATTACATGAACTCCTAAAATTTGATTAAAACTTGTTTTGTAGTCCTTTTTGTAGAGGTTTCGGACGAGCGGGTCGAAATGGGCCTTTCAATGGACCCGTAGGAATTTTAACTGAGTAAAAAGTACAGAAATTGAGGTTTTGCAATATAATTGTATTGAAAAGCTCCTAATCAATTACATGAACTCCTAAAATTTGATTAAAACTTGTTTTGCAGTCCTTTTTGTAGAGGTTCCGGACGAGCCGGTCGAAATGGGCCTTTCAATGGACCCGTTGGAATTTTAAATGAGTAAAAAGTACAACATTTGCGGTTATGCAATATAATTGTGTTGAAAAGCTCCTAATAAATTATTTGAACTCCTAATATTTGATTAAAACTTGTTTTGCGGTCCTTTTTGTAGAAGTTTCGGACGAGCAGGTCTAAATGGGCCTTTCAATGGACCCGTTGGAATTTTAACTGAGTAAAAAGTACAGAAATTGCGGTTTTGCAATATAATTATGTTGCAATGCTCCTAATCAATTACATGAATTCCTAAAATTTGATTAAAACTTGTTTTGCAATCCTTTTTGTAGAGGTTTCGGTCGAGCGGGTCGAAATGGGCCTTTCAATGGACCCGTTGGAATTTTAACTAAGTAAAAAGTACAAAAATTGAGGTTTTGCAATATAATTGTGTTGAAAAGCTCCTAATAAATTATTTGAACTCCTAATATTTGAATAAAACATTTTGCGGTCCTTTTTGTAGAGGTTTCGGACGTGCAGGTCTAAATGGGCCTTTCAATGCACCCGTTGGAATTTTAACTGAGTAAAAAGTACATAAATTGAGGTTTTGCAATATAATTCTGTTGAAAAGCTCCTAATCAATTACATGAACTCCTAAAATTTGATTAAAACTTGTTTTGCAGTCCTTTTTGTAGAGGTTTCGGACGAGCGGGTCGAAATGGGCCTTTCAATGGACCCGAAGGAATTTTAACTGAGTAAAGAGTACAAAAATTGCGGTTCTGCAATATAATTGTGTTAAAAAGCTCATAGTCAATTATTTAAACTCCTAATATTTGATTAAACTTGTTTTGCGGTCCTTTTTGTAGAGGTTTCGGACAAGCACGTCTAAATGGGCCTTTCAATGGACCCGTTGGAATTTTAACTGAGTAAAAAGTACAGAAATTGAGGTTTTGCAATATAATTGTATTGAAAAGCTCCTAATCAATTACATGAACTCCTAAAATTTGATTAAAACTTGTTTTGCAGTCCTTTTTGTAGAGGTTCCGGACGAGCCGGTCGAAATGGGCCTTTCAATGGACCCGTTGGAATTTTAAATGAGTAAAAGTACAACAATTGCGGTTATGCAATATAATTGTGTTGAAAAGCTCCTAATCAATTATTTGAACTCCTAATATTTGATTAAAACTTGTTTTGCGGTCCTTTTTGTAGAGGTTTCGGACGAGCAGGTCTAAACGGGCCTTTCAATGGACCCGTTGGAATTTTAACTGAGTAAAAAGTACAGAAATTGCGGTTTTGCAATATAATTATGTTGAAATGCTCCTAATCAATTACATGAATTCCTAAAATTTGATTAAAACTTGTTTTGCAATCTTTTTTGTAGAGGTTTCGGTCGAGCGGGTCGAAATGGGCCTTTCAATGGACCCGTTGGAATTTTAACTAAGTAAAAAGTACAAAAATTGAGGTTTTGCAATATAATTGTGTTGAAAAGCTCCTAATAAATTATTTGAACTCCTAATATTTGAATAAAACATTTTTGCGGTCCTTTTTGTAGAGGTTTCAGACGTGCAGGTCTAAATGGGCCTTTCAATGGACCCGTTGGAATTTTAACTGAGTAAAAAGTACATAAATTGAGGTTTTGCAATATAATTCTGTTGAAAAGCTCCTAATCAATTACATGAACTCCTAAAATTTGATTAAAACTTGTTTTGCAGTCCTTTTTGTAGAGGTTTCGGACGAGCGGGTCGAAATGAGCCTTTCAATGGACCCAATGGAATTTTAACTGAGTAAAGAGTACAAAAATTGCGGTTCTGCAATATAATTGTGTTAAAAAGCTCCTAATCAATATCATGAACTCCTAAAATTTGATTAAAACTTGTTTTGCAGTCCTTTTTGTAGAGGTTCCGGACGAGCCGGTCGAAATGGGCCTTTCAATGGACCCGTTGGAATTTTAAATGAGTAAAAAGTACAGAAATTGAGGTTTTGCAATATAATTGTGTTGAAAATCTTCTAATCAAATATTTGAACTCCTAATATTTGATTAAAACTTCTTTTGTAGTCCTTTTTGTAGAGGTTTCGGACGAGCAGGTCTAAATGGGCCTTTCAATGGACCCGTTGGAATTTTAACTGAGTAAAAAGTACAGAAATTGAGGTTTTGCAATATAATTCTGTTGAAAAGCTCCTAATCAATTACATGAACTCCTAAAATTTGATTAAAACTTGTTTTGCAGTCCTTTTTGTAGAGGTTCCGGATGAGCGGGTCGAAATGGGCCTTTAAATGGACCCGTTGGAATTTTAACTGAGTAAAAAGTACAAAAATTTAGGTTTTGCAATCTTTTATTCCCTCGGACAAATTCTAGAAATCTTTTATTTGGACCGGCAATGCTCCGCCGAAAGTTGAACTCTTTGTTTGGCTTGTTATGAAGGGGCGAGTGGCTGTCAAATGCGAACTTAGTAAAAGGGGAATCAATTCATTCTCTTCTTTAATGTGCCCTTTGTGAAATTCTGATTTGGAGACTGTTTCTCATCTATTTTTTTCGTGTAGGGTGAGTTGGGGTATTTGGACAGATTTTTTGGCTAGTATGGATATATCAACAGCTTTTCAGTCGAGCCCGACTTGCTTTATGGTGGAGTGGCAAGGTATTGCTCCGTCTTCCAATCGCAAAGTTTGGGGCCTTATTCCTTTCGTGATATTGTGGTCGATCTAGTTATTCAGGAATAAAATAATCTTCAGAGCCAAGAAGTTGGATGTTCTTCAATTAATCTTCATGGTTAAATATAGGCTTGCTGTTTGGGTTAAAAGTAAGTTTAGCAAGTGCAATATTCCCTTAGAGGCTATTATGGCTGATTGGGTGCTTGTCTTAGATTCTTGTCTTGATGGGTGTTCTTTGCCTCGTATCTCGAGTTGGTCTCCTCCCCCTTCGGGGTTCCTAAAGCTAAACGTGGACGGAGCTTATGCTGTTTCGTCTGGCAAGTGTGGTATCGGAGGCTTATTGAGGGATGCCAATGGCGCGGTGCTATTGGATTTTTCTGAACCTTGTTGTAACGTCCCTCCTGCCGTGGTGGAACTCTTGGCGATCAATGCAGGTATCAAAAAGTGTTTGAGTTTGCGGGAGGTTGATCATGCTAGGCTCATTATCGAGAGTGATTGTAAGGCGGCAGTGGACTGGATCAATGGTGTGGCTGCTCCTCCTGTGGCGGTCGTTGATTTAGTCTCGGGGATTGTGGCATCCGTCAAACGCAGAGCAATGTTCGTTAGATGGATTTCGCGGGAGGAAAATGTAAGGGCTGATGCACTGGCCAAAGCGGGAATCGGCTAATAGGATTGGGTTGTTTGTGGTTTTGTAATTGGTAGTGGTTCTTGTGTGTGTGGTTATCTGCAAAATTGTATGGATCTGGTTTCTAAGTTTATAATATAATTTGGGCACTCTTTTCCCCTGATTAGGACTAGCGGGGGTTTTTAATGAGGCCCCTTACCCTTCAAAAAAAATTATTTAAACTCCTAATATTTGATTAAACTTGTTTTGCGGTCCTTTTTGTAGAGGTTTCGGACAAGCACGTCTAAATGGGCCTTTCAATGGACCCGTTGGAGTTTTAACTGAGTAAAAAGTACAGAAATTGAGGTTTTGCAATATAATTGTGTTGAAAAGCTCCTAATCTATTATATGAACTCCTAAAATTTGATTAAAACTTGTTTTGTAGTCCTTTTTGTAGAGGATTCTGACGAGCGGGTCGAAATGGGCCTTTCAATGGACCCGTTGAAATTTTAAATGAGTAAAAAGTACAGAAATTGAGGTTTTGTAATATAATTGTGTTGAAAAGCTCCTAATCAATTATTTGAACTCCTATTATTTGAATAAAACATTTTTGCGGTCCTTTTTGTAGAGGTTTCGGACGAGCAGGTCTAAATGGGCCTTTCAATGGACACGTTGGAATTTTAACTGAGTAAAAAGTACAGAAATTGAGGTTTTGCAATATAATCGTGTTGAAAAGCTCCTAATCAATTACATGAACTCCTAAATTTTGATTAAAACTCGTTTTGCAGTCCTTTTTGTAGAGGTTTCGGACGAGCGGATCGAAATGGGCCTTTCAATGGACCCGTTGGAATTTTAACTGAGTAAAAAGTAAATAAATTGAGGTTTTGCAATATAATTGTGTTAAAAAGCTCCTAATCAATTACATGAACTCCTAAAATTTGATTAAAACTTGTTTTGCAGTCCTTTTTGTAGAGGTTCCGGACGAGCGGGTCGAAATGGGCCTTTCAATGGACCCGTTGGAATTTTAAATGAGTAAAAAGTACAGAAATTGAGGTTTTGCAATATAATTGTTTTGAAAAGCTCCTAATCAAATATTTGAACTCCTAATATTTGATTAAAACTTGTTTTGCAGTCCTTTTTGTAGAGGTTTCGGACGAGCAGGTCTAAATGGGCCTTTCAATGGACCCGTTGGAATTTTAACTGAGTAAAAAGTACAAAAATTGAGGTTTTGCAATATAATTGTGTTGAAAAGCTCCTAATCAATTACATGAACTCCTAAAATTTGATTAAAACTTGTTTTGCAGTCCTTTTTGTAGAGGTTTCGGACGAGCGGGTTGAAATGGGCCTTTCAATGGAACCGTTGGAATTTTAAATGAGTAAAAAGTACAAAAATTGAGGTTTTGATATATAATTGTGTTGAAAAGCTCCTAATGAATTATTTGAACTCCTAATATTTGATTAAAACTTTTTTTGCGGTCCTTTTTATAGAGGTTTCAAACGAGCAGGTCTAAATGAGCCTTTCAATGGACCCGTTGGAATTTTAACTGAGTAAAAAGTACAGAAATTTAGGTTTAGCAATATAATTGTGTTGAAAAGCTCCTAATCAATTACATGAACTCCTAATATTTGAATAAAACATTTTTGCGGTCCTTTTTGTACAGATTTCAGACGAGCAGGTCTAAATGGGCCTTTCAATGGACCCGTTGGAATTTTAACTTAGTAAATAGTAAAGAAATTAAGGTTTTGCAATATAATTGTGTTTAAAAGCTCCTAATCAATTACATGAACTCCTAATATTTGATTAAAACTTGTTTTGCAGTCCTTTTTGTAGAGGTTTCGGACGAGCGGGTCGAAATGGGCCTTTCAATGGACCCGTTGGAAATTTAACTGAGTAAAAAGTTCAGAAATTGAGGTTTTGCAATATAATTGTGTTGAAAAGCTCCTAATCAATTACATGAACTCCTAAAATTTGATTAAAACTTGTTTTGTAGTCCTTTTTGTAGAGGTTTCGGACGAGCGGGTCGAAATGGGCCTTTCAATGGACCCGTTAGAATTTTAACTGAGTAAAAAGTACAGAAATTGAGGTTTTGCAATATAATTGTGTTGAAAAGCTCCTAATCAATTACATGAACTCCTAAAATTTGATTAAAACTTGTTTTGCAGTCCTTTTTGTAGAGGTTCCGGACGAGCCGGTCGAAATGGGCCTTTCAATGGACCCGTTGGAATTTTAAATGAGTAAAAAGTACAGAAATTGAGGTTTTGCAATATAATTGTGTTGAAAATCTCCTAATCAAATATTTGAACTCCTAATATTTGATTAAAACTTGTTTTGTAGTCCTTTTTTTAGAGGTTTCGGACGAGCAGGTCTAAATGGGCCTTTCAATGGACCCGTTGGAATTTTAACTGAGTAAAAAGTACAGAAATTGAGGTTTTGCAATATAATTCTGTTGAAAAGCTCCTAATCAATTACATGAACTCCTAAAATTTGATTAAAACTTGTTTTGCAGTCCTTTTTGTAGAGGTTCCGGATGAGCGGGTCGAAATGGGCCTTTAAATGGACCCGTTGGAATTTTAACTGAGTAAAAAGTACAAAAATTAAGGTTTTGCAATATAATTGTGTTGAAAAGCTCCTAATCAATTACATGAACTCCTAAAATTTGATTAAAACTTGTTTTGCAGTCTTGTAACCCCCGTAGCCCGGTCTAGACAGTTGACCCGAACTACGAAGATTACACGGGGAAAACCAAAGTCAACCCAAAAGTCAACCTTGATTAACGACCCTTTTTTTTTCTTTTTAAGTCTTGTCTAGATGCACATTAACCTTAAGTGTGATCATACAAACAACATATCAAAAGATCACGAACATCAGAGATCAAGCAGGACCCAATTGTACAAATTACGACTTTAGGGACCAAAATGTAAATTCTGATAAATTAAGGGACTTAACCCAAATTAAGGTTACCATCTTAAAATTAGTCATGTTTCATGCTTCTCTGTGAAATTTCAGCTCAAAAGGACATCCACAGCTCATGCAATTGATCATACAAGATTCAGGACCAAAACGCAAACATTTCAAAACATATAACTACCATGTCAGCCCCCTAACGGTCGACCGTTCCGAAACAGGCTAGCCCTGTTCCGAAACACGGGCCGTTCCGAAACGGGTTCCGGAACATGGCCTCGGCAGAGGCTAAACCGTTTCGAAACGGTGTATACCGTTTCGGACGCCTGGGTTCATGTAAGGCACCCGTTCCGAAACGGTACACCCCTGTTCCGAAACGCCTGCACAAAAACCAGCAAACAAGCATACTAAATCATGCAATTGGACACTCAAACATGCTCCAAACATCACCAAACTTTACCAGCATGTAATTAAACATAATTAAGACATAAGAGCATCATCAATTCAACATAAAAACATCACATGCAAAAAGCCCCAAATCAAAGGTCATGCTTCCAACACAAGCTATCTACTCAAGCATCAACTTGCAAAACAAGCATATATGGTTCAATCCAAAAACCAGCAACAACATTAACATTTAACAAACTTAGGGAGTCTTAAACACCTCCCAAAACACATATACATATTGGTCCCCCATTGCCAAAACATACAAAAGCTAAAACACTTATAAAACCTTCATACATTGAGCTTTACTTGTACTTGTTTGCTTGCCTCCTCTTGCTGCCCTCAATGCACTCTAATGCTCTGCATTATTGAATCAAGAAAACGAGAGAGCGTAAGCCAAAGCTTAGTGAGGAGTGCTCTTTAAAAAAAACATTCAATAATGCAATTAAAACCATTGTAAAACATGCTTATAAAACAACCTTTACACATGCTCAAGCATACTTTAAATCAAGCAATATCATGCTTCCACATTTCATTTAAACAAGCATCCCATGCTTCAACATAAACATTAAATCATGCATCTCATGCATCTCATGTACTATACATGTCATATTGGCTCAAATGATACATTTCATTTGTGAAATCAAGTTCAACAACTTTCCCCAAGGACTTTTAAACACCTTGGACCCCAAGGACTTTTAAACACCTTGGCCATGGACTTTTAAACACCATGAATGGACCACACAAGGACTTTTAACCACCTTTGTGTCCGTAGCTTGAATTACCCCAAGGACTTTTAAACACCTTGGCCCCAAGGACTTTTAAACACCTTGGCCCCATGGACTTTTAACCACCATGGAAAGGAGCACCTAAGGACTTTTAACCACCTTAGTGTCCGCAACAAGATTCATCCAAGGACTTTTAACCACCTTGATGATCTTAGATAACAAGGCTCACTTAAGGACTTTTAACCACCTTAGTGACCTTCACTTTTACAAACCATCACTTGCCAATATACACTTTATACATCATACAATCCACTGTTTTAAAGCATTTAAACCAAGCCATTTCATCATGCATTTCAAAGCATTAAATCATCATTTAACAATGCATAAAAACAAGGTACTCTTACCTAGAGACACCTTCAACACATGGCTTAAATCATCAGCATAAATCATGCTAAAACATCAGCAATTAACATGCTAAACATGCTTTCCAAAACAGTAGCAAATCATGCAAAATCATCATTTCACATTTCATCAAAACATGGCCACCACTTAAAGAGAGTAATCCGAAAACTTACACTTGAGCTTAGCAAAGTTGTTTAGACTTAAACTAAGCTCCCAAAACCTTGGTTTCAAAGCCGAAAACCATTTTCACAAATCCACTCACCGATTTCCACTTCGCTTCAAGCCAAAGCACCAAAACAAGCCTCCGGATCAACAACTCTTGGATCCAAGGATGCCTCCCCTGTTTCAACACATTAAAGCAGAGGATTAATGCATCATCATGCATTAATTGCTTCAATGAAAGCATCTAACACGCTGCTCTCACAAAACCTCCATTTTCGGCCACCAAACACAACCGAAAATGCATCCGAAACACTTCTAAACAAAGCCCAGCCACAAACCAGCAAAACCTCACTTCCATTAACATCATTTAACATCTAAAAACAACCTACAACCATCCTTATACCTCCAGCAACACCAAATCCACAAGATCACCACAAAAACTACCTTAAAACACAAGCTAAAATTAGGAAACCCAACCTATCCGGGATTGCATCAATCAAGACTCATTTCCACATCAATTTAATGATCATTTAACATCAAAAACACTTCTCAAAACACAGATTTAACAGATCAAACGAAAATCAAGTGAAATCATCAAAATCTTGCATAATTAGCCAAGATCCATAAATCAACCTTAAAACCTTTAATCAAACATCAATTTAGGATTGAAAACTTTAGGAATTTCATTAAAGAACTTGAAGTTCAGAGGAGAAGGACGTTCTTACCTCCAAACTTGTATTTCTCCACTTTTTGGAACCAAAATGCTAGTTGAAACTTGTAGAAATTGAAGAGGTTTTGAAGATATGTTGATTTGCAATCAATTGAGAGTTGAAAGGAGGAATTTAGGTGAGAAAATCAGAAACAAAACTCTGGAAATGGAGTGTTTGAGTTGAGAGAAAAAGAGAGAAAGAAAATGGGAAGTTAGATGAGAAAATAGCAAAATGAAGTTTCCCTCCTTTTTGGATCTTTAAAATCAGATAATTGGCTTATAAAACCTTAGAAAAATCTGGAGAAATAACCTTTGGATTAATAGCTCCTTAAAGATTCAAAGTTTCAACCCTTTATAAAATAGCCACCAAACTTTCAAAAATTACATTTTGGTCACTAGCCAAAATGTCACACCTCCGAAACTCGTTTTCCAAAATTGATTTCACAGTTCGCTTAATTATATTAAAAGATGATTTTAGAACATTTTTCCATATTTTTAATGCAACCCGAACTAGGATTTTCCTAATTTAACCTCTTACGATTTGAACAGCACTTTGACCAACCGGTCAACGCCCAAGACTTCCAAGCCCAAAACCGGGGCGTTACAAGTCTTTTTTGTAGAGGTTCCGGACGAGCGGGTCGAAATGGGCCTTTCAATGGACCCGTTGGAATTTTAAATGAGTAAAAATTACAGAAATTGAGGTTTTGCAATATAATTGTGTTGAATAGCTCCTAAACAATTATTTGAACTCCTGAAATTTGATTAAAACTTGTTTTGCAGTCCATTTTGTAGAGGTTTCGGACGAGCGGGTCGAAATGGGCCTTTCAATGGACCCGTTAGAATTTTAAATGAGTAAAAAGTACAGAAATTGAGGTTTTGCAATATAATTGTGTTGAAAAGCTACTAATCAATTATTTGAACTCCTAATATTTGAATAAAACCTTTTTTGGTCCTTTTTTGTAGAGGTTTCGGACGAGTAGGTCTAAATGGGCCTTTCAATGGACCCGTTGGAATTTTAACTGGTAAAAAGTACAGAAATATAGGTTTTGCAATATAATTGTGTTGAAAAGCTCCTAATCAATTATTTGAACTCCTAATATTTCAATAAAACATTTTTGCGGTCCTTTTTGTAGACGTTTTGGACAAGCGGGTTGAAATGGGCCTTTCAATGGACCCGTTGGAATTTTAAATGAGTAAAAAGTACAGAAATTGAGGTTTTGCAATATAATTGTGTTGAAAAGCTCCTAATCAATTACATGAACTCCTAAAATTTGATTAAAACTTGTTTTGCAGTCCTTTTTGTAGTGGTTCCGGACGAGCCGGTCGAAATAGGCCTTTCAATGGACCCGTTGGAATTTTAAATGAGTAAAAAGTACAGAAATTGAGGTTTTGGAATATAATTGTGTTGAAAAGCTCCTAATCAATTATTTTAACTCCTAATATTTGATTAAAACTTGTTTTGCAGTTCTTTTTGTAGAGGTTTCGGACGAGCGGGTCGGAATGGGCCTTTCAATGGACCCGTTGGAATTTTAAATGAGTAAAAAGTACAGAAATTGAGGTTTTGCAATATAATTGTGTTAAAAAGCTCCTAATCAATTATTTGAACTCCTAATATTTGAATAAAACATTTTTGCGGTCCTTTTTGTAGAGGTTTCGGACGAGCAGGTCTAAATGGACCTTTCAATGGACCCGTTGGAATTTTAACTGAGTAAAAAGTACAGAAATTGAGGTTTTGCAATATAATTGTGTTGAAAAGTTCCTAATCAATTACATGAACTCCTAAAATTTGATTAAAACTCGTTTTGTAGTCCTTTTGTAGAGGTTTTGGACGAGCGGGTGAAATGGGCCTTTCAATGGACCCGTTGGAATTTTAACTGAGTAAAAAGTACAGAAATTGAGGTTTTGCAATATAATTGTGCTGAAAAACTCCTAACCAATTACATGAACTCCTAAAATTTGATTAAAACTTGTTTTGCAGTCCTTTTTGTAAAGGTTCCGGACGAGCCGGTCGAAATGGGCCTTTCAATGGACCCGTTGGAATTTTAAATGAGTAAAAAGTACAGAAATTGAGATTTTGCAATATAATTGTGTTGAAAAGCTCCTAATCAATTATTTTAACGCCTAATATTTGATTAAAACTTGTTTTGTAGTCCTTTTTGTAGAGGTTTCGTACGAGCAGGTCTAAATGGGCCTTTCAATGGACCCGTTGGAATTTTAACTGAGTAAAAAGTACAAAAATTGAGGTTTTGCAATATAATTGTGTTTAAAAGCTCATAATCAATTACATGAACTCCTAAAATTTGTGTAAAACTTGTTTTGCAGTCCTTTTTGTAGAGGTTTCGGATGAGCGGGTCGAAATGGGCCTTTCAATGGACCCGTTGGAATTTTGACTGAGTAAAAAGTACAAAAATTAAGGTTTTGCAATATAATTGTGTTGAAAAGCTCCTAATCAATTATATGAACTCCTAATATTTGATTAAAACTTGTTTTGCAGTCCTTTTTGTAGAGGTTTCGAACGAGCGGGTCGAAATGGGCCTTTCAATGGACCCGTTGGAATTTTAAATGAGTAAAAATTACAGAAATTGAGGTTTTGCAATATAATTGTGTTGAAAAGCTCCTAATCAATTATTTGAACTCCTAAAATTTGATTAAAACTTGTTTTACAGTCCATTTTGTAGAGGTTTCGGACGAGCGGGTCGAAATGGGTCTTTCAATGGACCCGTTGGAATTTTAAATGAGTAAAAAGTACAGAAATTGAGGTTTTGCAATATAATTGTGTTGAAAAGCTACTAATCAATTATTTGAACTCCTAATATTTGAATAAAACATTTTTTGGTTCTTTTTGTAGTGGTTTCGGACGAGCAGGTCTAAATGGGCCTTTCAATGGACTCGTTGGAATTTTAACTGAGTAAAAATTACAGAAATTGAGTTTTTGCAATATAATTGTGTTGGAAAGCTCATAATCAATTATTTGAACTCCTAATATTTGAGTAAAACATTTTTGCGGTCCTTTTTGTAGACGTTTCGGACGAGCAGGTCTAAATGGGCCTTTCAATGGACCTGTTGGAATTTTAACTAAGTAAAAAGTACAAAAATTAAGGTTTTGTAATATAATTGTGTTGAAAAGCTCCTAATCAATTACATGAACTCCTAAAATTTGATTAAAACTTGTTTTGCAGTCTTTTTTGTAGAGGTTTCGGACGAGCGGGTCGAAATTGGCCTTTCAATGGACTCGTTGAAATTTTAACTGAGTAAAAGTACAGAAATTGCGGTTTTGCAATATAATTGTGTTGAAAAGCTCCTAATCAATTATTTTAACGCCTAATATTTGATTAAAACTTGTTTTGTAGTCCTTTTTGTAGAGGTTTCGTACGAGCAGGTCTAAATGGGCCTTTCAATGGACCCGTTGAAATTTTAACTGAGTAAAAAGTACAGAAATTGAGGTTTTGCAATATAATTGTGTTTAAAAGCTCCTAATCAATTACATGAACTCCTAAAATTTGATTAAAACTCGTTTTGTAGTCCTTTTTGTAGAGATTTTGGACGAGCGGGTCGAAATGGGCCTTTCAATGGACCCGTTGGAATTTTAACTGAGTAAAAAGTACAGAAATTGAGGTTTTGCAATACAATTGTGCTGAAAACTCCTAATCAATTACATGAACTCCTAAAATTTGATTAAAACTTGTTTTGCAGTCCTTTTTGTAAAGGTTCCGGACGAGCCGGTCGAAATGGGCCTTTCAATGGACCCGTTGTAATTTTAAATGAGTAAAAAGTACAGAAATTGAGATTTTGCAATATAATTGTGTTGAAAAGCTCCTAATCAATTATTTTAACTCCTAATATTTGATTAAAACTTGTTTTGCAGTCCTTTTTTGTAGAGGTTTCGGACGAGCAGGTCTAAATGGGCCTTTCAATGGACCCGTTGGAATTTTAACTGAGTAAAAAGTACAGAAATTGAGGTTTTGCAATACAATTGTGCTGAAAAACTCCTAATCAATTACATGAACTCCTAAAATTTGATTAAAACTTGTTTTGCAGTCCTTTTTGTAAAGGTTCCGGACGAGCCGGTCGAAATGGGCCTTTCAATGGACCCGTTGTAATTTTAAATGAGTAAAAAGTACAGGGAATTGAGATTTTGCAATATAATTGTGTTGAAAAGCTCCTAATCAATTATTTTAACTCCTAATATTTGATTAAAACTTGTTTTGCAGTCCTTTTTGTAGAGGTTTCGGACGAGCAGGTCTAAATGGCCTTTCAATGGACCCGTTGGAATTTTAACTGAGTAAAAAGTACAAAAATTGAGGTTTTGCAATATAATTGTGTTGAAAAGCTCCTAATTAATTACATGAACTCCTAAAATTTGAGTAAAACTTGTTTTGCAGTCCTTTTTGTAGAGGTTTCGGATGAGCGTGGTCGAAATGGCCCTTTCAATGGACCCGTTGGAATTTTAACTGAGTAAAAAGTACAAAAATTAAGGTTTTGCAATATAATTGTGTTGAAAAGCTCCTAATCAATTATATGAACTCCTAATATTTGATTAAAACTTGTTTTGCAGTCCTTTTTGTAGAGGTTCCGGACGAGCGGGTCAAAATGGGCCTTTCAATGGACCCGTTGGAATTTTAAATGAGTAAAAATTACAAAAATTGAGGTTTTGCAATATAATTGTGTTGAAAAGCTTCTAATCAATTATTTGAACTCCTAAAATTTAATTAAAACTTGTTTTGTAGTCCTTTTTGTAGAGGTTTCGGACGAGCGGGACGAAATGGGCCTTTCAATGGACCCGTTGGAATTTTAAATGAGTAAAAAGTACAGAAATTGAGGTTTTGCAATATAATTGTGTTGAAAAGATACTAATCAATTATTTGAACTCCTAATATTTGAATAAAACATTTTTGGTCCTTTTTGTAGAGGTTTTCGGACGAGCAGGTCTAAATGGGCCTTTCAATGGACCCGTTGGAATTTAACTGAGTAAAAATTACAGAAATTGAGGTTTTGCAATATAATTGTGTTGAAAAGCTCCTAATCAATTATTTGAACTCCTAATATTTGAATAAAACATTTTTGCGGTCCTTTTTGTAGACGTTTCGGACGAGCAGGTCTAAATGGGCCTTTCAATGGACCTGTTGGAATTTTAACTGAGTAAAAAGTACAGAAATTGAGGTTTTGCAATGTAATTGTGTTGAAAAGCTTCTAATCAATTACATGAACTCGTACAATTTGATTAAAACTTGTTTTGCGGTCCTTTTTGTAGAGGTTTCGGACGAGCAGGTGGAAATGGGCCTTTCAATGGACCCGTTGGAATTTTAACTGAGTAAAAAGTACAGAAATTGAGGTTTTGCAATATAATTGTGTTGAAAAGCTCCTAATCAATTACACAAACTCCTAAAATTTGATTAAAACTTGTTTTGCAGTCCTTTTTGTAGAGGTTTCGGACTAGCGGGTTGAAATGGGCCTTTCAATGGACCCAATGGAATTTTTTTTTTGATGATTGCTAGAGTGATTACAAGTAGTATCTCTACTGCTGCTGGTGCTCGAACCCGTGACCTCTAAGAACAACAATCGTTCCCTTAACCACTGAGGCAAGTTGGTTCGTGCACCCGTTGGAATTTTAACTGAGTAAAAAGTACAGAAATTGAGGTTTTGCAATGTAATTGTGTCGAAAAGCTTCTAATCAATTACATGAACTCCTAAAATTTAATTAAAACTTGTTTTGTGGTCCTTTTTGTAGAGGTTTCGGACCGAGCGAGTCGAAATGGGCCTTTCAATGGACCCGTTGGAATTTTAACTGAGTAAAAAGTACATAATTGAGGTTTTGCAATATACTTGTGTTGAAAAGCTCCTAATCAATTATTTGAACTCCTAATATTTGAATAAAACCTGTTTGCGGTCCTTTTTGTAGAGGTTTCGGACGAGCAGGTCTAAATGGGCCTTTCAATGGACCCGTTGAATTTTTACTGAGTAAAAAGTACAGAAATTGAGGTTTTTGCAATATAATTGTGTTTAAAAGCTCCTAATCAATTATTTGAACTCCTAATATTTGAATAAAACCTTTTAGAGGTCCTTTTTGTAGAGGTTTCGGACGAGCAGGTCTAAATGGGCCTTTTAATGGACCCGTTGGAATTTTAACTTCGTAAAAAGTACAGAAATTGAGGTTTTGCAATATAATTGTGTTGAAAAGCTCCTAATAAATTACATGAACTCCTAAAATTTGATTAAAACTTGTTTTGCAGTCCTTTTTGTAGAGGTTTCGGACGAGCGGGTCGAAATGGGCCTTTCAATACACCCATTGGAATTTTAAATGAGTAAAAAGTACAGAAATTGAGGTTTCGAAATATAATTATGTTGAAAAGCTCCTAATCAATGATTTGAACTCCTAATATTTGAATAAAACATTTTTGCGGTCCTTTTTGTAGAGGTTTCGGACGAGAAGGTCAAAATGGGCCTTTCAATGGACCGTTGGAATTTTAACTGAGTAAAAAGTATAGAAATTGAGGGTTTTGCAATATAATTGTGTTGAAAAGCTCCTAATTAATTACATGAACTCCTAAAATTTGATTAAAACTTGTTTTGCACTCCTTTTTGTAGAGGTTTCGGACGAGCGGGTCGAAATGGGCCTTTTCAATGGACCCGTTGGAATTTTAAATGTGTAAAAAGTACAGAAATTGAGGGTTTTGCAATATAATTGTGTTGAAAAGCTCATAATCAATTACATGAACTCCTGAAATTTGATTAAAACTTGTTTTGCAGTCCTTTTTGTAGTGGTTTTCGGACGAGCGGGTTTGAAATGGGCCTTTCAATGGACCCGTTGGAATTTTAACTGAGTAAAAGTATAGAAATTGCATTTTTGGAATATAATTGTGTTGAAAACCTCCTAATCAATTACATGAATTCCTAAAATTTGATTAAAACTTGTTTTGCCGGTCCTTTTTGTAGAGGTTTCGGACGAGGCGGGGTCGAAATGGGCCTTTCAATGGACCCGTTGGAATTTTAACTGAGTAAAAAGTACAGAAATTGAGGTTTTGCAATATAATTGTGTTGAAATGCTCCTAATCAATTATTTGAACTCCTAATATTTGAATAAAACATTTTTGCGGTCCTTTTTGTAGAGGTTTCGGACGAGCAGGTCTAAATGGGCCTTTCAATGGACCCGTTGGAATTTTAACTTAGTAAAAAGTACAGAAATTGCGGTTTTGCAATATAATTGTGTTGAAAAGCTCCTAATAAATTACATGAACTCCTAAAATTTGATTAAAACTTGTTTTACAGTCCTTTTTGTAGAGGTTTCGGACGAGCGGGTCGAAATGGGCCTTTCAATGGACCCGTTGGAATTTTAACTTAGTAAAAAGATCAAAAATTGAGGTTTTGCATTATAATTGTCTTGAAAAGCTCCTAGTCAATTATTTGAACTCCTAATATTTGAATAAAACCTTTTTGCGGTCCTTTTTGTAGAGGTTTCGGACGAGCAGGTCTAAATGGGCCTTTAAATGGACCCGTTGGAATTTTATCTGAGTAAAAAGTATAAAATTGAGGTTTTTCAAAATAATTGTGTTTAAAAGCTCCTAATCAATTATTTGAACTCCTAATATTTGAATAAAACATTTTTGCGGTCCTTTTTGTAGAGGTTTCGGACGAGCAGGTCTAAATGGGCCTTTCAATGGACCCGTTGGAATTTTAACTGAGTGAAAAGTACAGAAATTGAGGTTTTGCAATATAATTGTGTTGAAAAGCTCCTAATCAACTACATGAACTCCTAATATTTGATTAAAACTTGTTTTGGAGTCCTTTTTGTAGAGGTTTCGGACGAGCGGGTCGAAATGGGCCTTTCAATGGACCCGTTGGAATTTTAACTGAGTAAAAAGTACAGAAATTGCGGTTTTGCAATGTAATTGTGTTGAAAAGCTTCTAATCAATTAAATGAACTCCTAAAATTTGATTAAAACTTGTTTTGCGGTCCTTTTTGTAGAGGTTTCGGACGAGCAGGTCTAAATGGGCCTTTCAATGGACCCGTTGGAATTTTAACTGAGTCAAAGTACAGAAATTGAGGTTTTGCAATGTAATTGTGTTGAAAAGCTTCTAATCAATTACATGAACTCCTAAAATTTTATTAAAACTTGTTTTGCTGTCCTTTTTGTAGAGGTTTCGGACAAGCAGGTCAAAATGGGCCTTTCAATGGACCCGTTGGAATTTTAACTGAGTAAAAAGTACAGAAATTGAGGTTTTGCAATATAATTGTGTTCAAAAGCTCCTAATCAATTATTTGAACTCCTAATGTTTGATTAAAACTTGTTTTGCAGTCCTTTTTGTAGAGGTTTCAGACGAGCGGGTCAAAATGGGCCTTTCAATGGACCCGTTGAATTTTAAATGAGTAAAAAGTACAGAAATTGAAGTTTTGCAATATAATTGTGTTGAAAAGCTCCTAATCAATTATTTGAACTCCTAATATTTGAATAAAACCTTTTTGCGGTCATTTTTGTAGAGGTTCGGACGTGCAGGTCTAAATGGGCCGTTCAATGGACCCGTTGGAATTTTCTCTGAGTAAAAAGTATAAAATAGAGGTTTTTCAATATAATTGTGTTGAAAAGCTCCTAATCAATTATTTGAACTCCTAATCTGAGTAAAAAAGTATAAAATAGAGGTTCGGACGAGCAGGTCTAAATTGGCCTTTCAATGGACCCGTTGGAATTTTAACTGAGTAAAAAGTACAGAAATTGAGGTTTTGCAATATAATTGTGTTGAAAAGCTCCTAATCAATTACATGAACTCCTAAAATTTGATTAAAACTTGTTTTGCAGTCCTTTTTGTAGAGGTTTCGGACGAGAAGGTCTAAATAGGCCTTTCAATGGACCCGTTGGAATTTTAACTGAGTAAAAAGTATAAAGTTGAGGTTTTGCAATATAATTGTCTTGAAAAGCTCCTAATCAATTATTTGAACTCCTAATATTTGAATAAAACATTTTTGCGGTCCTTTTTGTAGAGGTTTCGGATGAGCAGGTCTAAATGTGCCTTTCAATGGACCCGTTGGAATTTTAACTGAGTAAAAAGTACAGAAATTGAGGTTTTGCAATATAATTGTGTTGAAAAGCTCCTAATCAATTATTTGAACTCATAATATTTGAATAAAACCTTTTTTCTAACCATTTTGTAGAGGTTTCGGACGTGCAGGTCTAATTGGGCCTTTCAATGGACTCGTTGGAATTTTAACTGAGTAAAAAGTACAGAAATTGAGGTTTTGCAATGTAATTGTGTTGAAAAGCATCTAATCAATTACATGAACTCCTAAATTTTGATTAAAACTTGTTTTGCGGTCCTTTTTGTAGAGGTTTTAGACGAGCGGGTCGAAATGGGCCTTTCAATGGACCCATTAGAATTTTAACTTAGTAAAAAGTACAGAAATTGAGGTTTTGCAATGTAATTGTGTTGAAAAGCTTCTAATCAATTACATGAACTCCTAAAATTTGATTAAAACTTGTTTTGCGGTCCTTTTTGTAGAGGTTTCAGACGAGCGGGTCGAAATGGGCCTTTCAATGGACCTGTTGGAATTTTAACTTAGTAAAAAGTAGAGAAATTTCGGTTTTGCAATATAATTGTGTTGAAAAGCTCCTGATCAATTATTTGAACTCCTAATATTTGATTAACACTTGTTTTGCTGTCCATTTTGTAGAGGTTTCGGACGAGCAGGTCTAAATGGGCCTTTCAATGGACCCGTTGGAATTTTAACTGAGTAAAAAGTACAGAAATTGCGGTTTTGCAATATAATTGTGTTGAAAAGCTCGTAATCAATTACATGAATTCCTAAAATTTGATTAAAACTTGTTTTGCAGTCCTTTTTGTAGAGGTTTCAGACAAGCGGGTCGAAATGGGCCTTTCAATGGACCCGTTGGAATTTTAACTGAGTAAAAAGTACAGAAATTGCGGTTTTGCAATATAATTGTGTTGAAAAGCTCGTAATCAATTACATAAATTCCTAAAATTTGATTAAAACTTGTTTTGTAGTCCTTTTTGTAGAGGTTTCAAACGAGCGAGTCGAAATGGGCCTTTCAATGGACCCGTTGGAATTTTAACTGAGTAAAAAGTACAGAAATTGAGGTTTTGCAATGTAATTGTGTTGAAAAGCTTCTAATCAATTACATGAACTCCTAAAATTTGATTAAAACTTGTTTTGCGGTCCTTTTTGTAGAGGTTTCAGACGAGCGGGTCGAAATGGGCCTTTCAATGGACCCGTTGGAATTTTAACTGAGTAAAAAGTACAGAAATTGAGGTTTTGCAATATAATTGTGTTCAAAAGCTCCTAATCAATTATTTGAACTCCTAATATTTGCTTAAAACTTGTTTTACACTCCTTTTTGTAGAGGTTTCGGACGAGCGGGTTGAAATGGGCCTCTCAATGGACCCGTTGGAATTTTAACTGAGTAAAAAGTACAGAAATTGAGGTTTTGCAATATAATTGTGTTGAAAAGCTCCTAATCAATTTCATGAAATCCTAAAATTTGATTAAAACTTGTTTTGCGGTCCTTTTTGTAGAGGTTTCGGACTAGCAGGTCTAAATGGGCCTTTCAATGGACCCGTTGGAATTTTAACTGAGTAAAAACTACAGATATTGAGGTTTTGCAATATAATTGTGTTGAAAAGCTCCTAATCAATTACATGAACTCCTAAAATTTGATTAAAACTTGTTTTGCGGTCCTTTTTGTAGAGGTTTCGGACGAGCGGGTCGAAATGGGCCTTTCAATGGACCCGTTGGAATTTTAACCGAGTAAAAAGTACATAAATTGCGGTTTCGCAATATAATTGTGTTGAAAAGCTCCTAATAATTGAGGTTTTGCATTATAATTGTGTTGAAAAGCTCCTAATCAATTATTTGAACTCCTAATATTTGAATAAAACATTTTTGCGGTCCTTTTTGTAGAGGTTTCGGACGAGCAGGTCTAAATGGGCCTTTCAATGGACCCGTTGGAATTTTATCTGAGTAAAAAGTATAAAATCGAGTGTTTTCAATAAAATTGTGTTTAAAAGCTCCTAATCAATTATTTGAACTCCTAATATTTAAATAAAACATTTTTGCGGTCCATTTTGTAGAGGTTCGGACGTGCAGGTCTAAATGGGCCTTTCAATGGACCCGTTGGAATTTTATCTGAGTAAAAAGTATAAAATAGAGGTTTTTCAATATAATTGTGTTGAAAAGCTCCTAATAAATTATTAGAACTCCTAATTTTTGAATAAATCATTTTTGCAGTCCTTTTTGTAAAGGTTTCGGACAAGCAGGTCTAAATGGGCCTTTCAATGGACCCGTTGGAATTTTCCCTGAGTAAAAAGTACAGAAATTGAGGTTTTGCTATATAATTGTGTTGAAAAGCTCCTAATCAATTACATGAACTCCTAAAATTTGATTAAAACTTGTTTTGCAGTCCTTTTTGTAGAGGTTTCGGACGAGCGGGTCGAAATGGGCCTTTCAATGGACCCGTTGGAATTTTAACTGAGTAAAAAGTACAGAAATTGAGTTTTTTCAATATAATTGTGTTCAAAAGCTCCTAATCAATTATTTGAACTCCTAAAATTTGATTAAAACTTGTTTTGCAGTCCTTTTTGTAGAGGTTTCGGACGAGCGGGTCGAAATGGGCCTTTCAATGGACCCGTTGGAATTTTAAATGAGTAAAAAGTACAGAAATTGAAGTTTTGCAATATAATTGTGTTCAAAAGCTCCTAATCAATTATTTGAACTCCTAATATTTGAATAAAACCTTTTTGCGGTCCTTTTTGTAGAGGTTTCGGACGAGCAGGTCTAAATGGGCCTTTCAATGGACCCGTTGGAATTTTGTCTGAGTAAAAAGTATAAAATCGAGTGTTTTCAATAAAATTGTGTTTAAAAGCTCCTAATCAATTATTTGAACTCCTAATATTTAAATAAAACATTTTTGCGGTCCATTTTGTAGAGGTTCGGACGTGCAGGTCTAAATGGGCCTTTCAATGGACCCGTTGGAATTTTATCTGAGTAAAAAGTATAAAATAGAGGTTTTTCAATATAATTGTGTTGAAAAGCTCCTAATAAATTATTTGAACTCCTAATTTCTGAATAAATCATTTTTGCGGTCCTTTTTGTAGAGGTTTCGGACAAGCAGGTCTAAATGGGCCTTTCAATGGACCCGTTGGAATTTTCCCTGAGTAAAAAGTACAGAAATTGAGGTTTTGCTATATAATTGTGTTGAAAAGCTCCTAATCAATTACATGAACTCCTAAAATTTGATTAAAACTTGTTTTGCAGTCCTTTTTGTAGAGGTTTCGGACGAGCGGGTCGAAATGGGCCTTTCAATGGACCCGTTGGAATTTTAACTGAGTAAAAAGTACAGAAATTGAGTTTTTTCAATATAATTGTGTTCAAAAGCTCCTAATCAATTATTTGAACTCCTAATATTTGATTAAAACTTGTTTTGCAGTCCTTTTTGTAGAGGTTTCGGACGAGCGGGTTGAAATGGGCCTCTCAATGGACCCGTTGGAATTTTAACTGAGTAAAAAGTACAGAAATTGATAATTGTGTTGAAAAGCTCCTAATAAATTACATGAACTCCTAAAATTTGATTAAAACTTGTTTTGCGGTCCTTTTTGTAGAGGTTTCGGACGAACGGGTCGAAATGGGCCTTTCAATGGACCCGTTGGAATTTTAACTAAGAAAAAGTACATAAATTGTTGTTTTGCAATGTAATTGTATTGAAAAGCTTCGAATCTATTAAATGAACTCCTAAGATTTGATTAAAACTTGTTTTGCGATCCTTTTTGTAGAGGTTTCGGATTAGCAGGTCTAAATGGGCCTTTCAATGGACCCGTTGGAATTTTAATTGAGTAAAAAGTACAGATATTGAGGTTTTGCAATATAATTGTGTTGAAAAGCTCCTAATCAATTACATGAACTCCTAAAATTTGATTAAAACTTGTTTTGCGGTCCTTTTTGTAGAGGTTTCGGACGAGCGGGTCGAAATGGGCCTTTCAATGGACCCGTTGGAATTTTAACTGAGTAAAAAGTACATAAATTGCGGTTTTGCAATATAATTGTGTTGAAAAGCTCCTAATCAATTACATGAACTCCTAAAATTTAATTAAAACTTGTTTTGCAGTCCTTTTTGTAGAGGTTTCGGACGAGCGGGTCGAAATGGGCCTTTCAATGGACCCGTTGGAATTTTAAATGAGTAAAACGTACAGAAATTGAATTTTTGCAGTATAATTGTGTTCAAAAGCTCCTAATCAATTATTTGAACTCCTAATATTTGAATAAAACCTTTTTGCGGTCCTTTTTGTAGAGGTTTCGGACGACCAGGTCTAAATGGGCCTTTCAATGGACCCGTTGGAATTTTATCTGAGTAAAAAGTATAAAATTGAGGTTTTTCAATAAAATTGTGTTTAAAAGCTCCTAATCAATTATTTGAACTCCTAATATTTGAATAAAATATTTTTGCGGTCCATTTTGTAGAGGTTCGGACGTGTAGGTCTAAATGGGCTTTTCAATGGACCCGTTGGAATTTTATCTGAGTAAAAAGTATAAAATAGAGGTTTTTCAATATAATTGTGTTGAAAAGCTCCTAATAAATTATTTGAACTCCAAATATTTGAATAAATCATTTTTGTGGTCCTTTTTGTAGAGGTTTCGGACAAGCAGGTCTAAATGGGCCTTTCAATGGACCCGTTGCAATTTTCCCAGAGTAAAAAGTACAGAAATTGAGGTTTTGCTATATAATTGTGTTGAAAAGCTCCTAATCAATTACATGAACTCCTAAAATTTGATTAAAACTTGTTTTGCAGTCCTTTTTGTAGAGGTTTCGGACGAGCGGGTCGAAATGGGCCTTTCAATGGACCCGTTGGAATTTTAACTGAGTAAAAAGTACATAAATTGCGGTTTTGCAATATAATTGTGTTGAAAAGCTCCTAATCAATTACATGAACTCCTAAAATTTAATTAAAACTTGTTTTGCAGTCCTTTTTGTAGAGGTTTCGGACGAGCGGGTCGAAATGGGCCTTTCAATGGACCCGTTGGAATTTTAAATGAGTAAAACGTACAGAAATTGAATTTTTGCAATATAATTGTGTTCAAAAGCTCCTAATCAATTATTTGAACTCCTAATATTTGAATAAAACCTTTTTGCGGTCCTTTTTGTAGAGGTTTCGGACGACCAGGTCTAAATGGGCCTTTCAATGGACCCGTTGGAATTTTATCTGAGTAAAAAGTATAAAATTGAGGTTTTTCAATAAAATTGTGTTTAAAAGCTCCTAATCAATTATTTGAACTCCTAATATTTGAATAAAATATTTTTGCGGTCCATTTTGTAGAGGTTCGGACGTGTAGGTCTAAATGGGCTTTTCAATGGACCCGTTGGAATTTTATCTGAGTAAAAAGTATAAAATAGAGGTTTTTCAATATAATTGTGTTGAAAAGCTCCTAATAAATTATTTGAACTCCAAATATTTGAATAAATCATTTTTGTGGTCCTTTTTGTAGAGGTTTCGGACAAGCAGGTCTAAATGGGCCTTTCAATGGACCCGTTGCAATTTTCCCAGAGTAAAAAGTACAGAAATTGAGGTTTTGCTATATAATTGTGTTGAAAAGCTCCTAATCAATTACATGAACTCCTAAAATTTGATTAAAACTTGTTTTGCAGTCCTTTTTGTAGAGGTTTCGGACGAGCGGGTCGAAATGGGCCTTTCAATGGACCCGTTGGAATTTTAACTGAGTAAAAAGTACATAAATTGCGGTTTTGCAATATAATTGTGTTGAAAAGCTCCTAATCAATTACATGAACTCCTAAAATTTAATTAAAACTTGTTTTGCAGTCCTTTTTGTAGAGGTTTCGGACGAGCGGGTCGAAATGGGCCTTTCAATGGACCCGTTGGAATTTTAAATGAGTAAAACGTACAGAAATTGAATTTTTGCAATATAATTGTGTTCAAAAGCTCCTAATCAATTATTTGAACTCCTAATATTTGAATAAAACCTTTTTGCGGTCCTTTTTGTAGAGGTTTCGGACGACCAGGTCTAAATGGGCCTTTCAATGGACCCGTTGGAATTTTATCTGAGTAAAAAG
Source organism: Hibiscus tridactylites (assembly GCA_958450335.1). Classification (NCBI taxonomy): domain Eukaryota; kingdom Viridiplantae; phylum Streptophyta; class Magnoliopsida; order Malvales; family Malvaceae; genus Hibiscus; species Hibiscus tridactylites. The sequence continues at coordinate 49,273,731 of OY288265.1, read as the reverse complement.
TATAAAATTGAGGTTTTTCAATAAAATTGTGTTTAAAAGCTCCTAATCAATTATTTGAACTCCTAATATTTGAATAAAATATTTTTGCGGTCCATTTTGTAGAGGTTCGGACGTGTAGGTCTAAATGGGCTTTTCAATGGACCCGTTGGAATTTTATCTGAGTAAAAAGTATAAAATAGAGGTTTTTCAATATAATTGTGTTGAAAAGCTCCTAATAAATTATTTGAACTCCAAATATTTGAATAAATCATTTTTGTGGTCCTTTTTGTAGAGGTTTCGGACAAGCAGGTCTAAATGGGCCTTTCAATGGACCCGTTGCAATTTTCCCAGAGTAAAAAGTACAGAAATTGAGGTTTTGCTATATAATTGTGTTGAAAAGCTCCTAATCAATTACATGAACTCCTAAAATTTGATTAAAACTTGTTTTGCAGTCCTTTTTGTAGAGGTTTCGGACGAGCGGGTCGAAATGGGCCTTTCAATGGACCCGTTGGAATTTTAACTGAGTAAAAAGTACAGAAATTGAGTTTTTTCAATATAATTGTGTTCAAAAGCTCCTAATCAATTATTTGAACTCCTAATATTTGATTAAAACTTGTTTTGCAGTCCTTTTTGTAGAGGTTTCGGACGAGCGGGTTGAAATGGGCCTCTCAATGGACCCGTTGGAATTTTAACTGAGTAAAAAGTACAGAAATTGATAATTGTGTTGAAAAGCTCCTAATAAATTACATGAACTCCTAATATTTGATTAAAACTTGTTTTGCGGTCCTTTTTGTAGAGGTTTCGGACGAACGGGTCGAAATGGGCTTTCAATGGACCCGTTGGAATTTTAACTAAGAAAAAGTACATAAATTGTTGTTTTGCAATGTAATTGTATTGAAAAGCTTCGAATCTATTAAATGAACTCCTAAGATTTGATTAAAACTTGTTTTGCGATCCTTTTTGTAGAGGTTTCGGATTAGCAGGTCTAAATGGGCCTTTCAATGGACCCGTTGGAATTTTAATTGAGTAAAAAGTACAGATATTGAGGTTTTGCAATATAATTGTGTTGAAAAGCTCCTAATCAATTACATGAACTCCTAAAATTTGAATAAGAACTTTTTGCGGTCCTTTTTGTAGAGGTTTTGGACGAGCAGGTGTAAATGGGCCTTTCAATTTACCCGTTGGAAATTTATCTGAGTAAAAAGTACATAAATTGCGGTTTTGCAATATAATTGTGTTGAAAAGCTCCTAATCAATTACATGAACTCCTAAAATTTGATTAAAACTTGTTTTGCAGTCCTTTTTGTAGAGGTTTCGGACGAGCGGGTCGAAATGGGCCTTTCAATGGACCCGTTGGAATTTTAAATGAGTAAAACGTACAGAAATTGAATTTTTGCAATATAATTGTGTTCAAAAGCTCCTAATCAATTATTTGAACTCCTAATATTTGAATAAAACCTTTTTGCGGTCCTTTTTGTAGAGGTTTCGGACGAGCAGGTCTAAATGGGCCTTTCAATGGACCCGTTGGAATTTTATCTGAGTAAAAAGTATAAAATTGAGGTTTTTCAATAAAATTGTGTTTAAAAGCTCCTAATCAATTATTTGAACTCCTAATATTTGAATAAAATATTTTTGCAGTCCATTTTGTAGAGGTTCGGACGTGTAGGTCTAAATGGGCTTTTCAATGGACCCGTTGGAATTTTATCTGAGTAAAAAGTATAAAATAGAGGTTTTTCAATATAATTGTGTTGAAAAGCTCCCAATAAATTATTTGAACTCCAAATATTTGAATAAATCATTTTTGCGGTCCTTTTTGTAGAGGTTTCGGACAAGCAGGTCTAAATGGGCCTTTCAATGGACCCGTTGCAATTTTCCCTGAGTAAAAAGTACAGAAATTGAGGTTTTGCTATATAATTGTGTTGAAAAGCTCCTAATCAATTACATGAACTCCTAAAATTTGATTAAAACTTATTTTGCAGTCCTTTTTGTAGAGGTTTCGGACGAGCGGGTAGAAATGGGCCTTTCAATGAACCCATTGGAATTTTAAATGAGTAAAAAGTACAGAAATTGAGGTTTTGCAATATAATTGTGTTGAAAAGCTCCTAATCAATTATTTGAACTTCTAATATTTGAATAAAACCTTTTTGCAGTCCTTTTTGTAGAGGTTTCGGACGAGCAGGTCTAAATGGGCCTTTCAATGGACCCGTTGGAATTTTAACTGAGTAAAAAGTACAGAAATTGATGTTTTGCAATGTATGCGCCTGGTGCAAATGGCTTTCTTTTTTCATGATATACCAATCAGAATGGAGGGCCCTACCTACGTATGTGTTGAAAAGCTTCTAATCAATTACATGAACTCCTGAAATTTGAATAAATTTTGTTTTGCGGTCCTTTTTGTAGAGGTTTCGGACGAGCGGGTTGAAATGGGCCTTTCAATGGACCCGTTGGAAATTTAACTGAGTAAAAAGTACAGAAATTGAGGTTTTGCAATATAATTGTGTTCAGAAGCTCCTAATCAATTGATTGAACTCCTAATATTTGATTAAAACTTGTTTTGCAGTCCTTTTTGTAGAGGTTTCGGACGAGCGGGTCGAAATGGGCCTTTCAATGGACACGTTGGAATTTTAAATGAGTAAAAAGTACAGAAATTGAGGTTTTGCAATATACTTGTGTTGAAAAGCTCCTAATAAATTATTTGATCTCCTAATATTTGAATAAAACCTTTTTGCGGTCCATTTTGTAGAGGTTCGGACGTGCAGGTCTAAATGGGCCTTTCAATGGACCCGTTGGAATTTTATCTGAGTAAAAAGTATAAAATAGAGGTTTTTCAATATAATTGTGTTTAAAAGCTCCTAATCAATTATTTGAACTTCTAATATTTAAATAAAACATATTTGCGGTCTTTTTTGTAGAGGTTTCGGACGAGCAGGTCTAAATGGGCCTTTCAATGGACCCTTGGAATTTTAACTGAGTAAAAAGTACAGAAATTGAGGTTTTGCAATATAATTGTGTTGAAAAGCTCCTAATCAATTACATGAACTCCTAAAATTTGATTAAAACTTGTTTTGCGGTCCTTTTTGTAGAGGTTTCGGACGAGCGGGTCGAAATGGGCCTTTCAATGGACCCGTTGGAATTTTAACTAAGAAAAAGTACATAAATTGTTGTTTTACAATGTAATTGTATTGAAAAGCTTCGAATCTATTAAATGAACTCCTAAGATTTGGTTAAAACTTGTTTTGCGATTCTTTTTGTAGAGGTTTCGGACTAGCAGGTCTAAATGGGCCTTTCAATGGACCCGTTGGAATTTTAATTGAGTAAAAAGTACAGATATTGAGGTTTTGCAATATAATTGTGTTGAAAAGCTCCTAATCAGTTACATGAACTCCTAAAATTTGATTAAAACTTGTTTTGCGGTCCTTTTTGTAGAGGTTTCGGACGAGCAGGTCGTAATGGGCCTTTCAATGGACCCGTTGGAATTTTAAATGTGTAAAAAGTACAGAAATTGAGGTTTTGCTATATAATTGTGTTGAAAAGCTCCTAATCAATTACATGAACTCCTGAAATTTGATTAAAACTTGTTTTGCAGTCCTTTTCGTAGAGGTTTCGGACGAGCGAATCGAAATGGGCCTTTCAATGGACCCGTTGGAATTTTAAATGAGTAAAAAGTACAGAAATTGAAGTTTTGCAATATAATTGTGTTCAAAAGCTCCTAATCAATTATTTGAACTCCTCATATTTGAATAAAACCTTTTTGCGGTCCTTTTTGTAGAGGTTTCGGACGAGCAGGTCTAAATGGGCCTTTCAATGGACCCGTTGGAATTTTATCTGAGTAAAAAGTATAAAATAGAGGTTTTTCAATATAATTGTGTTTAAAAGCTCCTAATCAATTATTTGAACTTCTAATATTTGAATAAAACATATTTGCGGTCCTTTTTGTAGAGGTTTCGGACGAGCAGGTCTAAATGGGCCTTTCAATGGACCCGTTGGAATTTTAACGAAGTAAAAAGTACAGAAATTGAGGTTTTGCAATATAATTGTGTTGAAAAGCTCCTAATCAAGTATTTGAACTCCTAATATTTGAATAAAACCTTTTTGCGGTCCATTTTGTAGAGGTTTCGGACGTGCAGGTCTAAATGGGCCTTTCAATGGACCCTTTGGAATTTTATCTGAGTAAAAAGTATAAATTTGAGGTTTTTCAATATAATTGTTTTTGAAAGCTCCAAATCAATTATTTGAACTCCTAATATTTGAATAAAACATTTTTGCGGTCCTTTTTGTAGAGGTTTCGGACGAGCGGGTCGAAATGGGCCTTTCAATGGACCCGTTGGAATTTTAAATGAGTAAAAAGTACAGAAATTGAGGTTTTGCAATATAATTGTGTTGAAAAGCTCCTAATCAATTATTTGAACTCCTAATATTTGAATAAAACCTTTTTGCGGTCCTTTTTGTAGAGGTTTCGGACGAGCAGGTCTAAATGGGCCTTTCAATGGACCCGTTGGAATTTTATCTGAGTAAAACGTATAAAATTGAAGTTTTTCAATATAATTGTGTTTAAAAGCTCCTAATCAATTAATTGAACTCCTAATATTTGAATAAAACATTTTTGCGGTCCTTTTTGTAGAGGTTTCGGACGAGCAGGTCTAAATAGGCCTTTAACTGGACCCGTTGGATTTTTAACTTAGTAAAAAGTACAGAAATTGAGGTTTTGCAATGTAATTGTGTTGAAAAGCTTCTAATCAATTACATGAACTCCTAAAATTTGATTAAAACTTGTTTTGCGGTCCTTTTTGTAGAGGTTTCAGACGAGCGGGTCGAAATTGGCCTTTCAATGGACCCGTTGGAATTTTAACTGAGTAAATAGTACAGAAATTGAGGTTTTGCAATATAATTGTGTTGAAAAGCTCCTAATCAAATATTTGAACTCCTAATATTTGAATAAGAACTTTTTGCGGTCCTTTTTGTAGAGGTTTTGGACGAGCAGGTGTAAATGGGCCTTTCAATTTACCCGTTGGAAATTTATCTGAGTAAAAAGTATAAAATAGAGGTTTTTCAATATAATTGTGTTTAAAAGCTCAAAATCAATTATTCGAACTCCTAATATTTGAATAAAACATTTTTGTGGTCCTTTTTGTAGAGGTTTCGGACGAGCAGGTCTAAATGGGCCTTTCAATGGACCCGTTGGAATTTTAACGAAGTAAAAAGTACTGAAGTTGAGGTTTTGCAATATATTTGTGTTGAAAAGCTCCTATTCAATTATTTGAACTCCTAATATTTGAATAAAACATTTTTGCGGTCCTTTTTGTAGAGGTTTCGGACGAGCAGGTCTAAATAGGCCTTTTAATGGACCCGTTGGAATTTTATTTGAGTAAAAAGTAATAAAATTGAGGTTTTACAATATAATTGTGTTGAAAAGCTCCTAATCAATTACATGAACTCCTAAAATTTGATTAAAACTTGTTTTGCAGTCCTTTTTGTAAAGGTTTCGGACGAGCGGGTCGAAATGGGCCTTTCAATGGACCCGTTGGAATTTTAACTGAGTAAAAAGTACAAAAATTGCGGTTTTGCAATGTAATTGTGTTGAAAAGCTTCTAATCAATTATTTCAACTCCTAATATTTGAATAAAATCTTTTTGGGGTCCTTTTTGTAAAGGTTTCAGATGAGCAGGTCTAAATGGGCCTTTCAATGGACCCGTTGGAATTTTAACTGAGGAAAAAGTACAGAAATTGAGGTTCTGCAATATAATTGTGTTGAAAAGTTCCTAATCAATTACATGAACTCCTAAAATTTGATTAAAACTTGTTTTGCGATTCTTTTTGTAGAGGTTTCGAACGAGCGGGTATAAACGGGCCTTTCAATGGACCCGTTGGAATTTTAACTGAGTAAAAAGTACAGAAATTGAGGTTTTGCAATATAATTGTGTTGAAATGGGCCTTTCCATGGACCCGTTGGAATTTTAAATGAGTAAAAAGTACAGAAATTGAGGTTTTGCAATATAATTGTGTTCAAAAGCTCCTAATCAATTATTTGAACTCCTAATATTTGATTAAAAGTTGTTTTGCAGACCTTTTTGTAGAGGTTTCGGACGAGCGGGTCGAAATGGGCCTTTCAATGGACCCGTTGGAATTTTAACTGAGTAAAAAGTACAAAAATTGCGGTTTTGCAATGTAATTGTACTGAAAAGCTTCTAATCAATTAAATGAACTCCTAAAATTTGATTAAAACTTGTTTTGCGGTCCTTTTCGTAGAGGTTTCAGACGAGCAGGTCTAAATGGGCCTTTCAATGGACCCGTTGGAATTTTAACTGAGTAAAAAGTACATAAATGAGGTTTTGCAATGTAATTGTGTTGAAAAGCTTCTAATCAATTACATGAACTCCTAAAATTTTATTAAAACTTGTTTAGCGGTCCTTTTTGTAGAGGTATCGGACGAGCGGGTCGAAATGGGCCTTTCAATGGACCCGTTGGAATTTTAACTGAGTAAAAAGTACAGAAATTGAGGTTTTGCAATATAATTGTGTTCAAAAGCTCCTAATCAATTATTTGAACTCCTAATATTTGATTAAAACTTGTTTTGCAGTCCTTTTAGTAGAGGTTTCAGACGAGCGGGTAGAAATGGGCCTTTCAATGGACCCGTTCAAATTTTAAATGACTAAAAAGTACAGAAATTGAGGTTTTGCAATATAATTGTGTTGAAAAGCTCCTAATCAATTATTTTAACTCCTAATATTTGAATAAAACCTTTTTGTGGTCCTTTTTGTAGAGGTTTCGAACGAGCATGTCTAAAAGGGCATTTCGATGGACCCGTTGGAATTTTGTCTGATTAAAAAGTATAAAATTGTGGTTTTTCAAAATAATTGTGTTTAAAAGCTCCTAATCAATTATTTGAACTCCTAATATTTGAATAAAACATTTTTTCGGTCCTTTTTGTAGAGGTTTCGAACGAGCAGGTCTAAATGGGCCTTTCAATGGACCTGTTTGAATTTTAACTGAGTAAAAAGTACAGAAATTGAGGTTTTGCAATGTAATTGTGTTGAAAAGCTTCTAATCAATTACATGAACTCCTAAAATTTCATTAAAACTTGTTTTGTGGTCCTTTTTGTAGAGATTTCAGACGAGCGGGTCGAAATGGGCCTTTCAATGGACCCGTTGGAATTTTAACTGAGTAAAAAGTACAGAAATTGCGGTTTTGCAATATAATTGTGTTGAAAAGCTCCTAATCAATTATTTGAACTCCTAATATTTGATTAAAACTTGTTTTGCGGTCCTTTTTGTTGAGTTTTCGGACGAGCAGGTCTAAATGGGCCTTTCAATGGACCCGTTGGAATTTTAACTGAGTAAAATGTACATAAATTGCAGTTTTGCAATATAATTGTGTTGAAAAGCTCCTAATCAATTACATGAATTCCTAAAATTTGATTAAAACTTGTTTTGCAGTCCTTTTTGTAAAGGTTTCGAACGAGCGGGTAGAAATGGGCCTTTCAAGGACCCGTTAGAATTTTAACTGAGTAAAAAGTACAGATATTGAGGTTTTGCAATACAATTGTGTTGAAAAGCTCCTAATCAATTATTTGAACTCCTAATATTTGAATAAAACATTTTTGCGGTCCTTTTTGTAGAGATTTTGGACGAGCAGGTCTAAATGGGCCTTTCAATGGACCCGTTGGACTTTTAACTGAGTAAAAAGTACAGAAATTGAAGTTTTGCAATATAATTGTGTTGAAAAGCTCCTAATCAATTATTTGAACTCCTAATATTTGAATAAAACCTTTTTGCGGTCATTTTTGTAGAGGTTCCGAATGAGCGGGTCTAAATGGCCCTTTCAATGGACCCGTTGGAATTTTAACTGAGTAAAAAGTACAGAAATTGAGGTTTTGCAATATAATTGTGTTGAAAAGCTCCTAATCAATTACATGAACTCCTAAAATTTGATTAAAACTTGTTTTGCAGTCCTTTTTGTAGAGGTTTCGGACGAGCGGATCGAAATGGGCCTTTAAATGAACACGTTGAAATTTTAAATGAGTAAAAAGTACAAAAATTGCGGTTTTGCAATATAATTGTGTTGAAAAGCTCCTAATCAATGTAACGCCCCGGTTTTGGGCTCAGAAGTTTTGGCGTTGACCGGTTCAGTCAAAGTGCTGATCGAATATATAAGAGGGAATTTAGGAAAGCCTAGTTCGGGTTGCATTAAAAATATGGAAAAATATTCTAAAATCATCTTTTAATATATAAAAGTGAACTGTGAAATCAATTTTGGAAAATGAGGTTCGGAAGGTTGACATTTTGGCTAGTGACCAAAATGTAATTTTTGAAAGTTGCGGGACAGTTTTATAAAGGATTGAAACTTTGAATCTTTAAGGAGCTATTATTCCAAAAAGGATTTCTCCAGATTTTTCTAAGATATTTTAAGTCAAAAATCTGATTTTAAAGGTTATGAAAAGGAGGGAAATCATTTTAACCAATTCTTAACTAATTTTTCTATTTTCTCTCAAATTCTCTTTTCTCTCATTTTCTCTCTACCCAAACAAGATTTCCTCAGATTTCTTTCTCTGATTTTGACTTCTTAATCTCTCATTTCAACTCTCATTTGATTTCTAATCATCTCATCATCAAAACCTCACAATTTACAAGTTGATTCATCAAGCTTTTTGGCTCTAAAATGGAGAAATTCAAGTTTGGAGGTAAGAACGTCCTTCTCCTCTAAACTATCAGTTCTTTACTGAAATTCCTAAGTTCTCAATCCTTGATTCATGTTTTATTAAAGGCTTTTCAATTGAGATCTTGATTTTTGGCTAAAATGCAAGATTTGATGATTTTGGTGAAAATTTCGTGTGATCTGTTTAAGCAGGGTTTTGAGGTGTTAAAATGATGTTAAATGAATGCTAAAATGATTAGAAGTTGAGGTTTAATCAATGCAATCCCGGATAGGTTGAATTTCCTAAGTTCGGCTTGAGTTTTTGGTTGTTTTTGAATTGTGTGTGATTTGGTTTTAAAATCAAATGTGGTTGATGATTGATATGCATATGTTTATGCATGGTTTAATTCTGTTTTGTAAGCATGTTTTAGCATGGTTTAATGCTGGTTTTGAAAGTCAATTGAAAAGGATGCTCAAGGTAAGAGATCCTTGGTTATGTTTATGGAAATTGTGATTTTGATGCATTGTGATGCATGTGGTTCTTTGGCTTAGTATGATGCTTAAAAACAGTGAGTTGATGATGATTAATGATGATAATTGTACCCTTTTGCATATTGTTTATGCATGTGAACCATTGAGCTAATGATGTGATGGCTTTGCATTATGTGTATGCATGTGAATCATTGAGCTAAGGATGTGATGACCTTGCATTGTGTTTATGCATGTGGAACATTGGATATTATGGTAAGATGGTTATGTTGGCAAGAGATGTGAATGGTTCTTGGTTCGTTGATCGGGTATAATTAGTCGGCTATAGGATTGGGTGCACCGTGAATAAAGTCGCCTTGAAGGCGGAGTGGTCAAGTGTGGACCGGTTAGACTCCCCTCAAGTATTCCTAACGAGAAGAGGTCATAGTGGAGGTTGTTGCCCACTCGAGGACCTAAGTTGTTAAGGTCATAATGGAGGTTGTTGCCCATTCGAGGACCTTGGTTAAGTAAAGGTTATAAGGTGGTTAAAAGTCCTTATGTGAGAACCTTGTACTTGTTAAGATCACAATGGCTATGGTTAAGTCCATGTGTGGATCTTGTGTGTGATGTCCCGTTCCTCGTTAGATGATGTCTACAACTACCAATCGGTTATGCAAAGGTTGTATGGTGGTTGAAAGTCCATACGGAAAAGACCTTGTGCATGTCAAGGGTGTATGGCGGTTGGAAGTCCATACATGGTAACCTTGAGGAAAAGCTAAGGTTGTATGGTGTTTAAAAGTCCATGCATGGGAACCTTAGGTTGTTAAGGTCAAATGGAGGTTGATGCCCATTTGGAAGACCTTGGATTGGGTAGGGTGTAGGAAGCGTTGGGACACGCTTGTAATCCGCGTATCCGATCGGGTTGAAAAGTGGAAAGTGATTATGGTTGATCTCTTGGAAGCCAATATAATGTTCTTGATCATGTTGAGCATGGGATTGCTTGAAATGATGCATGGTTGCATGTGAAGCATGAGATGCTTGAATTGATGCATGTTTGCATGAGAAGCATGAGATGCTTGGTAAGATGCATTGTGGCATGAGTTGTGTATGATGCTAGTGAAAGCATGTTACTTGTATGTTGAGCAAGTGTTGGTTATCATTTGATAAATGATGCATGAGAGCATGGATTACCTATGTTGCATTGAAGTTATGTATAACTTGTTGTTAAAGGCATGTGATGATGATGTTATGGTTATGTGGCCTTGTTTAAATGCATGTAATGGTTTAATCGAATTATGGTTTTCAATGGTTTCTTGCTTGATGTGGTTTCCAAGTTAAAGAAAGGTATGTTGTGGAAAGGATGTGCTTCCATGGTTTTATTCTAAGCATTGCATATGGTGTTTATGCATGATTTGAGCTCGATGTTGAAAGAGTTTTCAAACATGGTTTTGGAAAGCAAATCGGGTTGGTTTTAAAGTGTTTTAAAGACCCACTGCATTGATGGTGTTTTGGTTTTGAGCATTCCTCACTAAGCATTATGTGCTTACGCTCCTCTTTGTCCATCAATGTAGATTCTTGAAGTTTGGGCAGCAAGGAGCAAGGGATTCAAGGTGGACTCCAATGGAGATGTATGTGTCGGTGAATAGCTATAGTTAATAAGGGCAATGGGGTAGAATCTCTCGGATTGTTGTTATTGTGATCGTATGTGTTGATCAAGAATGTTTAAGTACTGTTGTTAATGTTGTTGAAACATGAATTGGTTTAATTGAGGTTGCTTTGAAAGGTTTGTGCTTAAATGGTTGCTTGAGTAGGAAGCATGCCTATAGAATTGGGGCTTTTCATATGTGTTGATCATATGTTGAATTGTTGATGCAAGTATGTCTCTTTTATGTTGAATTGCATGTTGGCAAAGTTTGGTGGCTTTTGGAGCATGTTTGAATGATCAATTGTGTGTTGGAATGAGCAAAATGCAACATTCTGGGCTAGGTGTTTCGGAACAGGCAACACCGTTTCGGAACGGGTGCCCTGCATAAACCCAGGCGTCCGAAACGGGTGTCACCGTTCCGAAACGGAAGGCATTCTGCCAGACCCCCGTTGCGGAACGCGTTGCGGAACGGCCCGCGTTTCGGAACGGGCTTGGCCTGTTTCGGAACGGGTGACCGTTGGGGGCTGACATGGGCGGTTAAATGTTTCAAAATGTTTGCATTTTGGTCCTGAATCTTGTTTGTGCAATTGTATGAGTTTGGGAAGTCCGTTTGAGCTGAAATTTGGCAGAGAAGCATGAAACATGATTAATTTCAAGTTGGTAACTTAAAATCTGGTTAAGTCCTTAAAGTTTTCAGAAATTACAATTTGGTCCCTAAAGTTGTAATTTGTTCAATTGGGTCCCTGTTTGATCTCTGATGTTTGTGATCTTTGAGCATGGTGTTTGTGTGATCACATGTAAGGTTAATGTGCATCTAGACAAGTTTAAAAAGAAAAAAAAAGGTCGTTAATCAAGGTTGACTTTCGGGTTGACTTTGGTTTTCCCCGTGTAATCTTCGTAGTTCGGGTCAACCGTCCAGGCCGGGCTACGGGGGTTACATTTGGTGGTATCAGAGCTGAGTTGCGAAGGTTGGGGAAAACGGTAAGTTGTTGTGGTAAGTGTGTTTGATGTTTACCTTGTTGTATGGTTGGAAGTTGGTTGAAGCATGTGTTTCTGAGTATGCTGTTGATGTTTTTGAGCATGTTGCTGGTGTATGCAAGCATGATTTGTGGTTATGGATCTTGGTTGAGATCATGTGGATATGTGTTGATGTTATGAGCTGATGCTATCCATGATGAATGTGTTTTGAGCATGTTATGTTGCTAATGTGCTGGTGCTGTTGGATGTTGTTGGTGTAAGCATGATTAAGGCATGTTGTTGATATGCTTGATGTTGTGATATCCATGTTGTGTTGGCTGTTATGTCATGTAAAGGGGGAGGATTCGGGATACCCATTGCCTTATTAATATAGCTATTGTGTTATTTTGGAGTTGGAGTTTGAATCCTTGCTTAATGCTGGTCTAACAGGTTTTGTTTGTTTGTTGTGATTGTATGTTGTTTGTTATTAGTGGTATGGCAAAGATGATGAAAGAATGGAGGATGAGTGAAATGGTTGCTGCCTTGGGGCAGGTTGTTAAGTCAAAGGATTCACCCTTTTGTAAAGGTGTTTTGTCTCAGTCTTCTGTGACTGAAGTTGAGATGGTAAGGCAAGGGAAGGAAGCTGGTTCCGGGATGGAAAGTTCTTTACCTGTTGTTCAGGAGGTGTTGGGAACATCTCAGGCTACGGTGGAGGTAGAATCAGTGGATGTGCTGGCTAAATGTGTGGGTTTGCCGAAGCAGCGTTTGTTTGATTTGGGTGCTTTGGAGTACCATGGTTCTTCCCCGGAGATGTTTGAGGCCTGGTTGGCCAATGTAGTTCTGATTTTGGATCAGGAGGGCTGTGATTATGCCTGTAAGCTGGGGAGTGTTGTTTCTTTGATGCTGGAGGATGCTTGTTCTTGGTGGACATCTGTGGCTGTGGCGTCACATATCCTTGATATTGATTGGAATTTCTTTGTATCTGCTTTCTATGAAAGGTATCTTGGAAGGGAATTTCCAAGGGTTGAGCAAGGTGTGGCTAATGCTGTTGGTGAGCAAGTGTTGCTTGAGCAAGGAGTGGGAGCACAGTCATCTGTTTGTGACCGTTGTAAAAGGCAACATGTTGGAAATTGTTGGGGCGCAGGTGTTTGTTGGAATTGTGGTTCCAAGTTGCATGTTAAGCGTGATTGTCCTCATGGAGTGAAGTCAGCTTTGATGTTGGCAAAAGGATCTCAGAAAGGTCGTGGGCGCGACCGAGGCGAGGTTCAGAAGTGGCAGAAAAAGTAGAAAGTTGTGAAGAGTTTGGGAAATGAAGTTTGCTGGAAGTGTGGGTCTGCTGGACACATGAAGCGTGATTGCTTGATGTTGGCGCGGAATAGCCAAGGTTTCTTATCGCAAGGAGTTGGTGGTGACCCAGGTGTGTTAGCTGGTGCTGCAAGGGTGCGACCAGAGGTTGTTGGCTCCGCAAGGAAGAGAGCTCGTTCGATGAAGCTTCAGGGTGGTGTTGTGTTTTCAGGTAACCTTGTTAAGCGATCTTTGCTTTAGTTGCCTTAGTTTGGTTTCTGTTGGTTTTTCCTTGCGTGGTAAGTTTAGTCTTGTTGCTAGTATGTTTGGAGTAAGGGTAGTTGTGGTTTGGTAATATCTTGGGTGTGAAGAAGGCTTGGTAAGTATCTTGTGGTTAATGGTTGTTGGTATGATGGGGTTAGATAAGTTAAAGGTGAGTAAGGAGGTTGTTCTTAGACAGGTTTTGAGGATGTCATTGGAGGGTGTGAACTGGCATTCATGCACAGTTTAAAATCATTGTTATATACTATATTATATATGTTGGTCCATGCATACATGTGGCATAACATTAGAGGTTTTTGCATACATGTACATCAGACATTGATAGGGCATGTAGGTGATCATGCATACGATGTTCACGCTCGCTAATAACTAATCGAATCTGTTAGTGTTGTGGTTGGATTAAGTGGGATGATGGGTTTGTAGAGGTTGTTGGTGCTGAGTGGGAGTTAGAAGTGCTGGAGTTTGCTATCTAATTGTTTGTGATGGTGAGAGGGGAATGGCCTGTTGGTAAAAGGATGGTGTTGGATGCTTTGAGAGTTTAGTGGTTTGGTGGTGAAGGGTATTGTTTGAGGTTTGTATCGGTTAAGTGGGTTGTTTGGTTTAAAGGAAGTGGTTGTTCCTTGGTGCTAAGTGTTGTTGTAGCTTGGTGGTTGAGTTTCCAAGTGCTGAAGTGGTTTAGCTTTTAAGTTGTTGTGAAAGGGTTGTGTTTGTTCTTGGCAACCTTTGAAGAGTTCTGAAGCTGTTATGTGTGTTTTGGTTCAGTGATGTTCTGGTAATGCAAGTGTTCTGGTTGAGTATGTAGTGAAAGGGCTGTGAAAGATCGAAGGTTTTTGTTGGTTGTTGGGTTTTTGTGTGAGCAGTGGTTGGTTAGTGTGGTTAAGAAGTTTTGTTTGAAGTCTGTTGATGGTATGTGGAACGGCTGAAGGTTTCAAGTTGAGGTTGTGATGTGATTTTGGTTTTTGGTGCTGGTGAGCTGTTATGGTAATGTTTTTGATGGATGTGAAGGGTGGTCAGCTTCGTTGAAGAGCTTGAGTAAACAGTTGATGTTAAGGATTTCTGCTTGTTGGGAAAATCTTTGGAAGAGGTTTGGGAATCGCAAGAGTTTTTGAAGCTGGGAGGTTGCCTAGTGGTTGAGTTGGTTTGGTTGTTGTCTTTGTGTAGGCAAGTCTTGGAAGATGTGTATTACAGTGATGTTTGCTGTAAGAGTTGAAGTTTTCAGGTTGATGTTGAGATTGTGCATAATCTGGTTGTGTGGAAGGTTGGGTTGTGGTTACCCTTGAGAGTGTGGATTTGTGAACAGTGAGTGGTGGAAGTTTTGTGTGGAAAGTGATCAGTGGTGTTGGTTAAGGCTTTTGTGTTGTCTTGTGTGTGTTGCTTGAAAAGGTTGTTGTTCTCTTTTCGCCGGTTGAAATTTCGAGGACGAAATTTCCTAAGGGGGGGAGAGTTGTAACGCCCCGGTTTTGGGCTCAGAAGTTTTGGCGTTGACCGGTTCAGTCAAAGTGCTGATCGAATATATAAGAGGGAATTTAGGAAAGCCTAGTTCGGGTTGCATTAAAAATATGGAAAAATATTCTAAAATCATCTTTTAATATATAAAAGTGAACTGTGAAATCAATTTTGGAAAATGAGGTTCGGAAGGTTGACATTTTGGCTAGTGACCAAAATGTAATTTTTGAAAGTTGCGGGACAGTTTTATAAAGGATTGAAACTTTGAATCTTTAAGGAGCTATTATTCCAAAAAGGATTTCTCCAGATTTTTCTAAGATATTTTAAGTCAAAAATCTGATTTTAAAGGTTATGAAAAGGAGGGAAATCATTTTAACCAATTCTTAACTAATTTTTCTATTTTCTCTCAAATTCTCTTTTCTCTCATTTTCTCTCTACCCAAACAAGATTTCCTCAGATTTCTTTCTCTGATTTTGACTTCTTAATCTCTCATTTCAACTCTCATTTGATTTCTAATCATCTCATCATCAAAACCTCACAATTTACAAGTTGATTCATCAAGCTTTTTGGCTCTAAAATGGAGAAATTCAAGTTTGGAGGTAAGAACGTCCTTCTCCTCTAAACTATCAGTTCTTTACTGAAATTCCTAAGTTCTCAATCCTTGATTCATGTTTTATTAAAGGCTTTTCAATTGAGATCTTGATTTTTGGCTAAAATGCAAGATTTGATGATTTTGGTGAAAATTTCGTGTGATCTGTTTAAGCAGGGTTTTGAGGTGTTAAAATGATGTTAAATGAATGCTAAAATGATTAGAAGTTGAGGTTTAATCAATGCAATCCCGGATAGGTTGAATTTCCTAAGTTCGGCTTGAGTTTTTGGTTGTTTTTGAAGTGTATTTGGTGATCTGTTATACCTGGAGGTATAAGGATGTGGTTGTGATCATTTTGCATGTTATTTGATGTATAAAAATGGTTAGAAGTGATGGATCTTGGCTGGGTTAAGTTTTGGAAGTGTTTGGAGGTGATTTCGGTTGTGTTTGGTAGCCAAATTGCTAGTTTTGTGATGAGCAGCGAGTTGTGTTGATGTTGTTGGTGTTTTAATGCATATGGATGCATTAATGTTCTGTTTTTGTGTGCTTGAAACAGGGGAGGTTGATCCTTGAGCTTTGGAAGTGTTTTCGGAAGGTTTCGGAAGCTTGGAAAGCTTGTTGGCTAGGCTTGTTTGGTAATCGGTGAGTGAAGCTGGGTTTTCAGCTTTTGAAACAAGGTTTGAAGGTTTTTGGGAGCTTAGTTTAAGTCTAAACAACTTTGCTAAGCTCAAGAGTAAGTGAAGGGGTTTTTGCTTTTGAATTGTGTGTGATTTGGTTTTAAAATCAAATGTGGTTGATGATTGATATGCATATGTTTATGCATGGTTTAATTCTGTTTTGTAAGCATGTTTTAGCATGGTTTAATGCTGGTTTTGAAAGTCAATTGAAAAGGATGCTCAAGGTAAGAGATCCTTGGTTATGTTTATGGAAATTGTGATTTTGATGCATTGTGATGCATGTGGTTCTTTGGCTTAGTATGATGCTTAAAAACAGTGAGTTGATGATGATTAATGATGATAATTGTACCCTTTTGCATATTGTTTATGCATGTGAACCATTGAGCTAATGATGTGATGGCTTTGCATTATGTGTATGCATGTGAATCATTGAGCTAAGGATGTGATGACCTTGCATTGTGTTTATGCATGTGGAACATTGGATATTATGGTAAGATGGTTATGTTGGCAAGAGATGTGAATGGTTCTTGGTTCGTTGATCGGGTATAATTAGTCGGCTATAGGATTGGGTGCACCGTGAATAAAGTCGCCTTGAAGGCGGAGTGGTCAAGTGTGGACCGGTTAGACTCCCCTCAAGTATTCCTAACGAGAAGAGGTCATAGTGGAGGTTGTTGCCCACTCGAGGACCTAAGTTGTTAAGGTCATAATGGAGGTTGTTGCCCATTCGAGGACCTTGGTTAAGTAAAGGTTATAAGGTGGTTAAAAGTCCTTATGTGAGAACCTTGTACTTGTTAAGATCACAATGGCTATGGTTAAGTCCATGTGTGGATCTTGTGTGTGATGTCCCGTTCCTCGTTAGATGATGTCTACAACTACCAATCGGTTATGCAAAGGTTGTATGGTGGTTGAAAGTCCATACGGAAAAGACCTTGTGCATGTCAAGGGTGTATGGCGGTTGGAAGTCCATACATGGTAACCTTGAGGAAAAGCTAAGGTTGTATGGTGTTTAAAAGTCCATGCATGGGAACCTTAGGTTGTTAAGGTCAAATGGAGGTTGATGCCCATTTGGAAGACCTTGGATTGGGTAGGGTGTAGGAAGCGTTGGGACACGCTTGTAATCCGCGTATCCGATCGGGTTGAAAAGTGGAAAGTGATTATGGTTGATCTCTTGGAAGCCAATATAATGTTCTTGATCATGTTGAGCATGGGATTGCTTGAAATGATGCATGGTTGCATGTGAAGCATGAGATGCTTGAATTGATGCATGTTTGCATGAGAAGCATGAGATGCTTGGTAAGATGCATTGTGGCATGAGTTGTGTATGATGCTAGTGAAAGCATGTTACTTGTATGTTGAGCAAGTGTTGGTTATCATTTGATAAATGATGCATGAGAGCATGGATTACCTATGTTGCATTGAAGTTATGTATAACTTGTTGTTAAAGGCATGTGATGATGATGTTATGGTTATGTGGCCTTGTTTAAATGCATGTAATGGTTTAATCGAATTATGGTTTTCAATGGTTTCTTGCTTGATGTGGTTTCCAAGTTAAAGAAAGGTATGTTGTGGAAAGGATGTGCTTCCATGGTTTTATTCTAAGCATTGCATATGGTGTTTATGCATGATTTGAGCTCGATGTTGAAAGAGTTTTCAAACATGGTTTTGGAAAGCAAATCGGGTTGGTTTTAAAGTGTTTTAAAGACCCACTGCATTGATGGTGTTTTGGTTTTGAGCATTCCTCACTAAGCATTATGTGCTTACGCTCCTCTTTGTCCATCAATGTAGATTCTTGAAGTTTGGGCAGCAAGGAGCAAGGGATTCAAGGTGGACTCCAATGGAGATGTATGTGTCGGTGAATAGCTATAGTTAATAAGGGCAATGGGGTAGAATCTCTCGGATTGTTGTTATTGTGATCGTATGTGTTGATCAAGAATGTTTAAGTACTGTTGTTAATGTTGTTGAAACATGAATTGGTTTAATTGAGGTTGCTTTGAAAGGTTTGTGCTTAAATGGTTGCTTGAGTAGGAAGCATGCCTATAGAATTGGGGCTTTTCATATGTGTTGATCATATGTTGAATTGTTGATGCAAGTATGTCTCTTTTATGTTGAATTGCATGTTGGCAAAGTTTGGTGGCTTTTGGAGCATGTTTGAATGATCAATTGTGTGTTGGAATGAGCAAAATGCAACATTCTGGGCTAGGTGTTTCGGAACAGGCAACACCGTTTCGGAACGGGTGCCCTGCATAAACCCAGGCGTCCGAAACGGGTGTCACCGTTCCGAAACGGAAGGCATTCTGCCAGACCCCCGTTGCGGAATGCGTTGCGGAACGGCCCGCGTTTCGGAACGGGCTTGGCCTGTTTCGGAACGGGTGACCGTTGGGGGCTGACATGGGCGGTTAAATGTTTCAAAATGTTTGCATTTTGGTCCTGAATCTTGTTTGTGCAATTGTATGAGTTTGGGAAGTCCGTTTGAGCTGAAATTTGGCAGAGAAGCATGAAACATGATTAATTTCAAGTTGGTAACTTAAAATCTGGTTAAGTCCTTAAAGTTTTCAGAAATTACAATTTGGTCCCTAAAGTTGTAATTTGTTCAATTGGGTCCCTGTTTGATCTCTGATGTTTGTGATCTTTGAGCATGGTGTTTGTGTGATCACATGTAAGGTTAATGTGCATCTAGACAAGTTTAAAAAGAAAAAAAAAGGGTCGTTAATCAAGGTTGACTTTCGGGTTGACTTTGGTTTTCCCCGTGTAATCTTCGTAGTTCGGGTCAACCGTCCAGGCCGGGCTACGGGGGTTACAATCAATTATTTGTAACTCCTAATATTTGAATAAAACATTTTTGCGGTCCTTTTTGTAGAGGTTTCGGACGAGCAGGTCTAAATGAGCCTTTCAATGGACCCGTTGGAATTTTAACTGAGTAAAAAGTACAGAAATTGCGGTTTTCCAATATAATTGTGTTGAAAAGATCCTAATCAATTATTTGAACTTCTAATATTTGATTAAAACTTGTTTTGCAGTCCTTTTTGTAGAGGTTTCGGACGAGCGGGTCTAAATGGGCCTTTCAATGGACCCGTTGGAATTTTACCTGAGTAAAAAGTACAAAAATTGAGGTTTTGCAATATAATTGTGTTGAAAAGCTCCTAATCAATTACATGAACTCCTAATATTTGGTTAAAACTTGTTTTGCAGTCCTTTTTGTAGAGGTTTCGGACGAGCGGGTCGAAATGGGCCTCTCAATGGACCCGTTGGAATTTTAACTGAGTAAAAAGTACATAAATTGAGGTTTTGCAATATAATTGTGTTGAAAAGCTCCTAATCAATTACATGAACTCCTAAAATTTGATTAAAACTTGTTTTGCAGTCCTTTTTGTAGAGGTTATAGACGAGCGGGTCGAAATGGACCTTTCAATGGACCCGTTGGAATTTTAAATGAGTAAAAAGTACAGAAATTGAGGTTTTGCAATATAATTGTGTTGAAATACTCCTAATCAATTATTTGAACTCCTAATATTTAATTAAAACTTGTTTTGCGGTCCTTTTTGTGGAGGTTTCGGACGAGCAGGTCTAAATGGGCCTTTCAATGGACCCGTTGGAATTTTAACTGAGTAAAAAGTACAGAAATTGTGGTTTTGCAATATAATTGTGTTGAAAAGATCCTAATCAATTACATGAATTCCTAAAATTTGATTAAAACTTGTTTTGCAGTCCTTTTTGTAGAGGTTTCGGACGAGCGGGTCGAAATGGTCCTTTCAATGGACCCGTTGGAATTTTAACTGAGTAAAAAGTACAGAAATTGCGGTTTTGCAATATAATTGTGTTGATAAGCTCCTAATCAATTATTTGAACTCCTAATATTTAATTGAAACTTGTTTTGCGGTCCTTTTTGTAGAGGTTTCGGACGAGCAGGTCTAAATGGGCCTTTCAATGGACCCGTTGGAATTTTAACTAGGTAAAAAATACAGAAATTGCGGTTTTGCAATATAATTGTGTTGAAAAGCTCCTAATCAATTACATGAATTCCTAAAATTTGATTAAAACTTGTTTTGTAGTCCTTTTTGTAGAGGTTTCGGACGAGCGGGTCGAAATGGATCTTTCAATGGACCCGTTGGAATTTTAAATGAGTAAAAAGTACATAAATTGAGGTTTTGCAATATAATTGTGTTGAAAAGCTCCTAATCAATTACATGACTCCGAAAATTTGATTAAAACTTGTTTTGTAGTCGTTTTTGTAGAGGTTTCGGACGAGCGGGTCGAAATGGGCCTTTCAATGGACCCGTTGGAATTTTAAATGAGTAAAAAGTATAGAAATTGAGGTTCTGCAATATAATTGTGTTGAAAAGCTCCTAATCACTTATTTGAAATCCTAATATTTGAATAAAACATTTTTGCGGTACTTTTTGTAGAGGTTTCGGACGAGCGGGTCGAAATGGGCCTTTCAATGGACCCATGGAATTTTAACTGAGTAAAAAGTACAGAAATTGCGGTTTTTCAATATAAGTGTGTTGAAAACCTCCTAATCGATTACATGAATTCCTAAAATTTGATTAAAACTTGTTTTGCAGTCCTTTTTGTAGAGGTTTCGGACGAGCGGGTCGAAATGGGCCTTTCAATGGACCCGTTGGAATTTTAACTTAGTAAAAAGTACATAAATTGAGGTTTTGCAATATAATTGTGTTGAAAAGCTCCTAATCAATTACATGAACTCCTAAAATTTGAATAAAACTTTTTTTGCAGTCCTTTTTGTAGAGGTTTCGGACGAGCGGGTCGAAATGGGCCTTTCAATGGACCCGTTGGAATTTTAAATGAGTAAAAAGTACAGAAATTGAGGTTTTTCAATATAATTGTGTTGAAAAGCTCCTAATCAATTATTTGAACTCCTAATATTTGAATAAAACATTTTTGTGGTCCTTTTTGTAGAGGTTTCGGACGAGCAGGTTTAAATGGGCCTTTCAATGGACTCATTGGAATTTTAACTGAGTAAAAAGTACAGAAATTGAGGTTTTGCAATATAATTGTGTTGAAAAGCTCCTAATCAATTATTTGAACTCCTAATATTTTATTAAAACTTGTTTTGCAGTCCTTTTTGTAGAGGTTTCGGACGAGTGGGTCTAAATGGCCTTTCAATGGACCCGTTGGAATTTTAACTGAGTAAAAAGTACAGAAATTGAGGTTTTGCAATATAATTGTGTTGAAAAGCTCCTAATCAATTACATGATCTCCTAAAATTTGATTAAAACTTGTTATGCAGTCCTTTTTGTAGAGGTTTCGGACGAGCGGGTCGAAGTGGGCCTTTCAATGGACCCGTTGAAATTTTAAATTAGTAAAAAGTACAAAAATTGCATAAACTCCTAAAATTTGATTAAAACTTGTTTTGCAGTCCTTTTTGTAGAGGTTTCGGACGAGCGGGTCGAAATGGACCTTTCTATGGACCCGTTTGAATTTTAAATGAGTAAAAAGTACAGAAATTGAGGTTTTGCAATATAATTGTGTTGAAAAGCTCCTAATCAATTATTTGAACTCCTAATATTTAATTAAAACTTGTTTTGCGGTCCTTTTTGTAGAGGTTTCAGACGAGCAGGTCTAAATGGGCCTTTCAATGGACCCGTTGGAATTTTAATTGAGTAAAAAGTACAAAAATTGTGGTTTTGCAATATAATTGTGTTGAAAAGCTCCTAATCAATTACATGAATTCCTAAAATTTGATTAAAACTTGTTTTGCAGTCCTTTTTGTAGAGGTTTCGGACGAGCGGGTCGAAATGGGCCTTTCAGTGGACCCGTTGGAATTTTAACTGAGTAAAAAGTATAGAAATTGAGGTTTTGCAAACATAATTGTGTTGAAAAGCTCCTAATCAATTGCTTGAACTCCTAAAATTTGATTAAAACTTGTTTTGTAGTGCTTTTTGTAGTGGTTTCGGACGAGCGGGTCGAAATGGGCCTTTCAATGGGCTCGTTGGAATTTTTTTTGAATAAAACGGGCCTCATTAAAAACCCCTCTAACCACCTTGCGCCGAGTCACAAGGTGAACCTAAGGGGAAAACATTGCCCTGAGATGTATTATAATAGTAAAAAGGCTGAGAGTCAGCCAGTACATCAGCGTTAATACAGTCAGGAATGACTGAATCGAAAAAAACGGAGGAGGTAGAACGTAAAGCCCAAGTGGTTAAGTTATGCGCCATAAAATTGGCTGATCTAGGTACAAAAGATAACGTAATCAAAGGAAAAGCCCTAAGCAAACCCTTTGTATCATAAATCTGCGGGGCCAGCAGGGAGTTATTAGAAGTAGTGCGAGAGAGCTTATTGACTACCGTAGCCGAATCGGACTCAATGAGCACCTCGCCCCATCCTCTATCTCGGACCATCATAATACCCGCAACAATGGCATGTAGCTCGACCATGGTGGCATCATGAACACCTACTTCATGGACGGCACATCCTCCAACAATCGAACCTTAAGCATCCCGAGCAATTACCACGATGGTTGCAGAACCGGACCCAGGGTGGAAGGCTCCATCGACAATAATCTTTATACTCTCCGGTCTTTGTGGCGTCCAACGCGGTGGGGCGGCGGCTTGTACGGCTGCTGACACGGCGGGGAGAGCGTTTGCGGTGGCATATTCATGTAGAAGACCTGTAGCGTTCATGGCCGTGAGCCAAGTTGGCTGAAGTCTCTGCGAATGGACCCAGTCATTCCGACGGTTCCAAACATTCCATATCGCTGTTAGGAGCAGAGCAAACCATGTACTATCCAAGCGGTTAGTGCCCTCAGATAACCAATCCGCCACTGAATTGGAAGAGCTAGCATAGATGCCCGAGGGAAGCCCAACTAGTCGGAGGACGTCCTTTGCTCCTGGGCAATCGCGAAGGGCATTTAGGGCTGATTCCATCACTGCGGGACAAAAGGAGCATTGACCACCTGTGTGATCTATGGCCCATAATTTGTCCCCGGTGGGCAATGCATCTCGGCCTGCACGCCAGCTAAAGGAACGAATCTTAGGTAGAGTCAGAGCTTTGGAAATGATTTTCCAGAGTTGGTTAGGTCGTGCCACTGGCCGAGTGGGCTGATGTAGAAAGAAATAACCTGATTGAATAGTATAGCTGCTAGAATCATGCTGGCCCCAGACAAGAGTGTCCGGCTTATTATGATAAATTGGTACCCGAAGGATGCATTCGACATCATCCTTGTCAAAGTCACTGCGAAGTTTGGTTGCATCCCAAGATGTAGAGTCGCGTGTCATGTATTCCCGACACCCGTTGGAATTTTAAATGAGTAAAAAGTACAGAAATTCAGGTTTTGCAATATAATTGTGTTTAAAAGCTCCTAATCAATTATTTGAACTCCTAATATTTGAATAAAATATTTTTGCGGTCCTTTTTGTAGAGGTTTCGGACGAGCAGGTCTAAATGGGCCATTCAATGGACCCGTTGGAATTTTAACTGAGTAAAAAGTACAAAAATTGAGGTTTTGCAATATAATTGTGTTGAAAAGCTCCTAATCAATTACATGAACTCCTAAAATTTGATTAAATCTTGTTTTGCAGTCTTTTTTGTAGAGGTTTCGGACGAGCGGGTCCAAATGGGCCTTTCAATGGACCCGTTGGAATTTTAAATGAGTAAAAAGTACAAAAATTGAGTTTTTGCAATATAATTGTGTTGAAAAGCTCCTAATCAATTATTTGAACTCCCTAATATTTGAATAAATCATTTTTGTGGTCCTTTTGTAGAGGTTTCGGACGAGCAGTTCTAAATGGGCCTTTCAATGGACCCGTTGGAATTTTAACTGAGTAAAAAGTACAAAAATTGAGGTTTTGCAATATAATTGTGTTGAAAAGCTCCTAATCAATTAAATGAACTCCTAAAATTTGATTAAAACTTGTTTTGCAGTCCTTTTTGTAGAGGTTTCAGACGAGTGGGTCGAAATGGGCCTTTCAATGGACCCGTTGGATGTTTAACTGAGTAAAAAGTACAAAAATTGCGATTTTGCAATATTATTGTGTTGAAAAGCTCCTAATCAATTATTTGAACTCCTAATATTTAATTAAAACTTGTTTTGCGGTCCTTTTTGTAGAGATTTTGGACGAACAGGTCTAAATGGGCCTTTCAATGGACCCGTTGGAATTTTAACTGGGTAAAAAGTACAGAAATTGAGGTTTTGCAATATAATTGTGTTGAAAACCTCCTAATCAATTTCATGAACTCCTAAAATTTAATTAAAACTTGTTTTGCAGTCCTTTTGTAGAGGTTTCGGACGAGCGGGTCTAAATGGGCCTTTCAATGGACCCGTTGGAATTTTAATTGAGTAAAAAGTACATAAATTGCGGTTTTGCAATATAATTGTGTTGAAAATCTCCTAATCAATTATTCGAACTCCTAATATTTGAATAAAACATTTTTGCGGTCCTTTTTGTAGAGGTTTCAGACGAGCAGGTCTAAATGGGCCTTTCAATGGACCCGTTGGAATTTTAACTGAGTAAAAAAGTACAGAAATTGAGGTTTTGCAATACAATTGTGTTGAAAAGCTCCTAATCAATTATTTGAACTCCTAATATTTGATTAAAACTTGTTTTGCGGTCCTTTTTGTAGAGGTTTCGGACGAGCGGGTCTAAATGGGCCTTTCAATGGACCCGTTGGAATTTTAACTGAGTAAAAAGTATAGAAATTGAGGTTTTGCAAGATAATTGTGTTGAAAACCTCCTAATTAATTTCATGAACTTCTAAAATTTGATTAAAACTTGTTTTGCAGTCCTTTTTGTAGAGGTTTCGGACGAGCGGGATGAAATGGGCCTTTCAATGGACCCGTTGGAATTTTAAATGAGTAAAAAGTACAGAAATTGCGGTTTTGCAATATAATTGTGTTGAAAATCTCCTAATTAATTATTCGAACTCCTAATATTTGAATAAACCATTTTTGCGGTCCTTTTTGTAGAGGTTTCGGACGAGGGGGTCGAAATGGTCCTTTCAATGGACCCGTTGGAATTTTAACTGAGTAAAAGTACATAAATTGCGGTTTTGAAATATAATTGTGTTGAAAAGCTCCTAATCAATTACATGAACTCCTAAAATTTGATTAAAACTTGTTTTGCAGTCCTTTTTGTAGAGATTTCGGACGAGCGGGTCGAAATGGGCCTTTCAATGGACCCATTGGAATTTTAACTGCGTAAAAAGTACAGAAATTGCGGTTTTGTAATATAATTGTGTTGAAAAGCTCCTAATCAATTACATGAACTCCTAAAATTTGATTAAAACTTGTTTTGCAGTCCTTTTTGTAGAGGTTTCGGACGAGCGGGTCGAAATGGGCCTTTCAATGGACCCGTTGGAATTTTAAATAAGTAAAAAGTACAGAAATTGCAGTTTTGCAATATAATTGTGATGAAAAGCTCCTAATCAATTATTTGAACTCCTAATATTTGAATAAAACATTTTTGCGGTCCTTTTTGTAGAGGTTTCGGAGGAGAATGTCTAAATGGGCCTTTCAATGGACCCGTTGGAATTTTAACTGAGTAAAAAGTACAGAAATTGTGGTTTTGCAATATAATTGTGTTGAAAAGCTCCTAATCAATTACATGAACTCCTACTATTTGATTAAAACTTGTTTTGCAGTCCTTTTTGTAGAGGTTTCGGACGAGCGGGTCGAAATGAGGCTTTCAATTGACCCGTTGGAATTTTAACTGAGTAAAAGTACATAAATTGCGGTTTTGCAATATAATTGTGTTGAAAAGCTTCTATTCAATTATTTGAATTCCTAATATTTGATTAAAACTTGTTTTGCAGTCCTTTTTGTAGAGGTTTCGGACGAGCGGGTCGAAATGGGCCTTTCAATGGACCCGTTGGAATTTTAACTGAGTAAAAAGTACAGAAATTTCGGTTTTGTAATATAATTGTGTTGAAAAGCTTCGAATCAATTACATGAACTCCTAAAATTTGATTAAAACTTGTTTGCAGTCCTTTTTGTAGAGGTTTCGGACGAGCGGGTCGAAATGGGCCTTTCAATGGACCCGTTGGAATTTTAAATGAGTAAAAAGTACAGAAATTGCGGTTTTGCAATATAATTGTGTTGAAAAGCTCCTAATCAATTATTTGAACTTCTAATATTTGAATAAAACATTTTTGCGGTCCTTTTTGTAGAGGTTTCGGACGAGCGAGTCGAAATGGTCCTTTCAATGGACCCGTTGGAATTTTAACTGAGTAAAAGTACATAAATTGCGGTTTTGTAATATAATTGTGTTGAAAAGCTCCTAATAAATTACATGAACTCCTAAAATTTGATTAAAACTTGTTTTGTAGTCCTTTTTGTAGAGGTTTCGGACGAGCGGGTCGAAATGGGCCTTTCAAAGGACCTGTTGGAATTTTAAATGAGTAAAAAGTACAAAAATTGTGGTTTTGCAATATAATTGTGTTGAAAAGCTCCTAATCAATTATTTGAACTCCTAATATTTGAATAAAACATTTTTGCGGTCCTTTTTGTAGAGGTTTCGGAGGAGCATGTCTAAATGGGCCTTTCAATGGACCCGTTGGAATTTTAACTGAGTAAAAAGTACAAAAATTGTGGTTTTGCAATATAATTGTGTTGAAAAGCTCCTAATCAATTACATGAACTCCTACTATTTGATTAAAACTTGTTTTGTAGTCCTTTTTGTAGAGGTTTCGGACGAGCGGGTCGAAATGGGCCTTTCAATGGACCCGTTGGAATTTTAACTGAGTAAAAGTACATAAATTGTAGTTTTGCAATATAATTGTGTTGAAAAGCTTCTAATCAATTATTTTAATTCCTAATATTTGATTAAAACTTGTTTTGCAGTCCTTTTTGTAGAGGTTTCAGACGAGTGGGTCGAAATGGGCCTTTCAATGGACCCGTTGGAATTTTAACTGAGTAAAAAGTACAGAAATTTCGGTTTTGCAATATAATTGTGTTGAAAAGCTTCGAATCAATTACATGAACTCCTAAAATTTGATTAAAACTTGTTTGCAGTCCTTTTTGTAGAGGTTTCAGACGAGCGGGTCGAAATGGGCCTTTCAATGGACCCGTTGGAATTTTGAATGAGTAAAAAGTACAGAAATTGCGGTTTTGCAATATAATTGTGTTGAAAAGCTCCTAATAAATTATTTGAACTCCTAATATTTGATTAAAACTTGGTTTGCGGTCCTTTTTGTAGAGGTTTCGGACGAGCAGGTCTAAATGGGCCTTTCAATGGACCTGTTGGAATTTTAACTGAGTAAAAAGTACAGAAATTGCGGTTTTGCAATATAATTATGGGTTGAAAAGCTCCTAATCAATTACATGAATTCCTAAAATTTGATTAAAACTTGTTTTGCAGTCCTTTTTGTAAAGGTTTCGGACGAGCGGGTCGAAATGGGCCTTTCAATGGACCCGTTGGAATTTTAACTGAGTAAAAGTACATAAATTGCGTTTTTGCAATATAAATTTGTTGAAAAGCTCCTAATCAATTATTTGAACTCCTAATATTTGATTAAAACTTGTTTTGCGGTCCTTTTTGTAGAGGTTTCGGGCGAGCAGGTCAAAATGGGCCTTTCAATGGACCTGTTGGAATTTTAACTGAGTAAAAAGTACAGAAATTGTGGTTTTGCAATATAATTGTGTTTAAAAGCTCCTAATCATTTACATGAACTCCTAAAATTTGATTAAAACTTGTTTTGCAGTCCTTTTTGTAGAGGTTTCGGACGAGCGGGTCGAAATGGGCCTTTTAATGGACCTGTTGGAATTTTAACTTAGTAAAAAGTACAGAAATTGCGGTTTTGCAATATAATTGTGTTGAAAAGATCCTAATCAATTATTTGAACTCCTAATATTTGATTAAAACTTGTTTTGCGGTCCTTTTTGTAGAGGTTTCGGACGAGCGGGTCGAAATGGGCTTTTCAATAGACCCGTTGGAATTTTAAATGAGTAAAAAGTACAGAAATTGAGGTTTTGCAATATAATTGTGTTGAAAAGCTCCTAATCAATTATTTGAACTCCTAATATTTGAATAAAACATTTTTACGGTCCTTTTTGTAGAGGTTTTGGACGAACGGGTCGAAATGGGCCTTTTAATGGACCCGTTGGAATTTTAACTGAGTAAAAGTACATAAATTGCGGTTTTGTAATATAATTGTGTTGAAAAGCTCCTAATAAATTACATGAACTCCTAAAATTTGATTAGAACTTGTTTTGCAATCCTTTTTGTAGAGGTTTCGGACGAGCGGGTCGAAATGGGCCTTTCAAAGGACCCGTTGGAATTTTAAATGAGTAAAAAGTACAAAAATTGTGGTTTTGCAATATAATTGTGTTGAAAAGCTCCTAATCAATTATTTGAACTCCTAATATTTGAATAAAACATTTTTGCGGTCCTTTTTGTAGAGGTTTCGGAAGAGCATGTCTAAATGGGCCTTTCAATGGACCCGTTGGAATTTTAAATAAGTAAAAAGTACAGAAATTGCGGTTTTGCAATATAATTGTGTTGAAAATCTCCTAATCAATTATTTGAACTCCTAATATTTGAATAAAACATTTTTGGGGTCCTTTTTGTAGAGGTTTCGGACGAGGGGGTCGAAATGGTCCTTTCAATGGACCCGTTGGAATTTTAACTGAGTAAAAGTACATAAATTGCGGTTTTGTAATATAATTGTGTTGAAAAGCTCTTAATAATTTACATGAACTCCTAAAATTTGATTAAAACTTGTTTTGCAGTCCTTTTTGTAGAGGTTTCGGACGAGCGGGTCGAAATGGGCCTTTCAAAGGACCCGTTGGAATTTTAAATGAGTAAAAAGTACAAAAATTGTGGTTTTGCAATATAATTGTGTTGAAAAGCTCCTAATCAATTATTTGAACTCCTAATATTTGAATAAAACATTTTTGCGGTCCTTTTTGTAGAGGTTTCGGAGGAGCATGTCTAAATGGGCCTTTCAATGGACCAGTTGGAATTTTAACTGAGTAAAAAGTACATAAATTGTGATTTTGCAATATAATTGTGTTGAAAAGCTCCTAATCAATTACATGAACTCCTACTATTTGATTAAAACTTGTTTTGCAGTCCTTTTTGTAGAGGTTTCGGACGAGCGGGTCGAAATGGGCCTTTCAATGGACCCGTTGGAATTTTAACTGAGTAAAAGTACATAAATTGCAGTTTTGCAATATAATTGTGTTGAAAAGCTTCTAATCAATTATTTGAATTCCTAATATTTGATTAAAACTTGTTTTGCAGTCCTTTTTGTAGAGGTTTCGGACGAGCGGGTCGAAATGGGCCTTTCAATAGACCCGTCGGAATTTTAACTGAGTAAAAAGTACAGAAATTTCGGTTTTGCAATATAATTGTGTTGAAAAGCTTCGAATCAATTACATGAACTCCTAAAATTTGATTAAAACTTGTTTGCAGTCCTTTTTGTAGAGGTTTCGGACGAGCGGGTCGAAATGGGCCTTTCAATGGACCCGTTGGAATTTTAACTGAGTAAAAGTACATAAATTGCGGTTTTGCAATATAAATTTGTTGAAAAGCTCCTAATCAATTATTTGAACTCCTAATATTTAATTAAAACTTGTTTTGTGGTCCTTTTTGTAGAGGTTTCGGACGAGCTGGTCTAAATGGGCCTTTCAATGGACCTGTTGGAATTTTAACTGAGTAAAAAGTACAGAAATTGCGGTTTTGCAATATAATTGTGTTTAAAAGCTCCTAATCATTTACATGAACTCTTAAAATTTGATTAAAACTTGTTTTGCAGTCCTTTTTGTAGAGGTTTCGGACGAGCGGGTCGAAATGGGCCTTTCAATGGACCTTTTTGAATTTTAACTGAGTAAAAAGTACAGAAATTGCGGTTTTGCAATATAATTGTGTTGAAAAGATCCTAATCAATTATTTGAACTCCTAATATTTGATTAAAACTTGTTTTGCGGTCCTTTTTGTAGAGGTTTCGGACGAGCGGGTCGAAATGGGCTTTTCAATAGACCCGTTGGAATTTTAAATGAGTAAAAAGTACAGAAATTGAGGTTTTGCAATATAATTGTGTTGAAAAGCTCCTAATCAATTATTTGAACTCCTAATATTTGAATAAAACATTTTTGCGGTCCTTTTTGTAGAGGTTTCGGACGAGCGGGTCGAAATGGGCCTTTTAATGGAGCCATTGGAATTTTAACTGAGTAATAGTACATAAATTGCGGTTTTGCAATTTAATTGTGTTGAAAAGCTCCTAATCAATTACATGAACTCCTAAAATTTGATTAAAACTTGTTTTGAAGTCCTTTTTGTAGAGGTTTCGGACGAGCGGGTCGAAATGGGCCTTTCAGTGGACCCTTTGGAATTTTAAATGAGTAAAAAGTACAGAAATTGCGGTTTTGCAATATAATTGTGTTGAAAAGATCCTAATCAATTATTTGAACTCTTAATATTTGAATAAAACATTTTTGCGGTCCTTTTTGTAGAGGTTTCGGACGAGCAGGTCTAAATTGGCCTTTCAATGGACCCGTTGGAATTTTAACTGAGTAAAAAGTACAGAAATTGAAGTTTTGCAATATAATTGTGTTGAAAAGCTTCTAATCAATTATTTGAAATCCTAATATTTGATTAAAACTTGTTTTGCAGTCCTTTTTGTAGAGGTTTCGGACGAGCGGGTCGAAATGGGCCTTTCAACGGACCCGTTGGAATTTTAACTGAGTAAAAAGTACAGAAATTTCGGTTTTGCAATATAATTGTGTTGAAAAGCTTCGAATCAATTACATGAACTCCTAAAATTTGATTAAAACTTGTTTGCAGTCCTTTTTGTAGAGGTTTCGGACGAGCTGGTCTAAATGGGCCTTTCAATGGACCCGTTGGAATTTTAAATGAGTAAAAAGTACAGAAATTACGGTTTTGCAATATAATTGTGCTGAAAAGCTCCTAATAAATTATATGAACTCCTAATATTTGATTAAAACTTGTTTTGCGGTCCTTTTTGTAGAGGTTTCGGACGAGCAGGTCTAAATGGGCCTTTCAATGGACCTGTTGGAATTTTAACTGAGTAAAAAGTACAGAAATTGCGGTTTTGCAATATAATTGTGTTGAAAAGCTCCTAATCAATTACATGAATTCCTAAAATTTGATTAAAACTTGTTTTGCAGTCCTTTTTGTAAAGGTTTCGGACGAGCGAGTCGAAATGGGCCTTTCAATGGACCCGTTGGAATTTTAACTGAGTAAAAGTACAGAAATTGCGGTTTTGCAAAATAATTGTGTTGAAAAGCTCCTAATCAATTATTTGAACTCCTAATATTTGATTAAAACTTGTTTTGCGGTCCTTTTTGTAGAGGTTTCGGACGAGCGGGTCGAAATGGGCCATTCAATGGACCCGTTGGAATTTTAAAAGAGTAAAAAGTACAGAAATTGCGGTTTTGCAATATAATTGTGTTGAAAAGCTCCTAATCAATTATTTGAACTCCTAATATGGGATTAAAACTTGTTTTGCGGTCCTTTTTAAGAGGTTTCGGACGAGCAGGTCAAAATGGGCCTTTCAATGGACCCGTTGGAATTTTAACTGAGTAAAAAGTACAGAAATTGCGGTTTTGCAATATAATTGTGTTGAAAAGCTCCTAATCAATTACATGAACTCCTAATATTTGATTAAAACTTGTTTTGCAGTCCTTTTTGTAGAGGTTTCGGACGAGCGGGTCAAAATGGGTCTTTCAATGGACCCGTTGGAATTTTAACTAAGTAAAAGTACATAAATTGCGGTTTTGCAATATAATTGTGTTGAAAAGCTCCTAATCAATTATTTAAACTCCTAATATTTGATTAAAACTTGTTTTGCGGTCCTTTTTGTAGAGGTTTCGGACGAGCAGGTCTAAATGGGCCTTTCAATGGACCTGTTGGAATTTTAACTAAGTAAAAAGTACAGAAATTGCGGTTTTGCAATATAATTGTGTTGAAAAGCTCCTAATCAATTACATGAACTCCTAAAATTTGATTAAAACTTGTTTTGCAGTCCTTTTTGTACAGGTTTCGAACGAGCATGTCTAAATGGGCCTTTCAATGAACCCGTTGGAATTTTAACTGAGTAAAAAGTACAGAAATTGAGGTTTTGCAATATAATTGTGTTGAAAAGCTCCTAATCAATTACATGAACTCCTAAAATTTGATTAAAACTTGTTTTGCAGTCCTTTTTGTAGAGGTTTCGGACGAGCGGGTCGAAATGGGCCTTTCAATGGACCTGTTGGAATTATAACTGAGTAAAAAGTACAGAAATTGCGGTTTTGCAATATAATTGTGTTGAAAAGCTCCTAGTCAATTATTTGAACTCCTAATATTTGAATAAAACATTTTTGCGGTCCTTTTTGTAGAGGTTTCGGACGAGCAGGTCTAAATGGGCCTTTCAATGGACCCGTTGGAATTTTAACTGAGTAAAAAGTACAGAAATTGAGGTTTTGCGATATAATTGTGTTGAAAAGCTCCTAATCAATTACATGAACTCCTAATATTTGATTAAAACTTGTTTTGCAGTCCTTTTTGTAGAGGTTTCGGACGAGCGGGTCGAAATGGGCCTTTCAATGGACCCGTTGCAATTTTAACTGAGTAAAAGTACATAAATTGCGGTTTTGCAATATAATTGTGTTGAAAAGCTCCTAATCAATTATTTGAACTCCTAATATTTGATTAAAAATTGTTTTGCGGTCCTTTTTGTAGAGGTTTCGGACGAGCAGGTCTAAATGGGCCTTTCAATGGACCTGTTGGAATTTTAACTGAGTAAAAAGTACAGAAATTGCGGTTTTGCAATATAATTGTGTTGAAAAGCTCCTAATCAATTGCATGAACTCCTAAAATTTGATTAAAACTTGTTTTGCAGTCCTTTTTGTACAGGTTTCGAACGAGCATGTCTAAATGGGCCTTTCAATGGACCCGTTGGAATTTTAACTGAGTAAAAAGTACAGAAATTGAGGTTTTGCAATACAATTGTGTTGAAAAGCTCCTAATCAATTACATGAACTCCTAAAATTTGATTAAAACTTGTTTTGCAGTCCTTTTTGTAGAGGTTTCGGACGAGCGGGTCGAAATGGGTCTTTCAATGGACTCGTTGGAATTTTAACTGAGTAAAAGTACATAAACTGAGGTTTTGCAATATAATTGTGTTCAAAAGCTCCTAATCAATTATTTGAACTCCTAATATTTGATTAAAACTTGTTTTGCTGTCCTTTTTGTAGAGGTTTCGGACGGGCGGGTCGAAATGGGCCTTTCAATGGACCCGTTGGAATTTTAAATGAGTAAAAAGTACAAAAATTGCGGTTTTGCAATATAATTGTGTTCAAAAGCTCCTAATCAATTATTTAAACTCCTAATATTTGAATAAAACATTTTTGCGGTCCTTTTTGTAAAGGTTTCGGACGAGCAGGTCTAAATGGGCCTTTCAATTGACCCGTTGGAATTTTAACTGAGTAAAAAGTACTTAAATTGAGGCTTTGCAATATAATTGTGTTGAAAAGCTCCTAATCAATTACATGAACTCCTAAAATTTGATTAAAACTTGTTTTGCAGTCCTTTTTGTAGAGGTTTCGAACGAGCGGGTTGAAATGGGCCTTTCAATGGACCCGTTGGAATTTTAACTGAGTAAAAAGTACAGAAATTGAGGTTTTGCAATATAATCGTGTTGAAAAGCTCCTAATGAATTATTTGAACTCCTATTATTTGATTAAAACTTGTTTTGCAGTCCTTTTTGTATAGGTTTCGGACGAGCGGGTCGAAATGGGCCTTTCAATGGACCCGTTGGAATTTTTTTTTGAGAAAAAGGCCTCATTAAAAACCCCACTAATCCCAGCTGGGCTGGCCTAGAGGGGGTCAGGAAAAGAGTGCCCAAATATATATATAAAATCAAGGGGGTTGAAAACCAACCGGTACAATAGAGCGTAAGACATCGGGCAAGCTCGGCCCAAAAAACAAGGAGGACCTAGAGTGCAAGGCCCAATTGGCAATAGTATGAGCTAGAACATTAGCAACTCGTGGTACATAAAGAAAATGTAAATCTGGAATAGATACAAAAAGAGGGCGAGCCGCATCAATATGTGGCCGTAAAGGAGAGGCGTCCGAGCCGAGGCAACGTATTTTGTTGATGACCAAAGCAGCGTCGGACTCGATAATGATGTTGCACCAGCCGACATCCCCACCAAGTGTAGCCCCCGTGACAATGGCGCGAAGCTCCGCAGTGGAGGCGTCTAGGCATCCTGCGAAGTGAACGGCACAACCACGAAGAATAGCGCCGCTAGCATCACGAGCCACAACACCAAAACCTGCTTCGCCTGTAGCGGGGTTGAAAGCACCGTCCATATTGATTTTAACCTTCCTTTCTGGTGGCGGCCTCCATGTTGGTTGAGAAAGGGCTGGCTCCGTCTGTAGATGCGTCGAGGCGTGAAGAGAGTTGGCCGAGTCGTAGTCCTGTAACAATTCCTTAGAGTTCATAAGAGTAAGCCATGGCGGCTGCAAACGCTTGGAGTGAACCCAGTCGTTCCTCCGGTTCCAAATGTTCCAAATGATAGTGAGGAACAGACTAAATTCAGAGCGAGAAAGTAACGAGGCCCCTTGTTCCAACCATAAGTGAGTAGGGAAGAGCGTGCTAGTACGTAAAGGGAGGGGAAACCCAGCTAGTTGTAGAACCTCAGCTGCTCCAAGACAATCTCGGAGAGCATGGAGTGGGGTTTCTACTATAGTCAGACAAAAAGGGCACATGCCAGTGCCTAACCCCACAGTTGCAAGACGGTCTCCTGTAGGTAGAGCATCTCGTCCTGCTCTCCAGCTAAAGGACCGAATCTTCGGAAGGGTGCTCGCTTTGGAGATAACTCGCTAAAGGGGAGAAGGACGACTGATAGGTCTGATTGGACGTCGTAAGAATAGATATCCGGAACGCACCGAATACATCCCCGTTTCATGATATCCCCAAATTAATGCATCACGCCGCTCATTGGAGATTGGCACACGCAGTATGACATCAGCATCATCCCAGTCAAAATGCTGGCGGACTTTGGGTTCATCCCAAGACGCTTGATTGCCGATCATGAAGTCATGACATCGTAAGGGGAGTTCCTCCTCGTCTTGATAATTTCCAAAGAAGGATAAACTAGAGGTACCACCCCAAGGTTCGCGGTGGATACGGATCTGACTCTGAATTCCGGGTCGCCAAAAGAACCCTGGCTGCAATCGTTGCATGGCCTGCCAAAGACCTCGCCATGCGAAGGACGCGCGTCGGTCGAGCTTAGCATCCAACAATTTCCCAGAAGGAAAGTAACGTGAGCGTAAGACACGCGCAAGGAGGGATTCAGGCGAATGGATCAGCCTCCACAATTGTTTACATAAGAGAGCAATGTTAAAATCGTGTCGATTCCTAAAGCCCATTCCCCCTACTGCCTTGGGATCACAAATAGACTCCCAAGATAGTAGAGGCCAACCTCGCTTGTTACTGCGGCCAAACCACCAATAACGATGGATCGAGCTAGTCATATCATCTATGATGTTCTGTGGAAGTAGGTAACAAGACATAACATACTGAGGTATGGCTTGTGCGACCGACTTGATCAGTGTTTCGCGTCCACTGAATGAGAGTAGGTTGGTGTCCCATTTAGTTATTCGAGAACTGACTTTGTCACGGAAAAAACCTAAGCATTCCGTTCGGTTCCGCCCTATCATGAGGGGAACTCCGAGATAGATACCCGGGTCCTCGACAATGCGTACTCCGAGAGTCAATCGAACTGCCTGAATGAAGGTCTCAAAACAGCGTGAACTGCAGTAAGTTGTGGACTTATCGAAATTAACAGTTTGTCCTGAGGAGGATTCATATAGGCGTAGAATCTCTTTCAACCTATCAACCTCATCTGGGCAATTACGAAGGAAAACAATGCTATCATCGGCAAATAGCAGATGTGTAATCCTAGGTCCATGTCGATTGGCCTGTAGGCCGAGAAGGCGCCCTTCTCGTTGCTCGGATTCAAGGGCCGTTGATAACCCTTGGGAACAAATTAGAAAGAGGAAAGGGGAGAGAGGGTCGCCCTGTCGGATGCCTCGAGCTGGCACAAACTCATCAGATAGGGTCCCGTTAAGTCTAACAGAAAAAGAGACCGAGGTAACACAGCGAAGTATGAGGTGCACCCATTCAGGTGCAAAGCCCACACGTGACATCACATCCCGAAGGAATGACCATTCGACTTTGTCGAACGCCTTCTCCATATCTAGTTTCAACGCCGCCCCTTGGTAAATGGCAGCGCTACTCGAGTGGAGGGTATGCACAAGCTCATGGGCGATTAAAATGTTGTCGGTTATGTTCCTTCCACGAACAAAGGCTGCCTGTGCATCGCTGATACAATCAGGCAGAACAGGCTTAAGACGGTTAACAAGAACATTAGCAATTGTTTTGTATATGACCGTGCATAAGCTAATTGGTCGAAACTGGCGCATATTGGTGGGGTCCGCAACCTTTGGGATAAGCACGATGAACTCCTAAAATTTTAACTGAGTAAAAAGTACAGAAATTGAGGTTTTGCAATATAATTGTGTTTAAAAGCTCCTAATCAATTACATGAACTCCTAAAATTTGATTAAAACTTGTTTTGCAGTCCTTTTTGTAGAGGTTTCGGACGAGCGGGTCGAAATGCGCCTTTCAATGGACCCGTTGGAATTTTAACTGAGTAAAAAGTACAAAAATTGAGGTTTTGCAATATAATTGTGTTCAAAAGCTCCTAATCAATTACATGAACTCCTAAAATTTGATTAAAACTTGTTTTGCAGTCCTTTTTGTAGATGTTTCGGACGAGTGGGTCGAAATGGGCATTTCAATGGACCCGTTGGAATTTTAAATGAGTAAAAAGTACAGAAAATGAGGTTTTGCAAAATAATTGTGTTGAAAAGCTCCTAATCAATTACATGAACTCCTAAAATTTGATTAAAACATGTTTTCCAGTCCTTTTTGTTGATGTTTCGGACGAGCGTGTGGAAATGGGCCTTTCAATGGACCCGTTGGAATTTTAACTGAGTAAAAAGTACAGAAATTGAGGTTTTACAATATAATTGTGTTGAAAAGCTCCTAATGAATTATTTGAACTCCTAATATTTGATTAAAACTTGTTTTGCAGTCCTTTTTGTAGAGGTTTCGGACGAGCGGGTCGAAATGGGCCTTTCAATGGACCCGTTGGAATTTTAAATGAGTAAAAAGTACAGAAATTGAGGTTTTGCAATATAATTGTGTTGAAAAGCTCCTAATCAATTACATGAAATCCTAAAATTTGATTAAAACTTGTTTTGCAGTCCTTTTTGTAGAGGTTTCGGACGAACGAGTCGAAATGGGCCTTTCAATGGACCCGTTGGAATTTTAAATGAGTAAAAAGTGCAGAAATTGAGGTTTTGTAATATAATTGTGTTGAAAAGCTCCTAATCAATTATTTAAACTCCTAATATTTGATTAAAACTTGTTTTGCAGTCCTTTTTGTAGAGGTTTCGGACGAGCGGTTTGAAATGGGCCTTTCAATGGACCCGTTGGAATTTTAAATGAGTAAAAAGTGCAGAAATTGAGGTTTTGCAATATAATTGTGTTGAAAATCTCCTAATCAATTATTTAAACTCCTAATATTTGATTAAAACTTGTTCTGCAGTCCTTTTTGTAGAGGTTTCGGACGAGCGGTTTGAAATGGGCCTTTCAATGGACCCGTTGGAATTTTAACTGAGTAAAAAGTACATAAATTGAAGTTTTGCAATATAATTGTGTTGAAAAGCTCCTAATGAATTATTTGAACTCCTAATATTTGATTAGAACTTGTTTTGCAGTCCTTTTTGTAGAGGTTTCGGACGAGCGGGTCGAAATGGGCCTTTCAATGGACCCGTTGGAATTTTAAATGAGTAAAAAGTGCAGAAATTGAGGTTTTGCAATATAATTGTGTTGAAAAGCTCCTAATCAATTATTTAAACTCCTAATATTTGATTAAAACTTGTTTTGTAGTCCTTTTTGTAGAGGTTTCGGACAAGCGGTTTGAAATGGGCCTTTCAATGGACCCGTTGGAATTTTAACTGAGTAAAAAGTACAGAAATTGAAGTTTTGCAATATAATTGTGTTGAAAAGCTCCTAATGATTTATTTGAACTCCTAATATTTGATTAAAACTTGTTTTGCAGTCCTTTTTGTAGAGGTTTCGGACGAGCGGGTCGAACGGGCCTTTCAACGGACCCGTTGGAATTTTAACTGAGTAAAAAGTACAGAAATTGAGGTTTTGCAATATAATTGTGTTCAAAAGCTCCTAATCAATTACATGAACTCCTAAAATTTGATTAAAACTTGTTTTGCAGTCCTTTTTGTAGAGGTTTCGGACGAGCGGGTCGAAATGGGCCTTTCAATGGACCCGTTGGAATTTTAAATGAGTAAAAAGTACATAAATTGAAGTTTTACAATATAATTGTGTTGAAAAGCTCCTAATCAATTACATGAACTCATAAAATTTGATTAAAACTTGTGTTGCAGTCCTTTTTATAGAGGTTTCGGACGAGCGGGTCGAAATGGGCCTTTCAATGGACCCGTTGGAATTTTAACTGAGTAAAAAGTACAGAAATTGAGGTTTTGCAATATAATTGTGTTGAAAAGCTCCTAATGAATTAATTGAATTCCTAATATTTGAATAAAACCTTTTTTGCAGTCCTTTTTGTAGAGGTTTCAGACGAGCAGGTCTAAATGGGCCTTTCAGTGGACCCGTTGGAATATTAACTGAGTAAAAAGTAAAAATATTGAGGTTTTGCAATATAATTGTGTTGAAAAGCTCCAAATCAATTACATGAACTCCTAAAATTTGATTAAAACTTATTTTGCAGTCCTTTTTGTAGATGTTTCGGACGAGCGGGTCGAAATGGGCCTTTCAATGGACCCGTTTGAATTTTAACTGAGTAAAAAGTACAGAAATTGAGGTTTTGCAATATAATTGTGTTGAAAAGCTCCTAATCAATTACTTGAACTCCTAAAATTTGATTAAAACTTGTTTTGCAGTCCTTTTGTAGAGGTTTCGGACGAACGGGTCGAAATGGGCCTTTCAATTGACCCGTTGGAATTTTAACTGAGTAAAAAGTACAGAAATTGAGGTTTTGCAATATAATTGTGTTGAAAAGCTCCTAATGAATTATTTGAACTCCTAATATTTGAATAAAACCTTTTTGCGGTCCTTTTTGTAGAGGTTTCGGACGAGCAGGTCTAAATAGGCCTTTCAATGGACCCGTTGAAATTTTAACTGAGTAAAAAGTACAGAAATTGAGGTTTTGCAATATAATTGTGTTGAAAAGATCCTAATCAATTACATGAACTCATAAAATTTGATTAAAACTTGTTTTGCAGTCCTTTTTGTATAGGTTTTGGACGAGCGGGTTGAAATGGGCCTTTCAATGAACCCGTTGGAATTTTTTCTTTTTTTGAAGAAAAGGCCTCATTAAAAACCCTTACTACTGTCCTTCAAGCAGAGCTAGAGGACCCTAAAAAGGGGAAAAGAGTGCCCAAATATTATTAATCAATGAATATTTGTTACAAGATGTTGAATACAATGCGGGATATATGATACAAATGTCATAGAGGTCATCGAATTTAGAGAAAAAGAAGCCAAAGTATGGGCTATAACATTTGCCTCACGGCGTACAAAGGAAATGTCAGTAAAGTCAAAGTCATGAAGAGCAGCTTGTATCTGAAGAATGGTTGGTCCCATAGTAGAAAGGTCCTGAGCAGGATTGTTGATCCTATTCGCGAGAGAGGCGCAGTCAGTTTCGAATAAGATACGACTCCAACCTTGAGATCGGGCAAAGGTGAGACTAGCAAGGATGCTTTCCCCCTCACTGGTGATAGCGTCCTGACAGCTACCAACAGGAAAAGCAAGACCGCCCACGACTGCTCCTGCGGGATCACGAGCAACAACGCCTACGGGATGGGTACGGGATGGGTTAGAAAATTTAGGTGGAGGTGGATCAGAGGAAAAGGAAGCTTTACAGAATTCATCATGTAAGCTAATTGAGTTGACAACAATTAGCCATGGAGGTTGTAGATGGTGGTTGTGAACCCAATCATTTCGTCTGTTCCAAATATTCCATAGAACGGTAAGGAAGAGGCCAAATTTATCAGGGGAAATTGTAGAGGCTGCTTCCTCTAACCATTGTAAGGGTGTAGGAGCTAAACTCTTATAGAGAGAGATAGGGATACCACTAATATGGAGGGCTTCAAATGCCCCAGGGCAGTCACGAAGCGCATGAAGAATTGATTCTGATTGATTACCACAGATAGAGCAGAGCCCCGAGCCAGGGGAGAAAGCTTGCATTTTAGAACCAACTGGTAGAGCATCAGATGCCATTCGCCAGCCAAAAGTTTTAACTTTGGGTAGAGCTTTGATTTTGGATAAAAACTTCCAAAAACGAGTTGGTGGCAAAGGTTGGGTTATTGAGCGTTGTAAGAAAATATATCCAGAACGGACGGAGTAGATACCCGAATCGTTAGGAGACCATAGAATTGAATCCCTATGATTGTTTATGATGGGAATACGGAGAATGGCATCGGCATCAATTGGATTGAAATAGTTGTTTAACTTACCTGTATCCCAAGCAGTTTGGTTACGGATCATAAAATCACGACATCGAATGTGAAATTCATCAGAGGTTTCGTAATCCCCAGTAAGTTCAATCGGGGAAGACCCTCCCCATATATCTTTGTGTATTCGAATATTACTGTTTATACCAGGGCGGTAAAGAAAGCCAGGGAAAAGACGCTGAAGAGCGTTATATATACCTTGCCAAGCAAAGGAGCCCCTATTAGGTTTCGGTGCATCCAGGATGTTGTCTGAAGGAAAGTATTTATATCGGTATATTTGTCCTAATAAGGAGTCTGGTTCACAGATGAGTTTCCAAATTTGCTTTCCCCAGAGAGCGATATTGAAGTCGTGTAAGTCCTTAAAACCCATGCCGCCAGCAGATTTGGGTAAGCATATACGATTCCAAGGTAACATATGCCAGCCTTTTTTGTTGGATTTACCAGTCCACCAGTATTGGCGGATTGATGTAGTCATGTCGTCGATGATATTATGTGGTAGAAGATAGCAAGACATAACGTATTGTGGGAGAGATTGTAAGACAGCTTTGATGAAAATCTCTCAACCACTGAAGGATAGGAGATGTTTGTCCCAACTAGAGAGACGATCATGTACTTTATCACGTACAAACCCTAGAGATTCAGTTTTATTTTTCCCAATTAGGAGCGGGATGCCTAGGTAAACACCAGGGTTAGAAACCTCGCGTACTTGTAAAAGGCTGTTAATTGCATTTCTTGTTGCATTTGGCGTACGGGGATTATAGAAAATTGTTGATTTCTCGAAGTTGACTGCTTGACCGGAAGCATTAGCATAAGTTTGAAGAGCATTTTTCAGAAGGGACGCTTCAGATCGATTAGTATTAATAAATACCATACAATCGTCAGCAAAAAGCAGGTGGTTGACTTTGGGCCCATGTTTATTTGCGCCAAGACCTGGGAGTATATTAGTTTGTTGAGCGGCCGCTAGGTAAGCCGAGAGGCCTTGAGTACAGAACAGAAAAAGAAAAGGTGATAGAGGATCCCCCTGACGAAGACCACGTTGAGGTTGAAAGGTGGGTGATAATGAGTTATTAATTTTAACTGAGAATGATATTGTAGCAATGCAACGCATTATAAGCTCGATCCATTCGGATGCAAAGCCCATACGTTCCATTACATTAGCGAGAAAAGACCATTCTACTCTATCGAATGCTTTCTCCATGTCTAGTTTGAGTGCAGCTCCTTGGGAGGATTTGGTAGCTCCTGAGTTAATATTGTGGATAATTTAATGAGCAATAAGGATGTTGTCAGATATATTGCGTCCCTAGACAAAGGCTGCTTGATTAGGGCTAATGCATAGAGGTATAGCCTGTTTCATTCTGTTGACTATTGTTTTGGCAACTATTTTATAAAGGACAGTGCAGAGGCTAATTGGTCTGAGTTGTTTCATTGAGGTTGGGTCCTGTACTTTGGGAATTAGTACCAATATAGTTTTGTTGACTGAGGCCATATCGGCATTGCCATTTAAAAGGTTAATACAAAGATTAATAACATCGTCTCCTACTGTATCCCAGTGTTGTCTAAAAAATCTACTGGGTAGACCATCGGAACCAGGAGCTTTCCTAGGGTCAATATCTTTGAAAGCATGAATAATTTCCTCTCTAGTGAATGCCTTAATAAGGTTTTCATTCATTGAAGAATTAATTGAATGGTGAATTTTTTCCAGAATGATGTTCGAAATTTGTGGGTTGGATGTTGTGAACAAGTTTTGGAAATAGTCTGAAGCGATATTCATAATATCCGATTCAGAAGTGCACCAATTGGAGTTGGCATCGTAAAGGCCTATGATTGAATTTTTCTTGTTTCTATTAGAAGCACGGGCATGGAAAAACTTGGTATTTTTGTCCCCTTGGGAGAGCCAAAGGGTTCGAGAACGTTGAGCCCAGTAAACTTCTTGCTCTGATAAAAGTTTATTTAATTCGATTCTATAATTTAAGTAAACTTGTTCATTAGTGGCTGTTAAGGGACGGTATAGTAATTTGTTTATTTTTTTAGTGAGAAACTTAATACGTCCAGTTGATTTAAAACGTTGCTGATTTTTCCATTCCTCAAGGTAAGTACCTACCGCTTCAATTTTGTTTATGGCTGTACCGGGGGTGTCGGCCCAAGCCCTTTTGATAGTTCGGATATTATCAATATTATTCGACCAGCAGTTTTCGAATCTGAAATTCTTTGATGGTTGTGTTTTGATTTTGGTAGACGAAGTGTCTAATTCGAGAAAAAGGAAACAATGATCAGATTTGGCAACATATTCTGTAGTGATTCGATAAGAAGGATAGAGGTCTTTCCATTCAGAATTAGCGATAAAACGGTCTAATCGTTCATGTATTACCGGGGTTGATGGTCCAACTTTAGACCACGTGAACCATCCCGAATGTGGCTTACAGTCATAGAGGTTATTTCGAGTTAAGCAATTACGAAAGTTTTTAATTTGAGATCTAGCTCTACGAGAGCCTCCTTGTTTTTCCGAGTCTGTTAAAATTTCATTGAAATCACCGCCTAGAAGCCAAGGTTTATTTTTAGTAGATGGATATAAAGAATCAATTAGTTCCCATGTTTTATATTTTTGGCTAGTTTCCGAAAAGCCGTGCATACCAGTGAAAAACATTGTGGAGTTATTTTTTACAATTTGAATATGTATAAAACGCGACGAATAGGAAAGAAGACTTATATTAATTTTGTTTGTAGCGAATAAGGAAATACCGGAACACCCTTCCGTAGGGGAAATAGAAATAATGTTTATCATTACCTAAAGAAAGACATAAGCGGTTACAATCCGCATTATTTATTTTAGTTTCGCATAGGAAGATAATATCGGGGCTAGTACGTTGGACATAGGACCGGAAATGTTGAACCGTCGGGGCTTGTCCAAGACCCTGACAGTTCCAGCAGAGGTCCTCATTTTGCTCGGCGGGGCTGGGAATCAGCCGCCGCCGGAGAGTTTTTAGAGCTGCTCATCCCAGCTTTCGGAGTAGATCCTGATTGTTTGGATTTTTTCGGCGGGAGCGGTACTTGTATTGGGGAGCGGCGTTTCATGCCTCGATTAGTTTGGGTTGGTGCAGGTGCTGGTACAGGTGCTGGTACAGGAACTGGTGCAGGGGCTGCATCATTCGGGTAAGTTTTAAGTAACCACTGATTAAAGTCATTGAAAATCGAATTAGTGGGTTTAGAAGGCTTACTCGATTCAGAGTCAAACTTCTTAATCTGCTCGGCAGTAGGGCTGGGAACACCATAATCATCATTGGTTTCCCAATCATCATCAGAACCATCTTCCGGAATGGGATAGATGGTGTTCAGGGGTTGGGGCTCAAGAGGAGCTTTTTGTTTCGGATCAGCAGCAGGGGGGTCATTGACAGTATTGGGGCCATCATCCATGGTCATGTTGACATTTTGGGCTTCTTCGGTTACTTGTTCCGTAAAAGAGGCGGCGTCGCCTTCATTTAGAGAGCCTTTAAAGTGAAGAAAGAATGTTATTAGAAACTGGTTACTATTTATGTGAAGGATGCTGAGTGAGTAAAGTGAATTACCCATATTATTCTGATCGTTAGGAGGAGCTGAAGGATTGGCTTGAACATCTGTGTTATTCACCGGGGCCACTACGAGAAAAGTAGAGGGTGAGTTTGTTGATAGAAATTTTGATAAGGGGAAATAAATGAAAACATTTGTAATAATAATAGTTGAAATAGTTTTACCATTCACTGGAGGGATGTTTGGATTCAGATTCGGTTCTACGTTTCGGATGCGCCCACGAATTCCCACTGGGCGACGTCTAGAAGGAAGGTAACAGTGCCATTCTCCGTATTGCAATTTGTTGGGATCAAGTGAAGATCGGATAGGACAGTTCTCTAAGGTATGACTGATAATGCCACAACCAGGGCAGAGAGTTGGAAGTCGTTCATATTGAAGACGACACATAATTGTGTTTTCACCGGAGCCAATAAACACAAATCGAGTAACTGGTCTTGTTATGTTGAGAAAGATTTCAACTCGGAGGAATTCCACCATATCCCCATCAACTTGGCGGGTATCCGTTCGGAGAACATTGCCCACCATCGAACCTAAGGCATGTCCCACCAGATGGGATCGTTCTACATCAGCAAAGAGTGAATCAGGAAGAGAGAAGAGTCTGATCCAGATTCACATTGTGTTGAAGTTGTAGTCGGTTAAAGATTT
Source organism: Hibiscus tridactylites (assembly GCA_958450335.1). NCBI lineage: Eukaryota > Viridiplantae > Streptophyta > Magnoliopsida > Malvales > Malvaceae > Hibiscus > Hibiscus tridactylites. The sequence continues at coordinate 49,229,039 of OY288265.1, read as the reverse complement.
GGTTGGATCATATTCTGTGACTGCAAGACATTCATCCTTGTACAGCCAAGGTCCGCAATTGAGAATTTCGTAGCAGTTCTTGATTTCTTTAAACTTGATCTTGAGGAAGTTATCTTGTAACACTGAGACGGATACAACTTCATTGGGTTTCCAGATTCCTTCGAAGGCATTGATAACGACATAGATATCTAGAGGCTTGGACGATATGAAGCGACCAACGACAATGAGTTTTGGATCCTCCTTGATGAAGTCGAAGTCAGGAGTGTAGCGCAGTTTTAATTCTTCATTGATGAGGTTGATCGAATTGAGTTGGGGGATGGAAGAGGAGGAAGCCATTGAGGGATTTCGAGGATATGAGGAAAACAAGTGAGTAGGAAGTTGTGGTGGTTTAGAGTAATTGAAGTATGAGTATATAAAGAAAAAGATTATAGTTAAGGGGTAGAATTTATGGAAAGTGGGATGAGAGAGGGAAATAGAAAAGATTGACGATTGTGATAGATAGGATTTTTTGATTTTAAGAGGTAAATTAATTAAAGTACTTTCCTTAAATGAGGAAGAGATCGTAAAAAAGGGAGGAATTATGGGTGTTATTAAAGGAAGGTATGTTGAATATCTAAAAAAGTTTTGGTAAGTATTTGATGGTAATATTAAGAGGATTTGATTAAAATATTGGTTGTATAAAGGAGTTGAAATATGAAGGACCAAAAATTTTTTTTTAATAAAAGCAAATTTTTTAAATATTGGGTATTTAAAGCTGAGAAAAAAAGATGGTGGAGCTAATAAAGGGGGATTTGTTATGTAACTGCTGAAAATAATTTTCAGTAATGGTATTGATGTTACAAAATTAAAGGCATAGTTTAATGAAATTGATTTAGGTAATAAATTTGATTATGGTAAGCAGAGTAATAGCAGAAAATTAAAGATATCATTGACCGTATTTAAATCTGTTTTGAAAGGATATTTATAAGGAATTATGGAGACAAAATAGTAGGAGAAGGAAGAATTTAATATGTTTAAGAGAAATTGAATTTTGTAATACTTTATAAAAGGAATTACTTCTAATTTATTGGCTATAATTATATATCTGCAAAAAAAGTGGGAGGCAAAAGTGAAATTAAATTTAATGGAGGTTTGAATAGTAGAATAGAAATTTAGGAAGCATTGAATAGTAAGATAAAATTTTAGGGATCTTTGAGAAGTAGAATACATTAAGGGGTAATTCAGAGATATTGGAGAAAGCTGAAAAAGTCGGATGTGAGTGAAAATTGGAACAATTTTTTGTAAAATCAAGCTGAATAATATTAAAAATTTTGAAGAACAAAATTGATATATGATTGAGATTTTCCTTTTGGAAAGGGTTTGAATAGGATCCCAAAAGTGGGCTTGTAAAATATCACCTAATAAGGTGTAGTGGGGAGGGATGTTTAACAAACATAGCAGAAGATAAATATCGATGGCAGAATAACATACATACAACGAGTAATATAAACCATGCATAGCAGTAATAATATGATATATAAAGCAATTAAAAGCATGGAAAAAATAAAAGAAAAGAAGAAAAGGAAGAAAGCAGGAAAGAATAATTACAGGCCCATGGGAAAGAAGAAGCGGGGATAAGAAAAATAATACAGACCAAAAGAGCAAAAGGATATAGGGGGATAAAATAATAGAATGAAATTTAAAAAAAATGGAATGAATATGTGACCCAGTGGGAGTAGGGGAGATCCAGCCTTTCTGTATTAGCCTTGGTGTAGCTTGTAACATTGCTACCGATGGTGAAACATAGTGAGAGACACCAACAGAGAACCCAAAAGGAAAACAAATACAATGAGTTACAGGGAAGCCTTTGATAAAACTAGTAAAACAAAAGAAAAGAGTGAACATGTTTAAATCGTACAAGAGCATAAAGAATAAGAAATCTGAATTAGTGGAATAGTCATGGAATTTAATGAAATGATTAGCCAGAATGAAAGTGATAATGATATTAGTAAAATATAAAATATAGAAGAGAAAGAGTCTGAGCTGTTGCAGAAGAACAGTTTTAATACCAGGATATTGGGCATGGATTATACTGATGGACATCGAATGCAGACACAGAAAATGAATGTGATGCATGAAAATTGGAATGGTTAAGCTAAAAAGGAGGTGTAAATAGCATATGTACAGAGTAAAAAGCATATGATCAGAGTAAAGATGATAGGGAAAGAGAGTAAATGCGGGGGTATTGATAAAACAAAAGTTGTTAAAGGTGAAGAACATAATCTATGTAGTTGAGCAGATAACATCATTAAATCCTGTTAAATTCATATTCATCCATTGGTAGACATGTAATTTAGAGTAAAGAGAATTGTGGAGAGGAAACCATATTATGCGTATGCTGAGTATAATGGATAATCCCAGAAAGTGGGCTTGAAGAAGAATTCCTAACAGGGCTTGATAATGATTTAGGAAAAGATAAAAAGTAGAAAATTGATAGGTACATAATTATGTATGGCATATCAGTAGTTATGAATGTATTATGGTCCAAGTTATCAAAACCACAGAGGAAAACTAGTAACAATGCAAAGCTCAAAGACCAACAGTTTAAGGATGATGGATTGAATCCAAACATATATGAAAAGAAAAGATACTGAAACATAAACAAACATGGATGAAATATGATACAAAAATAGGAGAAGGAGTATGATACTACCAGGATCGGGAGGAATACATTCGGCGAAACCAATCCATTTGTAGCAGTATGAGAAGAACTACTGAGGGATGGATTAGAATATGTCTGTAAAAGGGAAATCAAAAAAATAGTTAATAGATAAAAAGAGCCAAAAATGTGAGAAAAAATAAAGAGGGAAAGCAAACCCTAGCCATCGTTGTGCGATGGACATCGATGAGAGCCGCCGCCAGTCTTCACAGGGTGCAAAACTTGTGACGGAGGGACGGAGAAATGAAACAGATCTGGAAGGCAAAATAAGTTTATAGGGTGATGGAGATAAAAAAAGAAAAGGAAAATGGAATAAAAAAATGAGATTCAGCAGAAATAATCCTAGACCGCTGCGCTGTCTAACCGCCTTAGACAACCAAACGGTAGAAACCTCTGAAATCAGAGAAGATGAGAGAGGGTTAGACCCATCATCGGAGGAGATGATGGCCTTAACTGACTCCGATCTAACTGCATGTAAAAAGAGGAATCTGCAAAACAACAAGAGAAAGGAAATCAAAAACCAGATCGATAAAAAAATTAAAAAAACGAGAGATTGGAAAGGGAGGGAAAGAATGTCCAAGTCTGGGGGGAGACTGAAGAGCCCTTCTGCACTACTCCGGTCGGAAATGAAAGGGGAGGGTTCGGAAACCGCCCAAAAAATAAAACTGAACGTTGAACGTTTCTTGCCGTCGCCACGGAGATGATGGGTTTTAACCATCGAAGGCAACAGAAAAGGAAGATCCATGAACAAAACTAGAGAAAGAGTTAGAAAAACGCAGCAAGGAAACAAGATAAGAAAAACACAAAATAAATGAAAACACTTACCGTCCGGATCTGGAAAAATCCGGTGAGAAAAATCCATAACAGAACCAGAGAAAATGGGGATGAAAAATGGAGATACAACACACATCCAGAAAGCATGAAAATCAAAGAAACAAAAGGTTAACAAAAGTGAGATAAAATAAAATATGATAATAAAAATATGGGAAAAGGTGTATAGGCGTGGGATGACTCCCTTGTGATTCTTCCCGATTTCCAAGGGAGAGTGGTTGGCTTGCGTAAACGGCTGAAGTTGAGGAGCCGTAGGGGGAAGGGGAATCGGTGGAGGAAAAAAATCCACCTGAAAAACCGGAACCAGCAAGAACCAAAAAACCCCTGAAAAAATTGAGAGAAAATTGAGAGCCATCCCACCCACCCGTTGGAATTTTAACTGATTACCCGTTGGAATTTTAACTGAGTAAAAAGTATAGAAATTGAGGTTTTGCAATATAATTTTTTTGAAAAGCTCCTAATCAATTACATGAACTCCTAAAATTTGATTAAAACTTGTTTTGCAGTCCTTTTTGTAGATGTTTCGGACGAGCGGGTCGAAATGGGCCTTTCAATGGACCCGTTGGAATTTTAAATGAGTAAAAAGTACAGAAATTGAGGTTTTGCAATATAATTGTGTTTAAAAGCTCCTAATCAATTATTTGAACTCCTAATATTAGAATAAAACATTTTTGCGGTCCTTTTTGTAGAGGTTTCGGACGAGCAGGTCTAAATGGGCCTTTCAATGGACCCGTTGGAATTTTAACTGAGTAAAAAGTACAGAAATTGAGGTTTTGCAATATAATTGTTTTGAAAAGCTCCTAATCAATTACATGAACTCCTAAAATTTGATTAAAACTTGTTTTGCAGTCCTTTTTGTAGAGGTTTCGGACGAGCGGGTCGAAATGGGCCTTTCAATGGACCCGTTGGAATTTTAAATGAGTAAAAAGTGCAGAAATTGAGGTTTTGCAATATAATTGTGTTGAAAAGCTCCTAATAAATTATTTAAACTACTAATATTTGATTAAAACTTGTTCTGCAGTCCTTTTTGTAGAGGTTTCGGACTAGCGGGTCGAATGGGCCTTTCAACGGACCTGTTGGAATTTTAACTGAGTAAAAAGTACAGAAATTGAGGTTTTGCAATATAATTGTGTTCAAAAGCTCCTAATCAATTACATAACTCCTAAAGTTTGATTAAAACTTGTTTTGCAGTCCTTTTTGTAGAGGTTTCGGGCGAGCGGGTCGAAATAGGCCTTTCAATGGACCCGTTGGAATTTTAACTTAGTAAAAAGTACAGAAATTGAGGTTTTGTAATATAACTATGTTGAAAAGCTCCTAATAAATTACATGAACTCCTAAATTTTGATTAAAACTTGTTTTGTAGTCCTTTTTGTAGAGGTTTCGGACGAGCGGGTCGAAATGGGCTTTTCAATGGACCCGTTGGAATTTTAAATGAGTAAAAAGTACATAAATTGAGGTTTTGCAATATAATTGTGTTGAAAAGCTCCTAATCAATTACATGAACTCATAAAATTTGATTAAAACTTGTGTTGCAGTCCTTTTTGTAGAGGTTTCGGACGAGCGGGTCGAAATGGGCCTTTCAATGGACCCGTTGGAATTTTAACTGAGTAAAAAGTACAGAAATTGAGGTTTTGCAATATAATTGTGTTGAAAAGCTCCTAATGAATTATTTAAACTCCTAATATTTAAATAAAACCCTTTTGCGGTCCTTTTTGTAGAGGTTTCGGACGAGCAGGTCTAAATGGGCCTTTTAGTGGACCCGTTGGAATATTAACTGGGTAAAAAGTAAAAATATTGAGGTTTTGCAATATAATTGTGTTGAAAAGCTCCAAATCAATTACATGAACTCCTAAAATTTGATTAAAACTTGTTTTGCAGTCCTTTTTGTAGATGTTTCGGACGAGCGGGTCGAAATGGGCCTTTCAATGGACCCGTTGGAATTTTAACTGTGTAAAAAGTACAAAAATTGAGGTTTTGCAATATAATTGTGTTGAAAAGCTCCTAATCAATTATTTGAACTCCTAATATTTGAATAAAACCTTTTTGCGGTCCTTTTTGTAGAGGTTTCGGACGAGCATGTCTAAATGAGCCTCTCAGTGGACCCGTTGGAATTTTAACTAAGTAAAAATATTGAGGTTTTGAAATATAATTGTGTTGAAAAGCTCCTAATCAATTACATGAACTCATAAAATTTGATTAAAACTTGTTTTGCACTCCTTATTGTAGAGGTTTCAGACGAGCGGGTCGAAATGGGCCTTTCAATGGACCCGTTGGAATTTTTAACTGAGTAAAAAGTACAGAAATTGAGGTTTTGCAATATAATTTTGTTGAAAAGCTCCTAATCAGTTACATGAACTCCTAAAATTTGATTAAAACTTGTTTTGCAGTCCTTTTTGTAGATGTTTCGGACGAGCGGGTCGAAATGGGCCTTTCAATGGACCCGTTGGAATTTTTAACTGAGTAAAAAGTACAGAAATTGAGGTTTTGCAATATAATTGTGTTGAAAAGCTCCTAATCAATTACATGAAGTCCTAAAATTTTATTAAAACTTCTTTTGTAGTCCTTTTTGTAGAGGTTTCGGACGAGCGGGTCGAAATGGGCCTTTCAATAGACCCGTTGCAATTTTAAATGAGTAAAAAGTACATAAGTTGAGGTTTTGCAATATAATTGTGTTGAAAAGCTCCTAAGCAATTACATGAACTCATAAAATTTGATTAAAACTTGTGTTGCAGTCCTTTTTGTAGAGGTTTCGGACGAGAGGGTCGAAATGGGCCTTTCAATGGACCCGTTGGAATTTTAACTAAGTAAAAAGTACAGAAATTGAGGTTTTGCAATATAATTGTGTTGAAAAGCTCCTAATGAATTATTTGAACTCCTAATATTTAAATAAAACCTTTTTGCGGTCCTTTTTGTAGAGGTTTCGGACGAGCAGGTTTAAATGGGCCTTTCAGTGGACCCGTTGGAATATTAACTGAGTAAAAAGTAAAAATATTGAGGTTTTGCAATATAATTGTGTTGAAAAGCTCCAAATCAATTACATGAACTCCTAAAATTTGATTAAAACTTGTTTTGCAGTCCTTTTTGTAGATGTTTCGGACGAGCGGGTCGAAATGGGCCTTTCAATGGACCCTTTGGAATTTTAACTGAGTAAAAAGTACAGAAATTGAGGTTTTGCAATATAATTGTGTTGAAAAGCTCCTAATGAATTATTTGAACTCCTAATATTTGAATAAAACCTTTTTGCGGTCCTTTTTGTAGAGGTTTCGGACGAGCAGGTCTAAATGGGCCTTTTAGTGGACCCGTTGGAATTTTAACTAAGTAAAAATATTGAGTTTTTGAAATATAATTGTGTTGAAAAGCTCCAAATCAATTACATGAACTCATAAAATTTGATTAAAACTTGTTTTGCACTCCTTTTTGTAGAGGTTTCAGACGAGCGGGTCGAAATGGGCCTTCAATGGACCCGTTGGAATTTTTAACTGAGTAAAAAGTACAGAAATTGAGGTTTTGCAATATAATTTTGTTGAAAAGCTCCTAATCAATTACATGAACTCCTAAAATTTTATTAAAACTTGTTTTGCAGTCCTTTTTGTAGATGTTTCGGACGAGCGGGTCGAAATGGGCCTTTCAATGGACCCGTTGGAATTTTTAACTGAGTAAAAAGTACAGAAATTGAGGTTTTGCAATATAATTGTGTTGAAAAGCTCCTAATCAATTACATGAAGTCCTAAAATTTGATTAAAACTTGTTTTGCAGTCCTTTTTGTAGAGGTTTCGGACGAGCGGGTCGAAATGGGCCTTTCAATGGACCCGTTGGAATTTTAACTGAGTAAAAAGTACATAAATTGAGGTTTTTCAATATAATTGTTTTGAAAAGCTCCTAATCAATTATTTGAACTCCTAGTATTTGAATAAAACATTTTTGCGGTCCTTTTTGTATCGGTTTCGGACGAGTAGGTCTAAATGGGCCTTTCAATGGACCCGTTGGAATTTTAACTGAGTAAAAAGTACAGAAATTGAGGTTTTCCAATATAATTGTGTTGAAAAGCTCCTAATTATTTACATGTACTCCTAAAATTTGATTATAACATGTTTTGCAGTCCTTTTGAAGAGGTTTCGGATGCGCGGGTTGAAATGGGCCTTTCAATGGACCCATTGGAATTTTAACTTAGTAAAAAGTACAGAAATTGAGGTTTTGCAATATAATTCTGTTGAAAAGCTCCTAATCAATTATTTGAACTCCTAATATTTGAATAAAACCTTTTTGTGGTCCTTTTTGTAGAGGTTACGGAGGAGCAGGTCTAAATGGGCCTTTTAATGGACCCGTTGGAATTTTAAATGAGTAAAAAGTACAGAAATTGAGGTTTTGCAATATAATTGTGTTTAAAAGCTTCTAATCAATTATTTGAACGCCTAATATTTGAATAAAACATTTTGGCGGTCCTTTTTGTAGAGGTTACGGAGGAGCAGGTCTAAATGGGCCTTTTAATGGACCCGTTGGAATTTTAAATGAGTAAAAAGTACAGAAATTGAGGTTTTGCAATATAATTGTGTTTAAAAGCTTCTAATCAGTTATTTGAACGCCTAATATTTGAATAAAACATTTTGGCGGTCCTTTTTGTAGAGGTTTCGGACGAGCAGGTCTAAATGGGCCTTTCAATGGACCCGTTGGAATTTTAACTGAGTAAAAAGTACAGAAATTACGGTTTTGCAATATAATAGTGTTGAAAAGCTCCTAATCAATTATTTGAACTCCTAATATTTGATTAAAACTTGTTTTGCGGTCCTTTTTGTAGAGGTTTCGGACGAGCAGGTCTAAATGGGCCTTTCAATGGACCCGTTGGAATTTTAACTGAGTAAAAAGAACAGAAATTGCGGTTTTGCAATATAATTGTGTCTAAAAGCTCCTAATAAATTACATGAATTCCTAAAATTTGATTAAACTTGTTTTGCAGTCCTTTTTGTAGAGGTTTCGGACGAGCGGGTCGAAATGGGCCTTTCAATGGACCCGTTGGAATTTTTACTGAGTAAAAAGTACAGAAACTGCGGTTTTGATATATAATTGTGTTGAAAAGCTCCTAATCAATTATTTGAACTCCTAATATTTGAATAAAACCTTTTTGTGGTCCTTTTTGTAGAGGTTACGGAGGAGCAGGTCTAAATGGGCCTTTTAATGGACCCGTTGGAATTTTAACTGAGTAAAAAGTACAGAAATTGAGGTTTTGCAATATAATTGTGTTGAAAAGCTCCTAATCAATTACATGAACTGCTAAAATTTGACTAAAACTTGTTTTTCAATCCTTTTTGTAGAGGTTTCGGACGAGCGGGTCGAAATGGGCCTTTCAATGGACCCATTGGAATTTTAACTGAGTAAAAAGTACAGAAATTGAGGTTTTGCAATATAATTCTGTTGAAAAGCTCCTAATCAATTATTTGAACTCCTAATATTTGAATAAAACCTTTTTGTGGTCCTTTTTGTAGAGGTTACGGAGGAGCAGGTCTAAATTGGCCTTTTAATGGACCCGTTGGAATTTTAAATGAGTAAAAAGTACAGAAATTGAGGTTTTGCAATATAATTGTGTTTAAAAGCTTCTAATCAATTATTTGAACGCCTAATATTTGAATAAAACATTTTGGCGGTCCTTTTTGTAGAGGTTACGGAGGAGCAGGTCTAAATGGGCCTTTCAATTGACCCGTTGGAATTTTTAACTGAGTAAAAAGTACAGAAATTGAGGTTTTGCAATATAATTGTGTTGAAAAGCTCCTAATCAATTACATGAACTCCTAAAATTTGATTAAAACTTGTTTTGCAGTCCTTTTTGTAGAGGTTTCGGACGAGCGGGTAGAAATGGGCCTTTCAATGGACCCGTTGGAATTTTAACTGAGTAAAAAGAACAGAAATTGCGGTTTTGCAATATAATTGTGTTTAAAAGCTCCTAATAAATTATTTGAACTCCTAATATTTGAATAAAACATTTTTGCGGTCCTTTTTGTAGAGGTTTCGGACGAGCAGGTCTAAATGGGCCTTTCAATTGACCCGTTGGAATTTTTAACTGAGTAAAAAGTACAGAAATTGAGGTTTTGCAATATAATTGTGTTGAAAAGCTCCTAATCAATTACATGAACTCCTAAAATTTGATTAAAACTTGTTTTGCAGTCCTTTTTGTAGAGGTTTCGGACGAGCGGGTAGAAATGGGCCTTTCAATGGACCCGTTGGAATTTTAACTGAGTAAAAAGAACAGAAATTGCGGTTTTGCAATATAATTGTGTTTAAAAGCTCCTAATAAATTATTTGAACTCCTAATATTTGAATAAAACATTTTGGCGGTCCTTTTTGTAGAGGTTTCGGACGAGCAGGTATAAATGGGCCTTTCAATGGACCCGTTGGAATTTTAACTGAGTAAAAAGAACAGAAATTGCGGTTTTGCAATATAATTGTCTTGAAAAGCTCCTAATCAATTATTTGAACTCCTAATATTTGATTAAAACTTGTTTTGCGGTCATTTTTGTAGAGGTTTCTGACGAGCGGGTCGAAATGGGCCTTTCAATTGACCTGTTGGAATTTTAACTGAGTAAAAAGTACAGAAATTGCGGTTTTGCAATATAATAATGTTGAAAAGCTCCTAATCAATTATTTGAACTCCTAATATTTGATTAAATCTTGTTTTGCGGTACTTTTTGTAGAGGTTTCGGACGAGCGGGTCGAAATGGGCCTTTCAATGGACCCGTTGGAATTTTAACTAAATAAAAAGTATATAACTTGAGGTTTTGCAACATAATTGTGTTGAAAAGCTCCTAATCTATTACATGAACTCCTAAAATTTGATTAAAACTTGTTTTGCAGTCCTTTTTGTAGAGGTTACAAACGAACGGGTCGAAATGGGCCTTTCAATGGACCCGTTGGAATTTTAAATGAGTAAAAACTACAGAAATTGAGGTTTTGCAATATAATTGTGTTTAAAAGCTCCTAATCAATTATTTGAACTCCTAATATTTGAATAAAACATTTTGGCGGTCCTTTTTGTAGAGTTTTCGGACGAGCAGGTCTAAATGGGCCTTTCAATGGACCCGTTGGAATTTTAAATGAGTAAAAAGTACAGAAATTGAGGTTTTGCAATATAATTGTTTTGAAAAGCTCCTAATCAATTACATGATCTCTAAAATTTGATTAAAACATGTTTTGCAGTCCTTTTTGTACAGGTTACAGACGAGCGGGTCGAAATAGGCCTTTCAATGGACCCGTTGGAATTTTAAATGAGTAAAAAGTACAGAAATTGAGGTTTTGCAATATAATTGTTTTTAAAAGCTTCTAATCAATTATTTGAACTCCTAATATTTGAATAAAACATTTTGGCGGTCCTTTTTGTAGAGGTTTCGGACGAGTAGGTCAAAATGGGCCTTTCAATGGACCCGTTGGAATTTTAACTGAGTAAAAAGTACAGAAATTGAGGTTTTGCAATATAATTGTGTTTAAAAGCTCCTAATCAATTACATGAACTTCTTAAAATTTGATTAAAACTTGTTTTGCAGTCCTTTTGTAGAGGTTTCGGACGAGCGGGTCGAAATGGGCCTTTCAATGGACCCGTTGGAATTTTAACTAAGTAAAAAGTACAGAAATTTCGGTTTTGCAATATAATTGTGTTGAAAAGCTCCTAATCAATTATTTGAACTCCTAATATTTGATTAAACTTGTTTTACGGTCATTTTTGTAGAGGTTTCGAACGAGCGGGTCAAAATGGGCCTTTCAATGGACCCGTTGGAATTTTAACTGAGTAAAAAGTACAGAAATTGTGGTTTTGCAATAAAATAATGTTGAAAAGATCCTAATCAATTATTTTAACTCATAATATTTGAATAAAACATTTTTGCGGTCCTTTTTGTAGAGGTTTCGGACGCGCGGGTCGAAATGGGCCTTTCAATGGACTCGTTGGAATTTTAAATGAGTAAAAAGTACAGAAATTGTGGTTTTGCAATATAATAGTGTTGAAAAGCTCCTAGTCAATTACTTGAACTCCTAAAATTTGATTAAAACTTGTTTTGCAGTCCTTTTTGTAGAGGTTTCGGACGAGCGAATCGAAATGGGCCTTTCAATGGACCCGTTGGAATTTTAACTAAGTAAAAAGTACAGAAATTGAGGTTTTGCAATATAATTGTGTTGAAAAGCTCCTAATCAATTACATGAACTCCTAAAATTTGATTAAAACTCGTTTTGCAGTCCTTTTTGTAGAGGTTACGGACGAGCGGGTCGAAATGGGCCTTTCAATGGGCCCGTTGGAATTTTAAATGAGTAAAAAGTACATAAATTGAGGTTTTGCAATATAATTGTGTTTAAAAGCTCCTAATCAATTATTTGAACTCCTAATATTTGAATAAAACATTTTGGCGGTCATTTTTGTAGAGGTTTCGGACGAGCAGGTCTAAATGGGCCTTTCAATGGACCCGTTAGAATTTTAAATGAGTAAAAAGTATAGAAATTGAGGTTTTGAAATATAATTGTTTTGAAAAGCTCCTAATCAATTACATGAACTCCTAAAATTTGATTAAAACTTGTTATGCAGTCCTTTTTGTAGAGGTTACGGACGAGCGGGTCGAAATGGGCCTTTCAATGGACCCGTTGGAATTTTAAATGAGTAAAAAGTACAGAAATGTAGAATTTGCAATATAATTGTGTTTAAAAGCTTCTAAACAATTATTTGATCTCCTAATATTTGAATAAAACATTTTGGCGGTCCTTTTTGTAGAGGTTTCGGACGAGCAGGTCTAAATGGGCCTTTCAATGGACCCGTTGGAATTTTAACTGAGTAAAAATTACAGAAATTGAGGTTTTGCAATATAATTGTGTTGAAAAGCTCCTAATCAATTACATGTACTCCTAAGATTTGATTAAAACTTGTTTTGAAGTCCTTTTTGTAGAGGTTTCAGACGAGCGGGTCGAAATGGGCCTTTCAATTGACCCGTTGGAATTTTAACTGAGTAAAAAAGTACAGAAATTTCGGTTTTGCAATATAATTGTGTTGAAAAGCTCCTAATCAATTGTTTGAAATCCTAATATTTGAATAAAACTTGTTTTACGGTCATTTTTGTAGAGGTTTCGAACGAGCGGGTCGAAATGGGCCTTTCAATGGACCCGTTGGAATTTTAAATGAGTAAAAAGTACAGAAATTGAGGTTTTGCAATATAATTGTGTTGAAAAGCTTCTAATAAATTATTTGAATTCCTAATATTTGAATAAAACATTTTGGCGGTCCTTTTTTATAGGTCTCGGACGAGCAGGTCTAAATTGGCCTTTCAATGGACCCGTTGGAATTTTAACTGAGTAAAAAGTACAGAAATTGAGGTTTTGCAATATAATTGTGTTGAAAAGCGCCTAGTAAATTACATGAACTCCTAAAATTTGATTAAAACTTGTTTTGCAGCCCTTTTGTAGAGGTTTCGAACGAGCGGGTCGAAATGGGCCTTTCAATGGACCCGTTGGAATTTTAACTGAGTAAAAATTACAGAAATTGAGGTTTTGCAATATAATTGTGTTGAAAAGCTCCTAATCAATTACATGTACTCCTAAGATTTGATTAAAACTTGTTATGCAGTCCTTTTTGTAGAGGTTACGGACGAGCGGGTCGAAATGGGCCTTTCAATGGACCCGTTGGAATTTTAAATGAGTAAATAGTACAGAAATGTAGAATTTGCAATATAATTGTGTTTAAAAGCTTCTAAACAATTATTTGAACTCCTAATATTTGAATAAAACATTTTGGCGGTCCTTTTTGTAGAGGTTTCGGACGAGCAGGTCGAAATGGGCCTTTCAATGGACCCGTTGGAATTTTAACTGAGTAAAAAAGTACAGAAATTTCGGTTTTGCAATATAATTGTGTTGAAAAGCTCCTAATCAATTGTTTGAACTCCTAATATTTGATTAAAACTTGTTTTACGGTCATTTTTGTAGAGGTTTCGAACGAGCGGGTCGAAATGGGCCTTTCAATGGACCCGTTGGAATTTTAAATGAGTAAAAAGTACAGAAATTGAGGTTTTGCAATATAATTGTGTTGAAAAGCTTCTAATCAATTATTTGAACTCCTAATATATGAATAATACATTTTGGCGGTCCTTTTTGTATAGGTCTCGGACGAGCAGGTCTAAATGGGCCTTTCAATGGACCCGTTGGAATTTTAACTGAGTAAAAAGTACAGAAATTGAGGTTTTGCAATATAATTGTATTGAAAAGCTCCTAATAAATTACATGAACTCCTAAAATTTGATTAAAACTTGTTTTGCAGTCCTTTTGTAGAGGTTTCGGACGAGCGGGTCGAAATGGGCCTTTCAATGGACCCGTTGGAATTTTAACTGAGTAAAAGTACAGAAATTGCGATTTTGCAATATAATTGTGTTGAAAAGCTCCTAATAAATTATTTGAACTCCTAATATTTGATTAAAACTTGTTTTGCGGTCATTTTTATAGAGGTTTCTGACGAGCGGGTCGAAATGGGCCTTTCAATTGACCTGTTGGAATTTTAACTGAGTAAAAAGTACAGAAATTGCGATTTTTGCAATATAATAATGTTGAAAAGCTCCTAATCAATTATTTGATCTCCTAATATTTGATTAAAACTTGTTTTGCGGTACTTTTTGTAGAGGTTTCGGACGAGTGGGTTGAAATGGGCCTTTCAATGGACCCGTTGGGATTTTAACTGAGTAAAAAGTGCAAAAATTGAGGTTTTGCAATATAATTGTGTTCAAAAGCTCCTAATCAATTATTTGAACTCCTAATATTTGAATAAAAAATTTTTGCGGTCCTTTTTGTAGAGGTTTCGGACGAGCAGGTCTAAATGGGCCTTTCAATGGACCAGTTGGAATTTTAACTTAGTAAAAAGTACAAAAATTGCGGTTTTGCAATATAATTGTGTTGGAAAGCTCCTAATCAGTTACATGAATTCCTAAAATTTGATTAAAACTTGTTTTTGCAGTCCTTTTTGTAGAGGTTTCGGACGAGCGGGTCGAAATGGTCCTTTCAATGGACCCGTTGGAATTTTAACTGAGTAAAAAGTACATAACTTGAGGTTTTGCAATATAATTGTGTTGAAAAGCTCCTAATCAATTATTTGAACTCCTAGTATTTGAATAAAACATTTTTGCGGACCTTTTTGTAGAGGTTTCGCACGAGCAGGTCTAAATGGGCCTTTCAATGGACTCGTTGGAATTTTAACTGAGTAAAAAGTACAGAAATTGAGGTTTTGCAATATAATTGTGTTGAAAAGCTCCTAATCAATTACATGAACTCCTAAAATTTGATTAAAACTTGTTTTGCAGTCCTTTTTGTAGAGGTTTCGGACGAGCGGGTCGAAATGGGCCTTTCAATGGACCAATTGGAATTTTAACTGAGTAAAAAGTACAGAAATTGCGGTTTTGCAATATAATTGTGTTGAAAAGCTCCTAATCAATTATTTGAACTTCTAATATTTGATTAAAACTTGTTTTGCGGTAATTTTTGTAGAGGTTTCGGACGAGCGGGTCGAAATGGGCCTTTCAATGGACCCGTTGGAATTTTAACTGAGTAAAAATTTACAGAAATTGCGGTTTTGCAATATAATAATGTTGAAAAGCTCCTAATCAATTATTTGAACTCCTAATATTTGATTAAAACTTGTTTTGCGGTACTTTTTGAAGAGGTTTCGGACGAGCGGGTCGAAATGGGCCTTTCAATGGACCCGTTGGAATTTTAACTGAGTAAAAAGTACAGAAATTGCGGTCCTTTTTGTAGAGGTTTCGGACGAGCAGGTCGAAATGGTCCTTTCAATGGACCCGTTGGAATTTTAACTTAGTAAAAAGTACAGAAATTGCGGTTTTGCAATATAATTGTGTTGAAAAGCTCATAATCAATTACATGAATTCCTAAAATTTGATTAAAACTTGTTTTGCAGTCCTTTTTGTAGAGATTTCGGACGAGCGGGTCGAAATGGGCCTTTCAATGGACCCGTTGGAATTTTAACTGAGTAAAAAGTATATAACTTGAGGTTTTGCAATATAATTGTGTTGAAAAGCTCCTAATCAATTATTTGAACTCCTAGTATTTGAATAAAACATTTTTGCGGTCCTTTTTGTAGAGGTTTCGGACGAGCAGGTCTAAATGGGCCTTTCGATAGACCCGTTGGAATTTTAACTGAGTAAAAAGTGCAGAAATTGAGGTTTTCCAATATAATTGTGTTGAAAAGCTCCTAATCAATTACATGAACTCCTAAAATTTGATTATAACATGTTTTGTAGTCCTTTTTGTGAGGTTTCAGATGCGCGGGTTGAAATGGGCCTTTCAATGGACCCGTTGGAATTTTAACTGAGTAAAAAGTATATAACTTGAGGTTTTGCAACATAATTGTGTTGAAAAGCTCCTAATCTATTACATGAACTCCTAAAATTTGATTAAAACTTGTTTTGCAGTCCTTTTTGTAGAGGTTACGGACGAGCGGGTCGAAATGGGCCTTTCAATGGACCCGTTGGAATTTTAAATGAGTAAAAAGTACAGAAATTGAGGTTTTGCAATATAATTGTGTTTAAAAGCTCCTAATAAATTATTTGAACTCCTAATATTTGAATAAAACATTTTGGCGGTCCTTTTTGTAGAGGTTTCGGACGAGCAGGTATAAATGGGCCTTTCAATGGACTCGTTGGAATTTTGACTGAGTAAAAAGTACAAAAATTGAGGTTTTGCAATATAATTGTTTTGAAAAGCTCCTAATCAATTACATGAACTCATAAAATTTGATTAAAACTTGTTTTGCAGTCCTTTTTGTAGAGGTTTCGGACGAGCGGGTCGAAATGGGCCTTTCAATGGACCCGTTGGAATTTTAACTGAGTAAAAAGTACATAACTTGAGGTTTTGCAATATAATTGTGTTGAAAAGCTCCTAATCAATTATTTGAACTTCTAGTATTTGAATAAAACATTTTTGCGGTCCTTTTTGTAGAGGTTTCGGACGAGCAGGTCTAAATGGGCCTTTCAAAGGACCCGTTGGAATTTTAACTGAGTAAAAAGTACAGAAATTGAGGTTTTCCAATATAATTGTGTTGAAAACTCCTAATCAATTACATGAACTCCTAAAATTTGATTATAACATGTTTTGCAGTTGTAACACCCCGAAAGTCGGCCTAGTCGGAATTCATTTCGGCGATGGGAAACTCTTAGTCCGATAAAACTTTAGAGGTTCCTCTGGCAAGCTAATTATGGTTATCAAATGTTAATCAGGCTTAAAAACATTCGAATTTAAGTTTATTATGTAATATCAAGCATCTAGTGACCATATTGTAAGATTTAAGAAATAAAGGGACAATTTGGGAAAGTTAGGAAGGTGAGGGACCAATTAAGTAATTGGACCAATTGTAATTTAAATTACTCCATACGTAGAGTTATCAGATTTCTTTCCTTCAAGAGAAGGAAAGCTCACAAATTAAATTGGTGCTAGGCTTTATGATAACCACCGAAAGTTTGCCTTAGGAATATAACACCATTTTCTTCATCCTTACCTAAGCACACACCTCCATTGAAGGAGTTTCAAGCCTTGTAAATCCTTGACTTGGTCAATTTCGAATCATCTCTAGTAACCGGGTAAGCAATATCTCTTAGTTAATTGTGAGATTCCATGGTTAATTAGCTTCAATCTTAAGTTAGGGTTTGATTGATTCATAGGTATTTCGATAAGTTGTTCATATTGAATCGGATACCCGTTGTGGTATTGTTATATGGATTTTGATATCGAAATATCGATTCTAATGATCTTCCATTAATATTTCCTAGCTCAAGGAGAAAGAATAGAAGCTACACCATCTCCATCTCAAGCTAAAAGCAAAGGAATTTCCATTCGAGAACCTTGAAGCTTCGGATTGTCAGGGTGAGTGTAATCGGAGTTTCGGGTTAGGCGAAACGCCTTCCCGGATTGTCATTTAGTGTTTATCATCGTTTTGCTAAACATTACTATCAAGGCGAAAGCATCGGATAATAAATTGGACACTTGGGTAAGTGTCGGTAAGTCATTATTTAAGCATTGACTATAGTTAGTGTACATTGCCATTGAGGTAAGCATTGCCATGAAATTTTATGTCAAGTATATGTGCAAGAGTTATTATCTATGTTGAAATTATGAAATTTTCATGTCATTGTTCTATTGTGATTCATTGGAAATTATAAATATGTTATGCCTTGGATTGGAATAACTCGGGATACAATTGGCATGCCATAGAATTCATGACCTCAGTGTTTCGGGTGGACTACGGTCCTAAGGCTAAGGCCTATGATGATTGGCGAGGCGGAGGGATGTGTTGTTATTGGTCAATTGGTGAGGCGGAGGGAATAAGACCATCTATGTTTTGGCGAGGCGGGGGAATTCGAGTATCCATGAATTTAATTCCATCCAAGGAAAATTTATGATTGTTTAAGTTTTATACAAATCAATCATGTATTTATGCTAAGCATTAAGATGTCCATATGAATTTATAATAATGTACTCATGACATTCTTTATTTGTAGTTATTTGATTACTTCACTAGGCTTGAGAGCCTAATGTATTTGTCTTCATGCATTCTCAGGTTAGGAAGTTGTTTCTTGAAGAATCAGATCGGTTGCAAGACAAATCACTACTCCATATCAAGTAAAGTACTTACATTATAACTCCTAGTGAAGTGGCAAGGTAGCTATCATAGTCACTATGCTCTTTTTGTGGTAACAAAGGCTTGTCTATTTTGTAATAAGCTCAAAGGCTTTAATATGACTATTTAAACTTTTGGCTAAACTAGTTCATGACATGCTTTTGGTATTATGGTAAACATGGGGCAAACTTATTGGAATGCCCATGGAAATTTGTATGCTGGTAAATACTAGTTGTAATAAGTTGTATACAAAGTTTCGGCTTAATCGGACATGGTTTGGTATGGTAAAAGCAATAAAAACCAGATAAAATTCTGCTATTACAGGTCACCGTATCGGAACGGGTGATGGCGTTCCGGTACGGCTAACCAAAAATAAGCCTACGAGACATAGCGTTCCGAAACGAGGTGATGCCGTTTCGGAATAGATTTGCTACTGTCGACCCCTGTACCGAAACGAAGTGATGCCGTTTCGGAACACTTTCGGCACTGTCGACCCTTGTTTCGAAACTGGTTTCGAAACGGTTCTAAGTCAAGTCAAGGTCGGTCAACCCGTACCGATACGGGTCTAGCCGTATCGAAACGGTCGGGAAGAAAAGGTCAAAACACTGACCATGGTCAAGCCGCACCGAAACGGCTTAGGGTTTTTCGGTATGGGCAGCTTCTTTTTGGCTTCTGCAAGTTTAAATGTATTAATTCGTAAACCCGGTAAAGATTATAAGATTGGGGACTAAATGACTCAGTTACTAAGTCGAATAGGTTTAAAAAGGTTCCATAAATTTCAATAAGTCATGACATTAAGAAGATCATTGAGATTAAATGATTAAAAGATTTCCGCATCATTTCCGGTAACGCACTCCGACCCGGTTGTCTACCAGGCCGGGAAGGGGGTGTTACAATTGTGGTATCAGAGCCAGAGTTTAGTCGGTTCTGGACTAAACATATGCGTGCTGGTATTGTTCATTGTGTTACCTTGCCACTAGGAGTTTTATTTGTGTAAATTGTGACTTGTCGACTAATCCGATTTTTCATATAGATATGTCTGTGACGAATGAAGCTCACGTAGATGAGCAAACCGCTGGCTCCTCGACTCATGGCGAGGAGGTAGGAGGAGGGAATCCTCCGAATCCACCGCAACCGCAGGATCTTCCTGAACAGGTTGCTGAGCCTGTAGCACCTACTGCTCAGGCCGAATGTTATCAAAATATGGCCAACATGTTTAAGCAGTTTATGACTGCAATGCAAGCGACACCACCAGTCCAGCCTAATCCCCCTGTTGCCCAGTATGTTAGAGCCCCTGTAGACAAATTGGCTTCGTTGCGGGCTTATTCATTCACGGGTCAAGATGATGATAACCCGGAGATAGCTGAGTATTGGTTGGATAATACCCTTCGCATCTTGAATAAACAATTACAGTGTTCTGATGAACACAAGCTGGAATGCGCTATAGCCTTATTGATAGATGAAGCTTTAATGTGGTGGGAGACTACTACCCTTACAGCTCCGGAAGAATCAGTCACCTGGGAATTTTTCCTTAAAGAATTCCGAAATAAGTACATCATCGAGTACTATCTTGCGGAGAGGCGAAGCATCTTCCTCCATTTGAAGCAAGGAGGGAAACCAATCGAGCAGTACATCCACGACTTTTGTAAGTACTGCTGATATGGAGCTGAATTTATAAAGAAAGAAGAGGATAAGTGTCGAATGTTCATTGCTGGGTTGAGTGATGAGTTGCGACCTGTGTTTACTGCTCTGGGGATCACAAATTTTCAGGATTTGGTGAATCGTGTGAAGGCAACCAAAGCTGCACAGAAAAGCCAGAGGGGGAACATGTCTAATAGATCTGAGAAGAGGGCGTGGAGTGATTCCCGACCTCCCAAATGGAACAAGAAAGGCAAATATCAGGGCTCGAAGCAGACTTCATACTCTCAGCCTTCCCGTACAGGGAATATTGAGAGACCGCAGACTATCACTCAGTCTTGATCCAAGGCGGCTTCTGTGGAGAGTACATGAGGTTCTAACCGAGGTGTGCAGCATCCAGTTTGTAACTTTTATCAAAAGCGACACGTAGCAGGGCATTGTCGCAGGCAGACAGGAGCATGCTTCTTCTGTGGAGAGCAGGGACATTTCATTAGAGACTGTCCCCAGAACCCGTCAAAGACAGTTGCTGTGCTAGGGGATACTTCATCACCTACTCAGTCTTTTCGGGGAAAAGGGGCGAGGCAAGTACAGTCAGGGACCTCGGGAAGGCTAGGTGGATCTGGGAAGCAGAACAACAAACAAGAGTCGAAAGCTTCGGCACAAATGTATCATGTAAGGAGTCGTGAGGAGGAGGATGAGCCTGATGTCATAGCAGGTACCGTTATGTTATATTCATGTTCTTTGTATGTATTAATTGACCCTGGATCTACACACTCTTTTATAAGTCTGGAGTTGATGAAGAAGCATAAGATGTCTAGTGAACCTTTAGAAACAAAGATTTCTGTAACAAATCCCTTGGGCGATTGTGTTGTTTTGAACCTAGTATGTAAGAATTGCCCAATCATGATTCAAGGAATTATGTTCCCTGCGGATTTCTTGGTCTTGCCAATCCACGAGTTTGATGCAATTCTAGGAATGGATTGGCTTGGTAAACATCAAGCATGGGTAGATTGTGGTAAGCGGAAGTTGTATCTTCAAGGACTGGGCAAGGAAAGAATAACTTTGATGGAATCTCGGAATTCTATGCTATGTACACTGACCATTGAGCCCAAGAATGAACCTCAGATTAATGATATTGACACGGTGAATGAATTTCTTGATGTTTTTCCAAATGAGCTTCCGGGACTGCCCCCAACCCGTGAAGTTGAATTTGGTATTGAAGTGCAACCTGTGATTGCACCCATCTCTATTGCACCTTATAGAATGGCAGCCGTGGAGTTAAAAGAGTTAAAAACTCAAATCCAAGACCTTATGAATAAGGGCTTTGTTAGACCCAGCTCTTCATCCTGGGGAGCTCCGGTCCTCTTTGTTAAGAAGAAGGATGGTTCGATGCGTTTATGCATTGACTACAGACAACTAAATAAAATTACCATCAAGAATAAGTATCCTCTGCCGAGAATCGATGATTTGTTTGATCAGTTAAAAGATGCTTCCGTGTTCTCTAAGATTGATTTAAGGTCGGGATACTATCAGATGAGAGTCAAGGAGTGTGACGTGCCCAAAACAGCATTTCGTACAAGATATGGACATTACGAATTCTTAGTAATGCCTTTCGGACTGACGAATGCACCTGCAGCTTTTATGGATCTAATGAATCGTGTGTTTAGGCCTTATCTGGATAAGTTTGTTGTGGTCTTCATAGATGACATCTTGATCTATTCAAAGAATGAAGCGGAACATCGAGATCATCTTCGAATTGTACTCCAAACTCTAAGATAGAAGCAATTGTACGCAAAATTTTCTAAGTGTGAGTTTTGGCTCGCCGAAGTATCCTTTTTGGGGCACGTTGTGTCGGCCTCGGGCATTCATGTGGACCCGAAGAAAATACAAGTTGTGTTAGATTGGCACCCACCTAAGAATGTAGGTGAAGTTAGGAGTTTTCTTGGACTTGCGGGATATTACCGTAGGTTCGTAATGGGATTCTCTATGCTAGCTGCTCCTTTGACAAAATTGTTGCGGAAGGAGACACATTTTATATGGACCGAAGATCAGCAGCGAAGTTTTGATCAACTGAAACAAGTCCTAACCCATGCACCTGTCCTGGCTCAGCCTGAGTCTGGAAAAGACTATACTGTTTATAGTGACGCTTCACATCTGGGGTTAGGGTGTGTATTGATGCAAGAAGGTAAGGTTATTGCTTACGCTTCAAGACAACTTAAGCCTCATGAGGTGAATTATCCCACACATGACCTAGAATTGGCTGCGGTGGTTTTTGCATTGAAAATTTGGAGGCATTACCTTTATGGAGAGAAATGCTATCTTTTCACGGATCATAAAAGCCTCAAGTATTTGTTAACGCAGAAGGAGCTAAATTTGCGACAGCGAAGATGGATGGAACTTCTTAAGGACTATGATTTAGTCATTGATTATCATCCGGGGAAGGCCAACGTTGTAGCTGATGCACTCAGCCGCAAACCTTTGCCTGCTCCTCGAGCAGTTAATGCTCATTTCAGACTTCGAAAACATCAATGTCTCGTAGCTGAACTTCAGGTTCAGTCTACTGTTATTTCTCGAATCAAAGATTTGCAAGAACAAGATCCCGAGCTTCAAACTATCGTTTCTAAATTACCTGATAACCCGGATTTCAGAATTAATGCTGAGGGACTCTTATGTTTTCATGATCGGGTTTGTGTACCAAATGATGAAACTCTCCGTAAAGATATTCTTGTCGAAGCACACTCAAGCTCTCTCTCTGTTCACCCGGGGTCTGTGAAAATGTATAAGGACTTACGTGAGCTTTTCTAGTGGCCAGGCATGAAGCAGGCTATTGTTGACCATATCTCGAAGTGTCTCACTTGTCAACGAGTTAAGGCAGAACATTGTGCTCCTACCGAGCTTTTACAACCCATTGATCCACCGAAGTGGAAATGGGAAAAGATCGCCATGGACTTTGTTAGTGGTCTACCATTAACCCCTGCCAAGCATGATGCTATTTGGGTTATTGTAGATCGATTTACAAAGTCAGCTCATTTCATACCTATCAGAATGGACTACGGACTCACTAAGCTAGCTGGCTTGTACATTAAGGAAGTGATCCGGCTTTATGGTGTGCCTGAATCTATCATTTCGGATCGAGATCCGCGGTTTGCATCTCGATTTTGGAGGACTTTACAAGGAGCTCTGGGCACAAGAGTTAACCTTAGTACAGCCTTTCACCCTCAGACTGATGGACAGTCAGAAAGAGTTATTCAGATTTTGGAGGACATGCTTCGTGCTTGCATTATGGACTTCGGTGGGACGTGGGAGAAGTCCTTACCTCTTGTTGAATTTGCTTATAATAACAGCTATCAAGCGTCCATTCAAATGGCATCGTATGAAGCACTGTATGGTAGACATTGTAGAACGCCTTTGTGTTGGTCTGAGCTGGGTGAAGGAAAGGTATTAGGCCCTGAATTGCTTCGTGAGACTGAGGAGCGAGTTACTATTATTCACGATCGTCTTAAAGTTGCATTTGATCGACAAAAAGATTATGATGATCTTAAAAGAAGAGACATTCAATACGAAGTGGGAGAAAAAGCCTTTCTTAAAGTATCGCCATGGAAGAAAGTTTTGAGATTTGGAAAGAAGGGAAAGCTGAGCCCTCGTTTTATTGGACCCTTTGAAATAGTTGAAAAGGTCGGCCCGGTGGCATATCGACTCCTTCTGCCTTTAGAGTTGAATAAAATCCAAGATGTCTTCCATGTATCAATGCTTCGGAAGTACCGATCTGATCCCTCGCACGTTGTGGAACCTGAATCTGTGGAACTTAGGTCAGACTTATCCTATGAAGAAGAGCCGGTGCAAATTCTTGCTATGGAAACAAAACGGCTTCGTAACAAGACTGTACCTTTGCTTAAGGTACTTTGGAGGAGTCACAAGATTGAAGAAGCCACATGGGAACCCGAAGAAGTTATGAGACAACAATATCCGCATCTCTTCGGTTCAGGTAAAAATTCGAGGACGAATTTTCTTAAGGGGGGAGAGTTGTAACACCCCGAAATTCGGCCTAGTCGGAATTCATTTCGGCGATGGGAAACTCTTAGTCCGATAAAACTTTAGAGGTTCCTCTGGCAAGCTAATTATGGTTATCAAATGTTAATCAGGCTTAAAAACATTCGAATTTAAGTTTATTATGTAATATCAAGCATCTAGTGACCATATTGTAAGATTTAAGAAATAAAGGGACAATTTGGGAAAGTTAGGAAGGTGAGGGACCAATTAAGTAATTGGACCAATTGTAATTTAAATTACTCCATACGTGGAGTTATCAGATTTCTTTCCGTCAAGAGAAGGAAAGCTCACAAATTAAATTGGTGCTAGGCTTCATGATAACCACCGAAAGTTTGCCTTAGGAATATATCACCATTTTCTTCATCCTTACCTAAGCACACACCTCCATTGAAGGAGTTTCAAGCCTTGTAAATCCTTGACTTGGTCAATTTCGAATCATCTCTAGTAACCGGGTAAGCAATATCTCTTAGTTAATTGTGAGATTCCATGGTTAATTAGCTTCAATCTTAAGTTAGGGTTTGATTGATTCATAGGTATTTCGATAAGTTGTTCATATTGAATCGGATACCCGTTGTGGTATTGTTATATGGATTTTGATATCGAAATATCGATTCTAATGATCTTCCATTAATATTTCCTAGCTCAAGGAGAAAGAATAGAAGCTACACCATCTCCATCTCAAGCTAAAAGCAAAGGAATTTCCATTCGAGAACCTTGAAGCTTCGGATTGTCAGGGTGAGTGTAATCGGAGTTTCGGGTTAGGCGAAACGCCTTCCCGGATTGTCATTTAGTGTTTATCATCGTTTCGCTAAACATTACTATCAAGGCGAAAGCATCGGATAATAAATTGGACACTTGGGTAAGTGTCGGTAAGTCATTATTTAAGCATTGACTATAGTTAGTGTACATTGCCATTGAGGTAAGCATTGCCATGAAATTTTATGTCAAGTATATGTGCAAGAGTTATTATCTATGTTGAAATTATGAAATTATCATGTCACTGTTATATTGTGATTCATTGGAAATTATAAATATGTTATGCCTTGGATTGGAATAACTCGGGATACAATTGGCATGCTATAGAATTCATGAGCTCAGTGTTTCGGGTGGACTACGGTCCTAAGGCTAAGGCCTATGATGATTGGCGAGGCGGAGGGATGTGTTGTTATTGGTCAATTGGTGAGGCGGAGGGAATAAGACCATCTATGTTTTGGCGAGGCGGGGGAATTCGAGTATCCATGAATTTAATTCCATCCAAGAAAAATTTATGACTGTTTAAGTTTTATACAAATCAATCATGTATTTATGCTAAGCATTAAGATGTCCATATGAATTTATAATAATGTACTCATGACATTCTTTATTTGTAGTTATTTGATTACTTCACTAGGCTTGAGAGCCTAATGTATTTGTCTTCATGCATTCTCAGGTTAGGAAGTTGTTTCTTGAAGAATCGGATCGGTTGCAAGACAAGTCACTACTCCATATCAAGTAAAGTACTTACATTATAACTCCTAGTGAAGTGGCAAGGTAGCTATCATAGTCACTATGCTCTTTTTGTGGTAACAAAGGCTTGTCTATTTTGTCATAAGCTCAAAGGCTTTAATATGACTATTTAAACTTTTGGCTAAACTAGTTCATGACATGCTTTTGGTATTATGGTAAACATGGGGCAAACTTATTTGAATGCCCATGGAAATTTGTATGCTGGTAAATACTAGTTGTAATAAGTTGTATACAAAGTTTCGGCTTAATCGGACATGGTTTGGTATGGTAAAAGCAATAAAAACCAGATAAAATTCTGCTATTACAGGTCACCGTATCGGAACGGGTGATGGCGTTCCGGTACGGCTAACCAAAAATAAGCCTACGAGACAAAGCGTTCCGAAACGAGGTGATGCCGTTTCGGAACAGATTTGCTATTGTCGACCCCTGTACCGAAACGAAGTGATGCCGTTACGGAACACTTTCGCCACTGTCGACCCTTGTTTCGAAACTGGTTTCGAAACGGTTCTAAGTCAAGTCAAGGTCGGTCAACCCGTACCGATACGGGTCAAGCCGTATCAAAACGGTCGGGAAGAAAAGGTCAAAACACTGACCATGGTCAAGCCGTACCGAAACGGCTTAAGGTGTTTCGGTACGGGCAGCTTCTTTTTGGCTTCTGCAAGTTTAAATGTATTAATTCGTAAACCCGGTAAAGATTATAAGATTGGGGACTAAAGGACTCAGTTACTAAGTCGAATAGGTTTAAAAAGGTTCCATAAATTTCAATAAGTCATGACATTAAGAAGATCATTGAGATTAAATGATTGAAAGATTTCCGCATCGTTTCCGGTAACGCACTCCGACCCGGTTGTCTACTAGGCCGGGAAGGGGGTGTTACAGCAGTCCTTTTTGTGAGGTTTCGGATGCGCGGGTTGAAATGGGCCTTTCAACGAACCCATTAGAATTTTAACTGAGTAAAAAGTACAGAAATTGAGGTTTTGCAATATAATTGTGTTGAAAAGCTCCTAATCAATTACATGAACTCCTAAAATTTGATTAAAACTTGTTTTGCAGTCCTTTTTGTAGATGTTTCGGACGAGCGGGTCGAAATGGGCCTTTCAATGGACCCGTTGGAATTTTAACTAAGTAAAAAGTACAAAAATTGTGGTTATGCAATATAATTGTGTTGAAAAGCTCCTAATCAATTATTTGAACTCATAATATTTGATTAAAACTTGTTTTTCGGTCCTTTTTGTAGAGGTTTCGGACGAGCAGGTCTAAATGGGCCTTTCAATGGACCCGTTGGAATTTTAACTGAATAAAAAGTACAGAAATTGTGGTTTTGCAATATAATTGTGTTGAAAAGCTCCTAATCAATTACATGAATTCCTAAAATTTGATTAAAACTTGTTTTGCAGTCCTTTTTGTAGAGGTTTCGGACGAGCGGGTCGAAATGGGCCTTTCAATGGACCCGTTGGAATTTTAACTGAGTAAAAATTACATAAATTGAGGTTTTGCAATACAATTGTGTTGAAAAGCTACTAATTAATTATTTGAACTCCTAATATTTGATTAAAACTTGTTTTGCAGTCCTTTTTGTAGAGGTTTCGGACGAGCGGGTCGAAATGGGCCTTTCAATGGACCCGTTGGAATTTTAAATGAGTAAAAAGTACATAAATTGAGGTTTTGCAATATAATTGTTTTCAAAAGCTCCTAATCAATTACATGAACTCCTAAAATTTGATTAAAACTTGTTTTGCAGTCCTTTTTGTAGAGGTTTCGGACGAGCGGGTCGAAATGGGCCTTTTAATGGACCCGTTGGAATTTTAACTGAGTAAAAAGTACAGAAATTGAGGTTTTGCAATATAATTGTGTTGAAAAGCTCTTAATCAATTACATGAACTCCTAAAATTTGATTAAAATTTGATTAAAATTTGATTAAAACTTGTTTTGCAGTCCTTTCTGTAGAGGTTTTGGACGAGCGGGTCGAAATGGGCCTTTCAATGGACCCGTTAGAATTTTAAAAGAGTAAAAAGTACAGAAATTGAGGTTTTGCAATATAATTGTGTTCAAAAGCTCCTAATCAATTACATGAACTCCTAAAATTTGATTAAAACTTGTTTTGCAGTCCTTTTTGTAGAGGTTTCGGACGAGCGGGTCGAAATGGGCCTTTCAATGGACCCGTTGGAATTTTAACTTAGTAAAAAGTACATAAATTGAGGTTTTGCAATATAATTGTGTTTAAAAGCTCCTAATCAATTATTTGAACTCCTAATATTTGAATAAAACATTTTTGCGGTCCTTTTTGTAGAGGTTTCGGACGAGCAGGTCTAAATGGGCCTTTCAATGGACCCGTTGGAATTTTAACTGAGTAAAAAGTACAGAAATTGAGGTTTTGCAATATAATTGTTTTGAAAAGCTCCTAATCAATTACATGAACTCCTAAAATTTGATTAAAACTTGTTTTGCAGTCCTTTTTGTAGAGGTTTCGGACGAGCTGGTCGAAATGGGCCTTTCAATGGACCCGTTGGAATTTTAATTTAGTAAAAAGTACAGAAATTGAGGTTTTGCAATATAATTGTGTTGAAAAGCTCCTAATCAATTACATGAACTCCTAAAATTTGATTAAAACTTGTTTTGCAGTCCTTTTTGTAGAGGTTTCGGACGAGCGGGTCGAAATGGGCCTTTCGATGGACTCGTTGGAATTTTAACTGAGTAAAAAGTGCAGAAATTGAGGTTTTTCAATATAATAATGTTGAAAAGCTCCTAATCAATTATTTGAACTCCTAATATTTGATTAAAACTTGTTTTGCGGTCCTTTTTGTAGAGGTTTCGGACGAGCAGGTCTAAATGGGCCTTTCAATGGACCCGTTGGAATTTTAACTTTGTAAAAAGTACAGAAATTGCGGTTTTGCAATATAATTGTGTTGAAAAGCTCCTAATCAATTATATGATTTCCTAAAATTTGATTAAAACTTGTTTTGCAGTCCTTTTTGTAGAGGTTTCGGACGAGCGGGTCGAAATGGGCCTTTCAATGGACCCGTTGAAATTTTAACTGAGTAAAAAGTACATAACTTGAGTTTTTGCAATATAATTGTGTTGAAAAGCTCCTAATCAATTATTTGAACTTCTAGTATTTGAATAAAACATTTTTGCGGTCCTTTTTGTAGAGGTTTCGGACGAGCAGATCTAAATGGGCCTTTCAATGGACCCGTTGGAATTTTAACTGAGTAAAAAGTACAAAAATTGCGGTTTTTGCAATATATTTGTGTTGAAAAGCTCCTAATCAATTACACGAATTCCTAAAATTTGATTAAAACTTGTTTTGCAGTCCTTTTTGTAGAGGTTTCGGACGAGCAGGTCAAAATGGGCCTTTCAATGGACCCGTTGGAATTTTAACTGAGTAAAAAGTACATAAATTGAGGTTTGGAAATATAATTGTGTTGAAAAGCTCCTAATCAATTACATGAACTCCTAAAATTTGATTATAACATGTTTTGCAGTCCTTTTTGTGAGGTTTTGGATGCGCGGGTTGAAATGGGCCTTTCAATAGACCCATTGGAATTTTAACTGAGTAAAAAGTACAAAATTTGAGGTTTTGCAATATAATTGTGTTGAAAAGCTCCTAATCAATTATTTGAGCTCCTAATATTTGAATAAAACCTTTTTGTGGTCCTTTTTGTAAAGGTTACGGACGAGCAGGTCTAAATGGGCCTTTTAATGGACCCGTTCGAATTTTAACTGAGTAAAAAGTACAGAAATTGAGGTTTTGCAATATAATTGTGTTGAAAAGCTCCTAATAAATTACATGAACTCCTAAAATTTGATTAAAACTTGTTTTGCAGTCCTTTTTGTAGAGGTTTCGGACGAGCGGGTCGAAATGGGCCTTTCAATGGACCCGTTGGAATTTTAAATGAGTAAAAAGTACATAAATTGAGGTTTTGCAATATAATTGTTTTCAAAAGCTCCTAATCAATTACATGAACTCCTAATATTTGATTAAAACTTGTTTTGCAGTCCTTTTTGTAGAGGTTTCGGACGAGCGGTTCGAAATGGGCCTTTCAATGGACCCGTTGGAATTTTAACTAAGTAAAAAGTACAGAAATTGAGGTTTTGCAATATAATTGTGTTGAAAAGCTCCTAATCAATTACATGAACTCTTAAAATTTGATTAAAACTTGTTTTGCAGTCTTTTTTGTAGAGGTTACGGAGGAGCGGGTCGAAATGCGCCTTTCAATGGACCCGTTGGAATTTTAAATGAGAAAAAGTACAGAAATTGAGGTTTTGCAATATAATTGTGTTTAAAAGCTCCTAATCAATTATTTGAACTCCTAATATTTGAATAAAACATTTTGGCGGTCCTTTTTGTAGAGGTTTCGGACGAGCAAGTCTAAATGGGCCTTTCAATGGACTCGTTGGAATTTTAACTGAGTAAAAAGTACAAAATTTAAGGTTTAGCAATATAATTGTTTTGAAAAGCTCCTATCAATTACATGAACTCCTAAAATTTGATTAAAACTTGTTGTGCAGTCCTTTTTGTAGAGGTTTCGGACGAGCGGGTCGAAATGGGCCTTTCAATGGACCCTTTGGAATTTTAACTGAGTAAAAAGTACAGAAATTGCGGTTTTGCAATATAATTGATTTGAAAAGCTCCTAATCAATTATTTGAACTCCTAATATTTGAATAAAACATTTTTGCGGTCCTTTTTGTAGAGGTTTCGGACGAGCAGGTCTAAATGGGCCTTTTAATGGACCCGTTGGAATTTTAACTGAGTAAAAAGTACAGAAATTGAGGTTTTGCAACATAATTGTGTTTAAAAGCTCCTAATAAATTACATGAACTCCTAAAATTTGATTAAAACTTGTTTTGCAGTCCTTTCTGTAGAGGTTTCGGACGAGCGGGTCGAAATGGGCCTTTCAATGGACCCGTTGGAATTTTAACTAAGTAAAAAGTACAAAAATTGCGGTTATGCAATATAATTGTGTTGAAAAGCTCCTAATCAATTATTTGAACTCCTAATATTTGAATAAAACATTTTTGCGGTCCTTTTTGTACTGGTTTCGGACGAGCCGGTCTAAATGGTCCTTTCAATAGACCCGTTGGAAATTTAACTGAGTAAAAAGTACAGAAATTGAGGTTTTGCAATATAATTGTGTTGAGAACCTCCTAATCAATTACATGAACTCCTAAAATTTGATTAAAACTTGTTTTGCAGTCCTTTTTGTAGAGGTTTCGGATGAGCGGGTCGAAATAGGCCTTTCAATGGACCCGTTGGAATTTTAACTAAGTAAAAAGTACAAAAATTGCAGTTATGCAATATAATTGTGTTGAAAAGCTCCAAATCAATTATTTTAACTCCTAATATTTGATTAAAACTTGTTTTTTGGTCCTTTTTGTAGAGGTTTCGGACGAGCAGGTCTAAATGGGCCTTTCAATAGACCTGTTGGAATTTTAACTGAATAAAAAGTACAAAAATTGCGGTTTTGCAATATATTTGTGTTGAAAAGCTCCTAATCAATTACACGAATTCCTAAAATTTGATTAAAACTTGTTTTGCAGTCCTTTTTGTAGAGGTTTCGGACGAGCGGGTCAAAATGGGTCTTTCAATGGACCCGTTGGAATTTTAACTGAGTAAAAAGTACATAAATTGAGGTTTGGCAATATAATTGTGTTGAAAAGCTCCTAATCAATTACATGAACTCCTAGAATTTGATTAAAACTTGTTTTACAGTCCTTTTTGTAGAGGTTTCGGACGAGCGGGTCGAAATAGGCCTTTTAATGGACCCGTTGGAATTTTAAATGAGTAAAAAGTACAGAAATTGAGGTTTTGCAATATAGTTGTGTTGAAAAACACCTAATCAATTATTTGAACTCCTAATATTTGAATAAAACATTTTTGCGGTGCTTTTTGTAGAGGTTTCGGACGAGTAGGTCTAAATGGGCGTTTTAATGGACCCGTTGAAATTTTAACTTAGTAAAAAGTACAGAAATTGAGGTTTTGCAATATAATTGTGTTGAAAAGCTCCTAATCAATTACATGAACTCCTAAAATTTGATTAAAACTTGTTTTGCAGTCCTTTTCGTAGAGGTTTCGGACGCGCCGGTTGAAATGGGCCTTTCAATGGACCCATTGGAATTTTAACTGAGTAAAAAGTACAGAAATTGAGGTTTTGCAATATAATTGTGTTAAAAAGCTCCTAATCAATTATTTAAACTCCTAATATTTGAATAAAACCTTTTGGCGGTCCTTTTTGTAGAGGTTACGGACGAGCAGGTCTAAATGGGCCTTCTAATGGACCCGTTGGAATTTTAACTGAGTAAAAAGTACAGAAATTGAGGTTTTGCAATATAATTGTGTTAAAAAGCTCCTAATCAATTACATGAACTCCTAAAATTTGATTAAAACTTGTTTTGCAGTCCTTTTTGTAGAGGTTTCGGACAAGCGGGTCGAAATGGGCCTTTCAATGGACCCGTTGGAATTTTAACTGAGTAAAAAGTACATAAATTGTGGTTTTGCAATATAATTGTGTTGAAAAGCTCCTAATAAATTACATGAACTCCTAGAATTAGATTAAAACTTGTTTTGCAGTCCTTTTTGTAGAGGTTACGGATGAGCAGGTCTAAATGGGCCTTTCAATGGACCCGTTGGAATTTTAAATGTGTAAAAAGTACAGAAATTGAGGTTTTGCAGTATAATTGTGATTAAAAGCTCCTAATCAATTATTTGAACTCCTAATATTTGAATAAAACATTTTTGCGGTCCTTTTTGTAGAGGTTTCGGACGAGCAGGTCTAAATGGGCCTTTCAATGGACCTGTTGGAACTTTAACTGAGTAAAAAGTACAGAAATTGAGGTTTTGCAATATTATTGTTTTGAAAAGCTCCTAATCAATTACATGAACTCCTAAAATTTGATTAAAACATGTTTTGCAGTCCTTTTTGTAGAGGTTTCGGACGAGCGGGTCGAAATGGGCCTTTCAATGGACCCGTTGGATTTTTTTTTGAAGAAAAGGCCTCATTAAAAACCCCTACTACTGTCCTTCAAGCAGAGCTAGAGGACCCTAAAAAGGGGAAAAGAGTGCCCAAATATTATTAATCAATAATGGTTTGTTACAAATTGTTGTATACAATGTGGGATATCCGAATTAAATGACGTAGAAGTCATAGAATTCAACGAAAAGGTAGCCAAAGTATGGGCTATAATATTTGCCTCACGGCGTACAAAAGAAATAGAAATAAAGTCAAAGTCGTGAAGTGCAGCTTGTATCTGAAGAATAGTTGGTCCCATAGTTGAGAGGTCTTGAGCAGGATTGTTGATCCTATTCGCGAGAGAAGCGGAGTCAGTTTCGATCATGATACGAGTCCAACCTTGAGAACGGGCAAAGGTGAGACCAGCTAGGATGCTTTCCCCTTCACTGGTGATGGCGTCCTGACAGCTACCAAGAGGGAAAGCAAGACCACCCACGACTGCTCCTGCAGAATCACGAGCAACAACGCCAACGGCTGCTGCACGAGTTGATGGGTTAAAGGCTCTGTCCACATTTATTTTGATATGGTTAGGTGGAGGAAGTGTTCGGGAAGGATTAGAAAATGTAGAAGGAGCTGGGTCAATCGAATTTAAAGATTTGCAAAATTCGTCATGTAAGCTAATTGAATTAACAGCAATTAGCCATGAAGGTTGTAGATGGTGGTTATGAACCCAGTCATTTCGTATGTTCCATATATTCCATAAAACAGTAAGGAAGAGACCAAATTTATCAGAGGAAATTGTAGAGGCTGCTTCCTCTAACCATTGCATGGGCGTAGGAGCTAAACTCTTATAGAGAGAGATAGGAATACAACTAATTTGGAGAGCTTCAGATGCCCCAGGGCAGTCACGAAACGCATGAAGGATCGATTCTGAGTGGCTACCACAGATAGAGCAAGGCCCCGAGCTAGGGGAGAAGGCTTGCATTTTAGATCCAACTGGTAGAGCATCAGAAGCCATACGCCAGCCAAAAGTTTTGACTTTGGGTAAAGCTTTGATTTTGGATAAAAACTTCCAAAAGCGAATTGGTGGCGAAGGTTGGGTTATTGAACGTTGTAAGAAAATATATCCAGAACGGACTGAGCAAATACCCGAGTCGTTGGGAGACCAGAGTATTGAGTCACGTTGATCATTTATGATGGGGGTACGGAGAATGGCTTCGGCATCAATTGGATTGAAATAATTGTTTATCTTAACCGTATCCTAGGCAGTTTGGTTACGTATCATAAAATCACGACAACGAATGTGAAATTCATCGGAGATTTTGTAATCCCCAGTAAGCTCAATCGGGGCAGATCCTCCCCATATATCTTTGTGTATTCTAATATTACTGTTTATACCAGGGCAGAGAAGAAAGCCAGGGAAAAGACGCTGAAGAGCGTTATATATACCTTGCCAAGCGAAGGAGCCCCTGTTGGGTTTTGGTGCATCCAAAATGTTGCCTAAAGGAAAGTATTTAGACCGGTATATTTGTCCTAATAAGGAATCTGGTTCACAGATGAGTTTCCAAATTTGCTTGCCCAAGAGAGCAATGTTAAAGTCGTGTAAATCCTTAAAACCCATGCCGCCAGCAGATTTAGGTAAGCATATACAATTCCAAGGTAACATATGCCAACCTTTTTTGTTGGATTTACCAGTCCACCAGTATTGACGGATTGATGTGGTCATGTCGTCGATGATATTTTGTGGTAGTAGATAGCAAGACATAACATATTGTGGGAGAGATTGTAAGACAGTTTTGATGAAAATCTCCCGGCCACTAAAGGATAGTAGATGTTTGTCCCAACTAGAGAGACGATCATGTACTTTATCTCGTACAAAACCTAATGATTCAGTTTTATTTTTCCCAATTAGGAGCGGGATGCCTAGGTATACTCCAGGGTTAGTAACCTCGCGTACTTGTAAAAGGCTGTTAATTGCATTTCTTGCTGCAGATGGTGTAGGCGGGTTATAGAAAATTGTTGACTTCTCAAAATTGACTGCTTGACCGGATGCATTAGCATACGTTTGAAGAGCATTTTTCAGAAGGGACGCTTCAGACCGATTAGTATTAATAAATACCATACAATCATCAGCAAAAAGAAGGTGGTTGACTTTGGGCCCATGTTTACTTGCGCCTAGTCCTGGAAGTATTTTAGTTTGTTGAGCAGCAACTAAGTAAGCCGAGAGGCCTTGAGTACAGAAGAGAGAGGAAAGGGGATAGGGGATCCCCCTGGCGAAGACCACGTTGAGGTTGAAAGGTGGGTGAAAACGAATTATTAATTTTAACTGAAAAAGAGACTGTAGTAATACAACGCATTATAAGCTCGATCCATTCGGATGCGAAGCCCATGCGTTCCATTACATTTGCGAGAAAAGACCATTCTATTCTATCGAAAGCTTTTTCTATGTCTATCTTGAGAGCAGCTCCTTGAGAGGATTTAGTAGCTCCTGAGTTAATATTGTGAATAATTTCATGAGCAACAAGGATGTTGTCAGATATGTTGCGTCCCTGAACAAAGGCTGCTTGATTAGGGCTAATGCATAGGGGTATAGCCTGTTTCATTCTGTTGACTATTGTTTTGGCAACTATTTTATAGAGTACAGTGCAGAGGCTAATTGGTCTAAGTTGTTTCATGGAGGTTGGGTCCTGTACTTTGGGTATTAGTACTAGTATAGTTTTGTTTACTGAGGCCATATTAGCGTTGCCGTTTAATAGGTTAATACAAAGGTTAATAACATCGTCTCCCACTGTATCCCAGTGTTGTCTAAAGAAGCTACTGGGTAGACCATCGGAACCAGGAGCTTTCCTAGGGTCAATATCTTTAAAAGCATGAAGAATTTCCTCTCTAGTGAACGCCTTTAGTAGGTTTTCATTCATTGAAGAATTGATGGAAGGGTGAATTTTGTCAAGAATGATGTTCGAGATTTGGGGGTTAGATGTTGTGAACAAGTTTTGGAAATAATCAGAGGCGATATTCATAATGTCCGATTCAGAAGTGCGCCAATTGGAATTGGCATCGTAAAGGCCTATGATTGAATTTTTCTTGTTCCTATTAGAAGCTCGGGCATGGAAGAACTTGGTGTTTTTGTCCCCTTGGGAGAGCCAAAGAGTTCGGGATCTTTGAGCCCAATAAACTTCTTGTTCTGTTAAAAGTTTATTTAATTCAGTTCTATAATTTAAGTAGATTTGTTCATTTGTGGCTGTTAAGGGACGGTATAGTAATTTGTTTATTTTTTTAGTGAGGAACTTAATTCTTCCGGTTGATTTAAAGCGTTGTTGGTTTTGCCATTCTTCTAGGTAAGTACCTACCGCTTCAATTTTGTTTATGGCTGTTCCGGGAGTATCGGCCCATGCCCTTTTGATTGTTTGGATATTATCTATATTATTAGCCCAGCAACTTTCGAATCTAAAATTCTTGGGAGGTTGTGTTTTGGGTGTAATAGTCGAAGTATCTAATTCGAGAAGAAGGAAACAATGGTCAGATTTAGCAACATATTCTGTGGTGATTCGATGAGAAGGGTAGAGATCTTGCCATGCGGAATTAGCGATAAATCGATCTAGTCTTTCATGTATTACCGGGGTTAAGGGACCCACTTTTGTCCATGTGAACCAACCCGAAGTTGGCTTACAATCAAAGAGGTTGTTTCGAGTTAAACAATTACGAAAGTTTTTAATTTGGGATCTAGCTCTACGGGGGCCCCCTTGTTTTTCCGAATCCGTTAAAATTTCATTGAAATCTCCGCCGAGAAGCCAAGGGTTATCTTTAGTAGAAGGGTATAAAGAATCAATTAGCTCCCATGTTTTATATTTTTGGCTAGTTTCCAGAAAACCGTGCATACCAGTGAAAAACATTGTGGAGTTATTCTTTATAATTTGAATATGAATGTAACGCGACGAATAGGAAATTAAACTTATATTAATGTTGTTTGCGGCAAATAAGGAAATTCCGGAACACCCTTCCGTAGGGGAAATAGAAATAATGTCTAACATACCTAATGAAAGACATAGGCGGTTACATTCCGCATTATTTAATTTAGTCTCGCATAGGAAAATGATATCGGGGTTGGTGCGTTGGACATAGGACCGGAAATGTTGAACCGTCGGGGCTTGTCCAAGACCCTGACAGTTCCAGCATAGGATCCTCATTTTGCTCGGCAGGGCTGGGAATCAGCCGCCGCCGGAGAGTTTTTAGAGCTGCTCATCCCAGCTTTTGGAGTAGATCCTGACTGTTTGGATTTTTTCGGCGGGAGCGATACTTGTATTGGAGAGCGGCGTTTCATGCCTCGGTTTGTTTGGGTTGGTGCAGGTGCAGGTGCAGGTACAGGAACAGGTGCAGGGGTTGCATCATTCGGGTAAGTTTTAAGTAACCACTGATTAAAGTCATTGAATATTGTGTCAGTGGGTTTAGAAGGCTTACTCGATTTAGAGTCAAACTTCTTAATCTGCTCGGCAGTAGGGCTAGGGACACCATAATCATCCGTGGTGTCCCAATCATCATCAGAACCATCTTCCGGAATGGGATAGATGGTGTTCAGGGGTTGGGGCTCAAGAGGAGCTTTTTGCTTTAAATCAGCTACAGGGGGGTCTTTAACAGAATTGGGGTCATCATCCATTGTCATGTCAACGTTTTGGGCTTCTTCGGTAGCTTGTTCCGTAAATGAGGCGGCACCGCCTTCATTTAGAGAGCCTGTGTATTGGAGAATAATTGTGATTAGGAACTTATAACTATTTGAATAAAGGATGAGGAGGAAGTAAAATAATTTACCCATATTGTTATGTTCGTTAGGAGGAGCTATTGGATTGACCGGAGCTGCTGGGATATTCATTGGAGCCACTACGATAAAAACAGTAGTTAAGTATTTTGATAGAAAAATTGGGGTGAGAAGACAATTGAAAAAATAGGGTATTGTAAATGTTAATATAAATTTACCATTCACTGGAGGGATGTTTGGGTTCAGATTCGGTTCCACATTGCGGATACGTCCCCGAATACCAGCTGGGCGATGTCTAGGTGGAAGGTAGCGGAGCCATTCTCCGTACTGTAACTTGTTGAGATCGAGTGAGGAACGGATAGGACAGTTTTCTAAGGTGTGGCTGATAATACCACAACCAGGACAGAGAGTCGGGAGTCTTTCATACTGAAGTCGGCACATAATTTTGTTTTCACCAGATCCAATAAACACAAATCGGGTGACAGGTCTTGTGATGTTGAGCAGAATTTCAACTCGAAGGAATTCCTTCATATTCCCATCGACTTTGCGGGTATCCGTTCGGAGGACATTACCAACCATTGATCCTAGAGCATGTCCCACCAGATGGGATCGGTCAGCATCAGCAAAAAGTGAATCAGGGAGGGAGAAAATACGGATCTAGATTCTCATGATGTTGAAGTTGTAGTGGTTTAATGATTTGGCTGGATTATATTCGGTGACTGCTAGCCATTCATCCTTGTACAGCCAAGGCCCACGATTGATAATCTCATAGCAATTCTTGATTTCCTTGAACTTGATTTTGAGGAAGTTATCTTGTATCACCGAGATAGATACTACTTCGTTAGGTTTCCAGATACCTTCGAAAGCATTGATAACAACATAAATGTCTAAGGCCTTGGACGATATAAAGCGACCAATTACAATGAGCTTGGGATCTTCCTTGATGAAGTCAAAATCAGGAGTGTAGAGCAGTTCTGATTCTTCATTGGTGAGATTGATAGAGTTGAGTTGGGGGATGGAAGAGGATGAAGCCATTGAGAGATTTAGAGGGTATGAGGAGGAAGAGTGCGATAGGAATTGTAGTGGATTGGTGTAATTGTAGTGCAAGTATATAAAGAAAACGAAAACAGCTAAGGGGGATGAGATATGGAAAGTGGATTGAGAAGTATTTCGAGGAATAATTAACGATTGTAAAAGATAGTAACTACTAATATCATGAAGTAAATCATCTAAGGTACTTTCCTTAAATGATATAGAAGACCTATAAAAGGAAGAAACTCTAGAAGTTATTAAAGGAAGGTATCTTAAATATCTATAAAAGTTTTGGCTAAGCTTTAATGGTAATATGAAAAAGATTTGATTGAAATATTGGTTGTAAAGAGGGGTTAAAAAGAGAAAGACCAGAGTGGCTTTGGTAAGAAAAGGGAATCTTTTAATAATCGAGTATTTAAAGCGGAGAATAATTTTTGATGGTGAAAATAAAGGGAAATAAATTATGTAAATGCCGAAAATTATTTTCCTTAATGGTATTAAGGTTGCAGAATAAAAGGCCAAGTTTAATGAGAATAGTTTTAGCAAAATAGTTGATTGTAGTAAATAGAGTAAAAACGGAAGGGTAAAAATACCGTTGACTGTATTTAAAACTTTTCTAAAGGGAAGTTTATGGGAGATTAGATATACATAAAAACGTAAGGAGGTAAATTTAAAAATAAATGACAGGGTTTGACTTTTATAGTCTGTGGTAAAGGGAAGTAAAACTAGTTTTTTGGATATAATTATATACTGGCGAAATAAGTGGAAGGTAGTAATGAAATAAAAATTTAGAGAGATTTGAACAGTTGAATACATTAAAAGATAATTAATAAAGTTTGAAAAAAGCGGAAGAAATAGAATGTGGATGAATTTTGAAATTATTTTTGAAAAAGTATGACTAGAGATTATTAAGAAATATTTGTTTTTTATTTGGATTAATAGAGGAAAATAGTATATAGTTATACAAAAGAATGAGAAATTTAATAGCATAGATGTTACAGAAGAAAAGGCAAGGATTATGGGATATGCTTTTTGAATAGAAATAGATTGTATTAAATAGAATTCATATAAATTGTCAAATTTAAAGTAGTAGTAATTCAAATACCAGGATAAGGACGGGAAGATAGTATTATTAATAATAATAATTAAAATCGTTATTAGAGGAGATATTTGAAAAGTGTAATTAATTATAGGAACTGAGAAGAAGTAGTTAAGTGATAAGGTCTTGCCTATTAGATTTGGTGAAAACCAGGGAATAAAAACTTCTGATTTTAGGATTGTATGTAGCCAGTAAAATTGGTAAAGTGGTGGGGAAAATATAACGATTACAATGTCCCTAGGAGGTAGGGTAGATATAAAATCCCTTGGAAGGGCTAGAGAGAGATCACCTAAAAAGGTGTAGTGGAAAAAGCAATATATGATATCGATAGAACATAAGTTGAAACGCATAAAATAGCATACATGAAACTTGTAAGCATAGAGAGAAATGTATAAAGCATGGTAGTAACCTATAAGCATACATCTAATAACAGAGAGCAGATCTAGAGGCATACATCTATAATCAGATAGTAACCCTAAAGACATACATCTAATAATAGAAGACAACCAGATAAAAACCATAGAGAAAGAGAGAGCAAGAGGAAAGCAGGATAACAAAATTACAAACCAGGGGAGAGAGAGAGGTGGGGCAAAGAAAATAATTACAGATCAAATGAGCAAAAAAATGATAGGGGAAAATAAACTAAATATAAATTAATAACATAATTACATAAACATTGAATAGGCCACCAAGGGTTGCTGTGGTCTCTGTAAAACTGCATGGTATAAGTAATATTAGTGTACAGGCAGCACAAGAGGAACATAATATTCATGAAAGTAACATTGACAATAGAAGTATATAAAGGAAAGGAGGGATTGAGAAAGATTTGTTGCAATAAGATAATTTTGATGGCAATATGGTAGACATAGATCATACTGATAAACTTAGAATTTAAAATCAGCATGTGAAATTGAAGCTTGAAAGAGGGGGTTGAAGACAAGGTTGAATAAATCTTGGACAGAATGAAAAGAAACGTGTATAGATGTGCACTACTTCTAATACTCCAAAAGTGAATTAATATAGGATTGAATGCAGTA
Source organism: Hibiscus tridactylites (assembly GCA_958450335.1). NCBI lineage: Eukaryota > Viridiplantae > Streptophyta > Magnoliopsida > Malvales > Malvaceae > Hibiscus > Hibiscus tridactylites. The sequence continues at coordinate 49,188,818 of OY288265.1, read as the reverse complement.
AAAAGCTTAGTATATGTATGCATAATTGCGTACTGAAGAGTATGTAGAGTCAATATAATAAATCCTATAGAGCTATTCTTAAAATGCAAAGTTTCAGCATGCAACATAGATAGTGGTGAGAATAAGTACATTAGAGTGAATATGAAGTGTAAGAAAAAGTGCAGAAAAGTATGGGTATAGTGTTCATTAAAGATGAAGGAATTATGGTAATTATAGGACCGTGTGACAATATTGTAACCTGAAGATTTCCGTTCCCGACATTGATAAACATGTAAAGGGAAAAACAGAGATGTGAATAGAGAATAAGATACATTGCAAAAATAGTTGAAATTGGATGATCCCAGAAGTTGGGCTTGTAGTTGATTCCCTGGAAGGGCTTGATATAGAGATGAGTTAACAAAAAATAGTTATATAACGAGATGATTACCAGAGAATATATCCTTATTAAGGGCAAGAAAGTGTTTGGATACAACACAAGATGTGCACAGAAAATGTTTAATAGCAAAAATCTAAGTTTAAGTTCCAGCAGATTAGAAAAGGTGAAAAAAACCTTAACATGTGTAAACAACATGATCTTGAAATAAAATACAGCAAATGGAATAAATTGTTATTAATGAAGGAATGGAAACATACCAAATCAAGGAACAGAGAGGAAGCGTACAGAGAGATCTACCAGATGTTAGCAGTAAGAGCATTCCTTCTGAGATGGGAGATTAGGCATATCTGATACAAGGGAAAAATAAGATGGATTAACAGTATGTTATAAAAATTAAATGAGATAAAATTGAAAGGGGGATAAAACCCTAGCCGTCGTTGGGACTCCGCTGAGGACCACCACCAGAACAGATGGAGTAGCGACATCGGACATGGCAGAAATAGAACTTCTGAGATACCTATGAAAGATTGACAAAAGAAAAGATTAGATCTGGAAAAAACAATGAGAGAAAGATGGAAAAAGGATGGGATTAAAGGAGGAAAAATCCCTAAATCACTTCGCGAATTGAGGAGACCCTTATAGAGGCCGTAGTAAATGGCCGCCATAAACGACCATATGGGTGTTGTCACATGTTTCAAAAACGGTGAAGAGGGGTTAGACCTAACGTCGGAGGGGAGAAAAACCACCACAGACTCCGATCTGTGTTTGTGTAAAAAATGGAGAGGGGGTAGAACAGCCGCCGCCAACAATCGTCGGGAGATTCTAACCCACTCCATAAACGATCTGAAGAATAAAACAATGAAAAAGATAAAATTAGATAGATTCGAGGAAAACATGCAATAAAAATAAAAAATAAGGAATATGATTTGGGTGAGAAAAAGGTTGGGGGAAGGACTGAAAACAGCCCAAAATTCGGTTAATAGATAACCCTTGGTTTGCCCAGATCTTGAAAACACCACCAAGGGATGAACGGATCTGCAGAAAAAAATAGGAAAACTAAAAAAAACAAAGATAAAGAGGGAGGAAATATGGATCTGGGATTAAAAAAAGAGGAACTTATCTGGTGCGCCCAATCCTCCAGATCCGATAGATGCCAGAGATCCGAGAGACGCCGGAGAGAAATGAAGCACGAAACAAAAATAGATACAAAGAAAAATCCAGAAACAACAGATGAAAAGATGGTAGAAATGAAATATAGAGAAAACAAAGAAAGCGATTTAGACTGAGAAAACGGTATATTGCGTAAAACAATATACATCTTGAGAAAGTAAAATCGGAGAAGAAGTGATATTAGAAAACAGAGAAAAAATGACATGAAAAAAGAGAAATACAAACCGTTTCTGGGAAATGGTGGGAGAGTGGGATGACTCTCTGTCTTCACGTCCCGAGTTTCAAGGGAAAATACATTGAATCGTTCTCGATTGACTTGCAAACGCGACAGAGAGGAGGAAGCGCCGTGTGGGGGAAGGGGATTGGTGGAAAAGAAAAAGAATTTTCCACCGGAAAAAAGGGAAAAAAGAAAGAACAAGCCAAAAACCAAATGAGACCCCCGAAAGAATTGAGAGAGACCCGTTGGAATTTTAACTGAGTAAAAAGTACAGAAATTGAGGTTTTGCAATATAATTGTGTTGAAAAGCTCCTAATCAATTACATGAACTCCTAAAATTAGATTAAAACTTGTTTTGCAGTCCTTTTTGTAGAGGTTTCGGACGAGCGGGTCGAAATGGGCCTTTCGATGGACTCGTTGGAATTTTAACTGAGTAAAAAGTGCAGAAATTGAGGTTTTGCAATATAATAATGTTGAAAAGCTCCTAATCAATTATTTGAACTCCTGATATTTGATTAAAACTTTTTTTGCGGTCCTTTTCGTAGAGGTTTCGGACGAGCGAGTCGAAATGGGACTTTCAATAGACCCGTTGGAATTTTAACTGAGTAAAAAGTACAGAAATTGAGGTTTTGCAATATAATTGTGTTCAAAAGCTCCTAATCAATTATTTGAATTCATAATATTTGAATAAAACATTTTTGCGGTCCTTTTTGTAGAGGTTTCGGACGAGCAGGTCTAAATGGGCCTTTCAATGGACACGTTGGAATTTTAACTGAGTAAAAAGTAGAGAAATTGCGGTTTTGCAATATAATTGTGTTGAAAAGCTCCTAATCAAATACATGAACTCCTAAAATTTGATTAAAACTTGTTTTGCAGTCCTTTTTGTAGAGGTTTCGGACGAGCGGGTCGAAATGTGCCTTTCGATGGACTCGTTGGAATTTTAACTGAGTAAAAAGTACAGAAATTGCGGTTTTGCAATATAATTGTGTTCAAAAGCTCCTAATCAATTATTTGAACTGCTAATATTTGAATAAAACATTTTTGCGGTCCGTTTTGTAGAGGTTTCGGATGAGCAGGTCTAAATGGGCCTCTCAATGGACCCGTTGGAATTTTAAATGAGTAAAAAGTACAGAAATTGAGGTTTTGCAATATAATTGTGTTGAAAAGCTCATAATCAATTATTTTAACTCCTAATATTTGAATAAAACATTTTTGCGGTCTTTTTTGTACAGGTTTCGGACGAGCAGGTCTAAATGGGCCTTTCAATGGACCCGTTGGAAATTTAACTGAGTAAAAAGTACAGAAATTGAGGTTTTGTAATATAATTGTGTTAAAAAGCTCCTAATCAATTACATGAACTCCTATAATTTGATTAAAACTTGTTTTGCAGTCCTTTTTGTAGAGGTTTCGGACGAGCGGGTAGAAATGGGCCTTTCAATGGACCCGGTTGAATTTTAACTGAGTAAAAAGTACAAAAATTTCGGTTTTGCAATATAATTGTGTTTAAAAGCTCCTAATCAATTACTTGAACTCCTAATATTTTATTAAAACTTGTTTTGTGGTCCTTTTTTAGAGTTTCGGACGAGCAGGTCTAAATGGGCCTTTCAATGGACCCGTTGGAATTTTAACTGAATAAAAAGTATAGAAATTGCGGTTTTGCAATATAATTGTGTTGAAAAGCTCCTAATCAATTACATGAATTCCTAAAATTTGATTAAAACTTGTTTTGCAGTCCTTTTTGTAGAGGTTTCGGACGAGCAGGTCGAAATGGGCCTTTCAATGGACCCGTTGGAATTTTAAATGAGTAAAAAGTACTGAAATTGAGGTTTTGCAATATAATTGTGTTGAAAAGCTCCTAATCAATTACATGAACTCCTAGAATTTGATTAAAACTTGTTTTGCAGTCCTTTTTGTAGAGGTTTCGGACGAGCGGGTCGAAATGGGCCTTTCAATGGACCCGTTGGAATTTTAAATGAGTAAAAAGTACAGAAATTGAGGTTATGCAATATAATTGTGTTCAAAAGCTCCTAATCAATTATTTGAACTCCTAATATTTGAATAAAACATTTTTGCGGTCCTTTTTGTAGAGGTTTCGGACGAGCAGGTCTAAATGGGCCTTTCAATGGACCCGTTGGAATTTTAATTTAGTAAAAAGTACAGAAATTGAGGTTTTGCAATATAATTATGTTGAAAAGTTCCTAATCAATTACATGAACTCCTAAAATTTGATTAAAACTTGTTTTGCAGTCCTTTTTGTAGAGGTTACGGACGAGCGGGTCGAAATGGGCCTTTCAATGGACCCGTTGAAATTTTAAATGAGTAAAAAGTACAGAAATTGAGGTTTTGCAATATAATTGTGTTTAAAAGCTCCTAATCAATTATTTGAACTCCTAATATTTGAATAAAACATTTTGGCGGTCCTTTTAGTAGAGGTTTCGGACGAGCAGGTCTAAATGGGCCTTTCAATGGACCCGTTGGAATTTTAACTAAGTAAAAAGTACAGAAATTGGGGTTTTGCAATATAATTGATTTTAAAAGCTCCTAATCAATTACATGAACTCCTAAAATTTGATTAAAACTTGTTTTGTAGTCCTTTTTGTAGAGGTTTCGGACGAGCGGGTCGAAATGGGCTTTTCAATGGACCCGTTGGAATTTTAAATGAGTAAAAAGTACAGAAATTGAGGTTTTGCAATATAATTGTGTTGAAAAGCTCCTAATAAATTATTTGAATTCCTAATATTTGAATAAAACATTTTTGCGGTCCTTTTTGTACATGTTTCGAACGAGCATGTCTAAATGGGCCTATCAATGGACCCGTTGGAAATTTAACTGAGTAAAAAGTACAGAAATTGAGGTTTTGCAATACAATTGTGTTGAAAAGCTCCTAATCAATTACATGAACTCCTAAAATTTGATTAAAACTTGTTTTGCGGTCCTTTTAGTAGAGGTTTCGGACGAGCAGGTCTAAATGGGCCTTTCAATGGACCCGTTGGAATTTTAACTAAGTAAAAAGTACAGAAATTGAGGTTTTGCAATATAATTGTGTTGAAAAGCTCCTAATCAATTACATGAACTCCTAAAATTTGATTAAAACTTGTTTTGCAGTCCTTTTTGTAGAGGTTTCGAACGAGCGGGTTGAAATGGGCCTTTCAATGGACACGTTGGAATTTTAACTAAGTAAAAAGTAGAGAAATTGCGGTTTTGCAATATAATTGTGTTGAAAAACTCCTAATCAATTATTTGAACTCCTAATATTTGATTAAAACTTGTTTTGCAGTCCTTTTTGTAGAGGTTACAGACGAACGGGTCGAAATGGGCCTTTCAATTGACCCATTGGAATTTTAAATGAGTAAAAAGTACAAAAATTGAGGTTTTGCAATATAATTGTGTTTAAAAGCTCCTAATCAATTATTTGAACTCCTAATATTTGAATAAAACATTTTGGCGGTCCTTTTAGTACAGGTTTCGGACGAGCAGGTCTAAATAGGCCATTCAATGGACCCGTTCGAATTTTAACTGAGAAAAAAGTACATAAATTGAGGTTTTGCAATATAATTGTTTTGAAAAGCTCCTAACCAATTACATGAACTCCTAAAATTTGATTAAAACTTGTTTTGTAGTCCTTTTTGTAGAGGTTTCGGACGAACGGGTCGAAATAGGCCTTTCAATGGACCCGTTGGAATTTTAAATGAGTAAAAAGTACAGAAACTGAGGTTTTGCAATATAATTGTGTTAAAAAGCTCCTAATCATTTATTTGAACTCCTAATATTTGAATAAAACATTTTTGCGGTCCTTTTGTACAGGTTTCGGACGAGCAGGTCTAAATGGGCCTTTCAATGGACCCGTTGGAATTTTAACTTAGTAAAAAGTACAGAAATTGATGTTTTGCAATATAATTGTGTTGAAAAGCTCTTAATAAATTACATGAACTCCTAAAATTTGATTAAAACTTGTTTTGCAGTCCTTTTTGTAGAGGTTACGGACGAGCGGGTCGAAATGGGCCTTTCAATAGACCCGTTGGAATTTTAAATGAGTAAAAAGTACAGAAATTGAGGTTTTGCAATATAATTGTGTTTAAAAGCTCCTAATCAATTATTTGAACTCCTAATATTTGAATAAAACATTTTGGCGGTCCTTTTAGTAGAGGTTTCGGACGAGCAGGTCTAAATGGGCCTTTCAATGGACCCGTTGGAATTTTAACTAAGTAAAAAGTACAGAAATTGAGGTTTTGCAATATAATTGATTTGAAAAGCTCCTAATCAATTACATGAACTCCTAAAATTTGATTAAAACTTGTTTTGTAGTCCTTTTTGTAGAGGTTTCGGACGAGCGGGTCGAAATGGGCTTCTCAATGGACCCGTTGGAATTTTAAATGAGTAAAAAGTACAGAAATTGAGGTTTTGCAATATAATTGTGTTTAAAAGCTCCTAATCAATTATTTGAACTCCTAATATTTGAATAAAACATTTTGGCGGTCCTTTTAGTAGAGGTTTCGGACGAGCAGGTCTAAATGGGCCTTTCAATGGACCCGTTGGAATTTTAACTAAGTAAAAAGTACAGAAATTGAGGTTTTGCAATATAATTGTGTTGAAAAGCTCCTAATCAATTACATGAACTCCTAAAATTGGATTAAAACTTGTTTTGCAGTCCTTTTTGTAGAGGTTTCGAACGAGCGGGTCGAAATGGGCCTTTCAATGGACACGTTGGAATTTTAACTAAGTAAAAAGTAGAGAAATTGCGGTTTTGCAATATAATTGTGTTGAAAAACTCCTAATCAATTATTTGAACTCCTAATATTTGATTAAAACTTGTTTTGCACTCCTTTTTGTAGAGGTTTCGGACGAGCGGGTCGAAATGGGCCTTTCAATGGACCCGTTGGAATTTTAACTGAGTAAAAAGTATATAAATTGAGGTTTTGTAATATAATTGTGTTGAAAAGCTCCTAATCAATTACATGAACTCCTAAAATTTGATTAAAACTTGTTTTGCAGTCCTTTTTGTAGAGGTTTCGAACGAGCGGGTCGAAATGGGCCTTTCAATGTACACGTTGGAATTTTAACTGAGTAAAAAGTAGAGAAATTGCGGTTTTGCAATATAATTGTGTTGAAAAACTCCTAATCAATTATTTGAACTCCTAATATTTGATTAAAACTTGTTTTGCAGTCCTTTTTGTAGAGGTTTCGGACGAGCGGGTCGAAATGGGCCTTTCGATGGACCAGTTGGAATTTTAACTGAGTAAAAAGTATAGAAATTGAGGTTTTGCAATATAATTGTGTTGAAAAGTTCCTAATCAATTACATGAATTCCTAAAATTTGATTAAAACTTGTTTTGCAGTCCTTTTTGTAGAGGTTTCGGATGAGCGGGTCGAAATGGGCCTTTCAATGGACCCGTTGGAATTTTAACTGAGTAAAAAGTACAGAAATTGCGGTTTTGCAATATAACTGTGTTGAAAAGCTCCTAATCAATTACATGAATTCCTAAAATTTGATTAAAACTTGTTTTGCAGTCCTTTTTGTAGAGGTTTCGGACGAGCGAGTCGAAATGGGCCTTTCAATGGACCAGTTGGAATTTTAACTGAGTAAAAAGTACAGAAATTGCAGTTTTGCAATATAATTGTGTTGAAAAGCTTCTAATCAATTACATGAACTCCTAAAATTTGATTAAAACTTGTTTTGCAGTCCTTTTTGTAGAGGTTTCGGACGAGCGGGTCGAAATGGGCCTTTCAATGGACCCGTTGGAATTTTAACTGAGTAAAAAGTACAGAAATTGAGGTTTTGCAATATAATTGTGTTGAAAAGCTCTTAATCAATTATTTGAACTCCTAATATTTGAATAAAACATTTTTGTTGTCCTTTTTGTACAGGTTTCGAAAGAGCAGGTCTAAATGGGCCTTTCAATGGACCCGTTGGAATTTTAACTTAGTAAAAAGTACAGAAATTGAGGTTTTGCAATATAATTGTGTTGAAAAGCTCCTAAACAATTACATGAACTCCTAAAATTTGATTAAAACTTGTTTTGCAGTCCTTTTTGTAGAGGTTTCGGACGAGCGGGTCGAAATGGGCATTTCGATGGACCCGTTGGAATTTTAACTGAGTAAAAAGTACAGAAATTGCGGTTTTGCAATATAATTGTGTTGAAAAGCTCCTAATAAATTATTTGAACTCCTAATATTTGATTAAAACTTGTTTTGCGGTCCTTTTTGTAGAGGTTTCGGACGAGCAGGTCTAAATGGGCCTTTCAATAGACCCGTCGGATTTTTTTTTTTGAAGAAAAGGCCTCATTAAAAACCCCTACTACTGTCCTTCAAGCAGAGCTAGAGGACCCTAAAAAGGGGAAAAGAGTGCCCAAATATTATTAGTCAAGAGTAATTTGTTACATAGTGTTGGATACAAGATGAAATATCTGAATTGAATGACATAGAAGTCATAGAATTCAGAGAGGAAGTAGCCAAAGTATGGGCTATAATATTTGCCTCACGGAGTACAAAAGAAATAGTTACAAAGTCAAAATCATGAAGAAAAGTTTGAATCTGGAGAATAGTAGGTCCCATGGTAGAAAGGTCCTGAGCAGGATTGTTGATCCTATTCGCGAGGGAAGCGCAGTCTGTTTCAATCAAAAGACGGTTCCAGCCTTGAGAACGGGCAAAGGTGAGACCAGCGAGGATGCTTTCCCCTTCACTAGTGATAGCGTCCTGACAGCTGCCAAGGGGGAATGCAATGCCACCCACAACTTTACCTGCAGAATCACGAGCAACAGCGTCGACGGCTGCTGCACGAGTTGATGGATTAAAGGCTCCGTCCACATTTATTTTGATATGATGAGGTGGGGGAGGTGTCCAGGAAGGTTTAGAAAAGGTAGATGGAGCTGGGTCAGACGATTTTAAAGATTTACAAAATTCATCATGTAAGCTAATGGAATTAACAGCAATTAGCTAGGGTGGTTGTAGATGTTGGTTATGTACCCAGTCATTACGCCTGTTCCATATATTCCATAAAACAGTAAGGAAGAGACCAAATTTATTAGGGGAAATTGTAGTGGCTGCTTCCTCCAACCATTGCAGAGGCGTGGGAGCTATACTCTTATAGAGAGTGATAAGGATGCCACTAATTTGGAGGGCTTCAGACGCCCCAAGGCAGTCACGAAACGCATGAAGGATCGATTCCGAGTGGCTACCACAGATAGGGCAAGGGCCCGAGTTAGGAGAAAAGGCTTGCACTTTAGATCCAACTGGTAGAGCGTCAGATGTCATACGCCAACCAAAAGTTTTAACTTTGGGTAAAGCTTTGACTTTGGATAAAAACTTCCAGAACTGAGTTGGTGACGAAGGTGGGGTTATGGAGCGTTGTAAGAAAATATATCCAGAACGGACTGAGTAATACCCGAGTCGTTGGGAGACCAGAGTATTGAATCCCGTTGATCATTTATGATGGGGATGCAAAGAATAGCATCGGCATCAATTGGATTGAAATAATTTCTTACCTTATCCGTATCCCAGGCAGTTTGGTTACGAATCATAAAATCACGACATAGAATATAAAATTCATCTGAGATTTCGTAATCCCCAGTGAGCTCAATCGGGGAAGACCCTCCCCATATATCTTTGTGTATTCTAATATTAATGTTTATGCTAGGGCGGTGAAGAAAGCCAGGGAAAAGACGCTGAAGCGCGTTATATATACCTTGCTAAGCAAAAGAGCCCCTGTTGGGTTTTGGTGCATCTAGGATGTTGCCTGAGGGAAAGTATTTAGAACGGTATATTTGTCCTAATAAAGAATGTGGTTCACAGATGAGTTTCCAAATTTGCTTGCCCAAGAGAGCAATGTTAAAGTCGTGCAAATCCTTAAAACCCATGCCACCAGCAGATTTAGGTAAGCATATACGATTCCAAGGGATCATATGCCAACCTTTTTTTGTTGGATTTGCCAGTCCACCAGTATTGACGGATTGATGTAGTCATGTCATCGATGATATTTTGTGGTAGAAGATAGCAAGACATGACATATTGTGGGAGAGATTGTAAGACATCTTTGATGAATATCTCTCGGCCACTAAAGGAGAGTAGATGTTTGTCCCAACTAGAGAGACGATCATGTACTTTATCGCGCACAAATCCTAGTGAATCAGTTTTATTTTTCCCAATTATAAGTGGGATGCCTAGATATACTCCAGGATTAGTAAACTCACGTACTTGTAAAAGGTTGTTGATTGCATTTCTTGTTGCAGATGGTGTACGCGGGTTATAGAAAATTGTTGATTTCTCAAAATTAACCGCTTGACCGGATGCATTAGCATACGTTTGAAGAGCATTTTTCAGAAGGGACGCTTCATATTGATTAGTATTAATGAATACCATACAATCATCAGCAAAAAGCAGGTGGTTGACTTTAGGCCCATATTTACATGCACCTAGTCCTGGAAGTATTTTAGTTTGTTGAGCAGCAGCTAAATAAGCCGAGAGGCCTTGAGTGCAAAAGAGAAAGAGGAAAGGGGATAGGGGATCCCCCTGGCGAAGACCACGTTGAGGTTGAAAGGGTGGGGAGAAAGAATTATTAATTTTAACTGAGAAGGAGACTGTAGTAATGCAACGCATTATAAGATCGATCCATTCGGATGCAAAGCCCATGTGTTCTATAACATTTGCAAGAAATGACCATTCTACTCTATCAAAAGCTTTCTCCATGTCTAGCTTAAGACCAGCTCCTTGAGAGGACTTAGTAGCTCCTGAGTTAATATTGTGAATAATTTCATGAGCAACAAGGATGTTGTCTGATATGTTGCGTCCCTGGACAAAGGTTGCTTGATTAGGGCTTATGCATAGAGGTATAACCTGTTTCATTCTGTTGACTATTGTTTTGGCAACTATTTTATAAAGGACAGTGCATAGGCTAATTGGTCTGAGTTGTTTCATGGAGGTTGGATCCTGTACTTTGGGAATTAGTACCAATATAGTTTTGTTGACTGAGGCCATATCGGCATTGCCGTTTAAAAGGTTAATAAAAAGATTAATAACATCGTCACCCACTGTATCCCAGTGTTGTCTAAAAAAGCTACTGGGTAGGCCATCGAATCCAGGAGCTTTCCTAGGGTCAATATCTTTAAAGGCATGGAGAATTTCCTCTTTAGTGAAAGACTTTAGAAGGGTTTCATTCATTGAATGATTGATGGAAGGGTGAATTTTGTCAAGAATATTGTTCGAGATTTGGGGGTTAGATGTTGTGAACAAATTTTGGAAATATGCAGAAGCGATATTCATAAGGTCTGATTAATACGTGCGCCAATTTGAGTTGGCGTCGTAAAGGCCTGTAATCAAATTTTTCTTGTTCCTATTAGTTGCTCGGGCATGGAAGAACTTGGTGTTTTTGTCCCCTTGGGAAAGCCAGAGAGTGCGAGATCTTTGAGCCCAATAAATTTCTTGTTCTGTTAAAAGTTTATTTAGTTCAGTTCTATAATTTAAGTATACTTGTTCATTTGTGGCAGTTAAGGGACGATATAGTAATTTATTAATTTTTTTAGTGAGGAACTTAATTCTTCCGGTTGATTTAAAGCGTTGTTGGTTTTTCCATTCTTCTAGGTATGTGCCAACAGCTTCGATTTTGTTTATGACTGTTCCAGGAGTGTCGGCCCAGGCCCTTTTGATTGTTTGAATATTATCTACATTATTGGCCCAGCAGCTTTCGAATCGGAAATTCTTGGAGGGTTGTGTTGTAGGTTTAGATGTCGAAGGGTCTAATTCAAGGAGAAGGAAACAATGATCAGATCTGGCAACATACTCTGTGGTAATTCGATAAGAAGGGTAAAGGTCTTGCCAAGCTGAATTAGCTATAAAACGATCTAATCTTTCATGAATTACCGGGGTTAAGGGCCCTACTTTAGTCCATGTGAACCATCCAGAAGTTGGCTTGCAATCAAAGAGGTTGTTTCGTATTAGACAGTTTCGAAAATTTTTAATTTGTGATCTAGCCCTTCGGGGGCCTCCTTGTTTTTCAGAATCAGTTAATATTTCATTAAAATCCCCACCGAGAAGCCAAGGGTTATTATTAGTAGAAGAGTATAATGAATCTATAAGTTCATATGTTTTGTATTTTTGGCTAGTTTCCGGGAAACCGTGCATTCCAGTAAAAAACATTGTGGAGTTGTTCTTTGTTATTTTAGTATGAATATAACGCGACGAGTAAGAAATTAAACTTATATTGATATTGTTAACTGCAAATAGGGAAATACGGGAACACCCTTCCGTAGGGGAAATAGAAATAATGTCTAACATTCCTAATGAAAGACATATGCGGTTACATTCCGCGTTATTTATTTTTGTTTCACATAGGAAAATGATATCAGGATTGGTGCGTTGGACATAGGACCGGAAATGTTGAACCGTCGGGGCTTGTCCAAGACCCTGACAGTTCCAGCATAGGATCCTCATTTTGCTCGGCGGGGCTGGGAGTCAGCCGCCGCCGGAGAGTTTTTAGAGCTGCTCATCCAAGCTTTTGGAGTGGATCCTGATGGTTTGGATTTTTTCGGCGGGAGCGATACTTGTATTGGAGAGCGGCGTTTCATGCCTCAGTTCGTTTGGGTTGGTGCAGGTGCAGGAACAGGTGCAGGGGCTGCATCATTGGGATAAGTTTTAAGTAACCACTAATTAAAGTCATTGAATATTGTATCAGTGGGTTTAGAAGGCTTACTCGATTCAGAGTCAAACTTTTTAATCTGCTGGGCAGTAGGGCCAGGGACACCATAATCATCCGTGGTGTCCCAATCATCATCAGAACCATCTTCCGGAATGGGATAGATGGTGTTCAGGGGTTGGGGCTCGAGTGGAGCTTTTTGCTTCAAATCAGCTGCAGGGGGATCTTTAACAGAATTTGGGCCTTCATCCATGGCCATGTCAACGTTTTGGGCTTCCTCGGTTGCTTGTTCCGTAAAGGAGGCGACATCGCCTTCATTTAGAGAGCCTATGTATTGGAGAATGATTGTGATTAGATACTTATAACCATTTATATAAAGGATGAGGAGGATGTAAATTAATTTACCCATATTGTTCTGTTCGGTGGGAGGAGCAGTAGGATTGGCCGAAGCTGCTGGAATATTCGTTGGGGCCACTACGATAAGAATAGAAGGTAAATATTTGGACAGAATAATTGGGGTAAAAAATCGAGTGAAAAAAGAGGTTATTGTAAATGTTAAAATAAAATTACCATTCACTGGAGGGATGTTTGGATTCAGATTCGGTTCCACATTGCGAATACGCCCACGAATACCAACTGGGCGACGTCTAGGAGGAAGGTAACGGAGCCATTCTCCGTATTGTAATTTGTTGAGATCGAGTGAAGACCGGATAGGGCAGTTCTCTAATGTGTGACTGATAATACCACAACCAGGGCAGAGAGTAGGGAGTCTTTCATACTGAATACGGCACATGATTTTGTTTTCGCCTGATTCAATAAAAACAAAGCGAGTGACAGGTCTTGTGATGTTAAGCAGAATTTCAACCCGAAGGAAGTCCTTCATATTCCCCTAAACTTCTCGGGTATCCGTACAGAGAACATTGTCAACTATTGATCCTAGGGCATGTCCCACCAGATGGGATAGGTCAACATCAGCATAGAGTGAATCAGGGAGGGAGAAAATTCGGATCCAAATTCTCATGGTATTGAAGTTGTAGTCGTTTAAGGATTTGGCTGGATCATATTCGGTGACTGCTAGCCATTCATCCTTGTACAGCCAAGGACCACGATTGATAATCTCATAGCAATTCTTGATTTCCTTGAACTTGATTTTGAGGAAATTATCTTGTATCACCGATATGGATACTACCTCGTTAGGTTTCCAGATACCTTCGAATGCGTTGATAACAACATATATATCTAAAACCTTAGACGATATGAAGCAACCGATTACAATAAGCTTGGGGTCTTCCTTGATGATATCCCACCCAAAATCAGGTGTGTAGAGCAGTTCCGCTTCTTCGTTGGTGAGGTTGATAGAGTTGAGTTGGGGGAAGGAAGAGGATGAAGCCATTGAGAGATTTGGTGGGTATGAGAAGGTAGAGTGATAGAGATATTTTGGTGGATTGGTGTAATTGTAATGTAAGTATATAAAGAAAACAGTTGAGGGGGATGAGATATGGAAAGTAGGTTGAGGAGAATTTTGAGGAATAATTAACAATTGTAAAAGATAGGAACTATTAGTATCATAAAGTAAAATATCAAAGGTACTTACCTTAAATGATCTAGAAAACTTAGTAAAGGAGGAAACTCTAGAAGTTATTAATGGAGTGTATCTTAAATATTTATATAAATTTGGATTAAGGTTTAATGGTGAGATTAAAAAGATTTGATGGAAATATTGGCTTTTAAGAAGGGTTACAAAAAGAAAGACCGGAGTGGCCTTGATAATAAAAGGGAATATTTTAATAATCGAATATTTAAAACGGAGAATAATTTTTAATGGTACAAATAATGGGAAATAAATTATGTAATTACCGAAAATTATTTTCCTTAATGGTATTAATGTTGCAAAATAAATGGCAAAGTTTAATGAGAATAATTTTAGAAATATAATTGATTGTGTTAAATAGAATAAAAACGGAAAGATATAATTACTATTAACTGTATTTAAAACCTTTTTTAAGGGAAATTTATGGGAAATTAGATATACATAAAAACGGAAGGAGGAAGATTTGAATATAAATGACGGGATTTAGTTTTTATTATCTGTAATTAAGGAAAGTAAAGCTGGCTTTTTGAGTATAACTATATACAGACAATATAAGAGGAAAATAATAATAATATAATAATTTAGAGAGATTTGAAAAGTTGAATATATTAAAAGATAAGTAATAAAATTTGAAAAAAACGGAAGAAATAGATTGAGGGTAAAGTTTGACCTTATTTTTGAAAAAAGTAGGACTAGAGATTATTAAAAAATTTGAAGTATTAATATAATATTTGATTGAAAAACTCCTATTTAATAGGATTTGATAAAGATCCCAAATGTGGGCTTGTAAGATTTCACCTAAAAAGGTGTAGTGGGAATAGAGTTCTAACGAGCATAACATCAAGTAATGTACGTTAATATAATCACATACATCTAAGGAGGAATGTAACGCCTCGGTTTTGGGCTTAGGAGTTTTGAGCGTTGACCGGTTCGGTTAAAGTGCTGTTCGAATCTAAAAAGGTGAAATTAGGAAAGCCTAGTTCGGGTTGCATTAAAAATATGGAAAAATGTTCTAAAATCATCTTTTAATATATATAAGTGAACTGTGAAATCAATTTTACAAAATGAGTTTTGGAAGGGTGACATTTTGGCTAGTGACCAAAATGTAATTTTTGAAAGTTGCGTGACTGTTTTAGAAAGGATTGAAACTTTGAATCTTTAAGGAGCTATTTACCCAAAGGGAGTTTCTCCAGATTTTTCTAAGATATTTTAATGTATAATTCTGATTTTAAAGCAAAAGAAAAGTGGAGGGAAATCATTTTGGCTATTTTGTAACTAACTTTCTATTTTCCCAATTTTTCCTTTCTCTCATTTTCTCTCAACCCAAACACTTTCTCTCCAGAGATTTCCTTCTGATTTTGTCACCTAAATCTCTCCTTTCAACTCTCTTTTGATTCCTAATCATCACATCAACAAAACCTCACCATTTGCTAGTTGATTCATCAAGGTTTTTGGTTCTAAAAGAGGAGAAATTCAAGTTTGGAGGTAAGAACGTCCTTCTCCTCTAAACTCTCAGTTCTTTACTGAAATTCCTAAGTTCTCAATCCTTAATTGATGTTTTATATTTGGCTTTTAAGTTGTGTAAATGGATCTTGGCTTAAAATGCAAGATTTGGTGATTTTTGATGAATTTTCGTTGGATCTGTTAAAGCAGTGATTTGAGATGTGTTTTTGATAACTAATGAATGTTAATTTGATAAGGAATTGAGTTTTGATTAATGCAATCCCGGATAGGTTGAATTTCCTAAGTTTAGCTTGTGATTCCTGGTTGTTTTTTAGGTGATCTTGTGGATCTGTTGTTGCTGGAGGTATAAGGATGTTATTAGGTTCTTTTTAGATGTTGAATGATGTTAAAGGATGTGTGGTTTTGATGGTTTATGGCTGGGCTTTGTTGAGGAGTTGTTTGGATGCATTTTCGGTTGTGTTTGGTGGCCGAAAATGGAGTGTGGATGAGAGCAGCGAGTTTAGGTGCTTTCATTGAAGCTATTAATGCATGATGATGCATTAATCCTCTACTTTGATGTGTTTAAAACAGGGGAGTCATCTTTGGATCCAAGTGTTGGTGATCCGGAAGCTTGATTTGTGCTTCGGCAAGAGGCGAAGTGGAATCGGTGAGTGAAATTGGGTTTTCGTCTTTGAAACCAATGACTTGGGAGCTTAGTTTAAGTCTAAACCACTTTACTAAGCTCAAGTGTAAGTTTTCGGAAAAACTCTCTAGTGGTGGCCATGGTTTGGTTGTTATGCAATGTGGTTTATTGCATGTTTTAAATTCTGTTTTGAAAGTATGATTTAGCATGGTTATTGCTGATTTTATAAGCCATATGTTGTAGGAAGCTCAAGGTAAGAGTTCCTTGTTTTTGAGCATTGTTAAAATATGGTTTGATGCTTATAAATGCATGATGTTTATGGCTTGGTTTAATGCTTTAAACAGTGGATTATTTGATGATAATGATGTATATTGGCAAGTGATGTTTTGAAAAGGTTAAGGTCACTAAGGTGGTTAAAAGTCCTTGAGTGAGCCTTGTGGTTTCTAAGAACTTCATGGTGGTTAAAAGTCCATGATGATTCTTGTTAAGGTCCCTAAGGTGGTTAAAAGTCCTTGAGTGAGCCTTGTTACTTAAGAACATCAAGGTGGTTAAAAGTCCTTGGATGGTTCTTGTTAAGGACACAAAGGTGGTTAAAATTCCTTGTGTGGTCCTTGCCATGGTGTTTAAAAGTCCATGGGCCAAGGTGTTTAAAAGTCCTTGGGGCCAAGGTGTTTAAAAGTCCTTTGGAAGAACACAAAGGTGGTTAAAAGTCCTTATGTGGTTCTTGTGTATTATAAGATCACAATGGTGTTTAAAAGTCCATGTGTGAGTCTTATGTTGATCTTGTTTTAAAAGATGAAATTATCACTTGTGGCCAATATGACATGATTTGATATGGAAGCATGTATTGCTTGTTTAAGAATGCTAGTGAGCATGTGTATATGATGTTTTGAAGTATGATTTATAAAGTGTTTTATAAATGCATTATTGAATGGTTTTAAAGAGCATTCCTCACTAAGCTTTTGCTTACGCTCTCTTTCATTTTCGTAAACCAATAATGCAGATCATTAAGGTACTTTGAGGGCAGCAAGGAAGGCAAGCAATCAAGTGGGATTAAGCTCAAGTATGGGAAGGTTTTCTTAAACACATTCTAGCTTTTGGCAATTTGGCAATGGGGGACCTATGTGGATGTTTTGGGAGATGTTTTGAACTCCCTAAGCTTGTTAAATGTTGTTGGTAATGCTGGATTTTGTAATTGGTCTTTATGTGCTTGGTTTTGAAGGCTTTATGCATGAATGGTTAGCTTGTGTAGGAAGCATGCTTTAAAATTGGGGCTTTTCATATATGCTGATAATATGTTGATTGGTTGATGCAAACATGTCTCTTATATGTTGAATTTCATGCTGGTAAAGTTTGGTAACATTTGGAGCATGTATGGTTGATCAATTGCATGTTTAAGGAAGCCTTTTGCTGCATTCTGTGCAGGGTGTTTCGGAACAGAGGCTGCCGTTTCGGAACGGGTGCCTTAAATCAACCCAGGCGTCCGAAACGGGGGACACCGTTCCGAAACGGAAAGGCCACTGCCAGCCCGCGTTTCGGTACGTGTTGCGGAATGACCCCGTGTTTTGAAACAGGCTCACCCTGTTTCGGAACAGCCGACCGTTGGGGGCTGACAATGGCAGTTAATTGTTTTGGAATGTTTGCATTTTGGTCCTGAATCTTGTTTGTGCAATTGTATGAGTTTGGGAAGTCCTTTTGAGCTGGAAATTTACAGAGAAGCATGAAACCTGACTAATTTCAAGATGGTAACTTTAATTTGGTTGAAGTCCTTGTATGTTGCAGAATTTACAATTTGGTCCCTAAAGTTGTAAATTGTTCAATTGGGTCCCTGTTTGATCTCTGATGTTTATGATCTTTGAGTATGTTGTTTGTAAGATCATAACTAGGGTTAATGTGCATCTAGACAAGAGTAAAAAAAAAGGGCTGTTAATCAAGGTTGACTTTCGGGTTGACTTTGGTTTTCCCCGTGTGACTTTCTTAATTCGGGTCAACCGTCTAGGTCGGGTTAAGGGGGTTACATTTGGTGGTATCAGAGCTGAGTTCTCGAGTAATTGGGAATGAATGTGTGCATGATTGAAGTATGTATGCCTTGTATGCTTGTTGAGTGAAAGCATGTTGAGTGAATGATGTATGTGATGCAATTGAGTTGTATGCTATGATGTAGCATGTTGTGGGTACCCATTGCCAAATCAAAGCTAATGAAATGATGTTGATTTTAAGTGAAATTGAGCTTGAATACTTGGATTGCTTACCTTGATGGGCATGACTTTGTTTTATTTGCATTGTGATTGCATGGTTATAGTATGGCACCACGTAGAGAGTTGAGGAGTAATGTGCGAGCTACGGCTCCGAATGAGAATGAAAATGAGGAAAACGCGGGTAGTGTGGTGTTACCTCCTCCTCCACCTGGTGGTGGTGGTGCTGAGGGAGAAAGAGCTGAAGCTGCAGCTGGTGCTGGAGCTACTGGTCTTGAGGTTGGACAGGGGCAAGCTATGCCTGACATGTCTATGTTGGTACAAGCTATTGCGGGTGCTTTTCGAGCGGCAGTAGCTGGAGCTCAAGGAGCTGGGCATCAGGGAGATGCTGGAGTTAGACTACCTTTGGAGCGTTTGCGCAGTCTTGGTGGGACTGAGTTCAGGGGTATGTCTGCTGAAGGTTCTGAAGCTTGGTTAGAGAGTACCAAGAGGATCTTGGGTCAGATGAGTTGCACTGATGTGCAAAAGCTGGGTTGTGTAGTATCCTTGCTGCAGGATGATGTGTATACGTGGTGGACGACCACTATAGCTGGAATGGCTAAAGCTGATGTGTCTTGGACATTCTTTCAGAATGTGTTCAAGAGGAGATATCTTGGTGTGAGATATCTTGATGAAAAGAAGCGTGAGTTCATGTCTCTTACCCAAGGGAGCATGACGGTGGCTGAGTATGAAGTTCAGTTTGTTAGACTCAGTCAGTATGCACCTGAGCTGGTACCTGATGAGCGGGAGAGGTGCGAAAGGTTCCGTTATGGTTTAGTGACGAAGGTGAAGATGTATGTGCTGGCCACTGAGTATGATGATTTTGATGTGTTAGTGGGCCGAGCCAAGGATATTGAGATGAATTTGGGTTTGTCTGCTAAGAGTGCTAGTTCTAGTGCTGGAAAGCGAGCTGCTGAGTATAGTTCCGGTGGTGGACGAAACAAGAGGGGACGTGATCAGAAGTATCAGTCCTCAGCTAAGAGAGGTGGTGGTGCACCTGCTAGAGGAGGTAATCCTAGAGCTGATCCAAGTGCTTGTTGGACTTGTGGTTCGCGTGGTCACATGAAGCGTGACTGTACTCGTGTTGTGAGGGAGGTGCAAGCGCCTGTTGCGGCAGCTGGTAATGGATGCTGGAATTGTGGATCTGTGGATCACTTGAGGCGAGATTGTCCTATGTTGGCTGGTGGCCAAGTGCGTGCTCCTGTTGTTGCTGCACCGCAGAGAGGTCGTGGGCGCGGCCGTGGTAATTTCCAGCGGAGAGAGGAAGGTGGTCGAGGAGTGGCCCATGTTGTGGCTATTCAGCCAGAGGGTGGAGGTCAAACTAGGGTGTATGCTCAGCGTGAGGGAAGGAATGATGCAGATGTGATTGCAGGTACCTTTACTTTGCAATCCTTGTCATTACTTTCCTTGATAGATTCTGGATCTACGCATTCATACATTTTGCGTGAGCATGCTGAATTGCTTGGTTTGCCTGTTGAGTCTTTGGATGTTGGTGTTCGTGTCACTAGTTCTTTTGGTGAGACTGTTGTGACTCGAAAGTTGTATAGAAGGTGTCCTTTGGTTGTTCAGGACCATGTTTTTCATGTTGACCTTATGGAGCTACCTTTCTATGGTTTTGATGTAATCCTTGGTATGGATTGGCTTGCTGAGCATCGTGCGGTTGTGGATTGTGAGAATAAGCGAGTTTCGCTGAAGCTTGCGGATGATTATGAAGTTGTAGTGGTTGGTGAGAATGTGAAGTTTCTTGCCAATGTGGTGTCTACCTTGGAGGCGAGCAGGATGCTGAGGCAAGGTTGTGAAGCTTATCTAGCTTTTGTGATGAATCCTAGCTCTAAGGAGTTGAGGGTGCAAGATATCAGAGTTGTGAAGGAGTTTCCTGGAGTGTTTCCTGAGGAGTTGCCTGGTTTACCTCCTAATCGCGAGGTGGAGTTTGGAATTGAGCTGTATGAGAATACGACTCCTGTGTCCATTACCCCTTATAGAATGGCACCTAAGGAGCTGAACGAGCTGAAGACGCAGTTGCAAGAGCTGCTTGATCGTGGTTTCATCCGGCCGAGTGTGTCACCTTGGGGTGCACCGGTTTTGTTTGTGAAGAAGAAGGATGGCACTATGAGAATGTGCATTGATTACCGTCAGCTGAACAAATTGACTATCAAGAATCGGTATCCTTTGCCGAGGATTGATGATCTCTTTGATCAATTTTGGGGAGCAGCTGTGTTCTCTAAGATTGACTTGAGGTCAGGGTATTATCAGTTGAAGGTGAAGGATGTGGATGTGCCTAAGACAGCTTTTAGGACAAGGTATGGGCATTATGAGTTCCTTGTGATGCCGTTTGGTTTGACAAATGCTCCTGCTGCTTTCATGGACATGATCAACCATGTGTTTCATGAATACCTGGACAAGTTCGTTGTGGTATTCATTGATGATATCCTCGTGTACTCGCGTACTGAGGAGGAGCATGAAGAGCATTTGAGGATTGTTTTACAAGCTTTGCTGGAGAATCAGCTTTATGCTAAGCCGAGCAAGTGTGAGTTCTGGCTTAAGGAGGTGGTGTTTCTTGGGCATGTGGTTTCTGCTGAGGGGATTCGTGTTGATCCTCAGAAGATTGAGGCGGTGATGAACTGGAAGGTTCCTAAGTCTGTTCATGAGGTTCGTAGTTTCCTTGGTTTGGCGGGATACTACCGGAGGTTTGTGGATGGGTTTTCTAAGATTGCTGCACCTTTGACGAAGTTGTTGCAGAAGGATGTTATGTATGAGTGGACGGAAGCGAGACAACAGGCTTTTGAGAAGCTTAAGGCGGCTTTGACGCAAGCTCCTATCTTGGTTCAGCCTGAATCAGGGAAAGAGTTTGTGGTCTACAGTGATGCGTCCTATGTTGGTTTGGGATGTGTGCTGATGCAAGAGGGTAAGGTGTTTGCTTATGCATCGCGGCAGTTGAAGGTGCATGAGCGCAATTATCCTACGCATGATATTGAGTTGGCTGCAGTGGTTTTTGCTCTGAAGATCTGGAGACATTATCTGTATGGTGAGAAGTGTACTGTGTACACGGATCACAAGAGTTTGAGGTATCTGATGTCTCAGAAGGAGTTGAATCTTAGGCAGCGGCGTTGGTTGGAGTTGCTCAAGGATTATGATCTGACGATTGAGTACCATCCTAGAAAAGCTAATGTTGTTGCGGATGCCTTGAGCAGGAAGGTAGCTGTTGAGCTGAGGGCTATGTTTGCTAGCTTGAGTATTTCGCGAGATGGTGGTCTTGTGGCTGAGTTGCAAGTGAAACCATCTATGGTTCAGTTGATCAAGGAAAAGCAGTTGCTGGATGATTCCTTGGTGTCTCATGTTCAGGATATCGCGGAGGGTAGGCCTTCGGATTTCTGCTTTAATGATGATGGTGTGTTGTGTTTTGGGAGTCGAATAGTAGTGCCCAGTGATGCTGAGTTGAGGCGTGCTATTCTGACTGAAGGTCATAGTAGTCCTTTTGCTATGCACCCTGGTAGTACTAAGATGTATCGTGATCTTCGTGATGAGTACTATTGGGTGGGTTTGAAAAAGGATGTTGCGGAGTTTGTGAGCAAGTGTTTGGTGTGTCAGCGAGTTAAGGCTGAGCATCAGGTTCCTTCAGGGTTGTTGCAACCGTTGAGAATCCCTGAATGGAAGTGGGAAAGGGTTACCATGGATTTTGTATCTGGTTTGCCTTTGTCACCATCAAAGAAGAATTTGGTTTAGGTGATTGTGGATCGCCTGACGAAGAGTGCACATTTCTTGCCTGTGCATACTACGTTCTCTTTGGATAAGCTGGCAGAGCTGTACATTGCTGAGATTGTGCGGCTGCATGGTGTGCCTAAGTCGATTGTGTCGGATAGGGATCCGAGGTTCACATCGCGTTTCTGGCAGTGTTTGCATCAAGCTTTGGGTACAAGGTTGTATTTCAGTACATCCTATCATCCTCAGTCGGATGGTCAGTCTGAGCGTGTTATTCAGATTTTGGAGGATATGCTGAGGTGTTGCGTGATTGAGTTCCAAGGTTCTTGGGAGAAGCATTTGCCTTTGGTGGAGTTTGCTTATAACAATAGTTATCAGGCAAGTATACAAATGGCACCTTATGAGGCTTTGTACGGGAGGAAGTGTAGGACTCCTCTTTGTTGGGCTAAAACGGGTCAGAAGTTGGTTTCGATGCCGGCTTTGTTGAAACGAACCACCGAGAAGGTGAAGCTCATTTGTGAGCGTTTGAAGGCAGCTTCTGATCGGCAAAAGTCTTATGCGGATTTGAAGCGTAAGGAGGTTGAGTATGCGGTGGGTGACCGTGTGTTCTTGAAGGTTTCGCCTTGGAAGAAGGTGATGAGGTTTGGCCGTAAGGGTAAGTTGAGCCCTAGGTACATTGGACCATATGAGGTGGTTGAGCGTGTGGGTCCTGTTGCGTACAAGTTGAGGCTACCTCAAGAGTTGGAGAAGATTCATGATGTGTTCCATGTTTCTATGCTCCGGAAGTATAGATCGGATCCTTCGCATGTGATGCCTGTGGAGGAAGTGGAATTGAATCCGGATTTGACCTATGATGAGGAACCGGTGAAGGTTCTGGATTCGGATAGCAAGGTTCTTCGTGGCAAGACCATTGAGTTGGTGAAGGTGCTGTGGAAGCATCGAGGTGTTGAGGAAGCCACGTGGTAGCGGAAGGAAGACATGCTGAAGCAGTTTCCTTATCTCTTTCCTCCAGGTAAATTTCGAGGACGAAATTTCTTAAGGGGGGGAGAGTTGTAACGCCTCGGTTTTGGGCTTAGGAGTTTTGAGCGTTGACCGGTTCGGTCAAAGTGCTGTTCGAATCTAAAAAGGTGAAATTAGGAAAGCCTAGTTCGGGTTGCATTAAAAATATGGAAAAATGATCTAAAATCATCTTTTAATATATATAAGTGAACTGTGAAATCAATTTTACAAAATGAGTTTTGGAAGGGTGACATTTTGGCTAGTGACCAAAATGTAATTTTTGAAAGTTGCGTGTCTGTTTTAGAAAGGATTGAAACTTTGAATCTTTAAGGAGCTATTTACCCAAAGGGAGTTTCTCCAGATTTTTCTAAGATATTTTAATGTATAATTCTGATTTTAAAGCAAAAGAAAAGTGGAGGGAAATCATTTTGGCTATTTTGTAACTAACTTTCTATTTTCCCAATTTTTCCTTTCTCTCATTTTCTCTCAACCCAAACACTTTCTCTCCAGAGATTTCCTTCTGATTTTGTCACCTAAATCTCTCCTTTCAACTCTCTTTTGATTCCTAATCATCACATCAACAAAACCTCACCATTTGCTAGTTGATTCATCAAGGTTTTTGGTTCTAAAAGAGGAGAAATTCAAGTTTGGAGGTAAGAACGTCCTTCTCCTCTAAACTCTCAGTTCTTTACTGAAATTCCTAAGTTCTCAATCCTTAATTGATGTTTTATAATTGGCTTTTAAGTTGTGTAAATGGATCTTGGCTTAAAATGCAAGATTTGGTGATTTTTGATGAATTTTCGTTGGATTTGTTAAAGCAATGATTTGAGATGTGTTTTTGATGATTAATGAATGTTAATTTGATAAGGAATTGAGTTTTGATTAATGCAATCCCGGATAGGTTGAATTTCCTAAGTTTAGCTTGTGATTCTTGGTTGTTTTTGAGGTGATCTTGTGGATCTGTTGTTGCTGGAGGTATAAGGATGTTATTAGGTTCTTTTTAGATGTTGAATGATGTTAAAGGATGTGTGGTTTTGATGGTTTATGGCTGGGCTTTGTTGAGGAGTTGTTTGGATGCATTTTCGGTTGTGTTTGGTGGCTGAAAATGGAGTGTGGATGAGAGCAGCGAGTTTAGGTGCTTTCATTGAAGCTATTAATGCATGATGATGCATTAATCCTCTGCTTTGATGTGTTTAAAACAGGGGAGTCATCTTTGGATCCAAGTGTTGGTGATCCGGAAGCTTGATTTGTGCTTCGGCAAGAGGCGAAGTGGAATCGGTTAGTGAAATTGGGTTTTCGGCTTTGAAACCAATGACTTGGGAGCTTAGTTTAAGTCTAAACCACTTTACTAAGCTCAAGTGTAAGTTTTCGGAAAAACTCTCTAGTGGTGGCCATGGTTTGGTTGTTATGCAATGTGGTTTATTGCATGTTTTAAATTTTGTTTTGAAAGCATGATTTAGCATGGTTATTGCTGATTTTATAAGCCATATGTTGAAGGAAGCTCAAGGTAAGAGTTCCTTGTTTTTGAGCATTGTTAAAATGTGGTTTGATGCTTATAAATGCATGATGTTTATGGCTTGGTTTAATGCTTTAAAACAGTGGATTATTTGATGATAATGATGTATATTGGCAAGTGATGTTTTGAAAAGGTTAAGGTCCCTAAGGTGGTTAAAAGTCCTTGAGTGAGCCTTGTTACTTAAGAACATCAAGGTGGTTAAAAGTCCTTGGATGGTTCTTGTTAAGGACACAAAGGTGGTTAAAATTCCTTGTGTGGTCCTTGCCATGGTGTTTAAAAGTCCATGGGCCAAGGTGTTTAAAAGTCCTTGGGGCCAAGGTGTTTAAAAGTCCTTGGGAAGAACACAAAGGTGGTTAAAAGTCCTTATGTGGTTCTTGTGTATTATAAGATCACAATGGTGTTTAAAAGTCCATGTGTGAGTCTTATGTTGATCTTGTTTTAAAAGATGAAATTATCACTTGTGGCCAATATGACATGATTTGATATGGAAGCATGTATTGCTTGTTTAAGAATGCTAGTGAGCATGTGTATATGATGTTTTGAAGTATGATTTATAAAGTGTTTTATAAATGCATTATTGAATGGTTTTAAAGAGCATTCCTCACTAAGCTTTTGCTTACGCTCTCTTTCGTTTTCGTAAACCAATAATGCAGATCATTAAGGTACTTTGAGGGCAGCAAGGAAGGCAAGCAATCAAGTGGGATTAAACTCAAGTATGGGAAGGTTTTCTTAAACACATTCTAGCTTTTGGCAATTTGGCAATGGGGGACCTATGTGGATGTTTTGGGAGATGTTTTGAACTCCCTAAGCTTGTTAAATGTTGTTGGTAATGCTGGATTTTGTAATTGGTCTTTATGTGCTTGGTTTTGAAGGCTTTATGCTTGAATGGTTAGCTTGTGTAGGAAGCATGCTTTAAAATTGGGGCATTTCATATATGCTGATAATATGTTGATTGGTTGATGCAAACATGTCTCTTATATGTTGAATTTCATGCTGGTAAAGTTTGGTAACATTTGGAGCATGTATGGTTGATCAATTGCATGTTTAAGGAAGCCTTTTGCTGCATTCTGTGCAGGGTGTTTCGGAACAGAGGATGCCGTTTCGGAACGGGTGCCTTAAATCAACCCAGGCGTCCGAAACGGGGGACACCGTTCCGAAACGGAAAGGCCACTACCAGCTCGCGTTTCGGTACGCGTTGCGGAACGGCCCCGTGTTTCGAAACAGGCTCACCCTGTTTCGGAACAGCCGACCGTTGGGGGCTGACAATGGCAGTTAATTGTTTTTGAATGTTTGCATTTTGGTCCTGAATCTTGTTTGTGCAATTGTATGAGTTTGGGAAGTCCTTTTGAGCTGGAAATTTACAGAGAAGCATGAAACCTGACTAATTTCAAGATGGTAACTTTAATTTGGTTGAAGTCCTTGTATTTTGTAGAATTTACAATTTGGTCCCTAAAGTTGTAAATTGTTCAATTGGGTCCCTGTTTGATCTCTGATGTTTATGATCTTTGAGTATGTTGTTTGTAAGACCATAACTAGGGTTAATGTGCATCTAGACAAGAGTAAAAAAAAGGGTTGTTAATCAAGGTTGACTTTCGGGTTGACTTTGGTTTTCCCCGTGTGACTTTCTTAATTCGGGTCAACCGTCTAGGCCGGGTTAAGGGGGTTACAAGGAATATAGAGCATGCATGGCAGTATTAATGTAAGCTGGAAAGCAGATAAAAGCATAGTAAAAATAAAAGGAAAGCAGAAAAGAAAGAAGGCAAGAAAAAATAATTACAGACCCAGGGGAAGGAAGAAGCGGGGATAAGAAAATAATTACAGTCCAAAAGAGCAAAAAGATATAGGGGGAATGCTATTAAAATTAATTAAAATTAAATTAAACCGTAACCCAGGAGGAGAATAGATGTTCCAGCTTTCCTTGAGCAGTTGCCTTGTAACTTGTGTCATGGCAACCATTGTTGGTGCATAATGAGAGGTCCCAAAGAAAAAAACAAAGAGAATACAAATGCAGTGAGTTAAATGAAAGCAGTTGATAATACGATGAGTACAAAAAAAAAGAGAAGACAAAGAAATAGAATTAAATTTTAAAATAGTCAAATGATAAAAAGTCGTAGAAAAGGGCACGAATGAGATAGTGTCAATTGATGGATAGTTAGGAGTAATATAAAGGTGGTTGGCAAAAATAAAATAAACCTTGTACAGAAGTACATTACACAGAGTAGTCCAATAGGTGAAGATAACATTATTATATTCAGGGGTTGGCCAGCAGTAAAACATGTAGATTATAATAGATTCAGTTATCAGAATTATGATCAAGTATGTATGCAGAACATAAAATATGAAGATTATAATAAATAATTTAGAAGGAAAGATTATAGTATTTATTTTTGAAAGATTATGTAATGTGCTTTTTGAAAGTGATTTGGATGCATGTAATATGAGAAGAAGATACAAATTTGAAAGAAAGTAGACCTTTTCTAAACAAAATTTAATGGCAGTGCACCATTGACAGCGAGACAAATCACATATGATTAAAAAACGAATAGAATATAATAAAATAGATAAACAAAGGAGAATAT
Organism: Hibiscus tridactylites; assembly: GCA_958450335.1. Lineage (NCBI taxonomy): Eukaryota > Viridiplantae > Streptophyta > Magnoliopsida > Malvales > Malvaceae > Hibiscus > Hibiscus tridactylites. The sequence continues at coordinate 49,161,727 of OY288265.1, read as the reverse complement.
TATAGATAGCGTCATTATTGGTAACATAGTATAAACCATTTGTGCATAATATGTTTGTCCCCCGAAAAAAATTGAATGTGTATGGTAACCAAATGTTAACAATAATTGGAATATCATATTTTAGAATATGAGATAGATCATAATACAGATTAGTCTTTAGATGATTCAAATTTTGTATTATATGTATAATTATAAAATATCCCAATAAATGGGCTGGTAATTGTTTCCCTGAAAGGGCTGGATGTTTATATGAGTAGTATGTGAAAAGATCATTAGTTACAGAGGTAGTAGATAATATGATCTTATGCAGATATATATGTAAAGGTCTGAAATGAATATTAAAGGAAGAACTAGAGACATGAATATTGAATAAGCTTTGATAAGCATAAACATTTTGCATTAAAAAGAGATAGGTAAAGACTAGAAAAGAGTTAGGTAAGCAACAAGAGAAGCATATGATGAGTTGGGACTGGTAAAGAAAATGATGAAGATGCAGAGTATAACACCAAGGAGATAACACAAGCTAGAGATTGTACAAATAGAGAATTAAAAACCAAAAGAGTAAAAGAACATACCTTCGAATTGAAAGCCAGACAATACGAATAGACCAAAGGGAAGAGTAGATGCATTCTATCTGTTGAGTAGACAACAGGAAAATAAATAAAAAGAAAGATAAAAGAGAATGAGAAAAAAAGAGGGGAGAGATGAAAGCCATGATGGAACCGATTAGACGATCGATTGACGATTTGCAGGTTTGAGATAAAATACTGAAATAAAACAGTAGAAGGTTAGAAAAACAAATCATAGAAAGAATATGGAAATTGAAAAAAGCAAAAGAGAGGAAAAAAACGTAGATTAAACAAACGAAGATTGCATGAAGTCCTAAAGAGTGAATCAGATCCTTCGAGGAGGAGGCCCTATGAATAAACCTCAGAGCCAAATCCTTAACAAAAATCTGAGAACAGAAGACAACGAGAAGAAAAAAAGATGTGAAGATTAAGACAAAGGGAAACCCTAAGTAGATTTTATGCAAAAAGAAGTAAATACAAACAATAAAAAAGTCATATAATAAAATAGAATGGAAATAGGATAGAGGGGACCAAAGGTTTATAAAAACTGCCACCGCCGCACACCACCGCCGGAAGGAGAGATCTCCGATGAGGCAGCGAAGACAGAACATAGATTGAGAAAGCCAAAACCCATTGATTAGATAAGATGTAAAAAAGAGATGTAAGATAAAATAAGAAGTGAAAAAAGAAGAAGGCCGACCGGACATACCGTTATAGCCAATCGGATCTCAGAGTAGAAAGATCACCAGATCCGAAAGGATAAGGAAATTAAGAGTAACATGACCCGACGCCGGAAAGGGAACTCTCCGGTAAAGCAAACAGAAACGGAACAAAAGAAGGGAAAACCAACATATAAGGATTAGATCTAGAAATGAAAAGGAAAAAAAGATATGTAAAGTAAAAGAACAAACAATCAAACCTTGAAACCCAGATCTGAGGTTGCGAAGAAGACTATGAAGAGATCTATCTTTACAATCCCGATCTGTGGTTCGCTGAAAGGGGCTCATCGGAGCCAAACGGTAACAACAAAACCAGAAGCAAAAGAATCTTGCAAAAAGAGAAACAAATCTGGTGAACCAAATATGGATCTCAAAGGACGCCCAAAACTCATAAAATATGAAAAGCTGCCGAAATGATACAAAAAAATAAAAATTAAAATAAGAGATAAAAGGATAGAAACAACCTGATAATGGAAGTGGTTGGCTGAGTGGGATGGCTCTTGGGATTCTCATCCCGATTTCCAAGGAGATCAGGAAAACCGTGTATCTTGAACTGTTATTGGCAAAATCGGCAGAAGGGGAAAGGTTGCCGTGAGGGGAAAGGGGTTTGGTGAGAAAAACCACCGGAAAAAAAGGAAGAGAGAGCCAAAACCAAACAAGGAACTCGGAAAACTTTGAGAGAGAATTGAGAGCCATCCCACCCGTTACCCGCTGGAATTTTAACTAACCGTCGGAATTTTAACTGAGTAAAAAGTACAGAAATTGCGGTTTTGCAATATAATTGTGTTGAAAAGCTCCTAATCAAATACATGAATTCCTAAAATTTGATTAAAACTTGTTTTGCAGTCCTTTTTGTAGAGGTTTTGGACGAGCGGGTCGAAATGGGCCTTTCAATGGACCCATTGGAATTTTAACTGAGTAAAAAGTACATAAATTGAGGTTTTGCAATATAATTGTGATGAAAAGCTCCTAATCAATTACATGAACTCCTAAAATTTGATTAAAACTTGTATTGCAGTCCTTTTTGTAGAGGTTTCGAACGAGCGGGTCGAAATGGGCCTTTCAATGGACACGTTGGAATTTTAACTGAGTAAAAAGTACAGAAATTGCGGTTTTGCAATATAATTGTGTTGAAAAACTCCTAATCAATTATTTGAACTCCTAATATTTGATTAAAACTTGTTTTGCAATCCTTTTTTGGAGGTTCCGGACGAGTGGGTCAAAATGGGCTTTTCAATGGACCCGTTGGAATTTTAACTCAGTAAAAATTATAGAAATTGAGGTTTTGCAATATAATTGTGTTGAAAAGCTCCTAATCAATTACATGAATTCCTAAAATTTGATTAAAACTTGTTTTGCAGTCCTTTTTGTAGAGGTTTCGTGTAACACCCCAATTTTGGGCTTGGAAGTTTAGGGTCTGAACCGGATCGATTTAAATTACGATTCGAATATAAAAGGGTGATTTTAGGGAAAACCTAGTTCGGGATGCATTGAAAATATGGAAAATATCTAAAAATCCTCTTTTATTATATATAAGAGAGTGGTGAAATCAATTTTACAAAATGGGGTTTGGAAATATGACATTTCAAGTTAGTGACTAAAATGTAATTTTTGAAAAGTTGGTGACTGTTTTAAAAGGATTGACACTTTGAATCTTTAAGGAGCTAATTTACCCAAGGGAGGGTTTCTCCATATTTTTCTAAAATTTTAAAGATTTATTAAAGGTTATTTAATAAAAAGAAAAGAGGAAAAGGAGATATTTTAGTTTTATAACTAACTTTTGACAAAATTTTCCCATTTCATTTTCTCTCAATTTTCCCTCAGCCAAACACATTTCCACAACCACTTTTCCTTTGATTTTCACACCTAAAGTCGAGATTTCAATCTCTAAGTGATTTCTAATCATTTCTACACCAAATCCTCATCATTTGCTTATTGAATTTTCAAGAATTTTGGCTCTAAACAAGGAGAAATCCACATTTAGAGGTATGAACGTCCTTCTCCTCTAAATACTCAGTTCTTTACTGAAATTCCCAAGTTCTCAATCCTTAAATTGAGTTTTATTAAAGGTTTTGATGTTGTGATCTTGATTTTGGCTTAAAATGCAAGATTTGGATTTAATTTTGAAGAAATTCGTATTAAATGATTGGGATCTGTTTTGAGATGTCTTTTTGATGTATTTTGGAGGTCTAAATGATGTGTAATTGAGGTTTGATCAATGCAATCCCGAATAGGTTGATTTTCCTAAGTTTTTACTTGAGTTAATGGTGGTTTTGGGGTGATTTTGATGTTCTGCTATAGGTGGAGGTATAAGGACGTGATTAGGTCCTTTTTGGATGTTAATTGATGTCTAAGAATGATTGGAATTGATGGATCTTGGCTGGGTAATGTTGTAGAGGTGTTTAGATGTGATTTCGGTTGTGTTTGGTAGTCGAAATGTGAATTTTGATGAGAGCAGCGAGTTTAGGTGTTTTGGCTGGAGATTTTAATACATGATGATGCATTAATCCTCTGCTTTGATGTGTTTAAAACAGAGGAGACATCTTAGGATCCTTGTGGTGTTGATCCGGAGGCTTGATCGGCGTTTCGGCAAGCTTACGAAACGAAATCGGTGAGTGAAGTTTGGTTTTCAGCTTTGAAACCAATGTTGGAAGGTTATGGGAGCTTAGCTTAAGTCTAAACAACTTAGCTAAGCTCAAGAGTAAGTTTTCGGAGAAACTCTCTTTTTGAACAACCATGAGATGGTTGAATGCAATGTGTATATTTTGCATGTTTAAATTCTGTTTTGAAAGCATATTTTAGCATGTTTAATGCTGGGTTGTAAGCCATGTATTGGAGGATGCTCAAGGTAAGAGATCCTTGTTTTGAACATTGATAAATGTTGTTTGATGCATTGTGATGCATGATTATTTAATGGCTTTGTTAAATGCTTTAAAACAGTGGATTGATGATGGTAAATGATGTATATTGGCAAGTGATGTGCTGGTTTTAAAGTACTTGAATCGGATATAGTTAGCCGGCTATAGGATTGGGTGCACCGTGAATAAAGTCGCCTTGGATGTTGAGGGGTTGTAATGGTACCGTAAACTCCATCCAAGTACACTAACGAGATGGTTAAGATCACTATGGTGGTTAAAAGTCCATGTGTGGATCTTGTGTTGTGTGTCCCGTGTTCTCGTTAGTGATGTTATACAACTACCAACTAGTGATGTGGAGGGGTTGTGATTGTACCGTAGACTCCATCACGGGTGTTGAGGGGTTGTGATTGTACCGGTAAACTCCACCTTGAGTGTTGGTAGTGTGTATGAAGCGTATGGGACAACGCTTGTAATCCGCGTATCCGATTGTGTTTTGAGTTGAAAAATGGTTATGGATTATCACTTTCAAGCCAATATGACATGTTGATGAATTGAAGCATGAGATGCTTGGTTTGTATGCATAGATGCATGATAAATGATGTTTTGAAATTAAAGGCCTTGGAAAGGTGTTTTTACAAAGTGCATTATTGTGTTGTTTTATTAGAGCATTTCTCACTAAGCATACGTGCTTACGCTCTCTCTTTCTTGAACCAATAATGCAGAGCATTGAAGTGCTTTAAGGGCAGCAAAGAGGTCAAGGATCCAAGTGGAAGTCTAAGCTCATGTATGGTGACTATTTTCACAACACTATTAGCTTTTGGTATTTGGCAATGGGAACCTAGAATGTGTTTTTGGGAGATGTTTTGGACTCCCTAAGTTTTGCTTGATGCCTATGGTGTTTTGGATATGTAATTGGCCACTTTGATGTTTGCTTTGATGACTTGATGTTTGGATGGTGTTTAGTATTAGGTTGCATGCCTATAGTTTGAGGTTTTTTCTAATCGATGCTATGGATGTGTTGTGATGATGCTATTATGTTCCTTTAGTGCATAATGACCTGCTGGCATGATTTGGGTGTCATAGGTATGCGTTTGATGGGTCGATTGCTTGTAAAAAAAGTTAATTTTTGCAATTCTAGGCAGCTCGTATCGGAACGGGTGCTACAGTTTCGGAACAGGGGTCTGAAATGGCCTTAGCGTTTCGAAACGGGTAGAGACGTTCCGAAACGTTTTTGCTACTGCCAAGCCCTATTTCGGAACAGGTTTCGAAACGGTCCCGCGTTTCGGAACGGTCATCCCCCGTTTCGGAACACTCGACCGTTGGGCACTAAATTGTATGGTTATATGTTTTGAGATCTTCACGATTTAGTCCTGAGTTTTGTATGTGCAATTGATTTAGTTTGAGATGTCTGTTTGAGATGAAATTTGATAGAGAAGCATGAAACATGACTAATTACATAATGGCAACTTAAAAATTGGTAAAGTCCTCTTAATTTCCAGAATTTACAAATTGGTCCCTAAGTTCATATGTTGCGCATTTGAGTCCCTTATTATTTTCCGATTGCTGTGATTTTTGAGTATGCTTATATCAAGAGTACACCTAGGGTTAATATGCATTTAGACAAGGTTAAAAAGGAAAAAAAGGGTCGTTAATCAAGGTTGAATTTCGGGTTGACTTTGGTTTTCCCCGTGTAGTCTTCGTAGTTCGGGTCAACCGTCTAGGCCGGGCTATGGGGGTTACATTTGGTGGTATCAGAGCTGAGTTCTCGAGTAATTGGGAATGGTTATGTGGGTGATAAGTGTATGATTGCTTTGTATACTTGTTGAATGAAAGTATGATGTATGAATTGTAAGTATGTTGCAATTATGGTGTATGATGTGGTGAAGCATGTAGAGGGACCCATTGCCATATCAAAGCTAATGAAATGATTTGTTTTTAATTGGAAATGAGCTTGAGTACTTGGATTGCTTACCTTGCTGATGCCTGACTATGTTTATTGCATTTGTGATTGCATTGGTTAGTGAATGGGACCTCGTAGAGAGACGAGGATTAATACGCGAGCTATGGCTCAAAATGAGAACGAAGGTAATGCTGAAAATGTAGTGGATTTACCTCCTCCACCCAGTGGTGGTGGTGCTGGGGGTGAGGGTGCTGGTGCTGGTGCTGGGGTCACTGGACCTGAAGCTGGGTAGGGGCAAGCTGCTCCTGACATGACAGTGTTGATTCAGGCTATTGTTGGAGCCTTTCAAGCGACGGTAGATGGAGCTCATGGAGCTGGGCATCAGGGAGATGTTAATGTTAGACTAACTCTGGAACGCTTGCGCAGCCTGGGAGGGACTGAGTTCAGGGTTTGTCTGCTGAAGGTTCTGAGTCTTGGTTGGAAAGTACCAAGAGAATTTTGGGACAAATGAACTGCAATGAAGTGCAGAAGCTGGACTGTGTAATCTCGTTGTTGCATGACGATGCGTATACCTGGTGGACAACCACTATCTCCGGAATGGAGGATGCTGATGTGACCTGGACGTTCTTTCTGAACGTGTTCAAGAGGAGGTATCTGGGTGTGCGGTACCTGGATGAAAAGAAAAGGGAATTCATGTCTCTTACTCAAGGGAGCATGTCAGTGGCTGAGTACGAGGTTCAGTTTGTCCGACTCAGTCAGTATACACCTGAGCTTATCCCTGATGAGCGGGAGAGGTGTGAACGTTTCCGTTATGGATTGGTGACGGAAGTGAAGACCTATATGTTGGCTGCTGAGTACACTGACTTTGATGTGCTGGTTGGTAGAGCGAAAGATATTGAGTTGAATTTGGGTTTATCTTCTAGAGGTGTTGGTCCTAGTGCGGGCAGGCGAGCTGCTGAGTATAGTTTCGGTGGCGGACGGAACAAGAGAGGACGTGATCGGAAGTATCAGTCTTCAGCTAGGCGTGGTGGTGGAGGGCAAGGTGCGCCTATTCAGGGAGACAGGGCGAGAGCTGATCAGAACACATGTTGGGCATGTGGATCGCGTGGTCATCTGAGGCGTGATTGTCCTCGAGCAGCGAGGGAAGTACAGGCTCCTGTTGTGGTGACCGGTAATTCGTGCTGGAACTGTGGTTCGGCGAACCACATGAGGAGGGAGTGTCCTCTGTTGGCCGGTGGTGGTCAGGGACGTGCTCCTGGAGTTGTTGCACCACAGAGAGGTCGTGGGCGCGGCCGTGGTAACTTCCAGCATAGGGAGGATGGTGGAAGGAATGTGGCTCATGTGGTAGCTGTTTAGCCTGAGGGTGGTGGCCAGGCCAGAGTGTATGCTCAGAGGGAAGGGAGGAATGACACGGATGTGATTGCAGGTACTTTCACTTTGCAATCCTTGCCATTACTTTCCTTGATTGATTTTGGATCTACACATTCATACATATTGCGTGAACATGCTCAATTGCTTGGTTTGCTTGTTGAGTCTTTGGATGTTGGTATGCGTGTAACTAGTTCTTTTGGTGAGACTGTTGTGACTCGAAAGCTTTATAGAAGATGTCCCTTGGTTGTGCAAGATCATGTTTTTCATGTTAATCTTATGGAATTGCCTTTCTATGGTTTTGATGTAATCCTTGGTATGGATTGGCTTGTTGAGCATCGAGCTGTAGTGGATTTTGAGAATAAGCGAGTTTCGTTGAAGCTTGCGGACGATTTTGAGGTAGTCGTGGTTGGTGAGAATGTGAAGTTTCTTGCCAATGTGGTGTCTACGTTGGAAGCGAGCCGGATGCTGAGGCAAGGTTGTGAAGCTTACCTAGCCTTTGTGATGAATCCTAGCTCTAAAGAGTTACGAGTGCAAGATATCAGGACTGTGCGAGAGTTTCCTGGTGTGTTTCCAGAGGAGTTGCCTGGATTGCCTCCTAATCGCAAAGTGGAGTTTGGGATTGAGCTGTATGAAAACACAACTCCAGTGTCCATTACTCCTTATCGAATGGCACCTAAAGAGTTGAAAGAGCTGAAGACGCAACTTCAGGAGTTGCTTGATTGTGGTTTCATAAGGCCGAGTGTGTCACCTTGGGGTGCACCGGTCTTGTTTGTGAAGAAAAAGGATGGCACTATGAGAATGTGCATTGATTACCGTCAGCTTAACAAGTTGACTGTCAAGAATCGGTATCCATTGCCGAGAATTTATAATCTTTTTGATCAGTTTCGGGGAGCAGCTGTGTTCTCTAAAATTGACTTAAGGTCAGGGTATTATCAGCTGAAGGTGAAGGATGTGGATGTGCCAAAGACAGCCTTCAGAACGAGGTATGGGCATTATGAGTTTCTTGTGATGCCGTTTGGTTTGACGAATGCTCATGCAGCTTTCATGGACATGATGATAGAGTGTTCCATGAATACTTGGATAAATTTGTTGTGGTGTTCATTGATGATATTCTCGTGTACTCTCGTACTGAGGAGGAGCATGAGGGGCATTTGAGAATTGTGTTACAGGCCTTGTTGGAGAATTAGCTTTATGCCAAGCTGAGCAAGTGTGAGTTTTGGCTTAGAGAAGTTGTGTTTCTTTGTCATGTGGTTTCTGCTGAGGGGATTCGTGTTGATCCTCAAAAGATTGAGGCAGTGATGAATTGGAAGCCTCCTAAGTCTGTTCATGAAGTCCGTAGTTTCCTTGGTTTGGAAGGATATTATCAGAGGTTCGTGGATGGTTTTTCTAAGATTGCTGCACCTTTGACGAAGTTGTTGCAGAAGGATGTTAAGTATGAGTGGACGGAAGCGAGACATCAGGCTTTTGAGAAGCTTAAGACAGCTTTAACGCAAGCTCCTATCTTGGTTCAACCTGAATCAGGGAAAGAGTTTGTGGTGTATAGTGATGCGTCCTACGTTGGTTTGGGATGTGTGTTGATGCAAGAGGGTAAGGTGGTGGCTTATGCATCGCGTCAGTTAAAGGTGCATGAGCGCAATTATCCTACACATGACATTGAGCTAGCTGCGGTGGTTTTTGCTTTGAAAATTTGGAGACATTACTTGTATGGTGAGAAGTGTACTGTGTACACGGACCACAAGAGTTTGAAGTATCTGATGTCTCAGAAAGAGTTGAATCTTAGGCAGCAACGTTGGGTGGAGTTGCTTAAGGATTACGATTTGACTATCGAGTACCATCCGGGTAAAGCTAGTGTTGTAGCGGATGCCTTGAGTAGGAAGGTAGCTGTTGAGTTGAGGGCTATGTTTGCTAGTTTGAGCATTTCGCGTGATGGTGGTCTTGTGGCTGAGTTGCAAGTGAAACCATCCTTGGTTCAGTTGATTAAGTAAAAGCAGTTGTTGGATGATTCCTTGGTGCCACATGTTCAGGATATTGCGGAGGATAGGCCATCAGATTTCTGCTTTAATGATGATGGAGTTTTATGTTTTGGGAGTCGGATAGTAGTGCCCATTGATGCTGATTTGAGGCGTGCTATTCTGACTGAAGCTCATAGTAGTCCTTTTGCTATTCACCCTGGTAGTACTAAGATGTACCGTGATCTTCGTGATGAGTACTATTGGGTGGGTTTAAAGAAAGATGTTGCTGAGTTTGTAAGCAAGTGCATGGTATGTCAGCGAGTTAAGGCTGAGCATTAGTTTCCTTCAGGGTTGTTGCAATCGTTGAGGATTCCTGAGTGGAAGTGGGAGAGGATTACCATGGACTTCGTGTCTGGTTTGCCTTTGTCGCCATCGAAGAAGAATTCGGTGTGGGTGATTGTGGATCGCCTGACGAAGTGTGCGCATTTCTTGCCTGTGCATACTACGTACACTTTGGATAAGCTTGCAGAGCTGTACATTGCTGAGATTGTGCGGCTGCATGGTGTGCCAAAGTCGATTGTGTCGGATAGAGATCCGAGGTTTACATCGCGTTTTCGGCAGTGTTTGCATCAGGCTTTGGGTACACAGTTGAATTTCAGTACATCTTATCATTTGCAGTCGGATGGACAGTCTGAGCGTGTTATCCAGGTGTTGGAGGATATGTTGAGGTGTTGTGTGATTGAGTTTCAGGGTTCTTGGGAGAAACATTTGCCTTTGGTGGAGTTTGCCTATAATAATAGTTATCAGGAAAGTATTCAAATAGCACCTTATGAAGCTTTGTACGGGAGGAAGTGTAGGACTCCTCTTTGTTGGGCTGAAACAGGTCAGAAGTTGGTTTCGATGCCAGCTTTGTTGAAAGGAACTACCGAGAAGGTGAAGCTCATTTGTGAGCGATTGAAGGCAGCTTCGGATCGGCAAAAGTCTTACGCGGATTTGAAGCGTAAGGAGTTTGAGTATGCGGTGGGTGACCGTGTGTTTTTGAAAGTTTCACCTTGGAAAAAGGTGATGAGGTTTGGCCGAAAGGGTAAGTGGAGCCCTAGGTAAATTGGACCATACGAGGTGATTGAGCGTGTGGGTCCTGTTGCGTACAAGTTGAGGTTACCGCAAGAGCTAGAAAAGATTCATGATGTGTTTCATGTTTCTATGCTTCGGAAGTATAGATCGGATCCTTCTCATGTGATGCCTGTGGAGGAAGTGGAGTTGAATCTGGATTTGACCTATGATGAGGAACCAGTGAAGATTCTGGATTCGGATAGTAAAGTTCTTCGAGGCAAGAACATTGAGTTGGTAAAGGTGTTGTGGAAGCATCGCGGTGCTGAGGAAGCCACGTGGGAACGGAAGGATGACATGTTGAAGCAGTTTCCGTACCTTTTTCCTTCAGGTAAATTTCGAGGACGAAATTTCTTAAGGGGGGGAGAGTTGTAACACCCCAATTTTGGGCTTGGAAGTTTAGGGTCTGAACCGGATCGGTTTAAATTACGATTCGAATATAAAAGGGTGATTTTAGGGAAAACCTAGTTCGGGATGCATTGAAAATATGGAAAAATATCTAAAAATCCTCTTTTATTATATATAAGAGAGTGGTGAAATCAATTTTACAAAATGGGGTTTGGAAATATGACATTTCAAGTTAGTGACTAAAATGTAATTTTTGAAAAGTTAGTGATTGTTTTAAAAGGATTGAAAATTTGAATCTTTAAGGAGCTAATTTACCTAAGGGAGGGTTTCTCCAGATTTTTCTAAAATTTTTAAAGATTTATTAAAGGTTATTTAATAAAAAGAAAAGAGGAAAATGAGATATTTTAGTTTTATAACTAACTTTTGACAAAATTTTCCCATTTCATTTTCTCTCAATTTTCCCTCAGCCAAACACATTTCCACAGCCACTTTTCCTTTGATTTTCACACCTAAAGTTGAGATTTCAATCTCTAAGTGATTTCTAATCATTTCTACACCAAATCCTCATCATTTGCTTATTGAATTTTCAAGAATTTTGGCTCTAAACAAGGAGAAATCCACATTTAGAGGTATGAACATCCTTCTCCTCTAAATACTCAGTTCTTTACTGAAATTCCCAAGTTCTCAATCTTTAAATTGAGTTTTATTAAAGGTTTTGATGTTGTGATCTTGATTTTGGCTTAAAATGCAAGATTTGGATTTAATTTTGAAGAAATTCGTATTAAATGATTGGGCTCTGTTTTGAGATGCCTTTTTGATGTATTTTGGATGTCTAAATGATGTGTAATTGAGGTTTGATCAATGCAATCCCGAATAGGTTGATTTTCCTAAGTTTTTACTTGAGTTAATGGTGGTTTTTGGGGTGATTTTGATGTTCTGCTATAGCTGGAGGTATAAAGACGTGATTAGGTCCTTTTTGGATGTTAATTGATGTCTAAGAATGATTGGAATTGATGGATCTTGGCTGGGTAATGTTGTAGAGGTGTTTAGATGTGATTTCGGTTGTGTTTGGTAGTCGAAATGTGAGTTTTGATGAGAGCAGCGAGTTTAGGTGTTTTGGCTGGAGATTTTAATGCATGATGATGCATTAATCCTCTGCTTTGATGTGTTTAAAACAGAGGAGACATCTTAGGATCCTTGTGGTGTTGATCCGGAGGCTTGATCAGCATTTCAGCAAGCTTGCGAAACGGAATCGGTGAGTGAAGTTTGGTTTTCAGCTTTGAAACCAATGTTGGAAGGTTATGGGAGCTTAGCTTAAGTCTAAACAACTTAGCTAAGCTCAAGAGTAAGATTTTGGAGAAACTCTCTTTTTGAAGAACCATGAGATGGTTGAATGCAATGTGTATATTTTGCATGTTTAAAATCTGTTTTGAAAGCATATTTTAGCATGTTTAATGTTGGGTTGTAAGCCATGTATTGGAGGATGCTCAAGGTAAGAGATCCTTGTTTCGAACATTGATAAATGTTGTTTGATGCATTGTGATGCATGATTATTTAATGGCTTTGTTAAATGCTTTAAAACAGTGGATTGATGATGGTAAATGATGTATATTGGCAAGTGATGTGCTGGTTTTAAAGTACTTGAATCGGATATAGTTAGCCGGCTGTAGGATTGGGTGCACCGTGAATAAAGTCTCCTTGGATGTTGAGGGGTTGTAATGGTACCGTAAACTCCATCCAAGTACACTAACGAGATGGTTAAGATCACTATGGTGGTTAAAAGTCCATGTGTGGATCTTGTGTTGTCTGTCCCGTGTTCTCGTTACTGATGTTATACAACTACCAACTAGTGATATGGAGGGGTTGTGATTGTACCGTAGACTCCATCACGGGTGTTGAGGGGTTGTGATTGTACCGGTAAACTCCACCTTGAGTGTTGGTAGTGTGTATGAAGCGCATGGGACAACGCTTGTAATCCGCGTATTCGATTGTGTTTTGAGTTGAAAAATGGTTATGGATTATCACTTTCAAGCCAATATGACATGTTGATGAATTGAAGCATGAGATGCTTGGTTTGTATGCATAGATGCATGATAAATGATGTTTTGAAATTAAAGGCCTTGGAAAGGTGTTTTTTACAAAGTGCATTATTGTGTTGTTTTATTAGAGCATTTCTCACTAAGCATACGTGCTTACGCTCTCTCTTTCTTGAACCAATAATGCAGAGCATTGAAGTGCTTTAAGGGCAGCAAGGAGGTGAAGGATCCAAGTGGAAGTCTAAGCTCATGTATGGTGACTATTTTCACAACACTATTAGCTTTTGGTATTTGGCAATGGGAACCTAGAATGTGTTTTTGGGAGATGTTTTGGACTCCCTAAGTTTGGCTTGATGCCTATGGTGTTTTGGATATGTAATTGGCCACTTTGATGTTTGCTTTGATGACTTGATGTTTGGATGGTGTTGAGTATTAGGTTGCATGCCTATAGTTTGAGGTTTTTTCTAATCGATGATATGGATGTGTTGTGATGATGCTATTATGTTCCTTTAGTGCATAATGACCTGCTGGCATGATTTGGGTGTCATAGGTATGCGTTTGATGGGTCGATTTCTTGTAAAACAAGTTAATTTCTGCAATTCTGGGCAGCCCGTATCGGAACGGGTGCTACCGTTTCGGAACAGGGGTCTGAAATGGCCTTAGCGTTTCGAAACGGGTAGAGACGTTCCGAAACGTTTTTGCTACTGCCAAGCCCTGTTTCGGAACAGGAAAAAAGGGTCGTTAATCAAGGTTGACTTTTGGGTTGACTTTGGTTTTCCCCGTGTAGTCTTCGTAGTTCGGGTCAACCGTCTAGGTCGGGCTATGGGGGTTACATTTCGGATGAGCGGGTCGAAATGGGCCTTTCAATGGACCCGTTGGAATTTTAACTTAGTAAAAAGTACAGAAATTGCGGTTTTTCAATATAACAGTGTTGAAAAGCTCCTAATCAATTACATGAATTCCTAAAATTTGATTAAAACTTGTTTTGCAGTCCTTTTTTTAAAGGTTTCGGACGAGCGAGTCGAAATGGGCCTTTCAATGGACCCGTTGGAATTTTAACTGAGTAAAATGTACAGAAATTGCGGTTTTGCAATATAATTGTGTTGAAAAACTCCTAATCAATTATTTGAACTCCTAATATTTGATTAAAACTTGTTTTGCGGTCCTTTTTGTAGAGGTTTCGGACGAGCGGGTCGAAATGGGACTATCAATGTACACGTTGGAATTTTAACTGAGTAAAAAGTATAGAAATTGAGGTTTTGCAATATAATTGTGTTCAAAAGCACCTAATCAATTATTTGAACTCCTAATATTTGAATAAAACATTTTTGCGGTCCTTTTTGTAGAGGTTTCGGACGACCAGGTCTAAATGGGCCTTTCAATGGACCCGTTGGAAATTTAACTGAGTAAAAAGTATAGAAATTGAGGTTTTCCAATATAATTGTGTTGAAAAGCTCCTAATCAATTACATGAACTCATAAAATTTGATTAAAACGTGTTTTGTAGTCCTTTTTGTAGAGGTTTCGGACGAGCGGGTTGAAATGGGCCTTTCAATAGACCCGTTAGAATTTTAACTGAGTAAAAAGTACAGAAATTGAGGTTTTGCAATATAATTGTGTTGAAAAGCTCCTAATCAATTATTTGAACTCCTAATATTTGAATAAAACATTTTTGCGTTCCTTTTTGGAGAGGTTTCGGACGAGCAGGTCTAAATGGGCCTTTCAATGGACCCGTTGGAATTTTAACTGAGTAAAAAGTATAGAAATTGAGGTTTTGAAATATAATTGTGTTGAAAAGCTCCTAATCAACTACATGAACTCCGAAAATTTGTTTAAAACTTGTTTTGCACTCCTTTTTGTTGAGGTTTGGGACGAGCGGGTCGAAATGGGTCTTTCAATGGACCTGTTGGAAGTTTAACTGAGTAAAAAGTACAGAAACTGCGGTTTTGTAATATAACTGTGTTCAAAAGCTCCTAATCAATTATTTGAACTCCTAATAATTGATTAAAACTTGTTTTGCGGTCCTTTTTGTAGAGGTTTCGGACTAGCATGTCTAAATGGGCCTTTCAATGGACCCGTTGGAATTTTAACTGAGTAAAAAGTACAGAAATTGTAGTTTTGCAATATAATTGTGTTGAAAAGCTCCTAATCAATTACATGAATTCCTAAAATTTGATTAAAACTTGTTTTGCAGTCCTTTTTGTAGAGGTTTAGGACGAGCGAGTCGAAATGGGCCTTTCAATGGACCCGTTGGAATTTTAAATGAGTAAAAAGTACAGAAATTGAGGTTTTGCAATATAATTGTGTTTAAAAGCTCCTAATCAATTATTTGAACTCCTAAAATTTGATTAAAACTTGTTTTGCGACCTTTTTTGTAGAGGTTTCGGACGAGCATGTCTAAATGGGCCTTTCAATGAGCCCGTTGGAATTTTAACTGAGTAAAAAGTACAGATATTGCGGTTTTGCAATATAATTGTGTTGAAAAGCTTCTAATCAATTACATGAACTCCTAAAATTTGATTAAAACTTGTTTTGTACTCCTTTTTGTAGAGGTTTCGGACGAGCGGCTCGAAATGGGCCTTTCAATGGACACGTTGGAATTTTAAATGAGTAAAAAGTACAGAAATTGAGGTTTTGCAATATAATTGTGTTGAAAAGCTCCTAATCAATTATTTGAACTCCTAATATTTGAATAAAACATTTTTGCGGTCCTTTTTGTACAGGCTTCGGACGAGCAGGTCTAAATGGGCCTTTCAATGGACCCGTTGGAATTTAACTGACTAAAAAGTACAGAAATTGAGGTATTGCAATATAATTGTTTTGAAAAGCTCCTAATCAATTACATGAACTCCTAAAAATTGATTAAAACTTGTTTTGCAGTTCTTTTTGTAGAGGTTTCGGACGAGCTGGTCGAAATGGGCCTTTCAATGGACCCGTTGGAATTTTAACTGAGTAAAAATTGCATAAATTGAGGTTTTGCAATATAATTGTTTTGAAAAGCTCCTAATCAATTACATGAACTCCTAAAATTTGATTAAAACTTGTTTTGCAATCCTTTTTGTAGAGGTTTCGGACGAGCGGGTCGAAATGGGCCTTTCAATGGAACCGTTGGAATTTTAACTGAGTAAAAAGTACAGAAATTGCGGTTTTGCAATATAATTGTGCTCAAAAGCTCCTAACCAATTATTTGAACTCCTAATATTTGATTAAAACTTGTTTTGCGGTCCTTTTTGTAGAGGTTTCGGACGAGCAGGTCTAAATGGGCCTTTTAATGGACCCGTTGGAATTTTTTTTTTGAAGAAAAGGCCTCATTAAAAACCCCTACTATTGTCCTTCAAGCAGAGCTAGAGGACCCTAAAAAGGGGAAAAGAGTGCCCAAATATTATTAGTCAATAATTGTTTGTTACAAATTGTTGTATACAATGTGGGATATCCGAATTAAATGACATAGAAGTCATAGTATGCAGCGAACAGGTAGCCAAAGTATGGGCTATAATATTTGCCTCACGACGTACAAAAGAAATAGAACAAAAATCGAAATCAAGAATAGCAGATTGAATCTGAAGAATAGTTGGTCCCATAGTAGAGAGGTCTTGAGCAGGATTGTTGATCCTATTCGCGAGAGAAGCACAGTCAGTTTCAATCAAGATACGAGACCAACCTTGAGAGCGGGCAAAGGTGAGACCAGCTAGGATGCTTTCCCCTTCGCTGGTGATGGCGTCCTGACAGCTACCAAGAGGGAATGCAAGACCACCCACAACTGCCCCTGCATAGTCACGAGCAACAACGCCAACGGCTGCAGCACGAGTTGAAGGGTTAAAGGCTCCGTCCACGTTTATTTTGGTATGGTTATGTGGAGGAGGTGTACGTGAAGGGTTAGAAAAGGTAGAAGTAGCTGGGTCAATCGAAATTAAAGATTTGCAAAATTCCTCATGTAAGCTAATTGAATTGACAGCAATTAGTCATGAAGGTTGTAGGTGGTGGTTATGAACCCAGTCATTCCTTCTGTTCCATATATTCCATAAAACAGTAAGGAAGAGACCAAATTTATCAGAGGAAATTGTAGAGGCAGCTTCCTCTAACCATTGCATAGGCGTAGGGGCTAAACTCATATAGAGAGAGATAGGAATACCACTAATTTGGAGAGCTTCAGATGCCCCAGGGCAATCACGAAACGCATGAAGGATCGATTCCGAATGGCTACCACAGATAGGACAAGGCCCCGAGCTAGGGGAGAAGGCTTGCATTTTAGATCCGACTGGTAGAGCATCAGAAGCCATACGCCAGCCAAAAGTTTTGACTTTGGGTAAAGCTTTTATTTTGGATAAAAACTTCCAGAAGCGAGGTGATGGTGAAGGTTGGGTTATTGAACGTTGTAAGAAAATATATCCAGAACGGACTGAATAAAGACCCGAGTCGTTAGGAGACCAGAGTATGGAGTCACGTTGATCATTTATGATGGGGATGCGGAGGATGGTGTCAACATCAGATGGACTGAAATAGTTATTTATCTTGACCGTGTCCCAGGTGGTTTGGTTACGTATCATAAAATCTCGACAACGGATGTGAAATTCATCAGAGATCTCATAATCCCCAGTAAGCACAACCGGGGAGGATCCACCCCATATGTCTCTATGTACTCTAATATTACTGTTTATACCAGGCCGGTGAAGAAAGCCGGGGAGGAGACGCTGGAGGGCATTATATATACCTTGTCAGGCGAAAGAGACCCTGATGGGTTTTGGTGCATCCAGAATGTTGCCCGAAGGAAAGTATTTGGACCGATATATCTGTCCTAATAAGGAATCTGGTTCACAGATGAGTTTCCAAACTTGCTTGCCCAAGAGAGCAATGTTAAAGTCGTGTAAGTCCTTAAAACCCATGCCGCCAGCTGCCTTAGGTAAGCATATACGATTCCAAGGTAATATATGCCAACCTTTTTTGTTGGATTTACCAGTCCACCAATATTGGCGGATTGATGTAGTCATGTCATCGATGATATTTTGTGGTAGAAGATAGCAAGACATAACATATAGAGGGAGAGATTGTAAGACAACTTTGATGAAAATCTCTCGACCACTAAAGGAAAGTAGGTGTTTGTCCCAACTAGAGAGACGATCATGTACTTTATCTCGTACAAATCCCAGTGATTCAGTTTTATTTTTCCCTATTAGGAGCGGGATGCCTAGGTATACTCCGGGGTTAGAAACTTCACGTACTTGTAAAAGGCTATTGATTGCAATTCTTGTTGCAGAAGGTGTACGTGGGTTATAGATAATTGTTGATTTCTCGAAATTTATTGCTTGACCAAATGCATTAGCATATATTTGAAGAGCATTTTTCAGAAGGGATGCTTCAGATTGATTGGTATTTATAAATACCATACAATCATCAGCAAAAAGAAGGTGGTTAACTTTGGGCCCATGTTTACATGCGCCTAGACCTGGAAGTATATTAGTTTGTTGAGCAGCAGCTAAGTAAGTTGAGAGGCCTTGAGTACAGAATAGAAAAAGAAAAGGGGATAGAGGATCCCCCTAATGAAGACCACGTTGAGGTTGAAAGATGGGTGAAAAGGAATTATTAATTTTAACTGAGAAAGAGACTGTGGATATACAACGCATTATAAGCTCAATCCAGTCGGATGCAAAACTCATTCATTTCATAACGTTTGCAAGGAAAGACCATTCTACTCTATCGAAAGCTTTTTCCATGTCAAGCTTGAGAGCAGCTCCTTGAGAGGATTTAGTAGCACCGGAGTTGATATTGTGAATAATTTCATGCGCAACAAGGATGTTGTCAGAAATGTTGCGTCCCTGGACAAAGGCAGCTTGATTAGGGCTAATACAAAGAGGTATAGCCTGTTTCATTCTGTTTACAATTGTTTTGGCAACTATTTTATAGAGAACAGTGCAAAGGCTAATTGGTCTGAGTTGCTTCATGGATGTTGGATCCTTTACTTTGGGTATTAGCACCAATATAGTTTTGTTAACTAAGGCCATATCAGCGTTGCCGTTTAATAGGTCAATACAAAGATTAAGAACATCGTCTCCAACTATGTCCCAGTGTTGTCTAAAGAAACTACTAGGTAGACCGTCGGCACCAGGTGCCTTCCTAGGGTCAATATCTTTAAAGGCATGGAGAATTTCTTCTCTGGTGAACGGCTTGAGAAGGTTGTCGTTCATTGAAGAATTGATGGAAGGGTGGATTTTGTCAAGAACGGTGTTCGAGAATTGGGGATTAGATGTTGTAAACAAGTTTTGGAAATAATCCGAAGCGATATCCATTATTTCAGATTCAGAAGTGCACCAATTGGAGTTGGCATCAAAAAGGCCTATGATTGAATTTTTCTTATTTCGATTAGAAGCACTGGCATGGAAGAATTTGGTGTTTTTGTCTCCTTGGGAAAGCCAAAGAGTTCGGGATCTTTGAGCCCAATAAGTTTCTTGTTCTGTTAAAAGTTTATTTAATCCCGTTCTATAGTTTAAGTAAATTTGTTTATTTGTGGCTGTTAAGGGACGGTAGAGTAGTTTATTTATTTTTTTGGTAAGGAATTTAATACGTCCTGTTGTTTTAAAGCGTTGTTGGTTTTGCCAATCCTCTAGGTATGTTCCTACCGCTTTAATTTTATTGATGGTTGTTCCAGGGGTATCGGCCCACGCCCTTTTGATTGTTTGGATGTTGTCTTTATTATTGGCCCAACAACTTTCAAATCTGAAATTCTTGGAATTTTAACTGAGTAAAATGTACAGAAATTGCGGTTTTGCAATATAATTGTGTTGAAAAGCTCCTAATCAATTACATGAATTCCTAAAATTTGATTAAAACTTGTTTTGCAGTCCTTTTTGTAGAGGTTTCGGACGAGCGAGTCGAAATGGGCCTTTCAATGGACCCGTTGGAATTTTAAATGAGTAAAAAGTACAGAAATTGAGGTTTTGCAATATAATTGTGTTTAAAAGCTCCTAATCAATTATTTGAACTCCTAATATTTGATTAAAACATTTTTGCGGTCCTTTTGTAGAGGTTTCGGACTAGCAGGTCTAAATGGGCCTTTCAATGGACCCGTTGGAATTTTTTTTTTGAAGAAAAGGCCTCATTAAAAACCCCTACTACTGTCCTTCAAGCAGAGCTAGAGGACCCTAAAAAGGGGAAAAGAGTGCCCAAATATTATTAATCAAGAATAATTTGTTACAAAGTGTTGGATACAAGATGGAATATCCGAATTGAATGACATAGAAGTCATAGAATTCAGCGAGGAAGTAGCCAAAGTATGGGCTATAATATTTGCCTCTCGGCGTACAAAAGAAATAGTTACAAAGTCAAACTCATGAAGAAAAGCTTGAATCTGAAGAATAGTAGGTCCCATGGTAGAAAGGTCCTGGGCAGGGTTGTTGATCCGATTCGCGAGAGAAGCGCAGTTAGTTTCAATCAAAAGACGGTTCTAGCCTTGAGATCGGGCAAAGGTGAGACCAGCTAGGATGCTTTCCCCTTCACTAGTGATAGCGTCCTGACAGCTACCAAGAGGGAATGCAATGCCACCCACAACTTTTCCTGCAGAATCACGAGCAACGGCGCCAACGGATGCTACACGAGTCGATGGATTAAAAGCTTCGTCCACATTGATTTTGATATGATGAAGTGGGGGAGGGTTCCAGGAAGGTTTAGAAAAGGTAGATGGAGCTGGGGCATACGTCATTAAAGCTTTACAAAATTCATCATGTAAGCTAATGGAGTTGACGGCAATTATCCAGGGTGGTTGTAGATGTTGGTTATGTACCCAGTCGTTACGTCTGTTCCATATATTCCATAAAGCAGTAAGGAAGAGACCAAATTTATCAGTGGAGATTGTAGTAGCTGCTTCCTCTAACCATTGCAGAGGGGTGGGAGCTATACTCCTATAAAGATTGATAGGGATACCACAAATTTGTAGGACTTCAGACGCCCCAGGGCAGTCACGAAATGCATGAAGGATCGGTTCCGAGTGGCTACCACAGATAGGACAAGGTCCCGAATTAGGAGAAAAGGCTTGCATTTTAATTCCAACTGGTAGAGCATCAGATGCCATACGCCAACCAAAAGTTTTGACTTTGGGCAAAGCTTTGACTTTGGATAAGAACTTCCAGAACCGAGTAGGTGACGTAGGTGGGATTATGGAGTGTTGTAGGAAGATATATCCAGAGCGGACTGAGTAGATACCCGAGTCATTAGGAGACCAGAGTATTGAATCACGTTGATCATTTATGATGGGGATACGAAGAATAGCATCAGCATCAGTTGGATTGAAGTAATTTCTTACCCTATCCGTATCCCAAGCTGTTTGGTTACGAATCATAAAATCACGACATCGAATATGGAATTCATCTGAGATTTCGTAATCCACAGTGAGTTCAATCGGGGAAGACCCTCCCCATATATCTTTGTGTATTCTAATATTACTGTTTATACCTGGGCGGTGAAGAAAGCCAGGGAAAAGACGCTGAAGCGCGTTATACATGCCTTGCCAAGCAAAAGAACCCCGATTGGGTTTTGGTGCATCTAGGATACCGCCTGATGGATAGTATTTAGAGCGGTATATTTGTCCTAATAGAGAATCTGGTTCACAGATGAGTTTCCAAAGTTGCTTGCCCAAAAGAACAATGTTAAAATCGTGCAAATCCTTAAAACCCATGCCACCAGCAGATTTGGGTAAACATACACGATTCCATGGGATCATATGCCAACCTTTTTTGTTGGATTTGCCAGTCCACCAGTATTGACAGATTGATGTAGTCATATCATCGATGATGTTTTGTGGTAGAAGATAGCATGACATGACATATTGTAGAAGAGATTGTAAGACAGCTTTGATGAATATCTCTCGACCACTAAAAGAGAGGATATGTTTGTCCCAACTAGAGAGACGATCATGTACTTTATCGCGCACAAATCCTAGCGATTCAGTTTTGTTTTTCCCAATTAGAAGTGGGATGCCTAGATATACTTTAGGATTAGTAACCTCACGTACTTGTAAAAGGTTGTTGATTGCATTTCTTGTTGCTGATGGTGTACGCGGGTTATAAAAAATTGTTGATTTCTCAAAATTAACCGCTTGACCGGATGCAATAGCATACGTTTGAAGAGCTTTTTTAAGAAGGGACGCTTCAGATTGATTAGTATTAATGAATACCATACAATCATCGGAAAAAAGCAAGTGGTTGACTTTAGGCCCGTTTTTACATGCACCTAGTCCTGGAAGAATTTTAGTTTGTTGAGCAGCAGCTAAATAAGCCGAGAGGCCTTGAGTGCAAAAGAGGAAAAGGAAAGGGGATAGGGGATCCCCCTGGCGAAGACCACGTTGAGGTTGAAAGGGTGGGGAGAAAGAATTATTAATTTTAACTGAAAAGGAGACTGTAGTAATGCAACGCATTATAAGGTCGATCCATTCGGATGCGAAGCCCATACGTTCCATAACATTTGCAAGAAATGACCATTCTACTCTATCAAAAGCTTTCTCCATGTCTAGCTTAAGAGCAGCTCCTTGAGAGGACTTAGTAGCTCCTGAGTTGATATTGTGAATAATTTCATGAGCAACGAGGATGTTGTCTGATATGTTGCGCCCCTGGATAAAGGCTGCTTGATTAGGGCTTATGCATAGAGGTATAGCCTGTTTCATTCTGTTGACTATTATTTTGGCAACTATTTTATAAAGAACAGTGCAGAGGCTAATTGGTCTGAGTTGTTTCATGGAGGTTGGATCTTGGACTTTGGGGATTAGTACTAATATAGTTTTGTTGACTGAGGCCATATCAGCATTGCCGTTTAGAAGATTAATACAAAGATTAATAACATCTTCACCCACTGTGTCCTATTGTTGTCTAAAAAAGCTACTGGGTAGGCCATCGATGCCAGGAGCTTTCCTAGGGTCAATATCTTGAAAGGCATGGAGAATTTCCTCTTTAGTGAAAGTCCTTAGAAGGGTTTCATTCATTGATTGATTGATGGAAGGGTGAATTTTATCAAGAATATTGTTCGAGATTTGGGGATTGGATGTTGTGAAAAGATTTTGAAAATATGCAGAAGCGATATTCATAAGATCTGAGTCAGGCGTGCGCCAATTCGAGTTAGCATCGTAAAGGCCTGTAATCAAATTTTTCTTATTCCTATTAGTAGCTCGGGCATGGAAGAACTTGGTATTTTTATCCCCTTGGGAAAGCCAGAGAGTGCGAGATCTTTGAGCCCAATAAATTTCTTGTTCTGTTAAGAGTTTATTTAGTTCAGTTCTGTAATTTAAGTATACTTGTTCATTTGTGGCAGTTAAGTGTCGGCATACTAACTTATTAATTTTTTTAGTGAGGAACTTAATTCTTCCGGTTGATTTAAAACGTTGTTGGTTTTGCCATTCTTCTAGGTATGTGCCAACATCATCGATTTTGTCAATGACAGTTCCGGGAGTATTGGCCCATGCCCTTTTAATTGTGTGAATATTATCTTCATTATTAGCCTAGCAGCTTTCGAATCGGAAATTATTGGAAGGTTGTTTTTTGGGGTTAGAGGCCGAAGGGTCTAAATCAAGGAGAAGGAAACAATGGTCAGATTTGGCAACATACTCTGTGGTAATTCGGTAGTAAGGGTAGAGGTCTTACCAAGCTGAATTAGCTAAAAATCGATCTAATCTTTCATGTATGACCGGGGTTAAGGGTCCTACTTTAGTCCATGTAAACCATCCAGAAGTTGGCTTGCAATCAAAGAGGTTATTTCGTAATAGACAGTTGCGAAAATTTTTAATTTGTGATCTAGCCCTTCGGGGGCCTCCTTGTTTTTCAGAGTCAGTTAATATTTCATTAAAATCCCCACCGAGGAGCCATGGGTTATTTTTAGTAGAAGAGTATAATGAATCTATAAGTTCCCATGTTTTATATTTTTGACTAGTTTCCGAGAAACCGTGCAATCCAGTAAAAAACATTGTGGAGTTGTTCTTTGTTATTTGAGTATGAATATAACGCGCCGAATAAGAAAATAAACTTATATTAATATTGTTTGATGCAAATAGGGAAATACCGGAACACCCTTCCGTAGGGGAAATAGAAATAATGTCTAACATTCCTAATGAAAGACAAATGCGGGTACATTCCGCGTTATTTATTTTGGTTTCGCATAAGAAAATGACATCAGGGTTGGTGCGTTGGACATAGGACCGGAAATGTTGAACCATCGGGGCTTGTCCAAGACCCTGACAGTTCCAGCATAGGATCCTCATTTTGCTCGGCGGGGCTGGGAATCAGCCGCCGCCGGAGAGTTTTTAGAGCTGCTCATCCCAGCTTTTGGAGTAGATCCTGAAGGTTTGGACTTTTTCGGCGGGAGCGACACTTGTATTGGAGAGCGATGTTTCATGCCTCGGTTTGTTGGAGCTGGTGCAGTGTAACACCCCAATTTTGGGCTTAGAAGTTTTGGGTTTGGACCGGACCGGTTGGATTTTCGGTTCGAATATAAAAGGTGATTTTTAGGAAAGCCTAGTTCGGGTTGCATTAAAAAAATGGAAAAAATGTCTTAAAATCCTCTTTTATTATATATAAGAGAATGGTGGAATCAATTTTACAAAATGAGGTTTGGAAGAGTGACATTTTGGGTTAGTGACCAAAATGTAATTTTTGAAAACTGGGTGACTGTTTTAAAAAGGATTGAAACTTTGAATCTTTAAGGAGCTATTTACCCAATAGGAGTTTCTCCGGATTTTTCTTAAATATTAAAGGTTTAATTAGTGGTTTTTAAATAAAAGTAAAAGGGAGGGAAGATATTTTGGCATTTTCCAACTAACTTTTCCTAATTCCCATTTTCCTTTTCTCTCATCTTTTCTCTCAAACCAAACACTTTCTCCAGCACTTTTTCCCTCTGATTTTGACATCCAAATATGAGATTTCAATTCTCTTTTGATCTCTAATCATCTCTTCAACAAAACCTTAGCATTTGCTATTTGGATTTTCATGAATCTTGGTTCCAAAAAGGGAGAAACTCAAGTTTAGAGGTAGGAACATCCTTCTCCTCTAAATTCTCAGTTCTTTACTGAAATTCCCAAGTTCTCAATCCTTGAATTGTGTTTGTTAAAGGTTTTGCAAATGTATTCTTGATCTTGGCTTTAAAATGCAAGATTTGGTTAATTTTGATTAATTTTCGTATGATCTGATTGGGCATTGTTTTGAGATGTCTTTTTGATGTTAAATGAGTGTATACTTGATGAGAAATTGAGGTTTGATCAATGCAATCCCGGATATGTTGATTTTCCTAAGTTTTGCTTGAGTTTTTGGTTGTTTTTGGAGTGTTTTTGATGATTTGTTATTGCTGGAGGTATAAGGATGTGGTTGAGATCATTTTGGATGTTAATTGATGTTTATAAATGGTTAGAAGTGATGGATCTTGGTTGGGTTAAGTTTTGGAAGTGTTTGGAGGTGATTTCGGTTGTGTTTGGTAGCCGAAATGTTGGATTTGCTAAGAGCAGCGAGTTTAGGTGTGTTGCTGGTGTTTTAGTGCATGTTGATGCATTAATCCTCTGTTGTTATGTGCTTGAAACAGGGGAGAATGATCCGTGAGCATTAGAGGTGGCGTTGAAGGTTTCGGATGCTTGGAAGGCTTGTTGGCTAGCCTTGTTTTGTGTATCGGTGAGTGAAGTTGGGTTTTCGGCTTTAAAACCAAGGTTTGAAGGTTTTGGGAGCTTAGTTTAAGTCTAAACAACTTAGCTAAGCTCAAGAGTAAGTAAATGGAATTTCTCTCTTGGTTGTGTTATGAAATGGTTTTTAAAGCACTTGTGATTGTTGGATGCAATGCATATGATTTGCATGTTTTAAATTCTGTTTTGAAAGCATATTATAGCATGGTTTAATGCTGGTTTTGAAAGTCATGTGTGAAGGATGCTCAAGGTAAGAGTTCCTTGGTTTTGTACATTGGAATTGTGGAATTGATGCATAGTGTTGCATGTTGTTTAATGGCTTTGAGTAATGCTTCAAAAACAGTGGATTGATGATGGTAAATGATGGTTTTGGCATTTTGGTTATGCTTGTAAAACATTGGATTAATGTGGTAAGAAGGTTATATTGGCAAGTGATGTAAGTGGTTCTTGGTTACTTTAATCGGATATAGTTAGCCGGCTATAGGATTGGGTGCACCGTGAATAAAGTCGCCTTGGATGTGGAGTGGTTGTGAGTGAACCGGTAACTCCATCCAAGTACACTAACGAGATGGTTAAGAACACCATGGTGGTTAAAATTCCATGGGTGGGTCTTGTGTTAAGGTCATAATGGTGGTTAAAATTCCATTGGAGGACCTTGTGTAAGCAAAGGTCATAATGGTGGTTAAAATTCCATTTGAGGACCTTGTGCTTGTTAAGATCACAATGGTGGTGTAAAGTCCATGTGTGGATCTTGTGTTGTATGTCCCGGATCTCGTTAGTGATGTTATACAACTACCAATGGGAGATGTTAAGGTCATATGGTGGTTAAAATTCCATATGAGGATCTTGTGATGTTAAGGTCATATGGTGGTTAAAATTCCATATGGGGACCTTGTGTATGGTAAGGTCAAATGGTGGTTAAAATTCCATTTGGGGACCTTGAGATTGGTAGTGTGTATGAAGCGTGGGGACAACGCTTGTGATCCGTGTATCCGATTGGTTGTTGAGTTGAAAATGGTTATGGTTTATCACTTGGAAGCCAATATAATGGTCTTGAATGTAATGAAGCATGGAATGCTTGAAATGATGCAAGGTTGCATGGAAAGTGTGTAATGTACCAAGAATGCATGTATTACTTGTTAGCTTGAACAAGTGTTTATCTTCTATTGAGAATGTTGCATTGTGTGCATGGAATCTCTTTAATGCATTGAAGTCTTGTGAAGGCTTGTTTAAAAGGCATGTAATGCAAGTGTTGAGTTTGTGGTTCATGTGTTGCATTTGTTTAATGCATGTGATTAATTGAAGGAGTAAGTGGTTTTCAAGGGTTTCTTGCTTTGAAATGATTTTCAAGAATGAGAAAAGTATAATGTGAAGTGGAAGTGTTTTCCAAGGATCTTGTATTTAACTTTGCATATGATGTTCATGCATGGAATGGCTAAATTGATGGTTTTGCAAGGTTGTGCTTTGAAGTGAATTACTTAGCTTTCCTAAGCTAAGGGTTGGTTTTCATGTTTGAGCAATGCATGATTTAAAGCATGTTACTAAAAGGGGGTTTTCAAACATTGCTTTGGTTTATCGAATTATGATGCTTTTGAAAGAGGTTTTATGACTTGCTGCATTGATGGTGTTTTGGTTTTGAGCATTCCTCACTAAGCATTATGTGCTTACGCTCCTTTTTGTCCATCAATGCAGATAATTGAAGTTGGAACAACGAGAAGCAAGGGATTCAAGAAGAGCTCCACTTGAGATGTATGTCTCGGTTAATAGCTATAGATAATAAAGGCAATGGGTGGAGAATCTCTTATGTTGATGTTTAATGAGATTGTGTATGTTGGACAAGTATGGTTTATGTTTTTGAACTATGTGGTTAACGCTTGCAACGCTTGAACCTTCTTATTCTTAAGTCGATATGATATGCTTCTTGTTTTAAAAGCATGAGTGAGTATTGGATGTGTTGAATGAGTTGTGCACCTAGGGGTGGTCTTGTATCTAGATTTTGATGCAATTATGTTCCTTGATTGTTGGATGACTTGCTGGTGTGTTTTGGTTGCCTTTAGAGCATGTTTGATGGGTCGAATGCATGATAAACCAGCAAAATTTCTGCAATCTGGGCAGCCTGTTTCGGAACAGGAGCTACCGTATCGGAACGGAGGGCCTGAAATGGCCTAGGCATTCCGAAACGGGTAGAACCGTTCCGGAACGGTTTTGCCACTGCCAAGCCTTGTTTCGGTACTGGTTTCGGAACGGTCCCGCGTTTCGGAACGGGTCTTCCCTGTTCCGAAACACCCGACCGTTGGGCACTGAAATTGTTGGTTAAATGTTTTGAAAACCTTGCGTTTTGGTCTTGAACTTTGTATATACAATTGAATGAGTTTGAGGAGTCCGTTTGAGCTGAAATTTGGCAGAGAAGCATGAAACATGACTAATTTCATACTGGTAACTCAAAAGTTGGTTAAGCCCTTGTAATTTCCAGAATTAACGTTTTGGTCCCTAAATTCATGTTTTGTGCAATTGAGTCCCTAAATGGTTTCTGATTGCGATGATCTTTGAGTATGCTTTTTGTATGATCATATCTAGGGTTAATGTGCATCTAGATAAGATTAAAAAGAAAAAAAGGGTCGTTAATCAAGGTTGACTTTCGGGTTGACTTTGGTTTTCCCCGTGTAAACTTCTTAATTCGGGTCAACCGTCTAGGTCGGGTTAAGGGGGTTACATGCAGGTGCAGGTGCAGGGGCTGCATCATTGGGGTAAGTTTTAAGTAACCACTGATTAAAATCATTGAAAATTGTATCAGTGGGTTTAGAAGGCTTACGCAATTCAGAGTCAAATTTTTTAATATGTTGGGCAGTAGGACTAGGGACACCAAAATCATCCGTGGTGTCCCATTCATCATCGGAACCATCTTCCGGAATGGGATAGATGGTGTTCAGAGGTTGGGGCTCGAGCGGAGCTTTTTGTTTTAAATCAGCTGCGGGGGGATCTTTAGCAGAGTTGGGACCTTCATCCATGGCCGTATCAACGTTTGGGGCTTCCTCAGTTGCTTGTTCCGTAAAGGAGGCGGCATCGCCTTCATTTAGAGAACCTATGTATTGGAGGTTGATTGTGATTAGATGCTTATAAGCATTTGTATAAGAGATGAGGAAGATGTAAGTTAAATTACCCATATTGTTCTGATCGGTTGGAGGAGCAGTAGTGTTGGCCGAAGCTGCTGGAATATTTGTTGGGGCCACTACGCAAAAATCAGACAATAAGTACTTGGATAGATAAATTAGGGAAATAACTTGAATAAAAAAAGAGATTATGGTGAAAGTTGAAATAAAATTACCATTCACTGGAGGAATAGTTGGATTCAGATTAGGTTCCACATTGCGGATACGCCCACGAATTCCAACTGGGCGACGTCTTGGGGGGAGATAGCGGAGCCATTCCCCGTACTGTAATTTGGAGAGATCAAGTGAAGAACGGATGGGACAATTTTCTGATGTGTGGCTGATAATACCACAACCAGGGCAGAGAGTAGGGAGTCTTTCATAGTGAATACGGCACATGATTTTGTTTTCGCCTGATCCAATAAAAACAAAGCGAGTGACAGGTCTTGTGATGTTAAGCAGAATTTCAACCCGAAGGAAGTCCTTCATATTCCCCTCAACTTCTCGGGTATCCGTTCGGAGGACATTGCCAACCATTGATCCTAGGGCATGTCCCACCAGATGGGATCGATCAACATCAGCATAGAGTGAATCAGGGAGGGAGAAAATTCGGATCCAAATTCTCATGGTATTGAAGTTGTAGTCGCTTAAGGATTTGGCTGGATCATATTCAGTGACTGCTAACCATTCATCCTTGTACAGCCAAGGACCGCGATTAATGATCTCATAGCAATTCTTGATTTCCTTGAACTTTATTTTGAGGAAATTATCTTGTATCACCGATATGGATACTACCTCATTAGGTTTCCAGATACCTTCAAATGCGTTGATAACAGCATATATGTCTAACACCTTAGACGATATGAAGCAGCCGATTACAATAAGCTTGGGGTCTTCCTTGATAATATCCCACCCAAAATCAGGTGTGTAGAGCAGTTCCGCTTTTTCGTTGGTGAGATTGATAGAGTTGAGTTGGGGGATGGAAGAGGATGAAGCCATTGAGAAGGTTGGTAGCTTTGAGGTAGTAGAATGATAGAGATATTGTTGTGGATTGGTGTGATTGTGATGTACGTATATAAAGAGGATAATAGAGTGAGTTGAGATATGGAAAGTAGATGGAGGCGAATTTGGAAAAATAATTAGCGATTGGAAAAGATATGATCTATTAATGTCATAAAGTAAATAAAAAGAACTTTCCTTAAATGATCTAGAAAACTGAGTAAAGAAAGAAATTCCAGAAGAGTTATTTGGAAATAGTATTTTGCATGCCGATTTTAATGAAATGTGCTTTAAATGCCTATAAAAATTTAATATAAAGTTTAAAGGTGAGATTAAAAAGATTTTATGGAAGTAATGGCTGATTATAAGGGATAAATAAGGAAAGACTGGAGCGGTCTTGGTGATAAAAGGGAATATGTTAACATACGAATATTTAAGACGGAGAATAAATTTAGGTGGTGCAGTTATTGGAAAATAAGATTTGGAAATACCGGGGATTAATACCATTAAAGGTATTGATGTAGCAAAATAAATGACAAATTTTAATAAATGTAATTTTTGAAATAAAGTTGAATGTATTAAATAGGATAAAAACGGAGGGATATAATTACTATTAGCTGTATTTAAGACCTTTTTTATGGGAAATTTATGGAAATTTAGATGAATGTAAAAAAGGAAGGTGGAAGTTTTGCGTTTAAATGACGGGAATTGATTTTTATTTTTTGTAATAAAGGAAAGTAAAACTAGTATTTTGAGAATAATAGTATATGGACTATTTAATAGGAAAGTAATAATTAGATAATAATTTAAAGAAGTATGAGCATTTGAGTACATTAAAAGATAAATATTAAATTTTGGAAGAAACGGAGGAATATGATTAGAGTTTAAATTTGACCATAATTTTGTAAAAATAGAAATAGAGCTTAGTAAAAGATGGGGGATATTATTCAAATTTGTAATGGAAGAGATCCAATTTAGTAGGGTTTGATGAAGATCCCAAACGTGGGCTAGTAAGATTTCACCTAGAAAGGCGTAGTAGCATATGATAATATAGTGACATTCATCAAAGAAGGAATAGACAACATGCATGGCAGTTCTAAGGTAAAAATAAAAGCAGATAACAGCATAGCAAGAATAAAAGAAAGGCTTGAAAAAAAGAAAGCTATAAAAAATTACAAACCCTGGGAAAGGAGGAAGCGGGGAGAAGAAAATTATTACAGACCAAAAGAGCAAAGAAATATAGGGGGATGCAGTAATAATTAATTATAATTAAATAAAGACTTAGCCAAGGTGGAGAATAGATGTCATAGCTTCCTTGGATACTTTGCCTTGTGATTTGTGTCAGTGTTACCATAGTTGTGGCATTTTGGGAAGAGTCAAAGAGTGAACCTAGGAAAGTACAGATGCAATGAGTTAAAGAGCAGCTAATGAGTTTATAAGAAGTACAAAGGGAAACAGAGGACAACAATACAATTTTAAAGTTTAATATAATCAAATGATAATAAGCCATAAAACAGGACACGGATGAAATGGTTACTATTGATGGATAAATAGGAATAAAGTGATAGTACTTGGAAAGAATGAAGAAGATCTTGTGCATCAGGTCATTACATAGATTAATCTCAGAATTAAGGGTGACATAGTTGTAAACATAAGTTGGTCGACAGTAAAGCATGTATTTTATATTAATGTATGTTTTCAGTATTATGTCCAAATAGATAGCATTCATTTTAGGAAAATAATGTATGATACTATTAAAGAATGACTTGGGTGCAAGAACCAGTAGAGTAGAATACAAATTAGAAATAGTGTAGAACATATCCAAGCAAAGAGTGATTGTTATATACCATTGACACCGAAACAATCTACATGTGAAGTATGAAGGAAAGTACAGATCAGTAAAGTTTGGATATATATTAGAAAGAAAGTAATTAACAGAGATTAGTTTAAAGTATGATATTTGATTCCATATGAAAAACAAAACATCAATGGTACTCTGTGACATCCATAGAGGAGAAAAGAATATAATGGCAAATATATATGAGTAGTAGCTATGAGTTTTGTAACAGATTACCATAGTAGTTGTTGAAATGTGCTCCTTGGGTTGAGCAGAGAGGATTCTACTTTGACTTGATTGCGAATGATGAGTCATGGAAAAAAGAACAAAAAAGAAATATTGAGCACGATTGTAGTATATAATAAATGAGAATCCCAAGATGTGGGCTGGTGTAAGATTCCCTTGAAGGGCTTGATATATATACGAAGCAATAACATGTTTCAGTGGTGTAACAGAGATATTATCAGATTGGTTTAGAAATAAATAAGAAATAAACATTGCCATAAAATGAATGAAATCAAAGAGATAATCGGGGAAAGAAAGAGCACAGTGGTGTTTCAGATGCATAAAAGATGTATATATTATATAATATATGTTTACATGGTACAGTAACAGAGGATGAATGATGGTAGGATAACATTTTGTTTTAAAATATGAATTAAACTCATAACAATTAAGGAGGTTAAAGAAACAATAGCAGTAAGCAAAGGTGAATAATAATACAAGCAAGTTAAAGATTAAAGCCAAGCATCAAGTTAAAACAGAGGTGTATATACACAGAGCTATCATAAGTAGGAGAGATTTATCGAAAGAACTAATCAACTCAGAGTACAGTAATGAAAAAATATATATCACAGAAAGGAAAAATAAAGGGGGGAAATGAGATCTACGTAGGGGATAGTACCTCCGAAGGATAGTTCTTCTAACCCTAAGGCAGATGGTAGTAAAACCATGATGATTGGGTCTGAAAGAAGCACTGACCTGGAGAAGAAAAACATAAGGTAGAAAAATTAAGCAAAGAAAAATAAGAAAAGATAGAAAAAATTAAAGAAAAAGGATGGAAACCCTATCTGGTAAAGCGAATTAGAGAATACATGAAGACCCATATGGAAATATGTTGCCGAGAACCAAAAACTCCTCCAAACCCTAACAAGGAGGGGAGTGATATTGTCCTCTGGAGCAGATCTGAAATAGGGGCAGAGCACCGTGAGCCGGGGAGAAAACAGAAAAATGAAAAAGAAAATAAAAAAGTAAGTTGGATTTAAAGAAATGCAACGATCTCCATGGGTAGTGAGATATATCTCAAAACTGGAGAAAGGATACGGTAAAGATTGGTCAAGGAGCCCTAGTCAATTCAACTGTCTAGGACGAAACGATAGGGGTTCAAAAACCCTAAATGGTAGAGGGGGTAGAACAGCCGCCGCAAACAACCGTCGGGAAATTCTAACCCACTCCATAAACGATCTGAAAAGGAAAAGGATGAAAAAAAAGAAAATTAGATAGATTCAAGGAAAACATGCAAGGAAAATAAAATGAAAAAATAATAATTTGGATGAGAAATTGGTTGGGGAAAGGACTGAAATCAACCCAAAACCCGATTAATAGACAACCC
Source organism: Hibiscus tridactylites (assembly GCA_958450335.1). Classification (NCBI taxonomy): domain Eukaryota; kingdom Viridiplantae; phylum Streptophyta; class Magnoliopsida; order Malvales; family Malvaceae; genus Hibiscus; species Hibiscus tridactylites. The sequence continues at coordinate 49,128,631 of OY288265.1, read as the reverse complement.
TTGGATTGCCCAGATCTGGAAATCACAACCAAGGGATAAGTAGATCTGCAGAAAAAATAGAAGAAGATTAAAAAAGAAAAAGATAAAAAAGAAGAAAACATGGATCTGGGATTAAAAAAATTGGAACTTATCTGGAACGCCCAAACCTCCAGATCCGAGATACGCCGAAGATCCGAGAATCGCCGGAGAGGTTTCAAATACGTAACGAAAATAGATGGAAAAAATGATCCAGTAACCACAGATAAAAAGACGATAAGAATAAAAGACAGAGAACACAATATAAGAGATTTAGCTTGAAAGATTTGTATATTGCGTGAATCAATATACTGCTGGAGGAAACAAAATAGGAGAAGAAAAGTGATTAGAAAACAGAGAGAAAAATGAAATAAAAAATGAGTAATACATACCGTTTCTGATAAATGGTGGGAGAGTGGGATGACTCTCTGTCTTCTCGTCCCGAATTCCAAGGGATACAACATTGAATTGTTCTCAAGTGGCTTGCAAACGCGGCAGAGAAAGGGAAGCGCCGTGTGGGGGAAGGGGATTGGTGGAAAAGAAAATCAAATTTCCACCGGCAAAAAAGGAAAAAATGGAAGAACAAGCCAAAAACCAAACAAGACCCCCAGAAGAATTGAGAGAGAATTGAGAGCCATACCACCCGTTGGAATTTTAACTACCCGTTGGAATTTTAACTGAGTAAAAAGTACAAAAATTGAGGTTTTGCAATATAATTGTTTTGAAAAGCTCCTAATCAATTACATGAACTCCTAAAATTTTATAATAACTTGTTTTGAAGTCCTTTTTGTAGAGGTTTCGGACGAGCGGGTCGAAATGGGCCTTTCAATGGACCCGTTGGAAATTTAAATTAGTAAAAAGTACAGAAATTGAGGTTTTGCAATATAATTCTGTTGAAAAGCTCCTAATCAATTATTTGAACTCCTAATATTTGAATAAAACATTTTTGCGGTCCTTTTTGTACAGGTTTCGGACGAGCAGGTCTAACTTGGCCTTTCAATGGACCCGTTGGAATTTTAACTGAGTAAAAAGTACAAAAATTGAGGTTTTGCAATATAATTGTGTTGAAAAGCTCCTAATCAATTACATGAAGTCCTAAAATTTGATTAAAACTTGTTTTGCAGTCCTTTTTGTAGAGGTTTAGGACGAGCGGGTCGAAATGGGCCTTTCAATGGACCTGTTGGAATTTTAACTGAGTAAAAAGTACAGAAATTGCGGTTTTGCAATATAATTGTGTTGAAAAGCTCCTAATAAATTATTTGAACTCCTAATATTTGATTAAAACTTGTTTTGCGGTCCTAGTTGTAGAGGTTTCGGACGAGCAGGTCTAAATAGGTCACTCAATGGACCCGTTGGAATTTTAACTGAGTAAAAAGTACAGAAATTTCGGTTTTGCAATATAATTGTGTTGAAAAGCTCCTAATCAATTACATGAATTCCTAAAATTTGATTAAAACTTTTTTTGCAGTCCTTTTTGTAGAGGTTACGGACGAGCGGGTCGAAATGGTCCTTTCAATGGACCCGTTGGAATTTTAACTGAGTAAAAAGTACATAAATTGAGGTTTTGCAATATAGTTGTTTTGAAAAGCTCCTAATCAATTACATGAACTCCTAAAATTTGATTAAAACTTGTTTTGCAATCCTTTTTGTAGAGGTTTCGGACGAGCGGGTCGAAATGGGCCTTTCAATGGACCCGTTGGAATTTTAACTGAGTAAAAAGTACAGAAATTGAAGTTTTGCAATATAATTGTGTTGAAAAGCTCCTAATGAATGATTTGAACTCCTAATATTTGATTAAAACTTGTTTTGCAGTCCTTTTTGTAAAGGTTTCGGACGAGCGGGTCGAAATGGGCCTTTCAATGGACCCGTTGGAATTTTAACTGAGAAAAAAGTACAAAAATTGAGGTTTTGCAATATAATTGTGTTGAAAAGCTCCTAATCAACTACATGAACTCCTAAAATTTGATGAAAACTTTTTTTGCAGTCCTTTTTGTAGAGGTTTCGGACGAGCGGGTTGAAATGGGACTTTCAATAGACCCGTTGGAATTTTAATTGAGTAAAAAGTACAGAAACTGAGGTTTTGCAATATAATTGTGTTGAAAAGCTCCTAATGAATTATTTGAACTCCTAATATTTGATTAAAACCTGTTTTGCAGTCCTTTTTGTAGAGGTTTCGGACGAGCGGGTCGAAATGGGCCTTTCAATGGATCCGTTGGAATTTTAAATGAGTAAAAAGTACAGAAATTGAGGTTTTGCAATATAATTGTGTTGAAAAGCTCCTAATCAATTATTTGAACTCCTAATATTTGATTAAAACTTGTTTTGCGGTACTTTTTGTAGAGGTTTCGGACGAGCGGGTCGAAATGGGCCTTTCAATGGACCCGTTGGAATTTTAACTGAGTAAAAAGTACAGAAATTGCGGTTTTGCAATATAATTGTGTTGAAAAGCTCCTAATTAATTATTTGAACTCCTAATATTTGATTAAAACTTGTTTTGCGGTCCTAGTTGTAGAGGTTTCGGACGAGCAGGTCTAAATAGGTCACTCAATGGACCCGTTGGAATTTTAACTGAGTAAAAAGTACATAAATTTCGGTTTTGCAATATAATTGTGTTGAAAAGCTCCTAATTAATTACATGAATTCCTAAAAATTGATTAAAACTTTTTTTGCAGTCCTTTTTGTAGAGGTTACGGACGAGCGGGTCGAAATGGGCCTTTCAATGGACCCGTTGGAATTTTAACTGAGTAAAAAGTACATAAAATGAGGTTTTGCAATATAGTTGTTTTGAAAAGCTCCTAATCAATTACATGAACTCCTAAAATTTGATTAAAACTTGTTTTGCAATCCTTTTTGTAGAGGTTTCGGACGAGCGGGTCGAAATGGGCCTTTCATTGGACCCGTTGGAATTTTAACTGAGTAAAAAGTACAGAAATTGACGTTTTGCAATATAATTGTGTTGAAAAGCTCCTAATGAATGATTTGAACTCCTAAAATTTGATTAAAACTTGTTTTGCAATCCTTTTTGTAGAGGTTTCGGACGAGCGGGTCGAAATGGGCCTTTCAATAGACCCGTTGGAATTTTAACTAAGTAAAAAGTACAAAAATTGAGGTTTTGCAATATAATTGTGTTGAAAAGCTCCTAATCAACTACATGAACTCCTAAAATTTGATGAAAACTTTTTTTGCAGTCCTTTTTGTAGAGGTTTCGGACGAGCGGGTTGAAATGGGACTTTCAATAGACCCGTTGGAATTTTAATTGAGTAAAAAGTACAGAAACTGAGGTTTTGCAATATAATTGTGTTGAAAAGCTCCTAATGAATTATTTGAACTCCTAATATTTGATTAAAACCTGTTTTGCAGTCCTTTTTGTAGAGGTTTCGGACGAGCGGGTCGAAATGGGCCTTTCAATGGATCCGTTGGAATTTTAAATGAGTAAAAAGTACAGAAATTGAGGTTTTGCAATATAATTGTGTTGAAAAGCTCCTAATCAATTACATGAACTCCTAAAATTTGATTAAAACTTTTTATGCAGTCCTTTTTGTAGAGGTTACGGACGAGCGGGTCGAAATGGTCCTTTCAATGGACCCGTTGGAATTTTAACTGAGTAAAAAGTACATAAATTGAGGTTTTGCAATATAGTTGTTTTGAAAAGCTCCTAATCAATTACATGAACTCCTAAATTTTGATTAAAACTTGTTTTGCAATCCTTTTTGTAGAGGTTCCGGACGAGCGGGTCGAAATGGGCCTTTCATTGGACCCGTTGGAATTTTAACTGAGTAAAAAGTACAGAAATTGACGTTTTGCAATATAATTGTGTTGAAAAGCTCCTAATGAATGATTTGAACTCCTAATATTTGATTAAAACTTGTTTTGTAGTCCTTTTTGTAAAGGTTTCGGACGAGCGGGTCGAAATGGGCCTTTCAATGGACCCGTTGGAATTTTAACTGAGAAAAAAGTACAAAAATTGAGGTTTTGCAATATAATTGTGTTGAAAAGCTCCTAATCAACTACATGAACTCCTAAAATTTGATGAAAACTTTTTTTGCAGTCCTTTTTGTAGAGGTTTCGGACGAGCGGGTTGAAATGGGACTTTCAATAGACCCGTTGGAATTTTAATTGAGTAAAAAGTACAGAAACTGAGGTTTTGCAATATAATTGTGTTGAAAAGCTCCTAATGAATTATTTGAACTCCTAATATTTGATTAAAACCTGTTTTGCAGTCCTTTTTGTAGAGGTTTCGGACGAGCGGGTCGAAATGGGCCTTTCAATGGATCCGTTGGAATTTTAAATGAGTAAAAAGTACAGAAATTGAGGTTTTGCAATATAATTGTGTTGAAAAGCTCCTAATCAATTATTTGAACTCCTAATATTTGATTAAAACTTGTTTTGCGGTACTTTTTGTAGAGGTTTCGGACGAGCGGGTCGAAATGGGCCTTTCAATGGACCCGTTGGAATTTTAACTGAGTAAAAAGTATAGAAATTGCGGTTTTGCAATATAATTGTGTTGAAAAGCTCCTAATTAATTATTTGAACTCCTAATATTTGATTAAAACTTGTTTTGTGGTCCTAGTTGTAGAGGTTTCGGACGAGCAGGTCTAAATAGGTCACTCAATGGACCCGTTGGAATTTTAACTGAGTAAAAAGTACATAAATTTCGGTTTTGCAATATAATTGTGTTGAAAAGCTCCTAATCAATTACATGAATTCCTAAAATTTGATTAAAACTTTTTTTTCCAGTCCTTTTTGTAGAGGTTACGGACGAGCGGGTCGAAATGGGCCTTTCAATGGACCCGTTGGAATTTTAACTGAGTAAAAAGTACATAAATTGAGGTTTTGCAATATAGTTGTTTTGAAAAGCTCCTAATCAATTACATGATCTCCTAAAATTTGATTAAAACTTGTTTTGCAGTCCTTTTTGTAGAGGTTTCGGACGAGCGGGTCGAAATGGGCCTTTCAATGGACCCGTTGGAATTTTAACTGAGTAAAAAGTACAGAAATTGAAGTTTTGCAATATAATTGTGTTGAAAAGCTCCTAATGAATGATTTGAACTCCTAAAATTTGATTAAAACTTGTTTTGCAATCCTTTTTGTAGAGGTTTCGGACGAGCGGGTCGAAATGGGCCTTTCAATAGACCCGTTGGAATTTTAACTAAGTAAAAAGTACAAAAATTGAGGTTTTGCAATATAATTGTGTTGAAAAGCTCTTAATCAACTACATGAACTCCTAAAATTTGATGAAAACTTTTTTTGCAGTCCTTTTTCTAGAGGTTTCGGACGAGCGGGTTGAAATGGGACTTTCAATAGACCCGTTGGAATTTTAATTGAGTAAAAAGTACAGAAATTGAGGTTTTGCAATATAATTGTGTTGAAAAGCTCCTAATGAATTATTTGAACTCCTAATATTAGATGAAAAACTGTTTTGCAGTCCTTTTTGTAGAGGTTTCGGACGAGCGGGTCGAAATGGGCCTTTCAATGGATCCGTTGGAATTTTAAATGAGTAAAAAGTACAGAAATTGAGGTTTTGCAATATAATTGTGTTGAGAAGCTCCTAATCAATTATTTGAACTCCTAATATTTGATTAAAACTTGTTTTGCGGTTCTTTTTGTAGAGGTTTCGGACGAGCGGGTCGAAATGGGCCTTTCAATGGACCCGTTGGAATTTTAACTGAGTAAAAAGTACAGAAATTGCGGTTTTGCAATATAATTGTGTTGAAAAGCTCCTAATTAATTATTTGAACTCCTAATATTTGATTAAAACTTGTTTTGCGGTCCTAGTTGTAGAGGTTTCGGACGAGCGGGACGAAATGGGCCACTCAATGGATCCGTTGGAATTTTAAATGAGTAAAAAGTACAGAAATTTCGGTTTTGCAATATAATTGTGTTGAAAAGCTCCTAATCAATTACATGAATTCCTAAAATTTGATTAAAACTTTTTTTGCAGTCCTTTTTGTAGAGGTTACGGACGAGCGGGTCGAAATGGTCCTTTCAATGGACCCATTGGAATTTTAACTGAGTAAAAAGTACATAAATTGAGGTTTTGCAATATAGTTGTTTTGAAAAGCTCCTAATCAATTACATGAACTCCTAAAATTTGATTAAAACTTGTTTTGCAATCCTTTTTGTAGAGGTTTCGGACGAGCGGGTTGAAATGGGCCTTTCAATGGACCCGTTAGAATTTTAACTGAGTAAAAAGTACAGAAATTGACGTTTTGCAATATAATTGTGTTGAAAAGCTCCTAATGAATGATTTGAACTCCTAATATTTGATTAAAACTTGTTTTGTAGTCCTTTTTGTAAAGGTTTCGGACGAGCGGGTCGAAATGGGCCTTTCAATGGACCCGTTGGAATTTTAAATGAGAAAAAAGTACAAAAATTGAGGTTTTGCAATATAATTGTGTTGAAAAGCTCCTAATCAACTACATGAACTCCTAAAATTTGATGAAAACTTTTTTTGCAGTCCTTTTTGTAGAGGTTTCGGACGAGCGGGTTGAAATGGGACTTTCAATAGACCCGTTGGAATTTTAATTGAGTAAAAAGTACAGAAACTGAGGTTTTGCAATATAATTGTGTTGAAAAGCTCCTAATGAATTATTTGAACTCCTAATATTTGATTAAAACCTGTTTTGCAGTCCTTTTTGTAGAGGTTTCGGACGAGTGGGTCGAAATGGGCCTTTCAATGGATCCGTTGGAATTTTAAATGAGTAAAAAGTACAGAAATTGAGGTTTTGCAATATAATTGTGTTGAAAAGCTCCTAATCAATTATTTGAACTCCTAATATTTGATTAAAACTTGTTTTGCGGTACTTTTTGTAGAGGTTTCGGACGAGCGGGTCGAAATGGGCCTTTCAATGGACCCGTTGGAATTTTAACTGAGTAAAAAGTACAGAAATTGCGGTTTTGCAATATAATTGTGTTGAAAAGCTCCTAATTAATTATTTGAACTCCTAATATTTGATTAAAACTTGTTTTGCGGTCCTAGTTGTAGAGGTTTCGGACGAGCAGGTCTAAATAGGTCACTCAATGGACCCGTTGGAATTTTAACTGAGTAAAAAGTACATAAATTTCGGTTTTGCAATATGATTGTGTTGAAAAGCTCCTAATTAATTACATGAATTCCTAAAATTTGATTAAAACTTTTTTTGCAGTCCTTTTTGTAGAGGTTACGGACGAGCGGGTCGAAATGGGCCTTTCAATGGACCCGTTGGAATTTTAACTGAGTAAAAAGTACATAAAATGAGGTTTTGCAATATAGTTGTTTTGAAAAGCTCCTAATCAATTACATGAACTCCTAAAATTTGATTAAAACTTGTTTTGCAATCCTTTTTGTAGAGGTTTCGGACGAGCGGGTCGAAATGGGCCTTTCATTGGACCCGTTGGAATTTTAACTGAGTAAAAAGTACAGAAATTGACGTTTTGCAATATAATTGTGTTGAAAAGCTCCTAATGAATGATTTGAACTCCTAAAATTTGATTAAAACTTGTTTTGCAATCCTTTTTGTAGAGGTTTCGGACGAGCGGGTCGAAATGGGCCTTTCAATAGACCCGTTGGAATTTTAACTAAGTAAAAAGTACAAAAATTGAGGTTTTGCAATATAATTGTGTTGAAAAGCTCCTAATCAACTACATGAACTCCTAAAATTTGATGAAAACTTTTTTTGCAGTCCTTTTTGTAGAGGTTTCGGACGAGCGGGTTGAAATGGGACTTTCAATAGACCCGTTGGAATTTTAATTGAGTAAAAAGTACAGAAACTGAGGTTTTGCAATATAATTGTGTTGAAAAGCTCCTAATGAATTATTTGAACTCCTAATATTTGATTAAAACCTGTTTTGCAGTCCTTTTTGTAGAGGTTTCGGACGAGCGGGTCGAAATGGGCCTTTCAATGGATCCGTTGGAATTTTAAATGAGTAAAAAGTACAGAAATTGAGGTTTTGCAATATAATTGTGCTGAAAAGCTCCTAATCAATTACATGAACTCCTAAAATTTGATTAAAACTTTTTATGCAGTCCTTTTTGTAGAGGTTACGGACGAGCGGGTCGAAATGGTCCTTTCAATGGACCCGTTGGAATTTTAACTGAGTAAAAAGTACATAAATTGAGGTTTTGCAATATAGTTGTTTTGAAAAGCTCCTAATCAATTACATGAACTCCTAAAATTTGATTAAAACTTGTTTTGCAATCCTTTTTGTAGAGGTTTCGGACGAGCGGGTCGAAATGGGCCTTTCAATGGACCCGTTGGAATTTTAACTGAGTAAAAAGTACAGAAATTGACGTTTTGCAATATAATTGTGTTGAAAAGCTCCTAAAGAATGATTTGAACTCCTAATATTTGATTAAAACTTGGTTTGCAGTCCTTTTTGTAGAGGTTTCGGACGAGTGGGTCGAAATGGGCCTTTCAATGGATCCGTTGGAATTTTAAATGAGTAAAAAGTACAGAAATTGAGGTTTTGCAATATAATTGTGTTGAAAAGCTCCTAATCAACTACATGAACTCCTAAAATTTGATGAAAACTTTTTTTGCAGTCCTTTTTGTAGAGGTTTCGGACGAGCGGGTTGAAATGGGACTTTCAATAGACCCGTTGGAATTTTAATTGAGTAAAAAGTACAGAAACTGAGGTTTTGCAATATAATTGTGTTGAAAAGCTCCTAATGAATTATTTGAACTCCTAATATTTGATTAAAACCTGTTTTGCAGTCCTTTTTGTAGAGGTTTCGGACGAGTGGGTCGAAATGGGCCTTTCAATGGATCCGTTGGAATTTTAAATGAGTAAAAAGTACAGAAATTGAGGTTTTGCAATATAATTGTGTTGAAAAGCTCCTAATCAATTATTTGAACTCCTAATATTTGATTAAAACTTGTTTTGCGGTACTTTTTGTAGAGGTTTCGGACGAGCGGGTCGAAATGGGCCTTTCAATGGACCCGTTGGAATTTTAACTGAGTAAAAAGTACAGAAATTGCGGTTTTGCAATATAATTGTGTTGAAAAGCTCCTAATTAATTATTTGAACTCCTAATATTTGATTAAAACTTGTTTTGCGGTCCTAGTTGTAGAGGTTTCGGACGAGCAGGTCTAAATAGGTCACTCAATGGACCCGTTGGAATTTTAACTGAGTAAAAAGTACATAAATTTTGGTTTTGCAATATGATTGTGTTGAAAAGCTCCTAATTAATTACATGAATTCCTAAAATTTGATTAAAACTTTTTTTGCAGTCCTTTTTGTAGAGGTTACGGACGAGCGGGTCGAAATGGGCCTTTCAATGGACCCGTTGGAATTTTAACTGAGTAAAAAGTACATAAAATGAGGTTTTGCAATATAGTTGTTTTGAAAAGCTCCTAATCAATTACATGAACTCCTAAAATTTGATTAAAACTTGTTTTGCAATCCTTTTTGTAGAGGTTTCGGACGAGCGGGTCGAAATGGGCCTTTCATTGGACCCGTTGGAATTTTAACTGAGTAAAAAGTACAGAAATTGACGTTTTGCAATATAATTGTGTTGAAAAGCTCCTAATGAATGATTTGAACTCCTAAAATTTGATTAAAACTTGTTTTGCAATCCTTTTTGTAGAGGTTTCGGACGAGCGGGTCGAAATGGGCCTTTCAATAGACCCGTTGGAATTTTAACTAAGTAAAAAGTACAAAAATTGAGGTTTTGCAATATAATTGTGTTGAAAAGCTCCTAATCAACTACATGAACTCCTAAAATTTGATGAAAACTTTTTTTGCAGTCCTTTTTGTAGAGGTTTCGGACGAGCGGGTTGAAATGGGACTTTCAATAGACCCGTTGGAATTTTAATTGAGTAAAAAGTACAGAAACTGAGGTTTTGCAATATAATTGTGTTGAAAAGCTCCTAATGAATTATTTGAACTCCTAATATTTGATTAAAACCTGTTTTGCAGTCCTTTTTGTAGAGGTTTCGGACGAGCGGGTCGAAATGGGCCTTTCAATGGATCCGTTGGAATTTTAAATGAGTAAAAAGTACAGAAATTGAGGTTTTGCAATATAATTGTGCTGAAAAGCTCCTAATCAATTACATGAACTCCTAAAATTTGATTAAAACTTTTTATGCAGTCCTTTTTGTAGAGGTTACGGACGAGCGGGTCGAAATGGTCCTTTCAATGGACCCGTTGGAATTTTAACTGAGTAAAAAGTACATAAATTGAGGTTTTGCAATATAGTTGTTTTGAAAAGCTCCTAATCAATTACATGAACTCCTAAAATTTGATTAAAACTTGTTTTGCAATCCTTTTTGTAGAGGTTTCGGACGAGCGGGTCGAAATGGGCCTTTCAATGGACCCGTTGGAATTTTAACTGAGTAAAAAGTACAGAAATTGACGTTTTGCAATATAATTGTGTTGAAAAGCTCCTAAAGAATGATTTGAACTCCTAATATTTGATTAAAACTTGGTTTGCAGTCCTTTTTGTAAAGGTTTCGGACGAGCGGGTCGAAATGGGCCTTTCAATGGACCCGTTGGAATTTTAAATGAGAAAAAAGTACAAAAATTGAGGTTTTGCAATATAATTGTGTTGAAAAGCTCCTAATCAACTACATGAACTCCTAAAATTTGATGAAAACTTTTTTTGCAGTCCTTTTTGTAGAGGTTTCGGACGAGCGGGTTGAAATGGGACTTTCAATAGACCCGTTGGAATTTTAATTGAGTAAAAAGTACAGAAACTGAGGTTTTGCAATATAATTGTGTTGAAAAGCTCCTAATGAATTATTTGAACTCCTAATATTTGATTAAAACCTGTTTTGCAGTCATTTTTTTAGACGTTTCGGACGAGCGGGTCGAAATGGGCCTTTCAATGGATCCGTTGGAATTTTAAATGAGTAAAAAGTACAGAAATTGAGGTTTTGCAATATAATTGTGTTGAAAAGCTCCTAATCAATTATTTGAACTCCTAATATTTGATTAAAACTTGTTTTGCGGTACTTTTTGTAGAGGTTTCGGACGAGCGGGTCGAAATGGGCCTTTCAATGGACCCGTTGGAATTTTAACTGAGTAAAAAGTACAGAAATTGCGGTTTTGCAATATAATTGTGTTGAAAAGCTCCTAATTAATTATTTGAACTCCTAATATTTGATTAAAACTTGTTTTGCGGTCCTAGTTGTAGAGGTTTCGGACGAGCAGGTCTAAATAGGTCACTCAATGGACCCGTTGGAATTTTAACTGAGTAAAAAGTACAGAAATTTCGGTTTTGCAATATAATTGTGTTGAAAAGCTCCTAATCAATTACATGAATTCCTACAATTTTATTAAAACTTTTTTTGCAGTCCTTTTTGTAGAGGTTACGGACGAGTGGGTCGAAATGGTCCTTTCAATGGACCCGTTGGAATTTTAACTGAGTAAAAAGTACATAAATTGAGGTTTTGCAATATAGTTGTTTTGAAAAGCTCCTAATCAATTACATAAACTCCTAAAATTTGATTAAAACTTGTTTTGCAATCCTTTTTGTAGAGGTTTCGGACGAGCGGGTCGAAATGGGCCTTTCATTGGACCCGTTGGAATTTTAACTGAGTAAAAAGTACAGAAATTGACGTTTTGCAATATAATTGTGTTGAAAAGCTCCTAATGAATGATTTGAACTCCTAATATTTGATTAAAACTTGTTTTGTAGTTCTTTTTGTAAAGGTTTCGGACGAGCGGGTCGAAATGGGCCTTTCAATGGACCCGTTGGAATTTTAACTGAGAAAAAAGTACAAAAATTGAGGTTTTGCAATATAATTGTGTTGAAAAGCTCCTAATCAACTACATGAACTCCTAAAATTTGATGAAAACTTTTTTTGCAGTCCTTTTTGTAGAGGTTTCGGACGAGCGGGTTGAAATGGGACTTTCAATAGACCCGTTGGAATTTTAATTGAGTAAAAAGTACAGAAACTGAGGTTTTGCAATATAATTGTGTTGAAAAGCTCCTAATGAATTATTTGAACTCCTAATATTTGATTAAAACCTGTTTTGCAGTCCTTTTTGTAGAGGTTTCGGACGAGCGGGTCGAAATGGGCCTTTCAATGGATCCGTTGGAATTTTAAATGAGTAAAAAGTACAGAAATTGAGGTTTTGCAATATAATTGTGTTGAAAAGCTCCTAATCAATTATTTGAACTCCTAATATTTGATTAAAACTTGTTTTGCGGTACTTTTTGTAGAGGTTTCGGACGAGCGGGTCGAAATGGGCCTTTCAATGGACCCGTTGGAATTTTAACTGAGTAAAAAGTACAGAAATTGCGGTTTTGCAATATAATTGTGTTGAAAAGCTCCTAATTAATTATTTGAACTCCTAATATTTGATTAAAACTTGTTTTGTGGTCCTAGTTGTAGAGGTTTCGGACGAGCAGGTCTAAATAGGTTTCTCAATGGACCCGTTGGAATTTTAACTGAGTAAAAAGTACATAAATTTCGGTTTTGCAATATAATTGTGTTGAAAAGCTCCTAATCAATTACATGAATTCCTACAATTTGATTAAAACTTTTTTTGCAGTCCTTTTTGTAGAGGTTACGGACGAGCGGGTCGAAATGGGCCTTTCAATGGACCCGTTGGAATTTTAACTGAGTAAAAAGTACATAAATTGAGGTTTTGCAATATAGTTGTTTTGAAAAGCTCCTAATCAATTACATGAACTCCTAAAATTTGATTAAAACTTGTTTTGCAGTCCTTTTTGTAGAGGTTTCGGACGAGCGGGTCGAAATGGGCCTTTCAATGGACCCGTTGGAATTTTAACTGAGTAAAAAGTACAGAAATTGACGTTTTGCAATATAGTTGTTTTGAAAAGCTCCTAATCAATTACATGAACTCCTAAAATTTGATTAAAACTTGTTTTGCAGTCCTTTTTGTAGAGGTTTCGGACGAGCGGGTCGAAATGGGCCTTTCAATGGACCCGTTAGAATTTTAACTGAGTAAAAAGTACAGAAATTGACGTTTTGCAATATAATTGTGTTGAAAAGCTCCTAATGAATGATTTGAACTCCTAAAATTTGATTAAAACTTGTTTTGCAATCCTTTTTGTAGAGGTTTCGGACGAGCGGGTCGAAATGGGCCTTTCAATAGACCCGTTGGAATTTTAACTAAGTAAAAAGTACAAAAATTGAGGTTTTGCAATATAATTGTGTTGAAAAGCTCCTAATCAACTACATGAACTCCTAAAATTTGATGAAAACTTTTTTTGCAGTCCTTTTTGTAGAGGTTTCGGACGAGCGGGTTGAAATGGGACTTTCAATAGACCCGTTGGAATTTTAATTGAGTAAAAAGTACAGAAACTGAGGTTTTGCAATATAATTGTGTTGAAAAGCTCCTAATGAATTATTTGAACTCCTAATATTTGATTAAAACCTGTTTTGCAGTCATTTTTTTAGACGTTTCGGACGAGCGGGTCGAAATGGGCCTTTCAATGGATCCGTTGGAATTTTAAATGAGTAAAAAGTACAGAAATTGAGGTTTTGCAATATAATTGTGTTGAAAAGCTCCTAATCAATTATTTGAACTCCTAATATTTGATTAAAACTTGTTTTGCGGTACTTTTTGTAGAGGTTTCGGACGAGCGGGTCGAAATGGGCCTTTCAATGGACCCGTTGGAATTTTAACTGAGTAAAAAGTACAGAAATTGCGGTTTTGCAATATAATTGTGTTGAAAAGCTCCTAATTAATTATTTGAACTCCTAATATTTGATTAAAACTTGTTTTGCGGTCCTAGTTGTAGAGGTTTCGGACGAGCAGGTCTAAATAGGTCACTCAATGGACCCGTTGGAATTTTAACTGAGTAAAAAGTACAGAAATTTCGGTTTTGCAATATAATTGTGTTGAAAAGCTCCTAATCAATTACATGAATTCCTACAATTTTATTAAAACTTTTTTTGCAGTCCTTTTTGTAAGAGGTTACGGACGAGCGGGTCGAAATGGTCCTTTCAATGGACCCGTTGGAATTTTAACTGAGTAAAAAGTACATAAATTGAGGTTTTGCAATATAGTTGTTTTGAAAAGCTCCTAATCAATTACATAAACTCCTAAAATTGATTAAAACTTGTTTTGCAATCCTTTTTGTAGAGGTTTCGGACGAGCGGGTCGAAATGGGCCTTTCATTGGACCCGTTGGAATTTTAACTGAGTAAAAAGTACAGAAATTGACGTTTTGCAATATAATTGTGTTGAAAAGCTCCTAATGAATGATTTGAACTCCTAATATTTGATTAAAACTTGTTTTGTAGTTCTTTTTGTAAAGGTTTCGGACGAGCGGGTCGAAATGGGCCTTTCAATGGACCCGTTGGAATTTTAACTGAGAAGAAAGTACAAAAATTGAGGTTTTGCAATATAATTGTGTTGAAAAGCTCCTAATCAACTACATGAACTCCTAAAATTTGATGAAAACTTTTTTTGCAGTCCTTTTTGTAGAGGTTTCGGACGAGCGGGTTGAAATGGGACTTTCAATAGACCCGTTGGAATTTTAATTGAGTAAAAAGTACAGAAACTGAGGTTTTGCAATATAATTGTGTTGAAAAGCTCCTAATGAATTATTTGAACTCCTAATATTTGATTAAAACCTGTTTTGCAGTCCTTTAAGTAGAGGTTTCGGACGAGCGGGTCGAAATGGGCCTTTCAATGGATCCGTTGGAATTTTAAATGAGTAAAAAGTACAGAAATTTCGGTTTTGCAATATAATTGTGTTGAAAAGCTCCTAATCAATTATTTGAACTCCTAATATTTGATTAAAACTTGTTTTGCGGTACTTTTTGTAGAGGTTTCGGACGAGCGGGTTGAAATGGGCCTTTCAATGGACCCGTTGGAATTTTAACTGAGTAAAAAGTACAGAAATTGCGGTTTTGCAATATAATTGTGTTGAAAAGCTCCTAATTAATTATTTGAACTCCTAATATTTGATTAAAACTTGTTTTGTGGTCCTAGTTGTAGAGGTTTCGGACGAGCAGGTCTAAATAGGTCACTCAATGGACCCGTTGGAATTTTAACTGAGTAAAAAGTACATAAATTTCGGTTTTGCAATATAATTGTGTTGAAAAGCTCCTAATCAATTACATGAATTCCTAAAATTTGATTAAAACTTTTTTTCCAGTCCTTTTTGTAGAGGTTACGGACGAGCGGGTCGAAATGGGCCTTTCAATGGACCCGTTGGAATTTTAACTGAGTAAAAAGTACATAAATTGAGGTTTTGCAATATAGTTGTTTTGAAAAGCTCCTAATCAATTACATGAACTCCTAAAATTTGATTAAAACTTGTTTTGCAGTCCTTTTTGTAGAGGTTTCGGACGAGCGGGTCGAAATGGGCCTTTCAATGGACCCGTTGGAATTTTAACTGAGTAAAAAGTACAGAAATTGACGTTTTGCAATATAATTGTGTTGAAAAGCTCCTAATGAATGATTTGAACTCCTAAAATTTAATTAAAACTTGTTTTGCAATCCTTTTTGTAGAGGTTTCGGACGAGCGGGTCGAAATGGGCCTTTCAATAGACCCGTTGGAATTTTAACTAAGTAAAAAGTACAAAAATTGAGGTTTTGCAATATAATTGTGTTGAAAAGCTCCTAATCAACTACATGAACTCCTAAAATTTGATGAAAACTTTTTTTGCAGTCCTTTTTGTAGAGGTTTCGGACGAGCGGGTTGAAATGGGACTTTCAATAGACCTGTTGGAATTTTAATTGAGTAAAAAGTACAGAAACTGAGGTTTTGCAATATAATTGTGTTGAAAAGCTCCTAATGAATTATTTGAACTCCTAATATTTGATTAAAACCTGTTTTGCAGTCCTTTTTGTAGAGGTTTCGGACGAGCGGGTCGAAATGGGCCTTTCAATGGATCCGTTGGAATTTTAAATGAGTAAAAAGTACAGAAATTGAGGTTTTGCAATATAATTGTGTTGAAAAGCTCCTAATCAATTATTTGAACTCCTAATATTTGATTAAAACTTGTTTTGCGGTACTTTTTGTAGAGGTTTCGGACGAGCGGGTCGAAATGGGCCTTTCAATGGACCCGTTGGAATTTTAACTGAGTAAAAAGTACAGAAATTGCGGTTTTGCAATATAATTGTGTTGAAAAGCTCCTAATTAATTATTTGAACTCCTAATATTTGATTAAAACTTGTTTTGCGGTCCTAGTTGTAGAGGTTTCGGACGAGCAGGTCGAAATGGGTCACTCAATAGACCCGTTGGAATTTTAACTAAGTAAAAAGTACAAAAATTTAGGTTTTGCAATATAATTGTGTTGAAAAGCTCCTAATCAACTACATGAACTCCTAAAATTTGATGAAAATTTTTTTTGCAGTCCTTTTTGTAGAGGTTTCGGACGAGCGGGTTGAAATGGGACTTTCAATAGACCGTTGGAATTTTAATTGAGTAAAAAGTGCAGAAACTGAGGTTTTGCAATATAATTGTGTTGAAAAGCTCCTAATGAATTATTTGAACTCCTAATATTTGATTAAAACCTGTTTTGCAGTCCTTTTTGTAGAGGTTTCGGACGAGCGGGTCGAAATGGGCCTTTCAATGGACCCGTTGGAATTTTAAATGAGTAAAAAGTACAGAAATTGAGGTTTTGCAATATAATTGTGTTGAAAAGCTCCTAATCAATTATTTGAAATCCTAATATTTGAATAAAACATTTTTGCGGTCCTTTTTATTAGGTTTCGGACGAGCAGGTCTAAATGGGACTTTCAATGGACTCGTTGGAATTTTAACTTAGTAAAAAGTACATAAATTGAGGTTTTGCAAGATAATTGTGTTGAAAAGCTCCTAATAAATTACATGAACTCCTAAAATTTGATTAAAACATGTTTTGCAGTCCTTTTTGTAGAGGTTTCGGACGAGCGGGTCGAAATGGGCCTTTCAATGGACCCGTTGGAATTTTAACTAAGTAAAAAGTACCAAAATTGAGGTTTTGCAATATAATTGTGTTGAAAAGCTCCTAATCAACTACATGAACTCCTAAAATTTGATGAAAACTTTTTTTGCAGTCCTTTTTGTAGAGGTTTCGGGCGAGCGGGTTGAAATGGGACTTTCAATAGACCCGTTGGAATTTTAATTGAGTAAAAGATACAGAAACTGAGGTTTTGCAATATAATTGTGTTGAAAAGCTCCTAATGAATTATTTGAACTCCTAATATTTGATTAAAACTTGTTTTGCAGTCCTTTTTGTAGAGGTTTCGGACGAGCGGGACGAAATGGGCCTTTAAATGGATCCGTTGGAATTTTAAATGAGTAAAAGTACAGAAATTGAGGTTTTGCAATATAATTGTGTTGAAAAGCTCCTAATCAATTATTTTAACTCCTAATATTGAGTTAAAACTTGTTTTGCGGTACTTTTTGTAGAGGTTTCGGACGAGCGGGTCGAAATGGGCCTTTCAATAGACCCGTTGGAATTTTAATTGAGTAAAAAGTACATAAATTGAGGTTTTGCAATATAGTTTTTTTGAAAAGCTCCTAATCAATTACATGAACTCCTAAAATTTGATTAAAACTTGTTTTGCAGTCATTTTTGTAGAGGTTTCGGACGAGCGGGTCTAAATGGGCCTTTCAATGGACCCGTTGGAATTTTAACTGAGTAAAAAGTACATAAATTGAGGTTTTGCAATATAGTTGTTTTGAAAAGCTCCTAATCAATTACATGAACTCCTAAAATTTGATTAAAACTTGTTTTGCAATCCTTTTTGTAGAGGTTTCGGACGAGCGGGTCGAAATGGGCCTTTCAATAGACCCGTTGGAATTTTAAGTAAGTAAAAAGTACAAAAATTGAGGTTTTGCAATATAATTGTGTTGAAAAGCTCCTAATCAACTACATGAACTCCTAAAATTTGATGAAAACTTTTTTTGCAGTCCTTTTTGTAGAGGTTTCGGACGAGCGGGTTGAAATGGGACTTTCAATAGACCCGTTGGAATTTTAATTGAGTAAAAAGTACAGAAACTGAGGTTTTGCAATATAATTGTGTTGAAAAGCTCCTAATGAATTATTTGAACTCCTAATATTTGATTAAAACTTGTTTTGCAGTCCTTTTTGTAGAGGTTTCGGACGAGCGGTTCGAAATGGGCCTTTAAATCGATCCGTTGGAATTTTAAATGAGTAAAAAGTACAGAAATTGAGGTTTTGCAATATAATTGTGTTGAAAATCTCCTAATCAATTATTTGAACTCCTAATATTTGATTTAAACATTTTTGTGGTCCTTTTTGTACAGGTTTCGGACGAGCAGGTCTAAATTGGCCTTTCAATGGACCCGTTGGAATTTTAACTGAGTAAAAAGTACAAAAATTGAGGTTTTGCAATATAATTGTGTGGAAAAGCTCCTAATCAATTACATGAAGTCCTAAAATTTGATTAAAACTTGTTTTGCAGTCCTTTTTGTAGAGGTTTCGGACGAGCGGGGTCGAAATGGGCCTTTCAATGGACCCGTTGGAATTTTAACTGAGTAAAAAGTACATAAATTGAGGTTTTGCAATATAGTTTTTTTGAAAAGCTCCTAATCAATTACATGAACTCCTAAAATTTTATTAAAACTTGTTTTGCAATCCTTTTTGTAGAGGTTTCGGACGAGCGGGTCGAAATGGGCCTTTCAATGGACCCGTTGGAATTTTAACTGAGTAAAAAGTAAAGAAATTGAGGTTTGCAATATAATTGTTTGGAAAAGCTCCTAATCAATTATTTGAACACCTAATATTTGAATAAAACATTTTTGCGGTCCTTTTTGTACAGATTCCGGACGAGCAGGTCGAAATGGGCCATTCAATGGACCCGTTGGAATTTTAACTGAGTAAAAAGTATAGAAATTGAGGTTTTGCAATATAATTGTGTTGAAAAGCTTCCTAATGAATTATTTGAACTCCTAATATTTGATTAAAACCTGTTTTGCAGTCCTTTTTGTAGAGGTTTCGGACGAGCGGGTCGAAATGGGCCTTTCAATGGACCCGTTGGAATTTTGAATGAGTAAAAAGTACAGAAATTGAGGTTTTGCAATATAATTGTGTTGAAAAGCTCCTAATCAATTATTTGAAATCCTAATATTTGAATAAAACATTTTTGCGGTCCTTTTTGTTAGGTTTCGGACGAGCAGGTCCAAATGAGACTTTCAATGGACTCGTTGGAATTTTAACTTAGTAAAAAGTACATAAATTGAGGTTTTGCAAGATAATTGTGTTGAAAAGCTCCTAATAAATTACATGAACTCCTAAAATTTGATTAAAACATGTTTTGCAATCCTTTTTGTAGAGGTTTCGGACGAGCGGGTCAAAATGGGCCTTTCAATGGACCCGTTGGAATTTTAACTAAGTAAAAAGTACAAAAATTGAGGTTTTGCAATATAATTGTGTTGAAAAGCTCCTAATAAACTACATGAACTCCTAAAATTTGATGAAAACTTTTTTTGCAGTCCTTTTTGTAGAGGTTTCGGACGAGCGGGTTGAAATGGGACTTTCAATAGACCCGTTGGAATTTTAATTGAGTAAAAAGTACAGAAACTGAGGTTTTGGAATATAATTGTGTTGAAAAGCTCCTAATGAATTATTTGAACTCCTAATATTTGATTAAAACTTGTTTTGTAGTCCTTTTTGTAGAGGTTTCGGACGAGCGGGGCGAAATGGGCCTTTAAATGGATCCGTTGGAATTTTAAATGAGTAAAAAGTACAGAAATTGAGGTTTTGCAATATAATTGTGTTGAAAAGCTCCTAATCAACTACATGAACTCCTAAAATTTGATGAAAACTTTTTTTGCAGTCCTTTTTGTAGAGGTTTCGGACGAGCGGGTTGAAATGGGACTTTCAATAGACCTGTTGGAATTTTAATTGAGTAAAAAGTACAGAAACTGAGGTTTTGCAATATAATTGTGTTGAAAAGCTCCTAATGAATTATTTGAACTCCTAATATTTGATTAAAACCTGTTTTGCAGTCCTTTTTGTAGAGGTTTCGGACGAGCGGGTCGAAATGGGCCTTTCAATGGATCCGTTGGAATTTTAAATGAGTAAAAAGTACAGAAATTGAGGTTTTGCAATATAATTGTGTTGAAAAGCTCCTAATCAATTATTTGAACTCCTAATATTTGATTAAAACTTGTTTTGCGGTACTTTTTGTAGAGGTTTCGGACGAGCGGGTCGAAATGGGCCTTTCAATGGACCCGTTGGAATTTTAACTGAGTAAAAAGTACAGAAATTGCGGTTTTGCAATATAATTGTGTTGAAAAGCTCCTAATTAATTATTTGAACTCCTAATATTTGATTAAAACTTGTTTTGCGGTCCTAGTTGTAGAGGTTTCGGACGAGCAGGTCGAAATGGGTCACTCAATGGACCCGTTGGAATTTTAACTGAGTAAAAAGTACAGAAATTTCGGTTTTGCAATATAATTGTGTTGAAAAGCTCCTAATCAATTACATGAATTCCTAAAATTTGATTAAAACTTTTTTTGCAGTCCTTTTTGTAGAGGTTACGGAAGAGCGGGTCGAAATGGGCCTTTCAATGGACCCGTTGGAATTTTAACTGAGTAAAAAGTACATAAATTGAGGTTTTGCAATATAGTTGTTTTGAAAAGCTCCTAATCAATTACATGAACTCCTAAAATTTGATTAAAACTTGTTTTGCAGTCCTTTTTGTAGAGGTTTCGGACGAGCGGGTCGAAATGGGCCTTTCAATGGACCCGTTGGAATTTTAACTGAGTAAAAAGTACATAAATTGAGGTTTTGCAATATAGTTGTTTTGAAAAGCTCCTAATCAATTACATCAACTCCTAAAAATTTGATTAAAACTTGTTTTGCAATCCTTTTTGTAGAGGTTTCGGACGAGCGGGTCAAAATGGGCCTTTCAATAGACCCGTTGGAATTTTAACTAAGTAAAAAGTACAAAAATTTAGGTTTTGCAATATAATTGTGTTGAAAAGCTCCTAATCAACTACATGAACTCCTAAAATTTGATGAAAATTTTTTTTGCAGTCCTTTTTGTAGAGGTTTCGGACGAGCGGGTTGAAATGGGACTTTCAATAGACCCGTTGGAATTTTAATTGAGTAAAAAGTGCAGAAACTGAGGTTTTGCAATATAATTGTGTTGAAAAGCTCCTAATGAATTATTTGAACTCCTAATATTTGATTAAAACCTGTTTTGCAGTCCTTTTTGTAGAGGTTTCGGACGAGCGGGTCGAAATGGGCCTTTCAATGGACCCGTTGGAATTTTAACTGAGTAAAAAGTACAGAAATTGAGGTTTTGCAATATAATTGTGTTGAAAAGCTCCTAATCAATTATTTGAAATCCTAATATTTGAATAAAACATTTTTGCGGTCCTTTTTATTAGGTTTCGGACGAGCAGGTCTAAATGGGACTTTCAATGGACTCGTTGGAATTTTAACTTAGTAAAAAGTACATAAATTGAGGTTTTGCAAGATAATTGTGTTGAAAAGCTCCTAATAAATTACATGAACTCCTAAAATTTGATTAAAACATGTTTTGCAGTCCTTTTTGTAGAGGTTTCGGACGAGCGGGTCGAAATGGGCCTTTCAATGGACCCGTTGGAATTTTAACTAAGTAAAAAGTACCAAAATTGAGGTTTTGCAATATAATTGTGTTGAAAAGCTCCTAATCAACTACATGAACTCCTAAAATTTGATGAAAACTTTTTTTGCAGTCCTTTTTGTAGAGGTTTCGGGCGAGCGGGTTGAAATGGGACTTTCAATAGACCCGTTGGAATTTTAATTGAGTAAAAGATACAGAAACTGAGGTTTTGCAATATAATTGTGTTGAAAAGCTCCTAATGAATTATTTGAACTCCTAATATTTGATTAAAACTTGTTTTGCAGTCCTTTTTGTAGAGGTTTCGGACGAGCGGGACGAAATGGGCCTTTAAATGGATCCGTTGGAATTTTAAATGAGTAAAAGTACAGAAATTGAGGTTTTGCAATATAATTGTGTTGAAAAGCTCCTAATCAATTATTTTAACTCCTAATATTTGATTAAAACTTGTTTTGCGGTACTTTTTGTAGAGGTTTCGGACGAGCGGGTCGAAATGGGCCTTTCAATAGACCCGTTGGAATTTTAATTGAGTAAAAAGTACATAAATTGAGGTTTTGCAATATAGTTTTTTTGAAAAGCTCCTAATCAATTACATGAACTCCTAAAATTTGATTAAAACTTGTTTTGCAGTCATTTTTGTAGAGGTTTCGGACGAGCGGGTCTAAATGGGCCTTTCAATGGACCCGTTGGAATTTTAACTGAGTAAAAAGTACATAAATTGAGGTTTTGCAATATAGTTGTTTTGAAAAGCTCCTAATCAATTACATGAACTCCTAAAATTTGATTAAAACTTGTTTTGCAATCCTTTTTGTAGAGGTTTCGGACGAGCGGGTCGAAATGGGCCTTTCAATAAACCCGTTGGAATTTTAAGTAAGTAAAAAGTACAAAAATTGAGGTTTTGCAATATAATTGTGTTGAAAAGCTCCTAATCAACTACATGAACTCCTAAAATTTGATGAAAACTTTTTTTGCAGTCCTTTTTGTAGAGGTTTCGGACGAGCGGGTTGAAATGGGACTTTCAATAGACCCGTTGGAATTTTAATTGAGTAAAAAGTACAGAAACTGAGGTTTTGCAATATAATTGTGTTGAAAAGCTCCTAATGAATTATTTGAACTCCTAATATTTGATTAAAACTTGTTTTGCAGTCCTTTTTGTAGAGGTTTCGGACGAGCGGTTCGAAATGGGCCTTTAAATCGATCCGTTGGAATTTTAAATGAGTAAAAAGTACAGAAATTGAGGTTTTGCAATATAATTGTGTTGAAAATCTCCTAATCAATTATTTGAACTCCTAATATTTGATTAAAACATTTTTGTGGTCCTTTTTGTACAGGTTTCGGACGAGCAGGTCTAAATTGGCCTTTCAATGGACCCGTTGGAATTTTAACTGAGTAAAAAGTACAAAAATTGAGGTTTTGCAATATAATTGTGTGGAAAAGCTCCTAATCAATTACATGAAGTCCTAAAATTTGATTAAAACTTGTTTTGCAGTCCTTTTTGTAGAGGTTTCGGACGAGCGGGTCGAAATGGGCCTTTCAATGGACCCGTTGGAATTTTAACTGAGTAAAAAGTACATAAATTGAGGTTTTGCAATATAGTTTTTTTGAAAAGCTCCTAATCAATTACATGAACTCCTAAAATTTTATTAAAACTTGTTTTGCAATCCTTTTTGTAGAGGTTTCGGACGAGCGGGTCGAAATGGGCCTTTCAATGGACCCGTTGGAATTTTAACTGAGTAAAAAGTAAAGAAATTGAGGTTTTGCAATATAATTGTTTGGAAAAGCTCCTAATCAATTATTTGAACACCTAATATTTGAATAAAACATTTTTGCGGTCCTTTTTGTACAGATTCCGGACGAGCAGGTCGAAATGGGCCATTCAATGGACCCGTTGGAATTTTAACTGAGTAAAAAGTATAGAAATTGAGGTTTTGCAATATAATTGTGTTGAAAAGCTCCTAATGAATTATTTGAACTCCTAATATTTGATTAAAACCTGTTTTGCAGTCCTTTTTGTAGAGGTTTCGGACGAGCGGGTCGAAATGGGCCTTTCAATGGACCCGTTGGAATTTTGAATGAGTAAAAAGTACAGAAATTGAGGTTTTGCAATATAATTGTGTTGAAAAGCTCCTAATCAATTATTTGAAATCCTAATATTTGAATAAAACATTTTTGCGGTCCTTTTTGTTAGGTTTCGGACGAGCAGGTCCAAATGAGACTTTCAATGGACTCGTTGGAATTTTAACTTAGTAAAAAGTACATAAATTGAGGTTTTGCAAGATAATTGTGTTGAAAAGCTCCTAATAAATTACATGAACTCCTAAAATTTGATTAAAACATGTTTTGCAATCCTTTTTGTAGAGGTTTCGGACGAGCGGGTCAAAATGGGCCTTTCAATGGACCCGTTGGAATTTTAACTAAGTAAAAAGTACAAAAATTGAGGTTTTGCAATATAATTGTGTTGAAAAGCTCCTAATAAACTACATGAACTCCTAAAATTTGATGAAAACTTCTTTTGCAGTCCTTTTTGTAGAGGTTTCGGACGAGCGGGTTGAAATGGGACTTTCAATAGACCCGTTGGAATTTTAATTGAGTAAAAAGTACAGAAACTGAGGTTTTGGAATATAATTGTGTTGAAAAGCTCCTAATGAATTATTTGAACTCCTAATATTTGATTAAAACTTGTTTTGTAGTCCTTTTTGTAGAGGTTTCGGACGAGCGGGGCGAAATGGGCCTTTAAATGGATCCGTTGGAATTTTAAATGAGTAAAAAGTACAGAAATTGAGGTTTTGCAATATAATTGTGTTGAAAAGCTCCTAATCAACTACATGAACTCCTAAAATTTGATGAAAACTTTTTTTGCAGTCCTTTTTGTAGAGGTTTCGGACGAGCGGGTTGAAATGGGACTTTCAATAGACCTGTTGGAATTTTAATTGAGTAAAAAGTACAGAAACTGAGGTTTTGCAATATAATTGTGTTGAAAAGCTCCTAATGAATTATTTGAACTCCTAATATTTGATTAAAACCTGTTTTGCAGTCCTTTTTGTAGAGGTTTCGGACGAGCGGGTCGAAATGGGCCTTTCAATGGATCCGTTGGAATTTTAAATGAGTAAAAAGTACAGAAATTGAGGTTTTGCAATATAATTGTGTTGAAAAGCTCCTAATCAATTATTTGAACTCCTAATATTTGATTAAAACTTGTTTTGCGGTACTTTTTGTAGAGGTTTCGGACGAGCGGGTCGAAATGGGCCTTTCAATGGACCCGTTGGAATTTTAACTGAGTAAAAAGTACAGAAATTGCGGTTTTGCAATATAATTGTGTTGAAAAGCTCCTAATTAATTATTTGAACTCCTAATATTTGATTAAAACTTGTTTTGCGGTCCTAGTTGTAGAGGTTTCGGACGAGCAGGTCGAAATGGGTCACTCAATGGACCCGTTGGAATTTTAACTGAGTAAAAAGTACAGAAATTTCGGTTTTGCAATATAATTGTGTTGAAAAGCTCCTAATCAATTACATGAATTCCTAAAATTTGATTAAAACTTTTTTTGCAGTCCTTTTTGTAGAGGTTACGGAAGAGCGGGTCGAAATGGGCCTTTCAATGGACCCGTTGGAATTTTAACTGAGTAAAAAGTACATAAATTGAGGTTTTGCAATATAGTTGTTTTGAAAAGCTCCTAATCAATTACATGAACTCCTAAAATTTGATTAAAACTTGTTTTGCAGTCCTTTTTGTAGAGGTTTCGGACGAGCGGGTCGAAATGGGCCTTTCAATGGACCCGTTGGAATTTTAACTGAGTAAAAAGTACATAAATTGAGGTTTTGCAATATAGTTGTTTTGAAAAGCTCCTAATCAATTACATCAACTCCTAAAAATTTGATTAAAACTTGTTTTGCAATCCTTTTTGTAGAGGTTTCGGACGAGCGGGTCAAAATGGGCCTTTCAATAGACCCGTTGGAATTTTAACTAAGTAAAAAGTACAAAAATTTAGGTTTTGCAATATAATTGTGTTGAAAAGCTCCTAATCAACTACATGAACTCCTAAAATTTGATGAAATTTTTTTTTGCAGTCCTTTTTGTAGAGGTTTCGGACGAGCGGGTTGAAATGGGACTTTCAATAGACCCGTTGGAATTTTAATTGAGTAAAAAGTGCAGAAACTGAGGTTTTGCAATATAATTGTGTTGAAAAGCTCCTAATGAATTATTTGAACTCCTAATATTTGATTAAAACCTGTTTTGCAGTCCTTTTTGTAGAGGTTTCGGACGAGCGGG
Source organism: Hibiscus tridactylites (assembly GCA_958450335.1). NCBI lineage: Eukaryota > Viridiplantae > Streptophyta > Magnoliopsida > Malvales > Malvaceae > Hibiscus > Hibiscus tridactylites. The sequence goes on along the minus strand of OY288265.1, from coordinate 49,102,877 downwards.
TCGAAATGGGCCTTTCAATGGACCCGTTGGAAGTTTAAATGAGTAAAAAGTACAGAAATTGAGGTTTTGCAATATAATTGTGTTGAAAAGCTCCTAATCAATTATTTGAAATCCTAATATTTGAATAAAACATTTTTGCGGTCCTTTTTATTAGGTTTCGGACGAGCAGGTCTAAATGGGACTTTCAATGGACTCGTTGGAATTTTAACTTAGTAAAAAGTACATAAATTGAGGTTTTGCAAGATAATTGTGTTGAAAAGCTCCTAATAAATTACATGAACTCCTAAAATTTGATTAAAACATGTTTTGCAATCCTTTTTGTAGAGGTTTCGGACGAGCGGGTCGAAATGGGCCTTTCAATGGACCCGTTGGAATTTTAACTAAGTAAAAAGTACCAAAATTGAGGTTTTGCAATATAATTGTGTTGAAAAGCTCCTAATCAACTACATGAACTCCTAAAATTTGATGAAAACTTTTTTTGCAGTCCTTTTTGTAGAGGTTTCGGGCGAGCGGGTTGAAATGGGACTTTCAATAGACCCGTTGGAATTTTAATTGAGTAAAAGATACAGAAACTGAGGTTTTGCAATATAATTGTGTTGAAAAGCTCCTAATGAATTATTTGAACTCCTAATATTTGATTAAAACTTGTTTTGCAGTCCTTTTTGTAGAGGTTTCGGACGAGCGGGACGAAATGGGCCTTTAAATGGATCCGTTGGAATTTTAAATGAGTAAAAGTACAGAAATTGAGGTTTTGCAATATAATTGTGTTGAAAAGCTCCTAATCAATTATTTTAACTCCTAATATTTGATTAAAACTTGTTTTGCGGTACTTTTTGTAGAGGTTTCGGACGAGCGGGTCGAAATGGGCCTTTCAATAGACCCGTTGGAATTTTAATTGAGTAAAAAGTACATAAATTGAGGTTTTGCAATATAGTTTTTTTGAAAAGCTCCTAATCAATTACATGAACTCCTAAAATTTGATTAAAACTTGTTTTGCAGTCATTTTTGTAGAGGTTTCGGACGAGCGGGTCTAAATGGGCCTCTCATTGGACCCGTTGGAATTTTAACTGAGTAAAAAGTACAGAAACTGAGGTTTTGGAATATAATTGTGTTGAAAAGCTCCTAATGAATTATTTGAACTCCTAATATTTGATTAAAACTTGTTTTGTAGTCCTTTTTGTAGAGGTTTCGGACGAGCGGGTCGAAATGGGCCTTTCAATGGACCCGTTGGAATTTTAACTGAGTAAAAAGTACAGAAATTGCGGTTTTGCAATATAATTGTGTTGAAAAGCTCCTAATTAATTATTTGAACTCCTAATATTTGATTAAAACTTGTTTTGTGGTCCTAGTTGTAGAGGTTTCGGACGAGCAGGTCTAAATAGGTCACTCAATGGACCCGTTGGAATTTTAACTGAGTAAAAAGTACAAAAATTGAGGTTTTGCAATATAATTGTGTTGAAAAGCTCCTATTCAATTACATGAACTCCTAAAATTTTATTAAAACTTGCTTTGCAGTCTTTTTTGTAGAGGTTTCGGACGAGCGGGTCGAAATGGGCCTATCAATGGACTCGTTGGAATTTTAAATGAGTAAAAAGTACATAAATTGAGGTTTTGCAATATAATTGTGTTGAAAAGCTCCTAATAAATCACATGAACTCCTAAAATTTGATTAAAACATCTTTTGCAGTCCTTTTTGTAGAGGTGTCGGACGAGCGGGTCGAAATGGGCCTTTCAATGGGCCCGTTGGAATTTTAAATGAGTAAAAAGTACATAAATTGAGGTTTTGCAATATAATTGTGTTGAAAAGCTCCTAATCAATTATTTGAACTCCTAATATTTGAATAAAACATTTTTGCGGTCGTTTTTGTACAGATTTCGGAGGAGCAGGTCGAAATGGGCCTTTCAATGGACCCGTTGGAATTTTAACTGAGTAAAAAGTACAGAAATTGAGGTTTTGCAATATAATTGTTTTGAAAAGCTCCTAATCAATTATTTGAACTCCTAATATTTGAATAAAACATTTTTGCGGTCCTTTTTGTACAGATTCCGGACGAGCAGGTCGAAATGGGCCTTTCAATGGACCCGTTGGAATTTTAACTGAGTAAAAAGTATAGAAATTGAGGTTTTGCAATATAATTGTGTTGAAAAGCTCCTAATCAATTACATGAACTCCCAATATTTATTTAAAACTTATTTTGCACTCCTTTTTGTATAGGTTTCGGACGAGCGGGTCGAAATGGGCCTTTCAATGGACCCGTTGGAATTTTAACTGAGTAAAAAGTACAGAAATTGCGGTTTTGCAATATAATTGTGTTGAAAATCTCCTAATCAATTATTTGAAGTCCTAAAATTTGATTAAAACTTGTTTTGCAGTCCTTTTTGTAGAGGTTTCGAACGAGCGGGTCGAAATGGGCTTTTCAATGGACCCGTTGGAATTTTAAATGAGTAAAAAGTACAGAAATTGAGGTTTTGCAATATAATTGTGTTGAAAATCTCCTAATCAATTACATGAACTCCTAAAATTTGATTAAAACTTGTTTTGGAGTCCTTTTTGTAGAGGTTTCGGACGAGCGGGTCGAAATGGGCCTTTCAATGGACCCGTTGGAATTTTAACGGAGTAAAAAGTACATAAATTGAAGTTTTGCAATATAATTGTGTTGAAAAGCTCCTAATCAATTACATGAACTCCTAAAATTTGATTAAAACTTGTTTAGCAGTCCTTTTTGTAGAGGTTTCGGACGAGCGGGTTGAAATGAGACTTTCAATAGACCCGTTGGAATTTTAATTGAGTAAAAAGTACAAAAACTGAGGTTTTGCAATATAATTGTGTTGAAAAGCTCCTAATGAATTATTTGAACTCCTAATACTTGATTAAAACTTGTTTTGCAGTCCTTTTTGTAGATGTTTTGGACGAGCGGGTCGAAATGGGCCTTTCAATGGATCCGTTGGAATTTTAAATGAGTAAAAAGTACAGAAATTGAGGTTTTGCAATATAATTGTGTTGAAAAGTTCCTAATCAATTATTTGAACTCCTAATATTTGATTAAAACTTGTTTTGTGGTACTTTTTGTAGAGGTTTCGGACGAGCGGGTCGAAATGGGCCTTTCAATGGACCCGTTGGAATTTTAACTGAGTAAAAAGTACAGAAATTGTGGTTTTGCAATATAATTGTGTTGAAAAGCTCCTAATTAATTATTTGAACTCCTAATATTTGATTAAAACTTGTTTTGCGGTCCTAGTTGTAGAGATTTCGGACGAGCAGACCTAAATAGGCCACTCAATGGACCCGTTGGAATTTTAACTGAGTAAAAAGTACAGAAATTGAGGTTTTGCAATATAATTGTGTTGAAAAGCTCCTATTCAATTACATGAACTCCTAAAATTTTAGTAAAACTTGTTTTGCAGTCCTTTTTGTCGAGGTTTCGGACGAGCGGGTCGAAATGGGCCTATCAATGGACTCGTTGAAATTTTAAATGAGTAAAAAGTACATAAATTGAGGTTTTGCAATATAATTGTGTTAAAAGCTCCTAATCAATTATTTGAAATCCTAATATTTGAATAAAACATTTTGCGGTCCTTTTTGTTAGGTTTCGGACGAGCAGGTCCAAATGGTACTTTCAATGGACTCGTTGGAATTTTAACTTAGTAAAAAGTACATAAATTGAGGTTTTGCAATATAATTGTGTTGAAAAGCTCCTAATCAATTACATGAACTCCTAATATTTGAATAAAACATTTTTTCGGTCATTTTTGTACAGATTTCAAACGAGCAGGTCGAAATGGGCCTTTCAATGGACCCGTTGGAATTTTAACAGAGTAAAAAGTACAGAAATTGAGGTTTTGCTATATAATTGTTTTGAAAAGCTCCTAATCAATTATTTGAACTCCTAATATTTGAATAAAACATTTTTGCGGTCCTTTTTGTACAGATTCCGGACGAGCAGGTCGAAATGGGCCTTTCAATAGACCCGTTGGAATTTTAACTAAGTAAAAAGTATAGAAATTGAGGTTTTGCAATATAATTGTGTTGAAAAGCTCCTAATCAATTACATGAACTCCTAATATTTTATTAAAACTTATTTTGCACTCCTTTTTCTAGAGGTTTCGGACGAGCGGGTCGAAATGGGCCTTTCAATGGACCCGTTGGAATTTTAACTGAGTAAAAAGTACAGAAATTGCGGTTTTGCAATATAATTGTGTTGAAAAGCTCCTAATTAATTATTTGAACTCCTAATATTTGATTAAAACTTGTTTTGCGGTCCTAGTTGTAGAGGTTTCGGACGAGCAGGTCTAAATAGGCCACTCAATGGACCCGTTGGAATTTTAACTGAGTAAAAAGTACAGAAATTGAGGTTTTGCAATATAATTGTGTTGAAAAGCTCCTATTCAATTACATGAACTCCTAAAATTTTAGTAAAACTTGTTTTGCAGTCCTTTTTGTCGAGGTTTCGGACGAGCGGGTCGAAATGGGCCTATCAATGGACTCGTTGAAATTTTAAATGAGTAAAAAGTACATAAATTGAGGTTTTGCAATATAATTGTGTTAAAAGCTCCTAATCAATTATTTGAAATCCTAATATTTGAATAAAACAGTTTGCGGTCCTTTTTGTTAGGTTTCGGACGAGCAGGTCCAAATGGGACTTTCAATGGACTCGTTGGAATTTTAACTTAGTAAAAAGTACATAAATTGAGGTTTTGCAATATAATTGTGTTGAAAAGCTCCTAATCAATTACATGAACTCATAATATTTGAATAAAACATTTTTGCGGTCGTTTTTGTACAGATTTCGGACGAGCAGGTCGAAATGGGCCTTTCAATGGACCCGTTGGAATTTTAACTGAGTAAAAAGTATAGAAATTGAGGTTTTGCAATATAATTGTTTTGAAAAGCTCCTAATCAATTATTTGAACTCCTAATATTTGAATAAAACATTTTTGCGGTCCTTTTTGTACAGATTCCGGACGAGTAGGTCGAAATGGGCCTTTCAATGGACCCGTTGGAATTTTAACTGAGTAAAAAGTATAGAAATTGAGGTTTTGCAATATAATTGTGTTGAAAAGATCCTAATCAATTACATGAACTCCTAATATTTTATTAAAACTTATTTTGCACTCCTTTTTCTAGAGGTTTCGGACGAGCGGGTCGAAATGGGCCTTTCAATGGACCCGTTGGAATTTTAACTGAGTAAAAAGTACAGAAATTGCGGTTTTGCAATATAATTGTGTTGAAAAGCTCCTAATTAATTATTTGAACTCCTAATATTTGATTAAAACTTGTATTGCGGTCCTAGTTGTAGAGGTTTCGGACGAGCAGGTCTAAATGGGCCACTCAATGGACCCGTTGGAATTTTAACTGAGTAAAAAGTACAGAAATTGAGGTTTTGCAATATAATTGTGTTGAAAAGCTCCTATTCAATTACATGAACTCCTAAAATTTTAGTAAAACTTGTTTTGCAGTCCTTTTTGTCGAGGTTTCGGACGAGCGGGTCGAAATGGGCCTATCAATGGACTCGTTGAAATTTTAAATGAGTAAAAAGTACATAAATTGAGGTTTTGCAATATAATTGTGTTAAAAGCTCCTAATCAATTATTTGAAATCCTAATATTTGAATAAAACATTTTGCGGTCCTTTTTGTTAGGTTTCGGACGAGCAGGTCCAAATGGGACTTTCAATGGACTCGTTGGAATTTTAACTTAGTAAAAAGTACATAAATTGAGGTTTTGCAATATAATTGTGTTGAAAAGCTCCTAATCAATTACATGAACTCCTAATATTTGAATAAAACATTTTTGCGGTCGTTTTTGTACAGATTTCGGACGAGCAGGTCGAAATGGGCCTTTCAATGGACCCGTTGGAACTTTAACTGAGTAAAAAGTAGAGAAATTGAGGTTTTGCAATATAATTGTTTTGAAAAGCTCCTAATCAATTATTTGAACTCCTAATATTTGAATAAAACATTTTTGCGGTCCTTTCTGTACAGATTCCGGACGAGCAGGTCGAAATGGGCCTTTCGATGGACCCGTTGGAATTTTAACTGAGTAAAAAGTATAGAAATTGAGGTTTTGCAATATAATTGTGTTGAAAAGATACTAATCAATTACATGAACTCCTAATATTTTATTAAAACTTATTTTGCACTCCTTTTTCTAGAGGTTTCGGACGAGCGGGTCGAAATGGGCCTTTCAATGGACCCGTTGGAATTTTAACTGAGTAAAAAGTACAGAAATTGCGGTTTTGCAATATAATTGTGTTGAAAATCTCCTAATCAATTATTTGAACTCCTAAAATTTGATTTAAACTTGTTTTGCAGTCCTTTTTGTAGAGTTTTCGGACGAGCGGGTCGAAATGGGCCTTTCAATGGACCCGTTGGAATTTTAAATGAGTAAAAAGTACAGAAATTGAGGTTTTGCAATATAATTGTGTTGAGAATCTCCTAATCAATTACATGAACTCCTAAAATTTGATTAAAACTTGTTTTGCAGTCCTTTTTGTAGAGGTTTCGGACGAGCGGGTCGAAATGGGCCTTTCTATGGACCCGTTGGAATTTTAAATGAGTAAAAAGTAGAGAAATTGAGGTTTTGCAATATAATTGTGTTGAAAAGCTCCTAATCAATTATTTGAACTCCTAATATTTGAATAAATCATTTTTGCGGTCCTTTTTGTAGAGGTTTCGGACGAGCAGGTCTAAATGGGCCTTTCAATGGACCCGTTGGAATTTTTTTTTGAAGAAAAGGCCTCATTAAAAACCCCTACTACTGTCCTTCAAGCAGAGCTAGAGGACCCTAAAAAGGGGAAAAGAGTGCCCAAATGTTATTAATCAATAATGGTTTGTTACAAATTGTTGTATACAATGTGGGATATCCGAATTAAATGACATAGAAGTCATAGAATTCAGCGAAAAGGTAGCCAAAGTATGGGCTATAATATTTGCCTCACGGCGTACAAAAGAAATAGAAAAAAAGTCGAAGTCGTGAAGAGCAGCTTGTATCTGAAGAATAGTTTGTCCCATAGTAGAGAGGTCTTGAGCAGGATTGTTGATCCTATTCGCGAGAGAAGCGCAGTCAGTTTCGATCAAGATATGAGTCCAACCTTGAGAGCGAGCAAAGGTGAGACCAGCTAGGATGCTTTCCCCTTCACTGGTGATGGCGTCCTGACAGCTACCAAGAGGGAAAGCAAGTCCACCCACGACTGCCCCTGCAGAATCACGAGCAACAACGCCAACGGCTGCAGCACGAGTTGATGGGTTAAAGGCTCCGTCCACATTTATTTTGATATGTGGAGGAAGTGTTCAGGAAGGATTAGAAAAGGTAGAAGTAGCTGGGTCAATCGAAATTAAAGAGTTGCAAAATTCGTCATGTAAGCTAATTGAATTAACAGCAATTAGCCATGAAGGTTGTAGATGGTGGTTATGAACCCAGTCATTTCGTCTGTTCCATATATTCCATAAAACAGTAAGGAAGAGACCAAATTTATCAGAGGAAATTGTAGAGGCTGCTTCCTCTAACCATTGCATAGGCGTAGTAGCTAAACTCTTATAGAGAGAGATAGGAATACCACTAAGTTGGAGAGCTTCAGATGCCCCAGGGTAATCACGAAACGAATGAAGGATCGATTCCGAATGGCTACCACAGATAGGGCAAGGCCCCGAGCTAGGGGAGAAGGCTTGCATTTTAGATCTAACTGGTAGAGCATCTGAAGCCATACGCCAGCCAAAAATTTTGACTTTGGGTAAAGCTTTTATTTTGGATAAAAACTTCCAAAAGCGAGTTGATGGTGAAGGTTGGGTTATTGAACGTTGTAAGAAAATATATCCAGAACGGACTAAATAAATACCCGAGTCGTTGGGAGACCAAAGTATGGAATCACGTTGATCATTTATGATGGGGATGCGGAGGATGGTATCGGCATCAGATGGACTGAAATAATTGTTTATCTTGACCGTATCCCAGGCGGTTTGGTTACGTAACATAAAATCACGACAACGAATGTGAAATTCATCAGAGATTTCGTAATCCCCAGTAAGCACAACCGGGGAGGATCCACCCCATATATCTCTATGTATTCTAATATTAATGTTTATACCAGGCCGGTGAAGAAAGCCGGGGAAAAGACGCTGAAGGGCGTTATATATACCTTGCCAAGCGAAGGAGCCCCTATTGGGTTTTGGTGCATCCAGAATGTTGCCCGAAGGAAAGTATTTGGACCGATATATTTGTCCTAATAAGGAATCTGGTTCACAGATGAGTTTCCAAATTTGTTTGCCCAAGAGAGCAATGTTAAAGTCGTGTAAGTCCTTAAAACCCATGCCGCCAGCAGCTTTAGGTAAACATATACGATTCCAAGGTAACATATGCCAACCTTTTTTGTTGGATTTACCAGTCCACCAATATTGACGGATTGATGTAGTCATGTCATCGATGATATTTTGTGGCAGAAGATAGCAAGACATAACATATTGTGGGAGAGATTGTAAGACAGCTTTGATGAAAATCTCACGACCACTAAAGGATAGTAGGTGTTTGTCCCAGCTAGAGAGACGATCATGTACTTTATCACGTACAAATCCCAGTGATTCAGTTTTATTTTTCCCTATTAGGAGCGGGATGCCTAGGTATACTCCGGGGTTAGAAACCTCGCGTACTTGTAAAAGGCTATTAATTGCATTTCTTGTTGCAGATGGTGTACGTGGGTTATAGAAAATTGTTGATTTCTCGAAATTGACTGCTTGACCTGATGCATTAGCATACGTTTGAAGAGCATTTTTCAGAAGGGATGCTTCAGATTGATTAGTATTTATAAATACCATACAATCATCAGCAAAAAGAAGGTGGTTAACTTTGGGCCCATGTTTACATGCTCCTAGTCCTGGGAGTATATTAGTTTGTTGAGCAGCAGCTAAGTAAGCCGAGAGGCCTTGAGTGCAGAAGAGAAAAAGGAAAGGGGATAGAGGATCCCCCTGGCGAAGACCACGTTGAGGTTGAAAGGTGGGTGAAAAAGAGTTATTAATTTTAACTGAGAAAGAGACTGTAGTTATACAACGCATTATAAGCTCGATCCATTCGGATGCAAAGCCCATACGTTCCATTACATTTGCAAGGAAAGACCATCTACTCTATCGAAAGCTTTTTCCATGTCTAGCTTGAGAGCAGCTCCTTGAGAGGATTTAGTAGCTCCGGTGTTAATATTGTGAATAATTTCATACGCAACAAGGATGTTATCAGAAATGTTTCGTCCCTGGACAAAGGCTGCTTGATTAGGGCTAATACATAGAGGTATAGCCTATTTCATTCTGTTTACAATTGTTTTGGCAACTATTTTATAGAGTACAGTGCAAAGGCTAATTGGTCTGAGTTGCTTCATGGATGTTGGATCCTGTACTTTGGGTATTAGCACCAGTATAGTTTTGTTAACTGAGGCCATATCAGCGTTGCCGTTTAATAGGTCAATACAAAGGTTAAGAACATCGTCTCCAACTGTATCCCAGTGTTGTCTAAAGAAACTACTAGGTAGACCGTCGGAACCAGGTGCCTTCCTAGGGTCAATATCTTTAAAGGCATGAAGAATTTCTTCTCTGGTGAACGGCTTGAGTAGGTTATCGTTCATTGAAGAATTGATGGAAGGGTGAATTTTGTCAAGAATGGTGTTCGATAATTGGGGATTAGATGTTGTAAACAAATTTTGGAAATAATCCGAAGCGATATTCATAATGTCTGATTCAGAAGTGCGCCAATTGGAATAGGCATCATAAAGGCCTATGATTGAATTTTTCTTATTCCGATTAGAAGCTCTGGCATGGAAGAATTTGGTGTTTTTGTCTCCTTGGGAAAGCCAAAGAGTTCGGGATCTTTGAGCCCAATAAACTTCTTGTTCTGTTAAAAGTTTATTTAATTCCGTTCTATAGTTTAAAAAAATTTGATTATTTGTGGCTGTTAAGGGACGGTAGAGTAGTTTATTTATTTATTTAGTAAGGAATTTAATACGTCCGGTTGTTTTAAAGCGTTGTTGGTTTTGCCAATCCTCTAGGTATGTTCCTACCGCTTTAATTTTGTTGATGGCTGTTCCGGGGGTATCGGCCCATGCCCTTTTGATTGTTTGGATATTGTCTTTATTATTGGCCCAACAACTTTCGAATCTGAAATTCTTGGGAGTTTGTGTTTTGGGTGTAGTAGTTGAATTATCAAATTCGATAAGAAGGAAACAATGGTCGGATTTTGCGACATATTCCGTGGTTATACGATGAGAAGGGTAGAGATCTTGCCAAGCGGAGTTAGCGATAAAACGGTCTAGTCTTTCATGAATTACCGGGGTTAAGGGTCCTACTTTTGTCCATGTAAACCAACCCGAACTTGGCTTACAATCGAAGAGGTTGTTACGAGTTAAACAATTTCGAAAATTTTTAACTTGGGATCTAGCTCTACGGGGGCCCCCTTGTTTTTCCGAATCTGTTAAAATCTCATTGAAATCTCCACCGAGAAGCCAAGGTTTATCTTTAGTAGAAGAGTATAAAGAATCAATTAACTCCCATGTTTTATATTTTTGGCTAGTTTCCGAAAATCCATGCATTCCAGTGAAAAACATTGTGTAGTTATTCTTTGTAATTTGAATGTGAATATAACGCAACGAATAGGAAATTAAGCTTATATTAATATCGTTTGCGGCGAATAAAGAAATTCCGGAACACCCTTCCGAAGGGGGAATAGAAATAATGTCTAACATACCTAATGAAAGACATAAGCGGTAACATTCCGCATTATTTAGTTTAGTCTCGCATAAGAAAATGATATCGGGGTTGGTGCGTTGGACATAGGTCCTGAAATGTTGAACCGTTGGGGCTTTTCCAAGACCCTGACAGTTCCAGCATATGATCCTCATTTTGCTCGGCGGGGCTGGGAATCAGCCGCCGCCGGAGAGTTTTTAGAGCTGCTCATCCCAGCTTTTGGAGTAGATCCTGATTGTTTGGATTTTGTCGGCGGGAGCGATACTTGTATTGGGGAGCGGCGTTTCATGCCTCGGTTTGTTTGGGTTGGAGCAGGTGCAGGAGCGGGTGCTGGTACAGGTGCAGGGGCTGCATCATTCGGGTAAGTTTTAAGTAACCACTGATTAAAGTCATTGAATATTGTATCAGTGGGTTTAGAAGGCTTACTCGAATCAGAGTCAAATTTTTTAATCTGCTTGGCAGTAGGACTAGGGACACCATAATCATCCGTGGTGTCCCAATCAGCATCAGAACCATCTTCCGGAATAGGATAGATGGTATTCAGAGGTTGGGGTTCAAGAGGAGCCTTTTGCTTCAAATCAGTAGCAGGGGGTCTTTAGCAGAATTCGGGCCATCATCCATAGCCGTATCGACATTTTGGGCTTCTTCGGTAGCTTGTTCCGTAAATGAGGCTGCATCGCCTTCATTTAGAGAGTCTATAAGACGAATAATAATCGTGATTAGAAGCTTATAATTGTTTGTGTAATGAAAGAAAAAGGGGTAAAGGAATCTACCCATATTGTACTGTTCATTAGGGGGAACGGTAGGATTGGTTGGAGCTGCTGGGCGATTCAATTGGGCCACTACGATAAAAACAATAGTTAAATATAACGATGGAAGGAGTGGGGTAAAAAGACAAAAGAAGAAAGAGATTATTATAATTGTTAATGTAAATTTACCATTTACTGGAGGGATGTTTGAGTTCAGATTTGGTTCCACATTGCGGATACGTCCCCGAATACCAGCTGGGTGACGTCTAGGTGGAATATAACGGAGCCATTCACCGTACTGTAATTTGTTGAGATCAAGAGAAGAACGAATAGGACAGTTTTCCAGGGTATGGCTGATGATACCACAACCGGGGCAAAGAATTGGAAGTCTTTCATACTGAAGACGTCACATAATTTTGTTTTCACAAGAACCAATAAACACAAATCGGGTGACAGGTCTTGTGATATTGAGAAAAATTTCAACTCGAAGGAATTCCGTCATATTCCCATCAACTTCGCGGGTATCCGTTCGTAGAACATTACCCACCATCGATCCTAAAGCATGTCCCACCAGATGGGATCGATCAACATCAGCAAAGAGTGAATCAGGAAGGGAGAAGATTCTGATCCAGATTCTCATGGTGTTGAAGTTGTAGTCATTTAAAGATTTGGCTGGATCATATTCGGTGACTGCAAGCCATTCATCCTTGTACAGCCAAGGTCCACGATTGAGAATTTCGTAACAGTTCTTGATTTCTTTGAACTTGATTTTGAGGAAGTTATCTTGTATCACTGAGATGGATACTACTTCATTAGGTTTCCAGATACCTTCGAAGGCGTTGATAACAACATAAATATCTAGAGGCTTGGAAGATATAAAGCGACCAATTACAATGAGCTTGGGATCTTCTTTGATGAAGTCAAAATCAGGAGTGTAGAGCAGGTTTGATTCTTCATTGGTAAGATTGATCGAATTGAGTTGGGGGATAGAAGAGGATGAAGCCATTGAGGGATTTCGAGATTATGAGGAATACGAGTAAGATAGGAGTTGTAGTGGGTTGATGTGATTGTAATGCAAGTTTTATAGAAAACAAGAACAGCTAAGGAGAATGAGATATGGCAAGAGGGGTGAAAAAGATTCAGAGGAGTAATTGACGATTGTAAAAGGTAGGATCTACTAATATTAAAAGATAAATTAACTATGATATTTTCCTTAATTGAAATAAAAGACCTAGAAAAGGAAAAAACACTAGGAGTAATTAAAGGAAGGTAACTTAAATAACTATAAAAGTTTTGTTTAATATATAAAGGAAATATTGAAAAGGTGTAATTGAAGTATTGTCTGTAAAGGAGGGTTAAGAGGAGAAAGACAGAGTGGTTTTGGCAATATAAGGGAATCTTCTAAAAATCAAGTAATTAAAGCGGAGAATAAACTTTTAAGTCGCAAATAAAGGGGAATAAATTATGTAACTGCTGCAAATTATTTTCGTTATTGGAAATAATGTTGCGGAATAAAAGGTATAAGTTAATGAAGATAATTTTAGTAATAAAGTTGATTGTAGTAAATGGAGAAAAAACGGAAGAGTGAAATTACCGTTGACTGTATTTAAAGCTGTACTACAGAGATTTTTGTGGAAAAATAGGTGTGCATATAAGCGTAAGGAGAATAATTTGGATATAATTTTGGAAATGATTATATGCCTACGAATTAAGTGGAAAGTAGAATTGAAATAATAATTTAGATAGTTTTGAGTAGTAGAATACCTTAAAATATCGATAATAAATTTTGAGAAAAGCTGAAAAAATAGAATATAGCTGAATTTTGAATTTGTTTTGGAAAACCCAGAATTAAAGATTATTAAAAGGTTTAAGAAATAAATAAAATATGTTAAAGAAAGACACCTATAAAATAGGGTTTGAGCAGAATCCCAGAAGTGGGCTTGTGATAATTCACCTAAAAAGGTGTAGTGGGAGGGGATACATAGCGAGAATGTCAATGAGCAACGTTCAAAGTTAGAAACACATACATATAGGACATTCATGGCAGTATATGAATAATCTATAAAGCAGAAAAGAGCATAAAAATAAAAATAAAAGGAAAGCAGAAAAGAAAAAAAACAAGAAGAAATAATTACAGACCCAAGGGGATAAAGAAGCGGGGATAAGAAGATAAATACAAACCAAAAGAGCAAAAAAATATAGGGGGGAATACTAAGAAATTTAAATGAATTAAATTTGAAACTTAACCCAGTAGTATTGAGGTTCCAGTGTTCCTTGAGCAGCTGCTTAGTGACTAATGGCCTTGCAACCATAGTTGGTACATAATGAGAGGCAATATAGAAAATAACAAAAAGAAAACACATGCATTGAGTTAGATGATAATATTTGATAATACGATAAGTACAGGAGAAAAGAGAGGGCAAGTAAATAGGGTTTAGATTCAATATGAGCAATTGATAACCAAACAATGACATAACCGAGGACATAACTGAATTTGATGGATAGTTAGGAATAATATTAAGGAAGATGTCAAGATTACAAGAATCAAAGATTTTAGTATGCATGAGTAAACATAAAGAAAATATATAAAGGATAATGACATTAGAGATATATAAAGTAGAGGTATAAAGGGTTTTACTATAGTGAAGATGGCAATGACATGAAAAAGACAGTGACAAAAAGAACAGAGTAAATATGATAAGAGCAGAGTGTGAATTCAGTATATGACTATGAATATGAGATAGGTAGTTCTTGGCCAAAATGTGAGGAACAGAGTTTAGATGTGCATATCTCAGAGTATACCAAAACCTAATTAATATAGGATTTACATTAGGAAAAATGTAGAAAATAAGTTCATAAAAGTGAACTGAAAAAAGTTTAATATCAAAAAGATAAAGCATATAATAATATTTTTAATGTATGAGGTTTCAACGTACATCATGGAAAGAGAAAAATACAAGTATTGAGAGTACAAAAGTTATTAGAGGTGAAGAAAATATGATATGTAGTTGAGCATATAACATCATTATAGACTGTTAAATTCGTATTCATGTATTGATGGACATGTAAATGAGAGTATAGAGAAATGAGAAGGGAAAAACGTATAAAGCAAATGAAGTATATAATGGATAATCCCAGAAAATGGGCTTGAAGATGATTCCCTGACAGGGCTTGATATCGAGTTAAGAAAAAGTAAAATTTAAATAATGATATGTTTATAAGTATGTATGGCATATCAACGGGTATGAGGGTGTTGGGATCCATGGCATCAAAAACACAGAAGAAACATAATAGCAATGCATAATTCAAAGACCAACAATTTAATGATGGTGAATTAAACCCTAACATATATGGATAGCAAAAACATAAAAACATATACAAACAGTAAGGAAGCATGATAATAAAAAAGAAAAAGGAGTATAATACGACAAGGATCAGGAAGAAAACATACGGCGAATTCTGTCCATTTGTAGCAATAAAAACAGAACTTCTGAAAAGTAGATTAATGTTTATCTGTAAAAAAGAAAGCATAAGAAAAGTTAAAAGAATATAGAGCCATAGATATAAGATAAAACTAAAAGGGGAAGAAAACCCTAGCCGTCGTTGAGAAACGGACACCGATGAGAGCCGCCACCAGACCTCACAGGGTGCAAAGCTTGTGACGGAAGGACATAGAAATGATTCAGATCTGGAAAACAAGACAAGATTATAAGGTGATGAAGATAAAACAAGAAAAAGAAAATGGGATGTAACCCCCTTAACCCGGTCTAGACGGTTGACCCGAATTAAGAAAGTCACACGGGGAAAACCAAAGTCAACCCGAAAGTCAACCTTGATTAACGACCCTTTTTTTTTCTTTTTAATCTTGTCTAGATGCACATTACCCTTAATTGTGATCGTACAAACAACATACTAAAAGATCACAAACATCAGAGATCAAACAGGGACCCAATTGGACAAATTACAACTTTAGGGACCAAATTGTAAATTCTGATAAATTAAGGGACTTAACCCAAATTAAAGTTACCATCTTGAAATTAGTCAGGTTTCATGCTTCTCTGTGAAATTTCAGCTCAAAAGGACATCCACAGCTCATGCAATTGATCAAACAAGATTCAGGACCAAAACGTAAACAAAACGAAACATCCAAAGATACTTTTAACTGATTTTAACGGTCGGGTATCGATACGCCACGTGTAGTATCGATACTCGGGAAAGGCAGAAACCAAACTCTAGCAAGGGTATCGATACCTTCCCCCTGGTATCGATACTCCATTCATATGGTATCGATACTTGTTCAGAGGTATCGATACCCCTGGGCAGAAACATGCATATTTGGCTCAGGAGTATCGATACCCAAGCCCGAGTATCGATACCCCTGCCTGGAAACAACTCGAAAACAGCATCAAACATGCATTAAGCACCAAATTAACATCACCAAACCATATCACTTAATCATACAACATGCAAGGACCTCAATTGCATCAACAATTCAACATTTAAACAACACATATGTAAAGCCCCAATTCATATAGCATGCCTCCTACTTAAGCTATCATTCAAGCAATAAACCTTCAAAAGCAATCAATAGGAATCCAAACCACGAACCAGCAATTCAAACAACAATTAACATCCATAGGGAGTCTCAAACACCTCCCAAAACATACACATTGGTCCCCCATTGCCAAATCGACCAAAAGCTAAAATGTTTAACAAAACCTTCCATACATTGAGCTTTACTTGAACTTGTATGCTTGCCTTCTCTTGCTGCCCTCAATGTACTCTAATGCTCTGCATTATTGAATCAAGAAAACGAGAGAGCGTAAGCCAAAGCTTAGTGAGGAGTGCTCTTTAAAAACCATTCAATAATGCAATTAAAACCATTTGCAAAACATGCATATATTCAACCTTACACATGCTCAAAGCATACTTAAAAACAAGCAATTCCCATGCTTCCACATTTCATTCAAACAAGCATCTCATGCTTCAACATAAACATTAAAACATGCATCTCATTCATCTCAATGTACTATACATGTCATATTGGCTCAAGTGATACATTTCATTTATGAAATCAAGTTCAATAACTTTCCCCAAGGACTTTTAAACACCTTGGCCCCAAGGACTTTTAAACACCTTGGCCATGGACTTTTAAACACCATGAAAGGACCACACAAGGACTTTTAACCACCTTTGTGTCCGTAGCTTGAATTACCCCAAGGACTTTTAAACACCTTGGCCCCAAGGACTTTTAAACACCTTGGCCCCATGGACTTTTAAAAACCATGGAAAGGAGCACCTAAGGACTTTTAACCACCTTAGAGTCCGCAACAAGATTCATCCAAGGACTTTTAACCACCTTGATGATCTTAGATAACAAGGCTCACTCAAGGACTTTTAACCACCTTAGTGACCTTCACTTTTACAAACCATCACTTGCCAATACACACTTTATACATTATGTAATCCACTGTTTTTAAGCATTTAAACCAAGCCATTTCATCATGCATTTCAAAGCATTAAATCATCATTTAACAATGCATAAAAACAAGGTACTCCTACCTAGAGTCACCTTCAACACATGGCTTAAAACATCAGCATAAATCATGCTAAAACATCAGCAATTAACATGCTTAATCATGCTTTCAAAAACAGTAGCAAATCATGCAAAATCATCATTTTACATTACACCAAAACATGGCCACCACTTAAGAGAGTAATCCGAAAACTTACACTTGAGCTTAGCAAAGTTGTTTAGACTTAAACTAAGCTCCCAAAACCTTGGTTTCAAAGCCGTAAACCATTTTCACAAATACACTCACCGATTTCCACTTTGCTTTAAGCCAAAGCACCAAATCAAGCCTCCGGATCAACAATTCTTGGATCCAAGGATGCCTCCCCTGTTTCAACACATTAAAGCAGAGGATTAATGCATCATCATGCATTAATTGCTTCAATGAAAGCATCAAAACTCGCTGCTCTCACTAAACCTCCATTTTCGGCCACCAAACACAACCGAAAATGCATCCGAAACACTTCTAAACAAAGCCCAGCCATAAACCAGCAAAACCTTACTTCCATTAACATCATTTAACATCTAAAAACAACCTACAACCATCCCTATACCTCCAGCAACACCAGATCCACAAGATCACCACAAATGCTACCTTAAAACACAAGCTAAAATTAGGAAACTCAACCTATCCGGGATTGCATCAATCAAGACTCATTTCCACATCAATTTAATGATCATTTAACATCAAAAACACTTCTCAAAACACAGATTTAACAGATCAAACGAAAATCAAGTGAAATCATCAAGATCTTGCATAATTAGCCAAGATCCATAAATCAACCTTAAAACCTTTAATCAAACATCAATTTAGGATTGAAAACTTTAGGAATTTCATTAAAGAACTTGAAGTTCAGAGGAGAAGGACGTTCTTACCTCCAAACTTGAGTTTCTCCTCTTTTTGGAATAGAAAAGCTTGATGAAACTTGAAGAAATTGAAGAGGATTTGAAGACACAATGATTTGCAATCAAATGAGAGTTGAAAGAAGGTTTTTAGGTGATGAAAATCAGACTTAGATCTCTGGAATTGAGTGTTTGGGTTGAGAGAAAAGATAGAGAGAAAATAGGTAGTTAAAAGAGAAAATGGCCAAAATAGATTTTTCCCTCCTTTTGATTCTTTTAAAATCAGAGTTATGTGTTAAAATATCTTAGAAAAATCTGGAGAAACTCCCTTTGGGTAAATAGCTCCTTAAAGATTCAAAGTTTCAACCCTTTATAAAATAGCCACCAAACTTTCAAAAATTACATTTTGGTCACTAGCCAAAATGTCACACTTCCGAAACTCATTTTCCAAAATTGATTTCACAGTTCTCTTAATTATATTAAAAGATGATTTTAGAACATTTTTCCATATTTTTAATGCAACCCGAACTAGGCTTTCCTAATTTAACCTCTTACGATTCGAACAGCACTTTGACCAACCGGTCAACGCCCAAGACTTCCAAGCCCAAAACCGGGGCGTTACATGGGAGAAAAGATTGAGATAAAGCAAAATAAACCCTAGACCGCTACGCAATCGAGGGAAGCCCTTATGGGAGCGGTAAAGAACGGTCGCCTTAGTTAACCAAATGGTATTAAAAACCAAATCCAGTGAAGATGAGAGAGGGTTAGACCCATCATCGGAGGAGAAGATAGGCATAACGGACTCCGATCTAGCTGCATGTAGAAAGAGGATTCTACAAAACGAAAAGAAAAAAGATTTGAAAAACAAATTCGATAAAATATTTAGATAAATGAGAGATAGGAAAGGGAGGAAAAAAAGATCCAAGGCTGCGAGGAAACTGAAGAGCCCTTCTGTACTACACCAGGCAAAAATGAATGGGGAGGATCCGGAAACCGTCCGGAAATTAAATCTGAACGTAGAACGTTTCTTGCCGTCGCCGCGGAGGTGATGGAGATTTACCATCAAAGGCGACCGAAAAAGGAATCCCATGTACAAAAGGAAAATAAGGGTTAGAAAAACGCTGAATATTAACGAAAATTGAAAAGCATGAAGGAAATGATATAACCTACCGTCCGGATCTGGAAAATTCCGGTGAGAATTACCCGTATCAAAACCAAAGAAAATGGGGGAAAAGGAGATAAAATGGGGAGATGCAAAGCACAGCCGGTAGGCATAAAAAAGAAAAAAACAGGAAGTTAGCAAAAATGAAAGAAAATATATTCTAACAAATAAATCATAGAAAATGATGCTTAGGCGTGGGATGACTCCCTGATGATTCTTCCCGAATTCCAAGGGGAAATAGTTGGCTTGCGTAAACGGCTGAAGCTGAGGAGCCGTAGGGGGAAGGGGAATCGGTGGAAGAAAGAAATCCACCGGAAATACCGGAACAAGCAAAAACCAAAAAACCCCTGAAAATTTTGAGAGAAAATTGAGAGCCATCCCACACCCACCCGTTGGAATTTTAACTGAGTAAAAAGTATAGAAATTGAGGTTTTGCAATATAATTGTGTTGAAAAGCTCCTAATCAATTACATGAACTCCGAAAATTTGTTTAAAACTTGTTTTGCACTCCTTTTTGTAGAGGTTTCGGACGAGCGGGTCGAAATGGGCCTTTCAATGGACCCGTTGGAATTTTAACTGAGTAAAAAGTACAGAAATCGCAGTTTTGCAATATAATTGTGTTGAAAAGCTCCTAATCAATTATTTGAACTCCTAAAATTTGATTAAAACTTGTTTTGCGGTCCTTTTTGTAAAGGTTTCGGACGAGCGGGTCGAAATGGGCCTTTCAATGGACCCGTTGGAATTTTACTAAGTAAAAAGTACAGAAATTGACGTTTTGCAATATAATTGTGTTGAAAAGCTCCTAATGAATTATTTGAACTCCTAATATTTGATTAAAACTTGTTTTGCAGTCCTTTTTGTAAAGGTTTTGGACGAGCGGGTCGAAATGGGCCTTTCAATGGACCCGTTGGAATTTTAACTGAGTAAAAAGTACAAAAATTGAGGTTTTGCAATATAATTGTGTTGAAAAGCTCCTAATCAACTACATGAACTCCTAAAATTTGATGAAAACTTTTTTTGCAGTCCTTTTTGTAGAGGTTTCGGACGAGCGGGTTGAAATGGGCCTTTCAATAGACCCGTTGGAATTTTAATTGAGTAAAAAGTACAGAAACTGAGGTTTTGCAATATAATTGTGTTGAAAATCTCCTAATGAATTATTTGAACTCCTAATATTTGATTAAAACTTGTTTTGCAGTCCTTTTTGTAGAGGTTTCGAACGAGCGGGTCGAAATGGGCCTTTCAATGGATCCGTTGGAATTTTAAATGAGTAAAAAGTACAGAAATTGAGGTTTTGTAATATAATTGTGTTGAAAAGCTGCTAATCAATTATTTGAACTCCTAATATTTGATTAAAACTTGTTTTGCGGTACTTTTTGTTGAGGTTTCGGACGAGCGGGTCGAAATGGGCCTTTCAATGGACCCGTTGGAATTTTAACTGAGTAAAAAGTACAGAAATTGCGGTTTTGCAATATAATTGTGTTGAAAAGCTCCTAATTAATTATTTGAACTCCTAATATTTGATTAAAACTTGTTTTGCGGTCCTAGTTGTAGAGGTTTCGGACGAGCAGGTCTAAATAGGACACTCAATGGACCCGTTGGAATTTTAACTGAGTAAAAAGTACAGAAATTGAGGTTTTGCAATATAATTGTGTTGAAAAGCTCCTATTCAATTACATGAACTCCTAAAATTTGATTAAAACTAGTTTTGCAGTCCTTTTTGTAGAGGTTTCGGACGAGCGGGTCGAAATGGGCCTATCAATGGACTCGTTGGAATTTTAAATGAGTAAAAAGTACATAAATTGAGGTTTTGCAATATAATTGTGTTGAAAAGCTCCTAATCAATTATTTGAAATCCTAATATTTGAATAAAACATTTTTGTGGTCCTTTTTGTTAGGTTTCGGACGAGCAGATCCAAATGGGCCTTTCAATGGACTAGTTGGAATTTTAACTTAGTAAAACATACAGAAATTGAGGTTTTGCAATATAATTGTGTTGAAAAGCTCCTAACCAATTGCATGAACTCCTAAAATTTGATTAAAACATGTTTTGCAGTCCTTTTTGTAGAGGTTTTGGACGAGCGGGTCGAAATGGGCCATTCAATGGACCCGTTGGAATTTTAAATGAGTAAAAAGTACAGAAACTGAGGTTTTGCAATATAATTGTGTTAAAAAGCTCCTAATCAATTATTTGAACTCCTAATATTTGAATAAAACATTTTTGCGGTCCTTTTTGTACAGATTTCGAACGAGCAGGTCGAAATGGGCCTTTCAATTACCCGTTGGAATTTTAACTGAGTAAAAAGTACAGAAATTGAGGTTTTGCAATATACTTGTTTTGAAAAGCTCCTAATCAATTATTTGAACTCCTAATATTTGAATAAAACATTTTTGCGGTCCTTTTTGTACAGATTCCAGACGAGCAGGTCGAAATGGGCCTTTCAATGGACCCGTTGGAATTTTAACTGAGTAAAAAGTATAGAAATTGAGGTTTTGCAATATAATTGTGTTGAAAAGCTACTAATCAATTACATGAACTCCTAATATTTGATTAAAACTTGTTTTGCACTCCTTTTTGTAGAGGTTTCGGACGAGCGGGTCGAAATGGGCCTTTCAATGGACCCGTTGGAATTTTAACTGAGTAAAAAGTACAGAAATTGCGGTTTTGCAATATAATTGTGTTGAAAAGCTCCTAATCAATTATTTGAACTCCTAAAATTTGATTAAAACTTGTTTTTGCAGTCCTTTTTGTAGAGGTTTCGGACGAGCAGGTCGAAATGGGCCTTTCAATAGACCCGTTGGAATTTTAAATGAGTAAAAAGTACAGAAATTGAGGTTTTGCAATATAATTGTGTTGAAAAGCTCCTAATCAATTACATGAACTCCTAAAATTTGATTAAAACTTGTTTTGCAGTCCTTTTTGTAGAGGTTTCGGACGAGCGGGTCGAAATGGGCCATTCTATGGACCCGTTGGAATTTTAAATGAGTAAAAAGTAGAGAAATTGAGGTTTTGCAATATAATTGTGTTGAAAAGCTCCTAATCAATTATTTGAACTCCTAATATTTGAATAAAACATTTTTGCGGTCCTTTTTGTAGAGGTTTCGGACGAGCAGGTCTAAATGGGCCTTTCAATGGACCCGTTGGAATTTTAACTGAGTAAAAAGTATAGAAATTGAAGTTTTGCAATATAATTGTGTTGAAAAGCTCCTAATCAATTACATGAACTCCAAAAATTTGTTTAAAACTTGTTTTGCACTCCTTTTTGTAGAGGTTTCGGACGAGCGGGTCGATATGGGCCTTTCAATGGACCCGTTGGAATTTTAACTGAGTAAAAAGTACAGAAATCGCGGTTTAGCAATATAATTGTGTTGAAAAGCTCCTAATCAATTATTTGAAATCCTAAAATTTGATTAAAACTTGTTTTGCGGTCCTTTTTGTAGAGGTTTCGGACGAGCGGGTCGAAATGGGCCTTTCAATGGACCAGTTGGAATTTTACTGAGTAAAAAGTACAGAAATTGACGTTTTGCAATATAATTGTGTTGAAAAGCTTCTAATCAATTATTTGATCTCCTAATATTTGAATAAAACTTGTTTTGCAGTCCTTTTTGTAGAGGTTTCGGACGAGCAGGTCGAAATGGGCCTTTCAATAGACCCGTTGGAATTTTAACTGAGTAAAAAGTACAGAAATTATGGTTTTGCAATATAATTGTGTTGAAAAGCTCCTAATCAATTACATGATCTCCTAAGATTTTATTAAAACTTGTTTTGCAGTCCTTTTTGTAAAGGTTTCGGACGAGCGAGTCGAAATGGGCCTTTCAATGGACCCGTTGGAATTTTAACTGAGTAAAAAGTACATAAATTGAGGTTTTGCAATATAGTTGTTTTGAAAAGCTCCTAATCAATTACATGAACTCCTAAAATTTGATTAAAACTTGTTTAACAGTCCTTTTTGTAGAGGTTTCGGACGAGCGGGTTGAAATGGGCCTTTCAATAGACCCGTTGGAATTTTAACTGATTAAAAAGTACAGAAATTGAGGTTTTGCAATATAATTTTGTTGAAAAGCTCCTAATCAATTATTTGAACTCCTAATATTTGAATAAAACATTTTTGCGGTCCTTTCTGTACAGATTTCGGACGAGCAGGTCTAAATGGGCCTTTCAATGGACCCGTTGGAATTTTAACTGAGTAAAAAGTATAGAAATTGAGGTTTTGCAATATAATTGTGTTGAAAAGCTCCTAATCAATTACATGAACTCCGAAAATTTGTTTAAAACTTGTTTTGCACTCCTTTTTGTAGAGGTTTCGGACGAGCGGGACGATATGGGCCTTTCAATGGACCCGTTGGAATTTTAACTGAGTAAAAAGTACAGAAATCGCGGTTTTGCAATATAATTGTGTTGTAAAGTTCCTAATCAATTATTTGAAATCCTAAAATTTGATTAAAACTTGTTTTGCGGTCCTTTTTGTAGAGGTTTCGGACGAGCGGGTCGAAATGGGCCTTTCAATGGACCCGTTGGAATTTTAATTGAGTAAAAAGTACAGAAATTGCGATTTTGCAATATAATTGTGTTGAAAAGCTCCTAATCAATTATTTGAACTCCTAATATTTGACTAAAACTTGTTTTGCGGTCCTTTTTGTAGAGGTTTCAGACGAGCAGGTCGAAATGGGCCTTTCAATGGACCCGTTCGAATTTTAACTGAGTAAAAAGTACATAAATTGAGGTTTTGTAATATAATTTTGTTGAAAAGGTCCTAATCAATTACATGAACTCCTAATATTTGATTAAAACTTGTTTTGCAGTCCTTTTTGTAGAGGTTTCGGACGAGCAGGTCTAAATGGGCCTTTCAATGGACCCGTTGGAATTTTAACTGAGTAAAAAGTACAGAAATTGAGATTTTGCAATATAATTCTGTTGAAAAGCTCCTAATCAATTATTTGAACTCCTAATATTTGATTAAAACTTGTTTTGCGGTACTTTTTGTAGAGGTTTCGGACGAGCGGGTCGAAACGGGCCTTTCAATGGACCCGTTGGAATTTTAACTGAGTAAAAAGTACAGAAATTGAGGTTTTGCAATATAATTGTGTTGAAAACCTCCTAATCAATTACATGAACTCCTAAAATTTGATTAAAACTTGTTTTGCAGTCCTTTTTGTAGAGGTTACGGACGAGCGGGTCGAAATGGGCCTTTCAATGGACCCGTTGGAATTTTAAATGAGTAAAAAGTACAGAAATTGAGGTTTTGCAATATAATTGTGTTGAAAAGCTCCTAATAAATTACGTGAACTCCTAAAATCTGATTAAAACTTGTTTTTCCAGTCCTTCTTGTAGAGGTTTCGGACGAGCGGGACAAAATGGGCCTTTCTATGGACCCGTTGGAATTTTAAATGAGTAAAAAGTACAGAAATTGAGGTTTTGCAATATACTTGTGTTGAAAAGCTCCTAATCAATTACATGAACTCCTAAAATTTGATTAAAACTTGTTTTGCAGTCCTTTTTGTAGAGGTTTCAGACGAGCGGGTCGAAATGGGCCTTTCAATGGACCCGTTGGAATTTTAAATGAGAAAAAAGTACAGAAATTGAGGTTTTGCAATATAATTGTGCTGAAATGCTCCTAATCAATTACATGAACTCCTAAAATTTGATTAAAACTTGTTTTGCAGTCCTTTTTGTAGAGGTTTCGGACGAGCAGGTCGAAATGGGCCTTTCAATGGACCCGATGGAATTTTAACTGAGTAAAAAGTACAGAAATCGCGGTTTTGCAGTATAATTGTGTTGAAAAGGTCCTAATCAATTATTTGAACTCCTAAAATTTGATTAAAACTTGTTTTGTGGTCCTTTTTGTAGAGGTTTCGGACGAGCAGGTCCAAATGGGCCTTTCAATGGACCCGTTGGAATTTTACTAAGTAAAAAGTACAGAAATTGACGTTTTGAAATATAATTGTGTTGAAAAGCTCCTAATCAATTATTTGAACTCCTAATATTTGATTAAAACTTGTTTTTCAGTCCTTTTTGTAAAGGTTTTGGACGAGCGGGTCGAAATGGGCCTTTCAATGGACCCGTTGGAATTTTAACTGAGTAAAAAGTACAAAAATTGAGGTTTTGCAATATAATTGTGTTGAAAACCTCCTAATCAATTACATGAACTCCTAAAATTTGATTAAAACTTGTTTTGCAGTCCTTTTTGTAGAGGTTACGGACGAGCGGGTCGAAATGGGCCTTTCAATGGACCCGTTGGAATTTTAAATGAGTAAAAAGTACAGAAATTGAGGTTTTGCAATATAATTGTGTTGAAAAGCTCCTAATAAATTACGTGAACTCCTAAAATCTGATTAAAACTTGTTTTTCCAGTCCTTCTTGTAGAGGTTTCGGACGAGCGGGACAAAATGGGCCTTTCTATGGACCCGTTGGAATTTTAAATGAGTAAAAAGTACAGAAATTGAGGTTTTGCAATATACTTGTGTTGAAAAGCTCCTAATCAATTACATGAACTCCTAAAATTTGATTAAAACTTGTTTTGCAGTCCTTTTTGTAGAGGTTACGGACGAGCGGGTCGAAATGGGCCTTTCAATGGACCCGTTGGAATTTTAAATGAGAAAAAAGTACAGAAATTGAGGTTTTGCAATATAATTGTGCTGAAATGCTCCTAATCAATTACATGAACTCCTAAAATTTGATTAAAACTTGTTTTGCAGTCCTTTTTGTAGAGGTTTCGGACGAGCAGGTCGAAATGGGCCTTTCAATGGACCCGATGGAATTTTAACTGAGTAAAAAGTACAGAAATCGCGGTTTTGCAGTATAATTGTGTTGAAAAGCTCCTAATCAATTATTTGAACTCCTAAAATTTGATTAAAACTTGTTTTGTGGTCCTTTTTGTAGAGCTTTCGGACGAGCGGGTCGAAATGGGCCTTTCAATGGACCCGTTGGAATTTTAAATGAGTAAAAAGTACAGAAATTGAGGTTTTGCAATATAATTGTGTTGAAAAGTTCCTAATCAATTATTTGAACTCCTAATATTTGATTAAAACTTGTTTTGCGGTACTTTTTGTTGAGGTTTCGGACGAGCGGGTCGAAATGGGCCTTTCAATGGACCCGTTGGAATTTTAAATGAGTAAAAAGTACAGAAATTGAAGTTTTGCAATATAATTGTGTTGAAAAGCTCCTAATCAATTACATGAACTCCAAAAATTTGTTTAAAACTTGTTTTGCACTCCTTTTTGTAGAGGTTTTGGACGAGCGGGTCGATATGGGCCTTTCAATGGACCCGTTGGAATTTTAACTGAGTAAAAAGTACAGAAATCGCGGTTTAGCAATATAATTGTGTTGAAAAGCTCCTAATCAATTATTTGAAATCCTAAAATTTGATTAAAACTTGTTTTGCGGTCCTTTTTGTAGAGGTTTCGGACGAGCGGGTCGAAATGGGCCTTTCAATGGACCAGTTGGAATTTTACTGAGTAAAAAGTACAGAAATTGACGTTTTGCAATATAATTGTGTTGAAAAGCTCCTAATCAATTATTTGATCTCCTAATATTTGAATAAAACTTGTTTTGCAGTCCTTTTTGTAGAGGTTTCGGACGAGCAGGTCGAAATGGGCCTTTCAATAGACCCGTTGGAATTTTAACTGAGTAAAAAGTACAGAAATTATGGTTTTGCAATATAATTGTGTTGAAAAGCTCCTAATCAATTACATGATCTCCTAAGATTTTATTAAAACTTGTTTTGCAGTCCTTTTTGTAAAGGTTTCGGACGAGCGAGTCGAAATGGGCCTTTCAATGGACCCGTTGGAATTTTAACTGAGTAAAAAGTACATAAATTGAAGTTTTGTAATATAATTGTGTTGAAAAGCTCCTAATCAATTACATGAACTCCTAAAATTTGATTAAAACTTGTTTAACAGTCCTTTTTGTAGAGGTTTCGGACGAGCGGGTTGAAATGGGCCTTTCAATAGACCCGTTGGAATTTTAACTGATTAAAAAGTACAGAAATTGAGGTTTTGCAATATAATTTTGTTGAAAAGCTCCTAATCAATTATTTGAACTCCTAATATTTGAATAAAACATTTTTGCGGTCCTTTCTGTACAGATTTCGGACGAGCAGGTCTAAATGGGCCTTTCAATGGACCCGTTGGAATTTTAACTGAGTAAAAAGTATAGAAATTGAGGTTTTGCAATATAATTGTGTTGAAAAGCTCCTAATCAATTACATGAACTCCGAAAATTTGTTTAAAACTTGTTTTGCACTCCTTTTTGTAGAGGTTTCGGACGAGCGGGACGATATGGGCCTTTCAATGGACCCGTTGGAATTTTAACTGAGTAAAAAGTACAGAAATCGCGGTTTTGCAATATAATTGTGTTGTAAAGTTCCTAATCAATTATTTGAAATCCTAAAATTTGATTAAAACTTGTTTTGCGGTCCTTTTTGTAGAGGTTTCGGACGAGCGGGTCGAAATGGGCCTTTCAATGGACCCGTTGGAATTTTAATTGAGTAAAAAGTACAGAAATTGCGATTTTGCAATATAATTGTGTTGAAAAACTCCTAATCAATTATTTGAACTCCTAATATTTGACTAAAACTTGTTTTGCGGTCCTTTTTGTAGAGGTTTCAGACGAGCAGGTCGAAATGGGCCTTTCAATGGACCCGTTCGAATTTTAACTGAGTAAAAAGTACATAAATTGAGGTTTTGTAATATAATTTTGTTGAAAAGGTCCTAATCAATTACATGAACTCCTAATATTTGATTAAAACTTGTTTTGCAGTCCTTTTTGTAGAGGTTTCGGACGAGCAGGTCTAAATGGGCCTTTCAATGGACCCGTTGGAATTTTAACTGAGTAAAAAGTACAGAAATTGAGATTTTGCAATATAATTCTGTTGAAAAGCTCCTAATCAATTATTTGAACTCCTAATATTTGATTAAAACTTGTTTTGCGGTACTTTTTGTAGAGGTTTCGGACGAGCGGGTCGAAACGGGCCTTTCAATGGACCCGTTGGAATTTTAACTGAGTAAAAAGTACAGAAATTGAGGTTTTGCAATATAATTGTGTTGAAAACCTCCTAATCAATTACATGAACTCCTAAAATTTGATTAAAACTTGTTTTGCAGTCCTTTTTGTAGAGGTTACGGACGAGCGGGTCGAAATGGGCCTTTCAATGGACCCGTTGGAATTTTAAATGAGTAAAAAGTACAGAAATTGAGGTTTTGCAATATAATTGTGTTGAAAAGCTCCTAATAAATTACGTGAACTCCTAAAATCTGATTAAAACTTGTTTTTCCAGTCCTTCTTGTAGAGGTTTCGGACGAGCGGGACAAAATGGGCCTTTCTATGGACCCGTTGGAATTTTAAATGAGTAAAAAGTACAGAAATTGAGGTTTTGCAATATACTTGTGTTGAAAAGCTCCTAATCAATTACATGAACTCCTAAAATTTGATTAAAACTTGTTTTGCAGTCCTTTTTGTAGAGGTTTCAGACGAGCGGGTCGAAATGGGCCTTTCAATGGACCCGTTGGAATTTTAAATGAGAAAAAAGTACAGAAATTGAGGTTTTGCAATATAATTGTGCTGAAATGCTCCTAATCAATTACATGAACTCCTAAAATTTGATTAAAACTTGTTTTGCAGTCCTTTTTGTAGAGGTTTCGGACGAGCAGGTCGAAATGGGCCTTTCAATGGACCCGATGGAATTTTAACTGAGTAAAAAGTACAGAAATCGCGGTTTTGCAGTATAATTGTGTTGAAAAGCTCCTAATCAATTATTTGAACTCCTAAAATTTGATTAAAACTTGTTTTGTGGTCCTTTTTGTAGAGCTTTCGGACGAGCGGGTCGAAATGGGCCTTTCAATCGACCCGTTGGAATCTTAACTAAGTAAAAAGTACAGAAATTAAGGTTTTGCAATATAATTGTGTTGAAAAGCTCCTAATCAATTACATGAACTCCTAATATTTGATTAAAACTTGTTTTTTGCAGTCCTTGTTGTAGAGGTTTCGGACGAGCAGGTCGAATGGGCCTTTCAATGGACCCGATGGAATTTTAACTGAGTAAAAAGTACAGAAATCGCGGTTTTGCAATATAATTGTGTTGAAAAGCTCCTAATCAATTATTTGAACTCCTAAAATTTGATTAAAACTTGTTTTGCGGTCCTTTTTGTAGAGCTTTCGGACGAGCGGGTCGAAATGGGCCTTTCAATCGACCCGTTGGAATTTTAAATGAGTAAAAATTACAGAAATTGAGGTTTTGCAATATAATTGTGGTTAAAAGCTCCTAATCAATTATTTGAACTCCTAATATTTGAATAAAACATTTTTGCGGTCCTTTTTGTAGAGGTTTCGGACGAGCAGGTCTAAATGGGCCTTTCAATGGACCCGTTGGAATTTTAATTGAGTAAAAAGTATAGAAATTGAGGTTTTGCAATATAATTGTGTTGAAAAGCTCCTAATAAATTACATGAACTCCGAAAATTTGTTTAAAACTTGTTTTTCACTCCTTTTTGTAGAGGTTTCGGACGAGCGGGTCGAAATGGGCCTTTCAATGGACCCGATGGAATTTTAACTGAGTAAAAAGTACAGAAAATGTGGTTTTGCAATATAATTGTGTTGAAAAGCTCCAAATCAATTGTTTGAACTCCTAAAATTTGATTAAAACTTGTTTTGCAGTCCTTGTTGTAGAGGTTTCGGACGAGCAGGTCTAAATGGGCCTTTCAATGGACCCGTTGGAATTTTACTAAGTAAAAAGTACAGAAATTGACGTTTTGCAATATAATTGTGTTGAAAAGCTCCTAATCAATTATTTGATCTCCAAATATTTGAATAAAACCTGTTTTGCAGTCCTTTTTGTAGAGGTTTCGGACGAGCGGGTCGAAATGGGCCTTTCAATATACCCGTTGGAATTTTAACTGAGTAAAAATATAGAAATTGTGGTTTTGCAATATAATTGTGTTGAAAAGCTTCTAATCAAATACATGATCTCCTAAAATTTTATTAAAACTTGTTTTGCAGTCCTTTTGTAGAGGTTTCGGACGAGCGGGTGGAAATGGGCCTTTCAATGGACCCGTTGAAATTTTAACTGAGTAAAAAGTACAGAAATTGAGGTTTTGCAATATAATTGATTTGCAAAAGCTCCTAATCAATTATTTGAACTCCTAATATTTGAATAAAACATTTTTGCGGTCCTTTTTGCGGAGGTTTCGGACGAGCAGGTCTAAATGGGCCTTTCAATAGACCCGTTGGAATTTTAACTGAGTAAAAAGTACAGAAATTGAGGTTTTGCAATATAATTCTGTTGAAAAGCTCCTAATCAATTATTTGAACTCCTAATATTTGATTAAAACTTGTTTTGCAGTCCTTTTTAAAGGTTTCGGACGAGCGGGTCGAAATGGGCCTTTCAATGGACCCATTGGAATTTTAACTGAGTAAAAAGTACAGAAATTCAGGTTTTGCAATATAATTGTGTTGAAAAGACCCTAATCAATTATTCGAACTCCTAATATTTGATTAAAACTTGTTTTGCAGTCCTTTTTGTAGAGGTTTCGGACGAGCGGGTCGAAATGGGCCTTTCAATATACCCGTTGGAATTTTAATTGAGTAAAAAGTACAGAAAATGTGGTTTTGCAATATAATTGTGTTGAAAAGCTCCTAATCAATTACATGATCTCCTAAAATTTTATTAAAACTTGTTTTGCAGTCCTTTTTGTAGAGGTTTCGGACGAGCGGGTCGAAATGGGCCTTTCAATGGACCCGTTGGAATCTTAACTGAGTAAAAAGTACAGAAATTAAAGTTTTGCAATATAATTGTGTTGAAAAGCTCCTAATCAATTACATGAACTCCTAATATTTGATTAAAACTTGTTTTGCAGTCCTTGTTGTAGAGGTTTCGGCCGAGCAGGTCTAAATGGGCCTTTCAATGGACCCGTTGGAATTTTACTAAGTAAAAAGTACAGAAATTGACGTTTTGCAATATAATTGTGTTGAAAAGCTCCTAATCAATTATTTGATCTCCTAAAATTTTATTAAAACTTGTTTTGCAGTTCTTTTTAGAGGTTTCAGACGAGCGGGTCGAAATGGGCCTTTCAATGGACCCATTGGAATTTTAACTGAGTAAAAAGTACAGAAATTGAGGTTTTGCAATATAATTGTGTTGAAAAGATCCTAATCAATTATTCGAACTCCTAATATTTGATTAAAACTTGTTTTGCAGTCCTTTTTGTAGAGGTTTCGGACGAGCGGGTCGAAATGGGCCTTTCAATATACCCGTTGGAATTTTAATTGAGTAAAAAGTACAGAAATTGTGGTTTTGCAATATAATTGTGTTGAAAAGCTCCTAATCAATTATTTGATCTCCAAATATTTGAATAAAACCTGTTTTGCAGTCCTTTTTGTAGAGGTTTCGGACGAGCGGGTCGAAATGGGCCTTTCAATATACCCGTTGGAATTTTAACTGAGTAAAAATATAAAAATTGTGGTTTTGCAATATAATTGTGTTGAAAAGCTTCTAATCAAATACATGATCTCCTAAAATTTTATTAAAACTTGTTTTGCAGTCCTTTTGTAGAGGTTTCGGACGAGCGGGTGGAAATGGACCTTTCAATGGACCCGTTGAAATTTTAACTGAGTAAAAAGTACAGAAATTGAGGTTTTGCAATATAATTGATTTGCAAAAGCTCCTAATCAATTATTTGAACTCCTAATATTTGAATAAAACATTTTTGCGGTCCTTTTTGCAGAGGTTTCGGACGAGCAGGCCTAAATGGGCCTTTCAATAGACCCGTTGGAATTTTAACTGAGTAAAAAGTACAGAAATTGAGGTTTTGCAATATAATTCTGCTGAAAAGCTCCTAATCAATTATTTGAACTCCTAATATTTGATTAAAACTTGTTTTGCAGTCCTTTTTAGGAGGTTTCAGACGAGCGGGTCGAAATGGGCCTTTCAATGGACCCATTGGAATTTTAACTGAGTAAAAAGTACAGAAATTGAGGTTTTGCAATATAATTGTGTTGAAAAGATCCTAATCAATTATTTCGAACTCCTAATATTTGATTAAAACTTGTTTTGCAGTCCTTTTTGTAGAGGTTTCGGACGAGCGGGTCGAAATGGGCCTTTCAATATACCCGTTGGAATTTTAATTGAGTAAAAAGTACAGAAATTGTGGTTTTGCAATATAATTGTGTTGAAAAGCTCCTAATCAATTACATGATCTCCTAAAATTTTATTAAAACTTGTTTTGCAGTCCTTTTTGTAGAGGTTTCGGACGAGCGGGTCGAAATGGGCCTTTCAATGGACCCGATGGAATTTTAACTGAGTAAAAAAGTACAGAAATCGCGGTTTTGCAATATAATTGTGTTGAAAAGCTCCTAATCAATTATTTGAACTCCTAAAATTTGATTAAAACTTGTTTTTGCGGTCCTTATTGTAGAGCTTTCGGACGAGCGGGTCGAAATGGGCTTTCAATGGACCCGTTGGAAATTTAACTGAGTAAAAAGTACAGAAATTGAGGTTTTGCAATATAATTGTGTTAAAAAGCTCCTAATAAATTATTTGAACTCCTAATATTTGATTAAAACTTGTTTTTGCGGTCCTTTTTGTAGAGGTTTCGGACGAGCAGGTCTAAATGGGCCTTTCAATGGACCCGTTGGAATTTTTACTGAGTAAAGAGTACAAAAATTGAGGTTTTGCAATATAATTGTGTTGAAAAGCTCCTAATAAATTATTTGAACTCCTAATATTTGAATAAAACATTTTTGCGGTCCTTTTTATAGAGGTTTCGGACGAGGATGTCGAAATGGGCCTTTCAATAGACCCTTTGGAATTTTAACTGAGTAAAAAGTACAGAAATTAAGGTTTTGCAATATAATTGTGTTGAAAAGCTCCTAATCAATTATTTGAAATCCTAATATTTGATTAAAACTTGTTTTGCAGTCCTTGTTGTAGAGGTTTCGGACGAGCAGGTCTAAATGGCCTTTCAATGGACCCGTTGGAATTTTACTAAGAAAAAAGTACAGAAATTAACGTTTTGCAATATAATTGTGTTGAAAAGCTCCTAATCGATTATTTGATCTCCTAATATTTGAATAAAACTTGTTTTGCAGTCCTTTTTGTAGAGCTTTCGGACGAGCGGGTCGAAATGGGCCTTTCAATATACCCGATGGAATTTTAACTGAGTAAAAAGTACAGGAAATCGCGGTTTTGCAATATAATTGTGTTGAAAAGCTCCTAATCAATTATTTGAACTCCTAAAATTTGATTAAAACTTGTTTTGCGGTCCTTTTTGTGGAGCTTTCGGACGAGCGGGTCGAAATTGGCTTTCAATGGACCCGTTGGAATTTTAACTGAGTAAAAAGTACAGAAATTGAGGTTTTGCAATATAATTGTGTTAAAAAGCTCCTAATCAATTATTTGAACTCCTAAAATTTGATTAAAACTTGTTTTGCGGTCCTTTTTGTAGAGCTTTCGGACGAGCGGGTCGAAATGGGCTTTCAATGGACCCGTTGGATTTTAACTGAGTAAAAAGTACAGGAATTGAGGTTTTGCAATATAATTGTGTTAAAAAGCTCCTAATAAATTATTTGAACTCCTAATATTTGATTAAAACTTATTTTGCGGTCCTTTTTGTAGAGGTTTCGGACGAGCAGGTCTAAATGGGCCATTCAATGGAATCGTTGGAATTTTAACTGAGTAAAAAGTACAGAAATTGAGGTTTTGCAATATAATTGTGTTGAAAAGCTCCTAATAAATTATTTGAACTCCTAATATTTGAATAAAACATTTTTGCGGTCCTTTTTGTAGAGGTTTCGGACGAGGATGTCAAAATGGGCCTTTCAATGGACCCTTTGGAATTTTAACTGAGTAAAAAGTACAAAAATTGAGGTTTTGCAATATAATTGATTTGAAAAGCTCCTAATCAATTATTTGAACACCTAGTATTTGAATAAAACATTTTTTGCGGTCCTTTTTGTAGAGGTTTCGGACGATCAGGTCGAAATGGGCCTTTCAATGGACCTGTTGGAATTTTAAATGAGTAAATAGTACATAAATTGAGGTTTTGCAATATAATTGTGTTGAAAAGCTCCTAATCAATTATTTGAACTCCTAATATTTGAATAAAACATTTTTGCGG
This sequence comes from Hibiscus tridactylites, assembly GCA_958450335.1. Lineage (NCBI taxonomy): Eukaryota > Viridiplantae > Streptophyta > Magnoliopsida > Malvales > Malvaceae > Hibiscus > Hibiscus tridactylites. The sequence continues at coordinate 49,068,728 of OY288265.1, read as the reverse complement.
TCCTTTTTGTAGAGGTTTTAGACGAGCAGGTCGAAATGGGCTTTTCAATGGACCCGTTGGAATTTTAAATGACTAAAAAGTACAGAAATTGAGGTTTTGCAATATAATTGTGTTGAAAAGCTCCTAATAAATTATTTGAACTCCTAATATTTGAATAAAACATTTTGCGGTCCTTTTTGTAGAGGTTTCGGACGAGCAGGTCTAAATGGGCCTTTCAATGGACCCGTTGGAATTTTAACTGAGTAAAAAGTACAGAAATTGAGGTTTTGCAATATAATTGTGTTGAAAAGCTCCTAATCAATTATTTGAACTCCTAATATTTGAATAAAACATTTTTGCGGTCCTTTTTGTAGAGGTTTCGGACGAGGATGTCTAAAAGGACTTTTCAATGGACCCGTTGGAATTTTAACTGAGTAAAAAGTACAGAAATTGAGGTTTTGCAATATAATTGATTTGAAAAGCTCCTAATCAATTATTTGAACTCCTAATATTTGAATAAAACATTTTTGCGGTCCTTTATGTAGAGGTTTCGGACGAGCAGGTCTAAATGCGCCTTTCAATGGATCCGTTGGAATTTTAACTGAGTAAAAAGTACAGAAATTGAGGTTTTGCAATATAATTGTGTTGAAAAGCTCCTAATCAATTATTTGAACTCCTAATATTTGAATAAAACATTTTTGCGGTCCTTTTTGTAGAGGTTTCGGACGAGCAGGTCTAAATGGGCCTTTTAATGGACCCGTTTGAATTTTAACTGAGTAAAAAGTACAGAAATTGAGGTTTTGCAATATAATTGATTTGAGAAGCTCCTAATAAATTATTTGAACTCCTAATATTTGAATAAAACATTTTTGCGGTCCTTTTTGTAGAGGTTTTGGACGAGCAGGTCCAAATGGGCCTTTTAATAGACCCGTTGGAATTTTAACTGAGTAAAAAGTACATAAATTGAGGTTTTGCAATATAATTGATTTTCAAAAGCTCCTAATCAATTATTTGAACTCCTAATATTTGAATAAAACATTTTTGCGGTCCTTTTTGCAGAGGTTTCGGACGAGCAGGTCTAAATGGGCCTTTCAATAGACCCGTTGGAATTTTAACTGAGTAAAAAGTACAGAAATTGAGGTTTTGCAATATAATTCTGTTGAAAAGCTCCTAATCAATTATTTGAACTCCTAATATTTGATTAAAACTTGTTTTGCAGTCCTTTTTAGAGGTTTCAGACGAGCGGGTCGAAATGGGCCTTTCAATGGACCCATTGGAATTTTAACTGAGTAAAAAGTACAGAAATTGAGGTTTTGCAATATAATTGTGTTGAAAAGATCCTAATCAATTATTCGAACTCCTAATATTTGATTAAAACTTGTTTTGTAGTCCTTTTTGTAGAGGTTTCGGACGAGCGGGTCGAAATGGGCCTTTCAATATACCCGTTGGAATTTTAATTGAGTAAAAAGTACAGAAATTGTGGTTTTGCAATATAATTGTGTTGAAAAGCTCCTAATCAATTACATGATCTCCTAAAATTTTATTAAAACTTGTTTTGCAGTCCTTTTTGTAGAGGTTTCGGACGAGCGGGTCGAAATGGGCCTTTCAATGGACCCGATGGAATTTTAACTGAGTAAAAAGTACAGAAATCGCGGTTTTGCAATATAATTGTGTTGAAAAGCTCCTAATCAATTATTTGAACTCCTAAAATTTGATTAAAACTTGTTTTGCGGCCCTTATTGTAGAGCTTTCGGACGAGCGGGTCGAAATGGGCTTTCAATGGACCCGTTGGAAATTTAACTGAGTAAAAAGTACAGAAATTGAGGTTTTGCAATATAATTGTGTTAAAAAGCTCCTAATAAATTATTTGAACTCCTAATATTTGATTAAAACTTGTTTTGCGGTCCTTTTTGTAGAGGTTTCGGACGAGCAGGTCTAAATGGGCCTTTCAATGGACCCGTTGGAATTTTTACTGAGTAAAGAGTACAAAAATTGAGGTTTTGCAATATAATTGTGTTGAAAAGCTCCTAATAAATTATTTGAACTCCTAATATTTGAATAAAACATTTTTGCGGTCCTTTTTATAGAGGTTTCGGACGAGGATGTCGAAATGGGCCTTTCAATAGACCCTTTGGAATTTTAACTGAGTAAAAAGTACACAAATTAAGGTTTTGCAATATAATTGTGTTGAAAAGCTCCTAATCAATTATTTGAAATCCTAATATTTGATTAAAACTTGTTTTGCAGTCCTTGTTGTAGAGGTTTCGGACGAGCAGGTCTAAATGGGCCTTTCAATGGACCCGTTGGAATTTTACTAAGAAAAAAGTACAGAAATTAACGTTTTGCAATATAATTGTGTTGAAAAGCTCCTAATCAATTATTTGATCTCCTAATATTTGAATAAAACTTGTTTTGCAGTCCTTTTTGTAGAGCTTTCGGACGAGCGGGTCGAAATGGGCCTTTCAATATACCCGATGGAATTTTAACTGAGTAAAAAGTACAGAAATCGCGGTTTTGCAATATAATTGTGTTGAAAAGCTCCTAATCAATTATTTGAACTCCTAAAATTTGATTAAAACTTGTTTTGCGGTCCTTTTTGTAGAGCTTTCGGACGAGCGGGTCGAAATGGGCTTTCAATGGACCCGTTGGAATTTTAACTGAGTAAAAAGTACAGAAATTGAGGTTTTGCAATATAATTGTGTTAAAAAGCTCCTAATCAATTATTTGAACTCCTAAAATTTGATTAAAACTTGTTTTGCGGTCCTTTTTGTAGAGCTTTCGGACGAGCGGGTCGAAATGGGCTTTCAATGGACCCGTTGGAATTTTAACTGAGTAAAAAGTACAGGAATTGAGGTTTTGCAATATAATTGTGTTAAAAAGCTCCTAATAAATTATTTGAACTCCTAATATTTGATTAAAACTTATTTTGCGGTCCTTTTTGTAGAGGTTTCGGACGAGCAAGTCTAAATGGGCCATTCAATGGAATCGTTGGAATTTTAACTGAGTAAAAAGTACAGAAATTGAGGTTTTGCAATATAATTGTGTTGAAAAGCTCCTAATCAATTATTTGAACTCCTAATATTTGTATAAAACATTTTTGCGGTCCTTTTTGTAGAGGTTTCGGACGAGGATGTCAAAATGGGCCTTTCAATGGACCCTTTGGAATTTTAACTGAGTAAAAAGTACAAAAATTGAGGTTTTGCAATATAATTGATTTGAAAAGCTCCTAATCAATTATTTGAACACCTAGTATTTGAATAAAACATTTTTTGCGGTCCTTTTTGTAGAGGTTTCGGACGAGCAGGTCGAAATGGGCCTTTCAATGGACCTGTTGGAATTTTAAATGAGTAAACAGTACATAAATTGAGGTTTTGCAATATAATTGTGTTGAAAAGCTCCTAATCAATTATTTGAACTCCTAATAATTGAATAAAACATTTTTGTGGTCCTTTTTATAGAGGTTTTAGACGAGCAGGTCGAAATGGGCTTTTCAATGGACCCGTTGGAATTTTAAATGACTAAAAAGTACAGAAATTGAGGCTTTGCAATATAATTGATTTAAAAAGCTCCTAATCAATTATTTTAACTCCTAATATTTGAATAAAACTTTTTGCGGTCCTTTTTGTAGAGGTTTCGGACGAGCAGGTCTAAATGGGCCTTTCAATGGACCCGTTGGAATTTTAACTGAGTAAAAAGTACAGAAATTGAGGTTTTGCAATATAATTGTGTTGAAAAGCTCCTAATCAATTATTTGAACTCCTAATATTTGAATAAAACATTTTTGCGGTCCTTTTTGTAGAGGTTTCGGACGAGCAGGTCTAAATGGGCCTTTCAATGGACCCGTTGGAATTTTAACTGAGTAAAAAGTACAGAAATTGAGGTTTTGCAATATAATTGTGTTGAAAAGCTCCTAATCAATTATTTGAACTCCTAATATTTGAATAAAACATTTTTGCGGTCCTTTTTGTAGAGGTTTCGGACGAGGATGTCTAAAAGGACTTTTCAATGGACCCGTTGGAATTTTAACTGAGTAAAAAGTACATAAATTGAGGTTTTGCAATATAATTGATTTGAAAAGCTCCTAATCAATTATTTGAACTCCTAATATTTGAATAAAACATTTTTGCGGTCCTTTTTATAGAGGTTTCGGACGAGCAGGTCTAAATGGGCCTTTTAATAGACCCGTCGGAATTTTAACTGAGTAAAAAGTGCAGAAATTGAGGTTTTGCAAAATAATTGATTTGCAAAAGATCCTAATCAATTATTTGAACTCCTAATAATTGAATAAAACATTTTTGCGGTCTTTTTGTAGAGGTTTCGGACGAGCAGGTCTAAATGGGCCTTTCAATAGACCCGTTGGAATTTTAACTAAGTAAAAAGTACAGAAATTGAGGTTTTGCAATATAATTCTGTTGAAAAGCTCCTATTCAATTATTTGAACTCCTAATATTTGATTAAAACTTGTTTTGCAGTCCTTTTTAGAGGTTTCGGACGAGCGGGTCGAAATGGGCCTTTCAATGGACCCGTTGGAATTTTAACTGAGTAAATAGTACAGAAATTGAGGTTTTGCAATATAATTGTGCTGAAAAGCTCCTAACAAATTATTTGAACTCCTAATATTTGATTAAAACTTGTTTTACCGGTCCTTTTTGTAGTGGTTTCGGACGAGCAGGTCTAAATGGGCCTTTCAATGGACCCGTCTGAATTTTAACTGAGTAAAAAGTACAGAAATTGAGGTTTTGCAATATAATTGTGTTGAAAAGCTCCTAATCAATTATTTGAACTCCTAATATTTGAATAAAACATTTTTGCGGTCCTTTTTGTAGAGGTTTCGGACGAGGAGGTCGAAATGGGCCATTCAATGGACCCTTTGGAATTTTAACTGAGTAAAAAGTACAGAAATTACGGTTTTGCAATATAATTGATTTGAAAAGCTCCTAATAAATCATTTGAACTCCTAATATTTGAATAAAACATTTTTGCGGTCCTTTTTGTAGAGGTTTCGGACGAGCAGGTCTAAATGGGCCTTTCAATGGACCCGTTGGAATTTTAAATGAGTAAAAAGTACATAAATTGAGGTTTTGCAATATAATTGTGTTGAAAAGCTCCTAATCAATTATTTGAACTCCTAATAATTGAATAAAACATTTTTGCGGTCCTTTTTGTAGAGGTTTTAGACGAGCAGGTCGAAATGGGCCTTTCAATGGACCCGTTGGAATTTTAAATGACTAAAAAGTACAGAAATTGAGGTTTTGCAATATAATTGTGTTGAAAAGCTCCTAATCAATTATTTGAACTCCTAATATTTGAATAAAACATTTTTGCGGTCCTTTTTGTAGAGGTTTCGGACGAGCAGGTCTAAATGGGCCTTTCAATAGACCCGTTGGAATTTTAACTGAGTAAAAAGTACAGAAATTGAGGTTTTGCAATATAATTGATTTGAAAAGGTCCTAATCAATTATTTGAACTCCTAATATTTGAATAAAACATTTTTGCGGTCCTTTTTGTAGAGGTTTCGGACGAGCAGGTCTAAATGGGCCTTTCAATGGACCCGTTGGAATTTTAACTGAGTAAAAAGTACAGAAATTGAGGCTTTGCAATATAATTGATTTAAAAAGCTCCTAATCAATTATTTTAACTCCTAATATTTGAATAAAACTTTTTTGCGGTCCTTTTTGTAGGGGTTTCGGACGAGCAGGTCCAAATGGGCCTTTTAATAGACCCGTTGGAATTTTAACTGAGTAAAAAGTACAGAAATTGAGGTTTTGCAATATAATTGATTTGCAAAAGCTCCTAATCAATTATTTGAACTCCTAAAATTTGATTAAAACTTGTTTTGCAGTCCTTTTTGTAGAGGTTTCGGACGAGCGGGTCGAAATGATCCTTTCAATGGACCCGTTGGAATTTTAACTGAGTAAAAAGTACAGAAATTGAGGTTTTGCAATATAATTGATTTGAAAAGCTCCTAATCAATTATTTAAACTCATAATATTTGAATAAAACATTTTTGCGGTCCTTTTTGTAGAGGTTTCGGACGAGCAGGTCTAAATGGGCCTTTCAATAGACCCGTTGGAATTTTAACTGAGTAAAAAGTATAGAAATTGAGGTTTTGCAACATAATTGTGTTGAAAAGCTCCTAATCAATTATTTGAACTCATAATATTTGAATAAAACATTTTTGCGGTCCTTTTTGTAGAGGTTACAGACGAGCAGGTCGAAATGGGCCTTTCAATGGACACGTTGGAATTTTAACTGAGTAAAAAGTACAGAAATTGAGGTTTTGCAATATAATTGTGTTGAAAAGCTCCTAATCAATTATTTGAACTCCTAATATTTGAATAAAACATTTTTGCGGTTCTTTTTGTAGAGGTTTCGGACGAGGATATCTAAATGGGCCTTTCAATGGACCCGTTGGAATTTTAACTGAGTAAAAAGTACAGAAATTGAGGTTTTGCAATATAATTGATTTGAAAAGATCCTAATCAATTATTTGAACTCCTAATATTTGAATAAAACATTTTTGCGGTCCTTTTTGTAGATGTTTCGGACGAGCGGGTCGAAATGGGCCTTTCAATGGACCCTTGGAATTTTAACTGAGTAAAAAGTACAGAAATTTTGGTTTTGCAATATAATTTTGTTGAAAAGCTCCTAATCAATTACATGAACTCCTAAAATTTGATTAAAACTTGTTTTGCAGTCCTTTTTGTAGAGGTTTCGGACGAGCGGGTCAAAATGAGCCTTTCAATGGACCCGTTGGAATTTTAACTAAGTAAAAAGTACATAAATTGCGGTTTTGCAATATAATTGATTTGAAAAGCTCCTAATCAATTATTTGAACTCATAATATTTGATTAAAACTTGTTTTGCGGTCCTTTTTGTAGAGGTTTCGGACGAGCAGGTCTAAATGGCATTTCAATGAACTCGTTGGAATTTTAACTGAGTAAAAAGTACATAAATTGAGGTTTTGCAATATAATTGTGTTGAAAAGTTCCTAATCAATTACATGACCTCCTAAAATTTGATTAAAATTTGTTTTGCAGTCCTTTTTGTAGAGGTTTCGGACGAGCAGGTCGAAATAGGCCTTTCAATGGACCTGTTGGAATTTTAATTGAGTAAAAAGTACATAAATTGAGGTTTTGCAATATAATTGTGTTGAAAAGCTCCTAATCAATTATTTGAACTCCTAATATTTGAATAAAACATTTTTGTGGTCCTTTTTGTAGAGGTTTCGGACGAGCAGGTCGAAATGGGCCTTTTAATGTGCCCTTTGGAATTTTAAATGAGTAAAAAGTACAAAAATTGAGGTTTTCCAATATAATTGTGTTGAAAAGCTCCTAATCAATTATTTGAACTCCTAATATTTTAATAAAACATTTTTGCGGTCCTTTTTGTAGAGGTTTCGGACGAGCAGGTCTAAATGGGCCTTTTAATAGACCCGTTGGAATTTTAACTGAGTAAAAAGTACAGAAATTGAGGTTTTGCAATATAATTGATTTGCAAAAGCTCCTAATCAATTATTTGAACTCCTAAAATTTGATTAAAACTTGTTTTGCAGTCCTTTTTGTAGAGGTTTCGGACGAGCGGGTCGAAATGAGCCTTTCAATGGACCCGTTGGAATTTTAACTGAGTAAAAAGTACAGAAATTGAGGTTTTGCAATATAATTGATTTGAAAAGCTCCTAATCAATTATTTGAACTCCTAATATTTGAATAAAACTTTTTTTGCGGTCCTTTTTGTAGAGGTTTCGGACGAGCGGGTCGAAATGGGTTTTTCAATGGACCCGTTGGAATTTTAACTGAGTAAAAAGTACAGAAATTGAGGTTTTGCAATATAATTGATTTGAAAAGCTTCTAATCAATTATTTGAACTCCTAATATTTGAATAAAACATTTTTGTGGTCCTTTTTGTAGAGGTTTCGGACGAGCAGGTCGAAATGGGCCTTTCAATGAACCTGTTGGAATTTTAACTGAGTAAAAAGTACAGAAATTTTGGTTTTGCAATATAATTTTGTTGAAAAGCTCCTAATCAATTACATGAAATCCTAATATTTGATTAAAACTTGTTTTGCGGTCCTTTTTGTAAAGGTTTCGGACGAGCAGGTCTAAATGGGCATTTCAATGAACTCGTTGGAATTTTAACTGAGTAAAAAGTACATAAATTGAGGTTTTGCAATATAATTGATTTGAAAAGCTCCTAATCAATTATTTAAACTCCTAATATTTGAATAAAACATTTTTGCGGTCCTTTTTGTAGAGGTTTCGGACGAGCAGGTCTAAATGTGCCTTTCAATAGACCCGTTGGAGTTTTAACTGAGTAAAAAGTATAGAAATTGAGGTTTTGCAATATAATTGTGTTGAAAAGCTCCTAATCAATTATTTGAACTCATAATATTTGAATAAAACATTTTTGCGGTCCTTTTTGTAGAGGTTACAGACGAGCAGGTCGAAATGGGCCTTTCAATGGACCCGTTGGAATTTTAACTGAGTAAAAAGTACAGAAATTGAGGTTTTGCAATATAATTGTGTTGAAAAGCTCCTAATCAATTATTTGAACTCCTAATATTTGAATAAAACATTTTTGCGGTCCTTTTTGTAGAGGTTTCGGAAGAGGATGTCTAAATGGGCCTTTCAATGGACCCGTTGGAATTTTAACTGAGTAAAAAGTACAGAAATTGAGGTTTTGCAATATAATTGATTCGAAAAGCTCCTAATCAATTATTTGAACTCCTAATATTTGAATAAAACATTTTTGCGGTCCTTTTTGTAGAGGTTTCGGACGAGCAGGTCTAAATGGGCCTTTCAATGGACACGTTGGAATTTTAACTGAGTAAAAAATACAGAAATTTTGGTTTTGCAATATAATTTTGTTGAAAAGCTCCTAATCAATTACATGAACTCCTAAAATTTGATTAAAACTTGTTTTGCAGTCCTTTTTGTAGATGTTTCGGACGAGCGGGTCGTAATGAGCCTTTCAATGGACCCATTGGAATTTTAACTGAGTAAAAAGTACAGAAATTGCGGTTTTGCAATATAATTGATTCGAAAAGATCCTAATAAATTATTTGAACTCCTAATATTTGATTAAAACTTGTTTTGCGGTCCTTTTTGTAGAGGTTTCGGACGAGCAGGTCTAAATGGGCCTTTTAGTAGACCCGTTGGAATTTTAACTGAGTAAAAAGTACAAAAATTGAAGTTTTGCAATATAATTGAATTGCAAAAGCTCCTAATCAATTATTTGAACTCCTAGTATTTGAATAAAACATTTTTGCGGTCCTTTTTGTAGAGGTTTCGGACGAGCAGGTCTAAATGGGCCTTTCAATAGACCCGTTGGAATTTTAACTGAGTAAAAAGTACAGAAATTGAGGTTTTGCAATATAATTGTGTTCAAAAGCTCCTAATCAATTATTTGAACTCCTAATATTTGAATTAAACATTTTTGTCGTCCTTTTTGTAGAGGTTTCGGACGAGCAGGTCTAAATGGGCCTTTCAATGGACCCGTTGGAATTTTAACTGAGTAAAAAGTACAGAAATTGCGGTTTTGCAATATAATTGTGTTGAAAAGCTCCTAATCAATTATTTGAACTCCTAATATTTGAATAAAACATTTTTGTGGTCCTTTTTGTAGAGGTTTCGGACGAGCAGGTCGAAATGGGCCTTTCAATGTGCCCTTTATTTTAACTGAGTAAAAAAGTACAGAAATTGAGGTTTTGCAATATAATTGATTTGAAAAGCTCCTAATCAATTATTTGAACTCCTAATATTTGAATAAAACATTTTTGTGGTCCTTTTTGTAGAGGTTTCGGACGAGCAGGTCGAAATGGGACTTTCAATGGACCTGTTAGAATTTTAAATGAGTAAAAAGTACATAAATTTAGTTTTGCCAATATAATTGTGTTGAAAAGCTCCTAATCAATTATTTGAACTCCTAATATTTGAATTAAAACTTGTTTTGCGGTCCTTTTTGTAGAGGTTTCGGACGAGCAGGTCTAAATTGGCCTTTTAATAGACCCGTTGGAATTTTAACTAAGTAAAAAGTACAGAAATTGAAGTTTTGCAATATAATTGAATTGCAAAAGCTCCTAATCAATTATTTGAACTCCTAATATTTGAATAAAACATTTTTGCGGTCCTTTTGTGTAGAGGTTTCGGACGAGCATGTCTAAATGGGCCTTTCAATAGACCCGTTGGAATTTTAACTGAGTAAAAAGTACAGAAATTGAGGTTTTGCAATATAATTCTGTTGAAAAGCTCCTAATCAATTATTTGAACTCCTAATATTTGATTAAAACTTGTTTTGCCAGTCCTTTTTAGAGGTTTCGGACGAGCGGGTCGAAATGGGCCTTTCAATGGACCCGTTGGAATTTTAACTGAGTAAAAAGTACAGAAATTGAGGTTTTGCAATATAATTGTGCTGAAAAGCTCCTAATCAATTATTTGAACTCCTAATATTTGAATAAAACATTTTTGTGGTCCTTTTTGTAGAGGTTTCGGACGAGCAGGTCGAAATGGGACTTTCAATGGACCTGTTGGAATTTTAACTGAGTAAAAAGTACAGAAATTTTGGTTTGCAATATAATTTTGTTGAAAAGCTCCTAATCAATTACATGAACTCCTAAAATTTGATTAAAACTTGTTTTGCAGTCCTTTTTGTAGAGGTTTCGGACGAGCGGGTCGTAATGAGCCTTTCAATGGACCCGTTGGAATTTTAACTGAGTAAAAAGTACAGAAATTGCGGTTTTGCAATATAATTGATTCGAAAAGATCCTAATAAATTATTTGAACTCCTAATATTTGATTAAAACTTGTTTTGCGGTCCTTTTTGTAGAGGTTTCGGACGAGCAGGTCTAAATGGGCCTTTTAATGAACTCGTTGGAATTTTAACTGAGTAAAAAGTACATAAATTGAGGTTTTGCAATATAATTGTGTTGAAAAGTTCCTAATAAATTACATGAACTCCTAAAATTTGATTAAAATTTGTTTTGCAGTCCTTTTTGTAGAGGTTTCGGAGGAGCGGGTCGAAATAGGCCTTTCAATGGACCTGTTGGAATTTTAATTGAGTAAAAAGTACATAAATTGAGGTTTTGCAATATAATTGTGTTGAAAAGCTCCTAATCAATTATTTGAACTCCTAATATTTGAATAAAACATTTTTGCGGTCCTTTTTGTAGAGGTTTCGGACGAGCAGGTCGAAATGGGCCTTTCAATGTGCCCTTTGGAATTTTAAATGAGTAAAAAGTACAGAAATTGAGGTTTTGCAATATAATTGTGTTGAAAAGCTCCTAATCAATTATTTGAACTCCTAATATTTGAATAAAACATTTTTGCGGTCCTTTTTGTAGAGGTTTCGGACGAGCAGGTCTAAATGGGTCTTTCAATGGACCCGTTGGAATTTTAACTGAGTAAAAAGTACAGAAATTTTGGTTTTGCATTATAATTTTGTTGAAAAGCTCCTAATCAATTACATGAACTCCTAAAATTTGATAAAAACTTGTTTTGCAGTCCTTTTTGTAGAGGTTTCGGACGAGGGGGTCGTAATGAGCCTTTCAATGGACCCGTTGGAATTTTAACTGAGTAAAAAGTACAGAAATTGCGGTTTTGCAATATAATTGATTCGAAAAGATCCTAATAAATTATTTGAACTCCTAATATTTGATTAAAACTTTTTTTGCGGTCCTTTTTGTAGAGGTTTCGGACTAGCAGGTCTAAATGTGCCTTTTAATGAACTCGTTGGAATTTTAACTGAGTAAAAAGTACATAAATTGAGGTTTTGCAATATAATTGTGTTGAAAAGTTCCTAATAAATTACATGAACTCCTAAAATTTGATTAAAATTTGTTTTGCAGTCCTTTTTGTAGAGGTTTCGGACGAGCGGGTCGAAATAGGCCTTTCAATGGACCTGTTGGAATTTTAATTGAGTAAAAAGTACATAAATTGAGGTTTTGCAATATAATTGTGTTGAAAACCTCCTAATCAATTATTTGAACTCCTAATATTTGAATAAAACATTTTTGCGGTCCTTTTTGTAGAGGTTTCGGACGAGCAGGTCGAAATGGGCCTTTCAATGTGCCCTTTGGAATTTTAAATGAGTAAAAAGTACAAAAATTGAGGTTTTGCAATATAATTGTGTTGGAAAGCTCCTAATCAATTATTTGAACTCCTAATATTTGAATAAAACATTTTTGCGGTCCTTTTTGTAGAGGTTTCGGATGAGCGGGTCTAAATGGGCCTTTTAATAGACCCGTTGGAATTTTAACTGAGTAAAAAGTACAAAAATTGAAGTTTTGCAATATAATTGAATTGCAAAAGCTCCTAATCAATTATTTGAACTCCTAATATTTGAATAAAACATTTTTGTGGTCCTTTTTGTAGAGGGTTCGGACGAGCAGGTCTAAATGGGCCTTTCAATAGACCCGTTGGAATTTTAACTGAGTAAAAAGTACAGAAATTGAGGTATTGCAATATAATTCTGTTGAAAAGCTCCTAATCAATTATTTGAACTCCTAATATTTGATTAAAACTTGTTTTGTAGTCCTTTTTAGAGGTTTCGGACGAGCGGGTCGAAATGGGCCTTTCAATGGACCCGTTGGAATTTTAACTGAGTAAAAAGTACAGAAATTGAGGTTTTGCAATATAATTGTGCTGAAAAGCTCCTAATAAATTATTTGAACTCCTAATATTTGATTAAAACTTGTTTTGCGGTCGTTTTTGTAGAGGTTTCGGACGAGCAGGTCTAAATGGGCCTTTCAATGGACCCGTTGGAATTTTAACTGAGTAAAAAGTACAGAAATTGAGGTTTTGCAATATAATTGTGTTGAAAAGCTCCTAATCAATTATTTGAACTCCTAATATTTGAATAAAACATTTTTGCGGTCCTTTTTGTAGAGGTTTCGGACGAGGAGGTCGAAATGGGCCTTTCAATGGACCCTTTGGAATTTTAACAGAGTAAAAAGTACAGAAATTGCGGTTTTGCAATATAATTGATTTGAAAAGCTCATAATCAATTATTTGAACTCCTATTATTTGAATAAAACATTTTTGCGGTCCTTTTTGTAGAGGTTTCGGACGAGCAGGTCTAAATGGGCCTTTCAATAGACCCGTTGGAATTTTAACTGAGTAAAAAGTACAGAAATTGAGGTTTTGCAATATAATTGATTTGAAAAGCTCCTAATCAATTATTTGAACTCCTAATATTTGAATAAAACATTTTTGTGGTCCTTTTTGTAGAGGTTTCGGACGAGCAGGTCGAAATGGGACTTTCAATGGACCTGTTAGAATTTTAAATGAGTAAAAAGAACATAAATTGAGGTTTTGCAATATAATTGTGTTGAAAAGCTCCTAATCAATTATTTGAACTCCTAATATTTGAATAAAACTTGTTTTGCGGTCCTTTTTGTAGAGGTTTCGGACGAGCAGGTCTAAATGGGCCTTTTAGTAGACCCGTTGGAATTTTAACTGAGTAAAAAGTACAAAAATTGAAGTTTTGCAATATAATTGAATTGCAAAAGCTCCTAATCAATTATTTGAACTCCTAGTATTTGAATAAAACATTTTTGCGGTCCTTTTTGTAGAGGTTTCGGACGAGCAGGTCTAAATGGGCCTTTCAATAGACCCGTTGGAATTTTAACTGAGTAAAAAGTACAGAAATTGAGGTTTTGCAATATAATTGATTTGAAAAGCTCCTAATCAATTATTTGAACTCCTAATATTTGAATAAAACATTTTTGTGGTCCTTTTTGTAGAGGTTTCGGACGAGCAGGTCGAAATGGGACTTTCAATGGACCTGTTAGAATTTTAAATGAGTAAAAAGTACATAAATTTAGGTTTTGCAATATAATTGTGTTGAAAAGCTCCTAATCAATTATTTGAACTCCTAATATTTGAATAAAACTTGTTTTGCGGTCCTTTTTGTAGAGGTTTCGGACGAGCAGGTCTAAATGGGCCTTTTAATAGACCCGTTGGAATTTTAACTGAGTAAAAAGTACAGAAATTGAAGTTTTGCAATATAATTGAATTGCAAAAGCTCCTAATCAATTATTTGAACTCCTAATATTTGAATAAAACATTTTTGCGGTCCTTTTTGTAGAGGTTTCGGACGAGCATGTCTAAATGGGCCTTTCAATAGACCCGTTGGAATTTTAACTGAGTAAAAAGTACAGAAATTGAGGTTTTGCAATATAATTCTGTTGAAAAGCTCCTAATCAATTATTTGAACTCCTAATATTTGATTAAAACTTGTTTTGCAGTCCTTTTTAGAGGTTTCGGACGAGCGGGTCGAAATGGGCCTTTCAATGGACCCGTTGGAATTTTAACTGAGTAAAAAGTACAGAAATTGAGGTTTTGCAATATAATTGTGCTGAAAAGCTCCTAATCAATTATTTGAACTCCTAATATTTGAATAAAACATTTTTGTGGTCCTTTTTGTAGAGGTTTCGGACGAGCAGGTCGAAATGGGACTTTCAATGGACCTGTTGGAATTTTAACTGAGTAAAAAGTACAGAAATTTTGATTTTTCAATATAATTTTGTTGAAAAGCTCCTAATCAATTACATGAACTCCTAAAATTTGATTAAAACTTGTTTTGCAGTCCTTTTTGTAGAGGTTTCGGACGAGCGGGTCGTAATGAGCCTTTCAATGGACCCGTTGGAATTTTAACTGAGTAAAAAGTACAGAAATTGCGGTTTTGCAATATAATTGATTCGAAAAGATCCTAATAAATTATTTAAACTCCTAATATTTGATTAAAACTTGTTTTGCGGTCCTTTTTGTAGAGGTTTCGGACGAGCAGGTCTAAATGGGCCTTTTAATGAACTCGTTGGAATTTTAACTGAGTAAAAAGTACATAAATTGAGGTTTTGCAATATAATTGTGTTGAAAAGTTCCTAATAAATTACATGAACTCCTAAAATTTGATTAAAATTTGTTTTGCAGTCCTTTTTGTAGAGGTTTCGGAGGAGCGGGTCGAAATAGGCCTTTCAATGGACCTGTTGGAATTTTAATTGAGTAAAAAGTACATAAATTGAGGTTTTGCAATATAATTGTGTTGAAAAGCTCCTAATCAATTATTTGAACTCCTAATATTTGAATAAAACATTTTTGCGGTCCTTTTTGTAGAGGTTTCGGACGAGCAGGTCGAAATGGGCCTTTCAATGTGCCCTTTGGAATTTTAAATGAGTAAAAAGTACAGAAATTGAGGTTTTGCAATATAATTGTGTTGAAAAGCTCCTAAGCAATTATTTGAACTCCTAATATTTGAATAAAACATTTTTGCGGTCCTTTTTGTAGAGGTTTCGGACGAGCAGGTCTAAATGGGCCTTTCAATGGACCCGTTGGAATTTTAACTGAGTAAAAAGTACAGAAATTTTGGTTTTGCATTATAATTTTGTTGAAAAGCTCCTAATCAATTACATGAACTCCTAAAATTTGATTAAAACTTGTTTTGCAGTCCTTTTTGTAGAGGTTTCGGACGAGCGGGTCGTAATGAGCCTTTCAATGGACCCGTTGGAATTTTAACTGAGTAAAAAGTACAGAAATTGCGGTTTTGCAATATAATTGATTCAAAAAGATCCTAATAAATTATTTGAACTCCTAATATTTGATTAAAACTTTTTTTGCGGTCCTTTTTGTAGAGGTTTCGGACTAGCAGGTCTAAATGTGCCTTTTAATGAACTCGTTGGAATTTTAACTGAGTAAAAAGTACATAAATTGAGGTTTTGCAATATAATTGTGTTGAAAAGTTCCTAATAAATTACATGAACTCCTAAAATTTGATTAAAATTTGTTTTGCAGTCCTTTTTGTAGAGGTTTCGGACGAGCGGGTCGAAATAGGCCTTTCAATTGACCTGTTGGAATTTTAATTGAGTAAAAAGTACATAAATTGAGGTTTCGCAATATAATTGTGTTGAAAAGCTCCTAATCAATTATTTGAACTCCTAATATTTGAATAAAACATTTTTGCGGTCCTTTTTGTAGAGGTTTCGGACGAGCAGGTCGAAATGGGCCTTTCAATGTGCCCTTTGGAATTTTAAATGAGTAAAAAGTACAGAAATTGAGGTTTTGCAATATAATTGTGTTGGAAAGCTCCTAATCAATTATTTGAACTCCTAATATTTGAATAAAACATTTTTGCGGTCCTTTTTGTAGAGGTTTCGGATGAGCGGGTCTAAATGGGCCTTTTAATAGACCCGTTGGAATTTTAACTGAGTAAAAAGTACAAAAATTGAAGTTTTGCAATATAATTGAATTGCAAAAGCTCCTAATCAATTATTTGAACTCCTAATATTTGAATAAAACATTTTTGTGGTCCTTTTTGTAGAGGTTTCGGACGAGCAGGTCTAAATGAGCCTTTCAATAGACCCGTTGGAATTTTAACTGAGTAAAAAGTACAGAAATTGAGGTATTGCAATATAATTCTGTTGAAAAGCTCCTAATCAATTATTTGAACTCCTAATATTTGATTAAAACTTGTTTTGTAGTCCTTTTTAGAGGTTTCGGACGAGCGGGTCGAAATAGGCCTTTCAATGGACCCGTTGGAATTTTAACTGAGTAAAAAGTACAGAAATTGAGGTTTTGCAATATAATTGTGCTGAAAAGCTCCTAATAAATTATTTGAACTCCTAATATTTGATTAAAACTTGTTTTGCGGTCCTTTTTGTAGAGGTTTCGGACGAGCAGGTCTAAATGGGCCTTTCAATGGATCCGTTGGAATTTTAACTGAGTAAAAAGTACAGAAATTGAGGTTTTGCAATATAATTGTGTTGAAAAGCTCCTAATCAATTATTTGAACTCCTAATATTTGAATAAAACATTTTTGCGGTCCTTTTTGTAGAGGTTTCGGACGAGGAGGTCGAAATGGACCTTTCAATGGACCCTTTGGAATTTTAACAGAGTAAAAAGTACAGAAATTGCGGTTTTGCAATATAATTGATTTGAAAAGCTCCTAATCAATTATTTGAACTCCTATTATTTGAATAAAACATTTTTGCGGTCCTTTTTGTAGAGGTTTCGGACGAGCAGGTCTAAATGGGCCTTTCAATAGACCCGTTGGAATTTTAACTGAGTAAAAAGTACAGAAATTGAGGTTTTGCAATATAATTGATTTGAAAAGCTCCTAATAAATTATTTGAACTCCTAATATTTGAATAAAACATTTTTGTGGTCCTTTTTGTAGAGGTTTCGGACGAGCAGGTCGAAATGGGACTTTCAATGGACCTGTTAGAATTTTAAATGAGTAAAAAGTACATAAATTTAGGTTTTGCAATATAATTGTGTTGAAAAGCTCCTAATCAATTATTTGAACTCCTAATATTTGAATAAAACTTGTTTTGCGGTCCTTTTTGTAGAGGTTTCGGACGAGCAGGTCTAAATGGGCCTTTTAATAGACCCGTTGGAATTTTAACTGAGTAAAAAGTACAAAAATTGAAGTTCTGCAATAGAATTGAATTGCAAAAGCTCCTAATCAATTATTTGAACTCCTAATATTTGAATAAAACATTTTTGCGGTCCTTTTTGTAGAGGTTTCGGACGAGCAGGTCTAAATGGGCCTTTCAATAGACCCGTTGGAATTTTAATTGAGTAAAAAGTACAGAAATTGAGGTTTTGCAATATAATTCTGTTGAAAGGCTCCTAATCAATTATTTGAACTCCTAATATTTGATTAAAACTTGTTTTGCAGTCCTTTTTAGAGGTTTCGGACGAGTGGGTCGAAATGGGCCTTTCAATAGACCCGTTGGAATTTTAACTGAGTAAAAAGTACAGAAATTGAGGTTTTGCAATATAATTGTGCTGAAAAGCTCCTAATAAATTATTTGAACTCCTAATATTTGATTAAAACTTGTTTTGCGGTCCTTTTTGTAGAGGTTTCGGACGAGCAGGTCTAAATGGGCCTTTCAATGGACCCGTTGGAATTTTAACTGAGTAAAAAGTACAGAAATTGAGGTTTTGCAATATAATTGTGTTGAAAAGCTCCTAATCAATTATTTGAACTCCTAATATTTGAATAAAACATTTTTGCGGTCCTTTTTGTAGAGGTTTCGGACGAGGAGGTCGAAATGGGCCTTTCAATGGACACTTTGGAATTTTAACTGAGTAAAAAGTACAGAAATTGCGGTTTTGCAATATAATTGATTTGAAAAGCTCTAATCAATTATTTGAACTCCTATTATTTGAATAAAACATTTTTACGGTCCTTTTTGTAGAGGTTTCGGACGAGCAGGTCTAAATGGGCCTTTCAATAGACCCGTTGGAATTTTAACTGAGTAAAAAGTACAGAAATTGAGGTTTTGCAATATAATTGATTTGAAAAGCTCCTAATCAATTATTTGAACTCCTAATATTTGAATAAAACATTTTTGTGGTTCTTTTTGTAGAGGTTTCGGACGAGCAGGTCGAAATGGGCCTTTCAATGGACCTGTTAGAATTTTAAATGAGTAAAAAGTACATAAATTGAGGTTTTGCAATATAATTGTGTTGAAAAGCTCCTAATCAATTATTTGAACTCCTAATATTTGAATAAAACTTGTTTTGCGGTCCTTTTTGTAGAGGTTTCGGACGAGCAGGTCTAAATGGGCCATTTAATAGACCCGTTGGAATTTTAACTGAGTAAAAAGTACAGAAATTGAAGTTTTGCAATAGAATTGAATTGCAAAAGCTCCTAATCAATTATTTGAACTCCTAATATTTGAATAAAACATTTTTGCGGTCCTTTTTGTAGAGGTTTCGGACGAGCAGGTCTAAATGGGCCTTTCAATAGACCCGTTGGAATTTTAACTGAGTAAAAAGTATAGAAATTGAGGTTTTGCAATATAATTCTGTTGAAAAGCTCCTAATCAATTATTTGAACTCCTAATATTTGATTAAAACTTGTTTTGTAGTCCTTTTTAGAGGTTTCGGATGAGCGGGTCGAAATGGACCTTTCAATGGACCCGTTGGAATTTTAACTGAGTAAAAAGTACAGAAATTGAAGTTTTGCAATAGAATTGAATTGCAAAAGCTCCTAATCAATTATTTGAACTCCTAATATTTGAATAAAACATTTTTGCGGTCCTTTTTGTAGAGGTTTCGGACGAGCAGGTCTAAATGGGCCTTTCAATAGACCCGTTGGAATTTTAACTGAGTAAAAAGTATAGAAATTGAGGTTTTGCAATATAATTCTGTTGAAAAGCTCCTAATCAATTATTTGAACTCCTAATATTTGATTAAAACTTGTTTTGCAGTCCTTTTCAGAGGTTTCGGACGAGCGGGTCGAAATGGGCCTTTCAATGGACCCGTTGGAATTTTAACTGAGTAAAAAGTACAGAAATTGAGGTTTTGCAATATATGTAACCCCCTTAACCCGGTCTAGACGGTTGACCCGAATTAAGAAAGTCACACAGGGAAAACCAAAGTCAACCCGAAAGTCAACCTTGATTAACGACCCTTTTTTTTTCTTTTTAGTCTTGTCTAGATGCACATTAACCTTAATTGTGGTCATACAAACAACATATTAAAAGATCACAAACATCAGAGATCAAACAGGGACCCAATTGAACAATTTACAACTTTAGGGACCAAATTGTAAATTCTGATAAATTAAGGGACTTAACCCAAATTAAAGTTACCATCTTGAAATTAGTCAGGTTTCATGCTTCTCTGTGAAATTTCAGCTCAAAAGGACATCCACAGCTCATGCAATTGATCATACAAGATTCGGGACCAAAACGTAAACAATTCAAAACATATAACTGCCCATGTCAGCCCCCAACGGTCGACCGTTTCGAAACAGGTTGACCCTGTTCCGAAACGCGGGCCGTTCCGATACTGGTTCCGCAACGTGGGTCTGGCAGTGAGCATTCTGTTTCGGAACGGTGCACCCCGTTTCGGACCCCTGGGTTCATTCCAGGCACCCGTTCCGAAACGGTATGTACTGTTCCGAAACGCCTGCTCAGATTTCAGCAAAATAGCAAACCAAAACATGCAATTGACCAATCAAACATGCTTCAAACACTACCAAACTTTACCAGCATGCAATTAAACACAATTAAGACATATAAGCATCATCAATTCAACAAAATAACATCACATGCAAAAAGCCCCAATTCTATAGGCATGCTTCCTACACAAGCCAACTTTCAAGCAATAAACCTTCAAAAACAAGCAATAGGAAATCAATCCAAAATCCAGCAACCACAACAACATTTAACATACTTAGGGAGTCTTAAACACCTCCCAAAACATATACATTGGTCCCCCATTGCCAAATCAACCAAAAGCTAAAATGTTTAACAAAACCTTCCATACATTGAGCTTTACTTGAACTTGTTTGCTTGCCTCCTCTTGCTGCCCTCAATGTACTCTAATGCTCTGCATTATTGAATCAAGAAAACGAGAGAGCGTAAGCCAAAGCTTAGTGAGGAGTGCTCTTTAAAAACCATTCAATAATGCAATTAAAACCATTTATAAAACTTGCTTATAAACAACCTTTTCACATGCTCAAAGCATACTTTAAATCAAGCAATAACATGCTTCCACATTTCATTTAAACAAGCATCTCATGCTTCAACATAAACATTAAAACATGCATCTCATGCATCTCAATGTACTATACATGTCATATTGGCTCAAGTGATACATTTCAATTATGAAATCAAGTTCAACAACTTTCCCCAAGGACTTTTAAACACCTTGGCCCCAAGGACTTTTAAACACCTTGGCCATGGACTTTTAAACACCATGAAAGGACCACACAAGGACTTTTAACCACCTTTGTGTCTGTAGCTTGAATTACCCCAAGGACTTTTAAACACCTTGGCCCCAAGGACTTTTAAACACCTTGGCCCCATGGACTTTTAAACACCATGGAAAGGAGCACCTAAGGACTTTTAACCACCTTAGTGTCCGCAACAAGATTCATCCAAGGACTTTTAACCACCTTGATGATCTTAGATAACAAGGCTCACTCAAGGACTATTAACCACCTTAGTGACCTTCACTTTTACAAACCATCACTTGCCAATACACACTTTATACATCATATAATCCACTGTTTTAAAGCATTTAAACCAAGCCATTTCATCATGCATTTCAAAGCATTAAATCATCATTTAACAATGCATAAAAACAAGGTACTCCTACCTAGAGACACCTTCAACACATGGCTTTAAACATCAGCATATATCATGCTAAAACATCAGCAATTATCATGCTTAAACATGCTTTCAAAACAGTAATCAAATCATGCAAAATCATCATTTTACATTACATCAAAACATGGCCACCACTTAGAAAGTAATCCGAAAACTTACTCTTGAGCTTAGCAAAGTTGTTTAGACTTAAACTAAGCTCCCAAACCTTGGTTTCAAAGCTGAAAACCATTTTCACAAATCCACTCACCGATTTCCACTTTGCTTCAAGCCAAAGCACCAAATCAAGCCTCCGGATCAACAACTCTTGGATCCAAGGATGCCTCCCCTGTTTCAACACATTAAAGCAGAGGATTAATGCATCATCATGCATTAATTGCTTCAATGAAAGCATCTAAACTCGCTGCTCTCACAAAACCTCCATTTTCGGCCACCAAACACAACCGAAAATGCATCCGAAACACTTCTAAACAAAGCCCAGCCACAAACCAGCAAAACCTCACTTTCATCAACATCAAAACACATCTAAAAACAACCTATAAACATCCTTATACCTCCAGCAACATCAGATCACCAAGATCACCACAAAAGCTACCTTAAAACACAAGCTAAACTTAGGAAATCCAACCTATCCGGGATTGCATCAATCAAGACTCATTTCCACATCAATTTAATGATCATTTAACATCAAAAACACTTCTCAAAACACAGATTTAACAGATCAAACGAAAATCAAGTGAAACCATCAAAATCTTGCATAATTAGCCAAGATCCATAAATCAACTTTAAAACCTTTAATCAAACATCAATTTAGGATTGAAAACTTTAGGAATTTCATTAAAGAACTTGAAGTTCAGAGGAGAAGGACGTTCTTACCTCCAAACTTGAGTTTCTCCTCTTTTTGGAATAGAAAAGCTTGATGAAACTTGAAGCAATTGAAGAGGTTTTGAAGACACAATGATTTGCAATCAATTGAGAGTTGAAAGAAGGATTTTAGGTGAGAAAATCAGAATGAGATCTCTGGAAATTGAGTGTTTGGGTTGAGAGAAAAAGAGAAAAAGAAAATAGGAAGTTAGATGAGAAAATGGCTAAAATGAATTTTCCCTCCTTTTGTTTACTTTAAAAATCAGAATTATGTGTTAAAATATCTTAGAAAAATCTGGAGAAACTACCTTTGGGTAAATAGCTCCTTAAAGATTCAAAGTTTCAACCCTTTATAAAATAGCCACCAAACTTTCAAAAATTACATTTTGGTCACTAGCCAAAATGTCACACTTCCGAAACTCATTTTCCAAAATTGATTTCACAGTTCACTTAATTATAATAAAAGATGATTTTAGAACATTTTTCCATATTTTTAATGCAACCCGAACTAGGCTTTCCTAATTTAACCTCTTATGATTCGAACAGCACTTTGACCAACCGGTCAACGCCCAAGACTTCCAAGCCCAAAACCGGGGCGTTACAACTCTCCCCCCCTTAAGAAATTTCGTCCTCGAAATTTACCTGAAGGAAAGAGATAAGGAAACTGCTTCAGCATATCTTCCTTCCGCTCCCACGTGGCTTCCTCAACACCGCGATGCTTCCACAGCACCTTCACCAACTCAATGGTCTTGCCACGAAGAACTTTGCTACCCGAATCCAGAACCTTCAGCGGCTCCTCATCATAGGTCAAATCCGGATTCAATTCCACTTCCTCCACAGGCAACACATGCGAAGGATCAGATCTATACCTCTGGAGCATAGAAACATGGAACACATCATGAATCTTCTCCAGCTCCTGAGGTAACCTCAACCGATACGCAACAGGACCCACACGCTCAACAACCTCATACGGTCCAATGTATCTAGGGCTCAGCTTACCCTTCCGACCAAACCTCATCACCTTCTTCCAAGGCGAAACCTTCAAGAACACGCGATCACCCACCGCAAACTCTATCTCCTTACGCTTCAAATCCGCGTAAGATTTCTGCCGATCAGAAGCAGCCTTCAACCGCTCACATATGAGCTTCACCTTCTCGGTGGTACCTTTCAACAAAGCAGGCATCGATACCAACTTTTGACCAGTTTCAGCCCAACACAGAGGAGTCCTACACTTCCTCCCATACAGAGCCTCATAAGGTGCCATCTGTATACTCGCCTGATAACTGTTGTTGTAAGCGAACTCAACCAAAGGCAGATGCTTCTCCCAAGAACCTTGGAACTCTATCACGCAGCATCTCAACATATCCTCCAAAATCTGAATAACTCGCTCAGACTGGCCATCCGACTGAGGATGATAGGATGTACTGAAATGCAACCTTGTACCCAGAGCTTGATGCAAACACTGCCAAAAACGCGATGTGAACCTCGGATCCCTATCCGACACGATCGACTTGGGCACACCATGCAACCTCACAACCTCAGCAATGTACAGCTCTGCCAACTTATCCAAAGAAAACGTAGTATGCACAGGCAAGAAATGCGCACACTTCGTCAGGCGATCCACAATCACCCAAACAGAATTCTTCTTCGACGGAGACAAAGGCAACCCAGATACAAAATCCATGGTAACCCTCTCCCACTTCCATTCAGGGATTTTCAACGGTTGCAACAAACCAGAAGGAACCTGATGTTCGGCCTTAACTCGCTGACACACCAAACACTTGCTTACGAACTCCGCCACATCCTTCTTCAGACCTACCCAATAGTACTCATCACGAAGATCGCGATACATCTTTGTACTACCAGGATGCATAGCAAAAGGACTACTATGACCTTCAGTCAGAATAGCACGCCTCAACTCAGCATCTGCAGGCACTACTATCCGACTACCAAAACACAACACTCCATCCTCATTAAAACAGAAATCCGAAGGCCTACCCTCCGCGATATCCTGAACATGAGACACCAAGGAATCATCCAACAACTGCTTATCCTTGATCAACTGAACCAACGATGGTTTCACCTGCAACTCAGCAACAAGACCACCATCCTGCGATATGCTCAAGCTAGCAAACATAGCTCTCAGCTCAACAGCTACCTTTCTACTCAAGGCATCCGCAACAACATTGGCCTTTCCAGGATGATACTCAATCGTCAGATCATAATCCTTGAGCAACTCCAACCAACGTCGCTGCCTAAGATTCAACTCCTTCTGAGACATCAGATACCTCAAACTCTTGTGATCCGTGTACACAGTACACTTCTCACCATACAGATAATGCCTCCAGATCTTCAAAGCAAAAACCACTGCAGCCAGCTCAATATCATGCGTAGGATAATTGCGCTCATGCACCTTCAACTGCCGCGACGCATAAGCCACAACCTTACCCTCTTGCATCAGTACACACCCCAAACCAACATAGGATGCATCACTGTAGACTACAAACTCTTTCCCTGATTCAGGCTGAATCAAGATAGGAGCTTGCGTCAAAGCCATCTTCAGCTTCTCAAAAGCTTGCTGCCTCGCTTCTGTCCACTCATACTTAACATCTTTCTGCAGCAACTTCGCCAAAGGAGCAGCAATCTTGGAAAAACCATCCACAAACCTCCGGTAGTATCCTGCCAAACCAAGGAAACTACGAACCTCCTGAACAGACTTAGGAACTTTCCAGTTCATCACTGCTTCAATCTTCTGAGGATCAACACGAATCCCCTCAGCTGAGACCACATGCCCAAGAAAAACCACCTCTCTAAGCCAGAACTCACACTTGCTCAACTTAGCATAAAGCTGATTCTCCAACAGAGCTTGCAACACAATCCTCAAATGCTCTTCGTGCTCTTCCTCAGTACGCGAGTACACAAGGATATCATCAATGAACACCACAACGAACTTGTCCAGGTATTCATGAAAAACACGATTCATCATGTCCATGAAAGCAGCAGGAGCATTTGTCAGACCAAACAGCATCACAAGAAACTCATAATGCCCATACCTTGTCCTGAAAGCTGTCTTAGGCACATCCACATCCTTCACCTTCAACTGATAGTACCCTGACCTCAAGTCAATCTTAGAGAACACAGCAGCTCCCCGAAATTGATCAAAGAGATCATCAATCCTCGGCAAAGGATACCGATTCTTGATAGTCAACTTGTTCAGCTGACGATAATCAATGCACATCCTCATCGTGCCATCTTTCTTCTTCACAAACAAGACAGGAGCACCCCAAGGTGAAACACTCGGCCGGATGAAACCACGGTCAAGCAACTCTTGCAACTGCGTCTTCAGCTCCTTCAGCTCTTTAGGTGCCATTCTATAGGGAGTAATGGACACAGGAGTGGTATTCTCATACAGCTCAATACCAAACTCCACCTCGCGGTTAGGAGGTAAACCAGGCAACTCCTCAGGAAAAACATCAGGAAACTCCTTCACAACCCTGATATCCTGCACCCTCAGCTCCTTCGAACTAGGATTCATCACAAAAGCCAGAAAAGCTTCACAACCTTGCCTCAGCATCCTGCTCGCCTCCAAGGTAGAAACAACATTGGCAAGAAACTTCACATTCTCACCAACCACCACCACTTCATAATCATCCGCAAGCTTAAGCGAAACCCGCTTATTCTCACAATCCACAACAGCACGATGCTCAGCAAGCCAATCCATACCAAGGATCACATCAAAACCATAAAAGGGCAACTCCATAAGATCAACATGAAAGACATGCTCTTGAACAACCAAAGGACACCTTCTATAAAGCT
This sequence comes from Hibiscus tridactylites, assembly GCA_958450335.1. Taxonomy (NCBI): domain Eukaryota; kingdom Viridiplantae; phylum Streptophyta; class Magnoliopsida; order Malvales; family Malvaceae; genus Hibiscus; species Hibiscus tridactylites. The sequence continues at coordinate 49,042,954 of OY288265.1, read as the reverse complement.
TACGAGTCACAACAGTTTCACCAAAAGAACTAGTGACTCTAACACCAACATCCAAAGACTCAACAGGCAAACCAAGCAACTCAGCATGCTCACGAAGAATGTATGAATGCGTAGATCCAGAATCAATCAAAGAAAGCAATGACAAGGATTGCAAAGTAAAGGTACCTGCAATCACATCAGCATCATTCCTTCCCTCGCGCTGAGCATACACCCTCGCTTGGCCTCCACCCTCAGGTTGAATAGCCACAACATGAGCTACTCTACGACCACCTTCCTCTCGCCTCTGAAAATTACCACGGCCGCGCCCACGACCTCTCTGCGGTACTGCAACAACAGGAGCACGCTCTTGACCACCAGCCATCCTCGGACAATCACGTCTCAAATGATCAGCAGAACCACAGTTCCAGCACTCATAACCAGCTGCCATCACAGGAGCTTGCACCTCCCTCCCAGCACGAGGACAGTCACGCCTCAAGTGACCACGGGAACCACAAATCCAACAAGCACTAGGGTCAGCTCTAGCATTGCCACCCCTAGCAGGTGCACCTCCACCTCTCTTAGACGAGGACTGAAACCTCTGATCACGCCCTCTCTTGTTCCGTCCACCGGAACTATACTCAGCAGCTCTCTTCCCAGAACTAGCTCTAGCACCTTTAGCAGACAAACTCAGATTCATCTCAATGTCCTTGGATCGACTCACCAACACATCGAAATCATTGTACTCAGCAGCCAACATATAGGTCTTAACTTCCGTCACCAAGCCATAACGGAATCTTTCGCACCTCTCGCGCTCATCAGGTATCAGCTCCGGTGCATACTGGCTAAGGCATACAAACTGTACTTCATACTCAGCCACACTCATGCTCCCTTGGGTAAGAGACATGAATTCACGCTTCTTCACATCCAGATATCTAACTCCCAGATATCTCCTCTTAAACGCATGCTGAAAGAACGTCCAAGTAACATCAGCATCAGCCATCCCAGAGATTGTGGTCGTCCACCACGTATAAGCATCACCTTGCAGCAGTGACACCACACATCCCAGCTTTTGCACATCAGTGCAACTCATCTGTCCCAAGACACGCTTGGTACTCTCCAACCATGCTTCTGACCTCTCAGCCGACATACCCCTAAACTCAGTCCCACCAAGACTGCGCAAACGTTCCAAGGGTAGTCTAGCACCAGCATCTCCCTGATGCCCAGCTCCTTGAGCTCCAGCTACTGCTGCTCGAAACGCACCCGCAATAGCTTGTACCAGCACAGACATGTCAGGCATCGCTTGCCCCTGACCAACCTCAGGTCCTGCAGCTCCAGCACCAGCTGCCTCAGCTCCAGCTCTTCCCCTCTCCGCACCACCACCACCCGGTGGAGGAGGAGGTATCACAGCACTACCAGTGTGCTCATCATTCACATTCCCCTCCGGGGTCGTAGCTCTCGCGCTACTCCTTAACTCTCTACGTGGTGCCATACTTTTACCATGCATAACAATACAAAATAAAACAAGTCAGGACCAGCAAGGTAAGCAAATTCCAAGTATTCAAGCTCAATTTCCTTCAAAAACATCATTATCTCTTTAGCTTTTGTTTGGCAATGGGTACCCTCATCATGCATCATCACAACATGCATCACATACACATCATCATCTCAAATCACTAAACATGCTTTCACTCAACAAGCATACAAACCAAACCATGCTTCAATCATGCATACACACATTCCCAATTACTCGAGAACTCAGCTCTGATACCACCAAATGTAACCCCCTTAACCCGGTCTAGACGGTTGACCCGAATTAAGAAAGTCACACGGGGAAAACCAAAGTCAACCCGAAAGTCAACCTTGATTAACGACCCTTTTTTTTTCTTTTTAATCTTGTCTAGATGCACATTAACCTTAATTGTGGTCATACAAACAACATATTAAAAGATCACAAACATCAGAGATCAAACAGGGACCCAATTGAACAATTTACAACTTTAGGGACCAAATTATAAATTCTGATAAATTAAGGGACTTAACCCAAATTAAAGTTACCATCTTGAAATTAGTCAGGTTTCATGTTTCTCTGTGAAATTTCAGCTCAAAAGGACATCCACAGCTCATGCAATTGATCATACAAGATTCGGGACCAAAACGTAAACAATTCAAAACATATAACTGCCCATGTCAGCCCCCAACGGTCGACCGTTTCGAAACAGGTTGACCCTGTTCCGAAACGCGGGCCGTTCCGATACTGGTTCCGCAACGGGGGTCTTGCAGTGAGCATTCCGTTTCGGAACGGTGCACCCCGTTTCGGACCCCTGGGTTCATTCCAGGCACCCGTTCCGAAACGGTATGTACTGTTCCGAAACGCCTGCTCAGATTTCAGCAAAATAGCAAACCAAAACATGCAATTGACCAATCAAACATGCTTCAAACACTACCAAACTTTACCAGCATGCAATTAAACACAATTAAGACATATAAGCATCATCAATTCAACAAAATAACATCACATGCAAAAAGCCCCAATTCTATAGGCATGCTTCCTACACAAGCCAACTTTCAAGCAATAAACCTTCAAAAACAAGCAATAGGAAATCAATCCAAAATCCAGCAACCACAACAACATTTAACATACTTAGGGAGTCTTAAACACCTCCCAAAACATATACATTGGTCCCCCATTGCCAAATCAACCAAAAGCTAAAATGTTTAACAAAACCTTCCATACATTGAGCTTTACTTGAACTTGTTTGCTTGCCTCCTCTTGCTGCCCTCAATGTACTCTAATGCTCTGCATTATTGAATCAAGAAAACGAGAGAGCGTAAGCCAAAGCTTAGTGAGGAGTGCTCTTTAAAAACCATTCAATAATGCAATTAAAACCATTTATAAAACTTGCTTATAAACAACCTTTTCACATGCTCAAAGCATACTTTAAATCAAGCAATAACATGCTTCCACATTTCATTTAAACAAGCATCTCATGCTTCAACATAAACATTAAAACATGCATCTCATGCATCTCAATGTACTATACATGTCATATTGGCTCAAGTGATACATTTCAATTATGAAATCAAGTTCAACAACTTTCCCCAAGGACTTTTAAACACCTTGGCCCCAAGGACTTTTAAACACCTTGGCCATGGACTTTTAAACACCATGAAAGGACCACACAAGGACTTTTAACCACCTTTGTGTCTGTAGCTTGAATTACCCCAAGGACTTTTAAACACCTTGGCCCCAAGGACTTTTAAACACCTTGGCCCCATGGACTTTTAAACACCATGGAAAGGAGCACCTAAGGACTTTTAACCACCTTAGTGTCCGCAACAAGATTCATCCAAGGACTTTTAACCACCTTGATGATCTTAGATAACAAGGCTCACTCAAGGACTATTAACCACCTTAGTGACCTTCACTTTTACAAACCATCACTTGCCAATACACACTTTATACATCATATAATCCACTGTTTTAAAGCATTTAAACCAAGCCATTTCATCATGCATTTCAAAGCATTAAATCATCATTTAACAATGCATAAAAACAAGGTACTCCTACCTAGAGACACCTTCAACACATGGCTTTAAACATCAGCATATATCATGCTAAAACATCAGCAATTATCATGCTTAAACATGCTTTCAAAACAGTAATCAAATCATGCAAAATCATCATTTTACATTACATCAAAACATGGCCACCACTTAGAAAGTAATCCGAAAACTTACTCTTGAGCTTAGCAAAGTTGTTTAGACTTAAACTAAGCTCCCAAACCTTGGTTTCAAAGCCGAAAACCATTTTCACAAATCCACTCACCGATTTCCACTTTGCTTCAAGCCAAAGCACCAAATCAAGCCTCCGGATCAACAACTCTTGGATCCAAGGATGCCTCCCCTGTTTCAACACATTAAAGCAGAGGATTAATGCATCATCATGCATTAATTGCTTCAATGAAAGCATCTAAACTCGCTGCTCTCACAAAACCTCCATTTTCGGCCACCAAACACAACCGAAAATGCATCCGAAACACTTCTAAACAAAGCCCAGCCACAAACCAGCAAAACCTCACTTTCATCAACATCAAAACACATCTAAAAACAACCTATAAACATCCTTATACCTCCAGCAACATCAGATCACCAAGATCACCACAAAAGCTACCTTAAAACACAAGCTAAACTTAGGAAATCCAACCTATCCGGGATTGCATCAATCAAGACTCATTTCCACATCAATTTAATGATCATTTAACATCAAAAACACTTCTCAAAACACAGATTTAACAGATCAAACGAAAATCAAGTGAAACCATCAAAATCTTGCATAATTAGCCAAGATCCATAAATCAACTTTAAAACCTTTAATCAAACATCAATTTAGGATTGAAAACTTTAGGAATTTCATTAAAGAACTTGAAGTTCAGAGGAGAAGGACGTTCTTACCTCCAAACTTGAGTTTCTCCTCTTTTTGGAATAGAAAAGCTTGATGAAACTTGAAGCAATTGAAGAGGTTTTGAAGACACAATGATTTGCAATCAATTGAGAGTTGAAAGAAGGATTTTAGGTGAGAAAATCAGAATGAGATCTCTGGAAATTGAGTGTTTGGGTTGAGAGAAAAAGAGAAAAAGAAAATAGGAAGTTAGATGAGAAAATGGCTAAAATGAATTTTCCCTCCTTTTGTTTACTTTAAAAATCAGAATTATGTGTTAAAATATCTTAGAAAAATTTGGAGAAACTCCCTTTGGGTAAATAGCTCATTAAAGATTCAAAGTTTCAACCCTTTATAAAATAGCCACCAAACTTTCAAAAATTACATTTTGGTCACTAGCCAAAATGTCACACTTCCGAAACTCATTTTCCAAAATTGATTTCACAGTTCACTTAATTATAATAAAAGATGATTTTAGAACATTTTTCCATATTTTTAATGCAACCCGAACTAGGCTTTCCTAATTTAACCTCTTATGATTCGAACAGCACTTTGACCAACCGGTCAACGCCCAAGACTTCCAAGCCCAAAACCGGGGCGTTACAACTCTCCCCCCCTTAAGAAATTTCGTCCTCGAAATTTACCTGAAGGAAAGAGATAAGGAAACTGCTTCAGCATATCTTCCTTCCGCTCCCACGTGGCTTCCTCAACACCGCGATGCTTCCACAGCACCTTCACCAACTCAATGGTCTTGCCACGAAGAACTTTGCTACCCGAATCCAGAACTTTCACCGGCTCCTCATCATAGGTCAAATCCGGATTCAATTCCACTTCCTCCACAGGCAACACATGCGAAGGATCAGATCTATACCTCCGGAGCATAGAAACATGGAACACATCATGAATCTTCTCTAGCTCCTGAGGTAACCTCAACCGATACGCAACAGGACCCACACGCTCAACAACCTCATACGGTCCAATGTATCTAGGGCTCAGCTTACCCTTCCGACCAAACCTCATCACCTTCTTCCAAGGCGAAACCTTCAAGAACACGCGATCACCCACCGCAAACTCTATCTCCTTACGCTTCAAATCCGCGTAAGATTTCTGCCGATCAGAAGCAGCCTTCAACCGCTCACATATGAGCTTCACCTTCTCGGTGGTACCTTTCAACAAAGCAGGCATCGATACCAACTTTTGACCAGTTTCAGCCCAACACAGAGGAGTCCTACACTTCCTCCCATACAGAGCCTCATAAGGTGCCATCTGTATACTCGCCTGATAACTGTTGTTGTAAGCGAACTCAACCAAAGGCAGATGCTTCTCCCAAGAACCTTGGAACTCTATCACGCAGCATCTCAACATATCCTCCAAAATCTGAATAACTCGCTCAGACTGGCCATCCGACTGAGGATGATAGGATGTACTGAAATGCAACCTTGTACCCAGAGCTTGATGCAAACACTGCCAAAAACGCGATGTGAACCTCGGATCCCTATCCGACACGATCGACTTGGGCACACCATGCAACCTCACAACCTCAGCAATGTACAGCTCTGCCAACTTATCCAAAGAAAACGTAGTATGCACAGGCAAGAAATGCGCACACTTCGTCAGGCGATCCACAATCACCCAAACAGAATTCTTCTTCGACGGAGACAAAGGCAACCCAGATACAAAATCCATGGTAACCCTCTCCCACTTCCATTCAGGGATTTTCAACGGTTGCAACAAACCAGAAGGAACCTGATGTTCAGCCTTAACTCGCTGACACACCAAACACTTGCTTACGAACTCCGCCACATCCTTCTTCAGACCTACCCAATAGTACTCATCACGAAGATCGCGATACATCTTTGTACTACCAGGATGCATAGCAAAAGGACTACTATGACCTTCAGTCAGAATAGCACGCCTCAACTCAGCATCTGCAGGCACTACTATCCGACTACCAAAACACAACACTCCATCCTCATTAAAACAGAAATCCGAAGGCCTACCCTCCGCGATATCCTGAACATGAGACACCAAGGAATCATCCAACAACTGCTTATCCTTGATCAACTGAACCAACGATGGTTTCACCTGCAACTCAGCAACAAGACCACCATCCTGCGATATGCTCAAGCTAGCAAACATAGCTCTCAGCTCAACAGCTACCTTTCTACTCAAGGCATCCGCAACAACATTGGCCTTTCCAGGATGATACTCAATCGTCAGATCATAATCCTTGAGCAACTCCAACCAACGTCGCTGCCTAAGATTCAACTCCTTCTGAGACATCAGATACCTCAAACTCTTGTGATCCGTGTACACAGTACACTTCTCACCATACAGATAATGCCTCCAGATCTTCAAAGCAAAAACCACTGCAGCCAGCTCAATATCATGCGTAGGATAATTGCGCTCATGCACCTTCAACTGCCGCGACGCATAAGCCACAACCTTACCCTCTTGCATCAGTACACACCCCAAACCAACATAGGATGCATCACTGTAGACTACAAACTCTTTCCCTGATTCAGGCTGAATCAAGATAGGAGCTTGCGTCAAAGCCATCTTCAGCTTCTCAAAAGCTTGCTGCCTCGCTTCTGTCCACTCATACTTAACATCTTTCTGCAGCAACTTCGCCAAAGGAGCAGCAATCTTGGAAAAACCATCCACAAACCTTCGGTAGTATCCTGCCAAACCAAGGAAACTACGAACCTTCTGAACAGACTTAGGAACTTTCCAGTTCATCACTGCTTCAATCTTCTGAGGATCAACACGAATCCCCTCAGCTGAGACCACATGCCCAAGAAAAACCACCTCTCTAAGCCAGAACTCACACTTGCTCAACTTAGCATAAAGCTGATTCTCCAACAGAGCTTGCAACACAATCCTCAAATGCTCTTCGTGCTCTTCCTCAGTACGCGAGTACACAAGGATATCATCAATGAACACCACAACGAACTTGTCCAGGTATTCATGAAAAACACGATTCATCATGTCCATGAAAGCAGCAGGAGCATTTGTCAGACCAAACGGCATCACAAGAAACTCATAATGCCCATACCTTGTCCTGAAAGCTGTCTTAGGCACATCCACATCCTTCACCTTCAACTGATAGTACCCTGACCTCAAGTCAATCTTAGAGAACACAGCAGCTCCCCGAAATTGATCAAAGAGATCATCAATCCTCGGCAAAGGATACCGATTCTTGATAGTCAACTTGTTCAGCTGACGATAATCAATGCACATCCTCATCGTGCCATCTTTCTTCTTCACAAACAAGACAGGAGCACCCCAAGGCGAAACACTCGGCCGGATGAAACCACGGTCAAGCAACTCTTGCAACTGCGTCTTCAGCTCCTTCAACTCTTTAGGTGCCATTCTATAGGGAGTAATGGACACAGGAGTGGTATTCTCATACAGCTCAATACCAAACTCCACCTCGCGGTTAGGAGGTAAACCAGGCAACTCCTCAGGAAAAACATCAGGAAACTCCTTCACAACCCTGATATCCTGCACCCTCAGCTCCTTCGAACTAGGATTCATCACAAAAGCCAGAAAAGCTTCACAACCTTGCCTCAGCATCCTGCTCGCCTCCAAGGTAGAAACAACATTGGCAAGAAACTTCACATTCTCACCAACCACCACCACTTCATAATCATCCGCAAGCTTAAGCGAAACCCGCTTATTCTCACAATCCACAACAGCACGATGCTCAGCAAGCCAATCCATACCAAGGATCACATCAAAACCATAAAAGGGCAACTCCATAAGATCAACATGAAAGACATGCTCTTGAACAACCAAAGGACACCTTCTATAAAGCTTACGAGTCACAACAGTTTCACCAAAAGAACTAGTGACTCTAACACCAACATCCAAAGACTCAACAGGCAAACCAAGCAACTCAGCATGCTCACGAAGAATGTATGAATGCGTAGATCCAGAATCAATCAAAGAAAGCAATGACAAGGATTGCAAAGTAAAGGTACCTGCAATCACATCAGCATCATTCCTTCCCTCGCGCTGAGCATACACCCTCGCTTGGCCTCCACCCTCAGGTTGAATAGCCACAACATGAGCTACTCCACGACCACCTTCCTCTCGCCTCTGAAAATTACCACGGCCGCGCCCACGACCTCTCTGCGGTACTGCAACAACAGGAGCACGCTCTTGACCACCAGCCATCCTCGGACAATCACGTCTCAAATGATCAGCAGAACCACAGTTCCAGCACTCATAACCAGCTGCCATCACAGGAGCTTGCACCTCCCTCCCAGCACGAGGACAGTCACGCCTCAAGTGACCACGGGAACCACAAATCCAACAAGCACTAGGGTCAGCTCTAGCATTGCCACCCCTAGCAGGTGCACCTCCACCTCTCTTAGACGAGGACTGAAACCTCTGATCACGCCCTCTCTTGTTCCGTCCACCGGAACTATACTCAGCAGCTCTCTTCCCAGAACTAGCTCCAGCACCTTTAGCAGACAAACTCAGATTCATCTCAATGTCCTTGGATCGACTCACCAACACATCGAAATCATTGTACTCAGCAGCCAACATATAGGTCTTAACTTCCGTCACCAAGCCATAACGGAATCTTTCGCACCTCTCGCGCTCATCAGGTATCAGCTCCGGTGCATACTGGCTAAGGCGTACAAACTGTACTTCATACTCAGCCACACTCATGCTCCCTTGGGTAAGAGACATGAATTCACGCTTCTTCACATCCAGATATCTAACTCCCAGATATCTCCTCTTAAACGCATGCTGAAAGAACGTCCAAGTAACATCAGCATCAGCCATCCCAGAGATTGTGGTCGTCCACCACGTATAAGCATCACCTTGCAGCAGTGACACCACACATCCCAGCTTTTGCACATCAGTGCAACTCATCTGTCCCAAGACACGCTTGGTACTCTCCAACCATGCTTCTGACCTCTCAGCCGACATACCCCTAAACTCAGTCCCACCAAGACTGCACAAACGTTCCAAGGGTAGTCTAGCACCAGCATCTCCCTGATGCCCAGCTCCTTGAGCTCCAGCTACTGCTGCTCGAAACGCACCCGCAATAGCTTGTACCAGCACAGACATGTCAGGCATCGCTTGCCCCTGACCAACCTCAGGTCCTGCAGCTCCAGCACCAGCTGCCTCAGCTCCAGCTCTTCCCCTCTCCGCACCACCACCACCAGGTGGAGGAGGAGGTATCACAGCACTACCAGTGTGCTCATCATTCACATTCCCCTCCGGGGTCGTAGCTCTCGCGCTACTCCTTAACTCTCTACGTGGTGCCATACTTTTACCATGCATAACAATACAAAATAAAACAAGTCAGGACCAACAAGGTAAGCAAATTCCAAGTATTCAAGCTCAATTTCCTTCAAAAACATCATTATCTCTTTAGCTTTTGTTTGGCAATGGGTACCCTCATCATGCATCATCACAACATGCATCACATACACATCATCATCTCAAATCACTAAACATGCTTTCACTCAACAAGCATACAAACCAAACCATGCTTCAATCATGCATACACACATTCCCAATTACTCGAGAACTCAGCTCTGATACCACCAAATGTATCCCCCTTAACCCGGTCTAGACGGTTGACCCGAATTAAGAAAGTCACACGGGGAAAACCAAAGTCAACCCGAAAGTCAACCTTGATTAACGACCCTTTTTTTTTCTTTTTAGTCTTGTCTAGATGCACATTAACCTTAATTGTGGTCATACAAACAACATATTAAAAGATCACAAACATCAGAGATCAAACAGGGACCCAATTGAACAATTTACAACTTTAGGGACCAAATTATAAATTCTGATAAATTAAGGGACTTAACCCAAATTAAAGTTACCATCTTGAAATTAGTCAGGTTTCATGCTTCTCTATGAAATTTCAGCTCAAAAGGACATCCACAGCTCATGCAATTGATCATACAAGATTCGGGACCAAAACGTAAACAATTCAAAACATATAACTGCCCATGTCAGCCCCCAACGGTCGACCGTTTCGAAACAGGTTGACCCTGTTCCGAAACGCGAGCCATTCCGATACTGGTTCCGCAACGGGGGTCTTGCAGTGAGCATTCCGTTTCGGAACGGTGCACCCCGTTTCGGACCCCTGGGTTCATTCCATGCACCCGTTCCGAAACGGTATGTACTGTTCCGAAACGCCTGCTCAGATTTCAGCAAAATAGCAAACCAAAACATGCAATTGACCAATCAAACATGCTTCAAACACTACCAAACTTTACCAGCATGCAATTAAACACAATTAAGACATATAAGCATCATCAATTCAACAAAATAACATCACATGCAAAAAGCCCCAATTCTATAGGCATGCTTCCTACACAAGCCAACTTTCAAGCAATAAACCTTCAAAAACAAGCAATAGGAAATCAATCCAAAATCCAGCAACCACAACAACATTTAACATACTTAGGGAGTCTTAAACACCTCCCAAAACATATACATTGGTCCCCCATTGCCAAATCAACCAAAAGCTAAAATGTTTAACAAAACCTTCCATACATTGAGCTTTACTTGAACTTGTTTGCTTGCCTCCTCTTGCTGCCCTCAATGTACTCTAATGCTCTGCATTATTGAATCAAGAAAACGAGAGAGCGTAAGCCAAAGCTTAGTGAGGAGTGCTCTTTAAAAACCATTCAATAATGCAATTAAAACCATTTATAAAACTTGCTTATAAACAACCTTTTCACATGCTCAAAGCATACTTTAAATCAAGTAATAACATGCTTCCACATTTCATTTAAACAAGCATCTCATGCTTCAACATAAACATTAAAACATGCATCTCATGCATCTCAATGTACTATACATGTCATATTGGCTCAAGTGATACATTTCAATTATGAAATCAAGTTCAACAACTTTCCCCAAGGACTTTTAAACACCTTGGCCCCAAGGACTTTTAAACACCTTGGCCATGGACTTTTAAACACCATGAAAGGACCACACAAGGACTTTTAACCACCTTTGTGTCCGTAGCTTGAATTACCCCAAGGACTTTTAAACACCTTGGCCCCAAGGACTTTTAAACACCTTGGCCCCATGGACTTTTAAACACCATGGAAAGGAGCACCTAAGGACTTTTAACCACCTTAGTGTCCGCAACAAGATTCATCCAAGGACTTTTAACCACCTTGATGATCTTAGATAACAAGGCTCACTCAAGGACTTTTAACCACCTTAGTGACCTTCACTTTTACAAACCATCACTTGCCAATACACACTTTATACATCATATAATCCACTGTTTTAAAGCATTTAAACCAAGCCATTTCATCATGCATTTCAAAGCATTAAATCATCATTTAACAATGCATAAAAACAAGGTACTCCTACCTAGAGACACCTTCAACACATGGCTTTAAACATCAGCATATATCATGCTAAAACATCAGCAATTATCATGCTTAAACATGCTTTCAAAACAGTAATCAAATCATGCAAAATCATCATTTTACATTACATCAAAACATGGCCACCACTTAGAAAGTAATCCGAAAACTTACTCTTGAGCTTAGCAAAGTTGTTTAGACTTAAACTAAGCTCCCAAACCTTTGTTTCAAAGCCGAAAACCATTTTCACAAATCCACTCACCGATTTCCACTTTGCTTCAAGCCAAAGCACCAAATCAAGCCTCCGGATCAACAACTCTTGGATCCAAGGATGCCTCCCCTGTTTCAACACATTAAAGCAGAGGATTAATGCATCATCATGCATTAATTGCTTCAATGAAAGCATCTAAACTCGCTGCTCTCACAAAACCTCCATTTTCGGCCACCAAACACAACCGAAAATGCATCCGAAACACTTCTAAACAAAGCCCAGCCACAAACCAGCAAAACCTCACTTTCATCAACATCAAAACACATCTAAAAACAACCTATAAACATCCTTATACCTCCAGCAACATCAGATCACCAAGATCACCACAAAAGCTACCTTAAAACACAAGCTAAACTTAGGAAATCCAACCTATCCGGGATTGCATCAATCAAGACTCATTTCCACATCAATTTAATGATCATTTAACATCAAAAACACTTCTCAAAACACAGATTTAACAGATCAAACGAAAATCAAGTGAAACCATCAAAATCTTGCATAATTAGCCAAGATCCATAAATCAACTTTAAAACCTTTAATCAAACATCAATTTAGGATTGAAAACTTTAGGAATTTCATTAAAGAACTTGAAGCTCAGAGGAGAAGGACGTTCTTACCTCCAAACTTGAGTTTCTCCTCTTTTTGGAATAGAAAAGCTTGATGAAACTTGAAGCAATTGAAGAGGTTTTGAAGACACAATGATTTGCAATCAATTGAGAGTTGAAAGAAGGATTTTAGGTGAGAAAATCAGAATGAGATCTCTGGAAATTGAGTGTTTGGGTTGAGAGAAAAAGAGAAAAAGAAAATAGGAAGTTAGATGAGAAAATGGCTAAAATGAATTTTCCCTCCTTTTGTTTACTTTAAAAATCAGAATTATGTTTTAAAATATCTTAGAAAAATCTGGAGAAACTCCCTTTGGGTAAATAGCTCCTTAAAGATTCAAAGTTTCAACCCTTTATAAAATAGCCACCAAACTTTCAAAAATTACATTTTGGTCACTAGCCAAAATGTCACACTTCCGAAACTCATTTTCCAAAATTGATTTCACAGTTCACTTAATTATAATAAAAGATGATTTTAGAACATTTTTCCATATTTTTAATGCAACCCGAACTAGGCTTTCCTAATTTAACCTCTTATGATTCGAACAGCACTTTGACCAACCGGTCAACGCCCAAGACTTCCAAGCCCAAAACCGGGGCGTTACAATATAATTGTGCTGAAAAGATCCTAATAAATTATTTGAACTCCTAATATTTGATTAAAACTTGTTTTGCGGTCCTTTTTGTAGAGGTTTCGGACGAGCAGGTCTAAATGGGCCTTTCAATGGACCCGTTGGAATTTTAACTGAGTAAAAAGTACAGAAATTGAGGTTTTGCAATATAATTGTGTTAAAAAGCTCCTAATCAATTATTTGAACTCCTAATATTTGAATAAAACATTTTTGCGGTCCTTTTTGTAGAGGTTTCGGACGAGGAGGTCGAAATGGGCCTTTCAATGGACCCTTTGGAATTTTAACTGAGTAAAAAGTACCGAAATTGCGGTTTTGCAATATAATTGATTTGAAAAGCTTCTAATCAATTATTTTAACTCCTATTATTTGAATAAAACATTTTTGCGGTCCTTTTTGTAGAGGTTTCGGTCGAGCAGGTCTAAATGGGCCTTACAATAGACCCGTTGGAATTTTAACTGAGTAAAAAGTACAGAAATTGAGGTTTTGCAATATAATTGATTTGAAAAGCTCCTAATCAATTATTTGAACTCCTAATATTTGAATAAAACATTTTTGTGGTCCTTTTTGTAGAGGTTTCGGACGAGCAGGTCGAAATGGGCCTTTCAATGGACCTGTTGGAATTTTAAATGAGTAAAAAGTACATAAATTGAGGTTTTGCAATATAATTGTGTTGAAAAGCTCCTAATCAATTATTTGAACTCCTAATATTTGAATAAAACTTGTTTTGCGGTCCTTTTTGTAGAAGTTTCGGACGAGCAGGTTTAAATGGGCCTTTTAATAGACCCGTTGGAATTTTAACTGAGTAAAAAGTACAGAAATTGAAGTTTTGCAATAGAATTGATTTGCAAAAGCTCCTAATCAATTATTTGAACTCCTAGTATTTGAATAAAACATTTTTGCGGTCCTTTTTGTAGAGGTTTCGGACGAGCAGGTCTAAATTGGCCTTTCAATAGACCCGTTGGAATTTTAACTGAGTAAAAAGTACAGAAATTGAGGTTTTGCAATATAATTCTGTTGAAAAGCTCCTAATCAATTATTTGAACTCCTAATATTTGATTAAAACTTGTTTTGCAGTCCTTTTTAGAGGTTTCGGACGAGCGGGTCGAAATGGGCCTTTCAATGGACCCGTTGGAATTTTAACTGAGTAAAAAGTACAGAAATTGAGGTTTTTCAATATAATTGTGCTGAAAAGCTCCTAATAAATTATTTGAACTCCTAATATTTGATTAAAACTTGTTTTGCGGTCCTTTTTGTAGAGGTTTCGGACGAGCAGGTCTAAATGGGCCTTTCAATGGACCCGTTGGAATTTTAACTGAGTAAAAAGTACAGAAATTGAGGTTTTGCAATATAATTGTGTTGAAAAGCTCCTAATCAATTATTTGAACTCCTAATATTTGAATAAAACATTTTTGCGGACCTTTTTGTAGAGTTTTCGGACGAGGATGTCTAATTGGGCCTTTCAATGGACCCGTTGGAATTTTAACTGAGTAAAAAGTACAAAAATTGAGGTTTTGCAATATAATTGATTTGAAAAGCTCCTAATCAATTATTTGAACTCCTAATATTTGAATAAAACATTTTTGCGGTCTTTTTTGTAGAGGTTTCGGACGAGCAGGTCTAAATGGGCCTTTCAATGGACCCGTTGGAATTTTAACTGAGTAAAAAGTACAGAATTTGAGGTTTTGCAATATAATTGTGTTGAAAAGCTCCTAATTAATTACATGAACTCCTAAAATTTGATTAAAACTTGTTTTGCAGTCCTTTTTGTAGAGGTTTCGGACGAGCGGGTCGAAATGGGCCTTTCAATAGACCCGTTGGAATTTTCACTGAGTAAAAAGTACAGAAATTGTGGTTTTGCAATATAATTGTGTTGAAAAGCTCCTAATCAATTATTTCAACTCCTAATATTTGATTAAAACTTGTTTTGCGGTCCTTTTTGTAGAGGTTTCGGACGAGCAGGTCTAAATGGGCCTTTCAATGGACCCGTTGGAATTTTAACTGAGTAAAAAGTACAGAAATTAAGGTTTTGCAATATAATTGTGTTGAAAAGCTCCTAATCAATTACATGAACTCCTAATATTTGATTAAAATTTGTTTTGCAGTCCTTTTTGTAGAGGTTTCGGACGAGCGGGTCGAAATGGGCCTTTCAATGGACCTGTTGGAATTTTAAATGAGTAAAAAGTACATAAATTGAGGTTTTGCAATATAATTGTGTTGAAAAGCTCCTAATCAATTATTTGAACTCCTAATATTTGAATAAAACATTTTTGCGGTCCTTTTTGTAGAGGTTTCGGATGAGCAGGTCGAAATTGGCCTTGCAGTGGACCCGTTGGAATTTTAAATGAGTAAAAAGTACAGAAATTGAGGTTTTACAATATAATTGTGTTGAAAAGCTCCTAATCAATTATTTGAACTCCTAATATTTGAATAAAACATTTTTGCGGTCCTTTTTTTAGAGGTTTCGGACGAGCAGGTCTAAATGGGCCTTCCAATGGACCCGTTGGAATTTTAACTGAGTAAAAAGTACATAAATTGAGGTTTTGCAATATAATTGTGTTAAAAAGCTCCTAATAAATTATTTGAACTCCTAATATTTGAATAAAACATTTTTGCGGTCCTTTTTGTAGAGGTTTCGGACGAGGATGTCCGAATGGGCCTTTCAATGGACCCGTTGGAATTTTAACTGAGTAAAAAGTACAGAAATTGAGGTTTTGCAATATAATTGATTTGAAAAGCTCCTAATCAATTATTTGAACTTCTAATATTTGAATAAAACATTTTTGTGGTCCTTTTTGTAGAGGTTTCGGACGAGCAGGTCTAAATGGGCCTTTCAATAGACCCGTTGGAATTTTAACTGAGTAAAAAGTACAGAAATTGAGGTTTTGCAATATAATTGTGTTGAAAAGCTCCTAATCAATTATTTGACTCCTAAAATTTGAATAAAACATTTTTGCAGTCCTTTTGTAGAGGTTTCGGACGAGGATGTCCAAATGGGCCTTTCAATGGACCCGTTGGAATTTTAAATGAGCAAAAAGTACAGAAATTGAGGTTTTGCAATATAATTGATTTGAAAAGCTCCTAATCAATTATTTGAACTCCTAATATTTGAATAAAACATTTTTGCGGTCCTTTTTGTAGAGGTTTCAGACGAGCATGTCTAAATGGGCCTTTCAATGGACCCGTTGGAATTTTAACTGCGTAAAAAGTACAAAAATTGAGGTTTTGCAATATAATTGATTTGAAAAGCTCCTAATCAATTATTTGAACTCCTAATATTTGAATAAAACATTTTTGCGGTCCTTTTTGTAGAGGTTTCGGACGAGCAGGTCTAAATGGGCCTTTCAATAGACCCGTTGGAATTTTAACTGAGTAAAAAGTACAGAAATTGAGGTTTTGCAATATAATTTTGTTGAAAAGCTCCTAATCAATTATTTGAAGTCCTAAAATTTGAATAAAACATTTTTGCAGTCCTTTTGTAGAGGTTTCGGACGAGGATGTCCAAATGGGCCTTTCAATGGACCCGTTGGAATTTTAAATGAGCAAAAAGTACAGAAATTGAGGTTTTGCAATATAATTGATTTGAAAAGCTCCTAATCAATTATTTGAACTCCTAATATTTGAATAAAACATTTTTGCGCTCCTTTTTGTAGAGGTTTTGGACGAGCAGGTCTAAATGGGCCTTTCAATGGACCCGTTGGAATTTTAACTGCGTAAAAAGTACAAAAATTGAGGTTTTGCAATATAATTGTGTTGAAAAGCTCCTAATCAATTATTTGAACTCCTAAAATTTGAGTAAAACATTTTTGCAGTCCTTTTGTAGAGGTTTCGGACGAGGATGTCCAAATGGGCCTTTCAATGGACCCGTTGGAATTTTAAATGAGCAAAAAGTACAGAAATTGAGGTTTTGCAATATAATTGATTTGAAAAGCTCCTAATCAATTATTTGAACTCCTAATATTTGAATAAAACATTTTTGCGGTCCTTTTTGTAGAGGTTTCAGACGAGCATGTCTAAATAGGCCTTTCAATGGACCCGTTGGAATTTTAACTGCGTAAAAAGTACAAAAATTGAGGTTTTGCAATATAATTGATTTGAAAAGCTCCTAATCAATTATTTGAACTCCTAATATTTGAATAAAACATTTTTGCGGTCCTTTTTGTAGAGGTTTCGGACGAGCAGGTCTAAATGGGCCTTTCAATAGACCCGTTGGAATTTTAACTGAGTAAAAAGTACAGAAATTGAGGTTTTGCAATATAATTTTGTTGAAAAGCTCCTAATCAATTATTTGAAGTCCTAAAATTTGAATAAAACATTTTTGCAGTCCTTTTGTAGAGGTTTCGGACGAGGATGTCCAAATGGGCCTTTCAATGGACCCGTTGAAATTTTAAATGAGCAAAAAGTACAGAAATTGAGGTTTTGCAATATAATTGATTTGAAAAGCTCCTAATCAATTATTTGAACTCCTAATATTTGAATAAAACATTTTTGCGCTCCTTTTTGTAGAGGTTTCGGACGAGCAGGTCTAAATGGGCCTTTCAATGGACCCGTTGGAATTTTAACTGCGTAAAAAGTACAAAAATTGAGGTTTTGCAATATAATTGATTTGAAAAGCTCCTAATCAATTATTTGAACTCCTAATATTTGAATAAAACATTTTTGCGGTCCTTTTTGTAGAGGTTTCGGACGAGCAGGTCTAAATGGGCCTTTCAATAGACCCGTTGGAATTTTAACTGAGTAAAAAGTATAAAAAATGCGGTTTTGCAATATAATTGTGTTGAAAAGCTCCTAATCATATATTTGAACTCCTAATATTTGAATAAAACATTTTTGCGGTCTTTTTTGTAGTGGTTTTGGACGAGGATGTCTAAATGGTCCCTTCAATGGACCCGTTGGAATTTTAACTGAGTAAAAAGTATAGAAATTGAAGTTTTGCAATATAATTGTGTTGAAAAGCTCCTAATCAATTATTTAAACTCCTAATATTAGATTAAAACTTGTTTTGCGGTCCTTTTTGTAGATGTTTCGGACGAGCAGGTCTAAATGGGCCCTTCAATAGACCCGTTGGAATTTTAACTGAGTAAAAAGTACTGAAATTGAGGTTTTGCAATATAATTGTGTTGAAAAGCTCCAAATCAATTACATGAACTCCTAAAATTTGATTAAAACTTGTTTTGCGGTTCTTTTTATAGAGGTTTCGGACGAGCATGTCTAAATGGGCTTTTCTATGGACCCGTTGGAATTTTAACTGAGTAAAAAGTACAGAAATTGAGGTTTTGCAATATAATTGTGTTGAAAAGCTCCTAATCAATTACATGAACTCCTAAAATTAGATTAAAACTTGTTTTGCGGTCCTTTTTGTAGAGGTTTCGGACGAGTAGGTCTAAATGGGCCCTTCAATAGACCCGTTGGAATTCTTTTTGAAGAAAAGGCCTCGTTAAAAACCCCTACTACTGTCCTTCAAGCAGAGCTAGAGGAACCTAAAAATGGGAAAAAAGTGCCCAAATATTATTAATCAATAATTGTTTGTTACAAATTGTTGTATACAATGTGGGATATCCGAATTAAATGACATAGAAGTCATAGAATGCAGCGAACAGGTAGCCAAAGTATGGGCTATAATATTTGCCTCACGGCGTACAAAAGAAATAGAACAAAAATCGAAATCAAGAATAGCAGATTGAATCTGAAGAATAGTTGGTCCCATAGTAGAGAGGTCTTGAGCAGGATTGTTGATCCTATTCGCGAGAGAAGCACAGTCAGTTTCAATCAAGATACGAGACCAACCTTGAGAGCGGGCAAAGGTGAGACCAGCTAGGATGCTTTCCCCTTCGCTGGTGATGGCGTCCTGACAGCTACCAAGAGGGAATGCAAGACCACCCACAACTGCCCCTGCATAGTCACGAGCAACAACGCCAACGGCTGCAACACGAGTTGAAGGGTTAAAGGCTCCGTCCACGTTTATTTTGGTATGGTTATGTGGAGGAGGTGTACGTGAAGGGTTAGAAAAGGGTAGAAGTAGCTGGGTCAATCGAAATTAAAGATTTGCAAAATTCCTCATGTAAGCTAATTGAATTGACAGCAATTAGCCATGAAGGTTGTAGGTGGTGGTTATGAACCCAGTCATTCCTTATGTTCCATATATTCCATAAAACAATAAGGAAGAGACCAAATTTATCAGAGGAAATTGTAGAGGCAGCTTCCTCTAACCATTGCATAGGCGTAGGGGCTAAACTCATATAGAGAGAGATAGGAATACCACTAATTTGGAGAGCTTCAGATGCCCCTGGGCAATCACGAAACGCATGAAGGATCGATTCCGAATGGCTACCACAGATAGGACAAGGCCCCGAGCTAGGGGAGAAGGCTTGCATTTTAGATCCGACTGGTAGAGCATCAGAAGCCATACGCCAGCCAAAAGTTTTGACTTTGGGTAAAGCTTTTATTTTGGATAAAAACTTCCAGAAGCGAGGTGATGGTGAAGGTTGGGTTATTGAACGTTGTAAGAAAATATATCCAGAACGGACTGAATAAAGACCCGAGTCGTTAGGAGACCAGAGTATGGAGTCACGTTGATCATTTATGATGGGGATGCGGAGGATGGTGTCAGCATCAGATGGACTGAAATAGTTGTTTATCTTGACCGTGTCCCAGGCGGTTTGGTTACGTATCATAAAATCTCGACAACGGATGTGAAATTCATCAGAGATCTCATAATCCCCAGTAAGCACAACCGGGGAGGATCCACCCCATATGTCTCTATGTACTCTAATATTACTGTTTATACCAGGCCGGTGAAGAAAGCCGGGGAGGAGACGCTGGAGGGCATTATATATACCTTGCCAGGCGAAAGAGCCCCTGATGGGTTTTGGTGCATCCAGAATGTTGCCCGAAGGAAAGTATTTGGACCGATATATCTGTCCTAATAAGGAATCTGGTTCACAGATGAGTTTCCAAACTTGCTTGCCCAAGAGAGCAATGTTAAAGTCGTGTAAGTCCTTAAAACCCATGCCGCCAGCTGCCTTAGGTAAGCATATACGATTCCAAGGTAACATATGCCAACCTTTTTTGTTCGATTTACCAGTCCACAAATATTGGCGGATTGATGTAGTCATGTCATCGATGATATTTTGTGGTAGAAGATAGCAAGACATAACATATTGAGGGAGAGATTGTAAGACAGCTTTGATGAAAATCTCTCGACCACTAAAGGAAAGTAGGTGTTTGTCCCAACTAGAGAGACGATCATGTACTTTATCTCGTACAAATCCCAGTGATTCAGTTTTATTTTTCCCTATTAGGAGCGGGATGCCTAGGTATACTCCGGGGTTAGAAACTTCACGTACTTGTAAAAGGCTATTGATTGCAATTCTTGTTGCAGAAGGTGTACGTGGGTTATAGAAAATTGTTGATTTCTCGAAATTTATTGCTTAACCAGATGCATTAGCATATATTTGAAGAGAATTTTTCAGAAGGGATGCTTCGGATTGATTGGTATTTATAAATACCATACAATCATCAGCAAAAAGAAGGTGGTTAACTTTGGGCCCATGTTTACATGCGCCTAGACCTGGAAGTATATTAGTTTGTTGAGCAGCAGCTAAGTAAGCCGAGAGGCCTTGAGTGCAGAATAGAAAAAGAAAAGGGGATAGAGGATTCCCCTGACGAAGACCACGTTGAGGTTGAAAGATGGGTGAAAAGGAATTATTAATATTAACTGATAAAGAGACTGTGGATATACAACGCATTATAAGCTCAATCTAGTCGGATGCAAAACCCATTCGTTTCATAACGTTTGCAAGGAAAGACCATTCTACTCTATCGAAAGCTTTTTCCATGTCAAGCTTGAGAGCAGCTCCTTGAGACGATTTAGTAGCACCGGAGTTGATATTGTGAATAATTTCATGCGCAACAAGGATGTTGTCAGAAATGTTGCATCCCTGGACAAAGGCAGCTTGATTAGGGCTAATACAAAGAGGTATAGCCTGTTTCATTCTGTTTACAATTGTTTTGGCAACTATTTTATAGAGAACAGTGCAAAGGCTAATTGGTCTGAGTTGCTTCATGGATGTTGGATCCTTTACTTTGGGTATTAGCACCAGTATAGTTTTGTTAACTAAGGTCATATCAGCGTTGCCGTTTAATAGGTCAATACAAAGATTAAGAACATCGTCTCCAACTGTGTCCCAGTGTTGTCTAAAGAAACTACTAGGTAGACCGTCGGCACCAGGTGCCTTCCTAGGGTCAATATCTTTAAAGGCATGGAGAATTTCTTCTCTGGTGAACGGCTTGAGAAGGTTGTCGTTCTTTGAAGAATTGATGGAAGGGTGGATTTTGTCAAGAATGGTGTTCGAGAATTGGGGATTAGATGTTGTAAACAAGTTTTGGAAATAATCTGAAGCGATATCCATTATTTCAGATTCAGAAGTGCACCAATTGTAGTTGGCATCAAAAAGGCCTATGATTGAATTTTTCTTATTTCGATTAGAAGCTCTGGCATGGAAGAATTTGGTGTTTTTGTCTCCTTGGGAAAGCCAAAGAGTTCGGGATCTTTGAGCCCAATAAGTTTCTTGTTCTGTTAAAAGTTTATTTAATTCCGTTCTATAGTTTAAGTAAATTTGTTTATTTGTGGCTGTTAAGGGATGGTAGAGTAGTTTATTTATTTTTTTGGTAAGGAATTTAATACGTCCTGTTGTTTTAAAGCGTTGTTGGTTTTGCCGATCCTATAGGTATGTTCCTACCGCTTTAATTTTATTGATGGCTGTTCCGGGGGTATTGGCCCACGCCCTTTTGATTGTTTGGTTGTTGTCTTTATTATTGGCCCAACAACTTTCAAATCTGAAATTCTTGGGAATTTGTGTTTTGGGTGTAGTAGTTGATGTATCAAATTCAAGAAGAAGGAAACAATGGTCGGATTTTGCGACATATTCCGTAGTTATACGATGAGAAGGGTAGAGATCTTGCCAAGCGGAGTTAGCGATAAAACGGTCTAGTCGTTCATGAATTACCGGGGTTAAGGGTCCTACTTTTGTCCATGTAAACCAACCCGAAATTGGCTTGCAATCGAATAGGTTGTTTCGAATTAAACAATTTCGAAAATTTTTAATTTGGGATCTAGCTCTACGGGGACCCCCTTGTTTTTCTGAATCTGTTAGAATCTCATTGAAATCTCCACCGAGAAGCCAAGGTTTATCTTTAGTAGAAGTGTATAAAGAATCAATTAACTCCCATGTTTTATATTTTTGGCTAGTTTCCGAAAATCCATGCATTCCAGTGAAAAACGTAGTGCAGTTATTCTTTGTAATTTGAATGTGAATATAACACAACGAATAGGAAATTAAACTTATATTAATATCGTTTGCGGCGAATAAAGAAATTCCGGAACACCCTTCCGAGGGGGGGATAGAAATAATGTCTAACATACCTAATGAAAGACATAAGCGGTTACATTCCGCATTATTTAACTTAGTTTCGCATAAGAAGATAATATCAGGGTTGGTGCGTTGGACATAGGACCGGAAATGTTGAACCATCGGGGCTTGTCCAAGACCCTGACAGTTCCAGCAGAGGATCCTCATTTTGCTCGGTGGGGCTGGGAATCAGCCGCCGCCGGAGAGTTTTTAGAGCTGCTCATCCCAGCTTTTGGAGTAGATCCTGACTGTTTGGATTTTTTCGGCGGGAGCAATACTTGTATTGGGGAACAGCGTTTCATGCCTCGGTTTGTTTGGGTTGGTGCAGGTGCAGGTGCGGGTGCTGGTGCAGGAACAGGTGCAGGGGCTGCATCATTCGGGTAAGTTTTAAGTAACCACTGATTAAAGTCATTGAATATTGTATCAGTGGGTTTAGAAGGCTTACTCGATTCAGAGTCAAACTTTTTTATCTGCTCGGTAGTAGGGCTGGGGACACCATAATCATCATTGGTTTCCCAATCATCATCAAATCCATCTTCCGGAATGGGGTAGATGGTGTTCAGGGGTTGGGGCTCAAGAGGAGCTTTTTGTTTCGGATCAGCAGCAGGGGGTAATTGACAGTATTGGGGCCATCATCCATGGTCATATCGACGTTTTGGGCTTCTTCGCTTACTTGTTCCGTAAATGAGGCGGCATCGCCTTCATTTAGACAGCCTTTATATTGAAAAGAGAATGTTATTAGAAACTGGTAACTATTTATATAAAAGATGATGAATGAATAAAGTAATTTACCCATATTGTTTTGATCGTTAGGATGAGCTGTAGGGATGGCCGGGGCTGCTGGGATATTCGCTGGGGCCACTACGAGAAAATTAGAGGGTGAGTCTTTTGATAGAGATTTTGAGAAGGGAAAAAATTGAAAGCAGTTGTAATTATAATAGATGATAAAAAAAGTACCATTCACCGGAGGGATGTTTGGAATCGGATTCGGTTCGACATTTCGGATACGCCCACGAATTCCAACTGGGCGACGTCTAGGAGGAATGTAACGGAGCCATTCTCCATATTGCAATTTGTTGGGATCGAGTGAAGATCGGATAGGACAGTTTTCTAAGGTATGACTGATAATACCGCAACCAGGGCAGAGAATTGGAAGCCTTTCATATTGAAGACGACACATAATTTTGTCTTCGCCAGAACCAATAAACACAAATCGGGTGACAGGTCTTGTGATATTGAGAAAGATTTCAACTCGAAGGAATTCCTTCATGTTCCCATCAACTTGGCGGGTATCCGTTCGGAGAACATTGCCCACCATCGATCCTAAAGCATGTCCCACCAGATGGGATCGATCTATATCAGCAAAGAGTGAATCAGGAAGGGAGAAGATTCTGATCCAGATTCTCATAGTTGTAAAGTTGTAGTCGGTTAGGGATTTGACTGGATCGTATTCGGTGACTGCAAGCCATTCATCCTTGTACAGCCATGGTCCACGATTGAGAATTTCATAGCAGTTCTTGATTTCTTTGAACTTGATCTTGAGAAAGTTGTCTTGTATCACTGAGGTGGATACAACTTCATTGGGTTTCCAGATTCCTTCGAAGGCGTTGATAACAGCAAAAATATCAAGAGGTTTGGACGATATGAAGCGACCAATGACAATGAGTTTGGGATCTTCCTTGAAGAATTCAAAATCAGGGGTGTAGAGCAGGTTTGATTCTTCATTGGTGAGATTGATCGAGTTGAGTTGGGGGATGGAAGAGGATGAAGCCATTATGAAATTTAGAGAGTATGAGGAGTACGAGTGAAATAGGATTTGTGGTGGGTTGGTGTAATTATAATGCAAGTATATAAAGAAAACGAAAACAACTAAGGGGGATGAGATATGGAAAGTGGGATGAGAAAGATTTAGAGGAATAAATAACGATTGTGGAAGATAGGAACTATTACTATCAATAAATAAAATAACTAAGGTGCTTTCCATAAATGAAATAGAATACGCTGAAAAAGAAGAAGTTCTAAGAATTATTGAAGGAAAGTATCTTAAAAATCGGTAAAAGTTTCGATTAAGCTTTAATGGTAATATTAGAAAGATTTGGAAGAAAATATGGTTATAAAAAAGGGTTAAGAAAGGTAAGGTCAAAGTGGCGTTGGTAATAAAAGGGAGTCTTTTAATAATTGAGTAATTAAAGCGGAGAATAAAGTTTGATGGTGCAAATAAAGGGAAATAGATTATGTAACTACTGAAAATTATTTTCATTAATGGTATTAATGTTGCAGAATAAAAGGCAAAGTTTAATACGAATAATTTAATAATAAAAGTTGAAAATATTAGATGGAATAAAACCGGAAATATATAAGTCTTGGTAGCTGTATTAAAACCTTTTTTAAAAGGAAAATTATGGACGGTTAGTAATTTATGAAATTGAAATGAGAATTTTTTTTTCCTAAAAGTTGGTAATTGATTTTTGATATCTATTAAAAAGGGGGATAAGACTGACTTTTTAAATATAAATGCGTTCAGACTATATAAGAGGAAGATAAACATAGCTGAATAAATTAAAGGAATTTGATAAATTGGACTCTTTAAGGTGAGGTAAACCCATTTTATTGAGGAAATAGGCCAAATGGTTATCAGGGGATTTGAAAAATTAATGTGTATTATGTTTGAAAAGCACCTTTTAAAAAGGTTTTGACATAGATCCCAAGTATGGGCTTGTATTATTTCACCTAAAGAGGCGTAGTGGGGGATATGTTTCTAACATCCATAACATCAATATAATAATACAACATACAATTAAGAAGAGATATAATGCATGCATGGCAGTAATAAAATGAGCTAGAAAGCAGATAAGAACATAGGAAAAATAAAGGAGGAGCAGAAAGGAAAAAAGGCAATAAAAAATTACAGACCCGGGGAAAGATAGAAGCGGGGATAAGAAAATAATTACAAACCAAAGGAGCAAAAAAATATTGGGGAGAAAACAAATAAAATTAATTGAAATTAAAATAAACCATTGCCCATTAGTAGAGTAGATGTTCTAGCTTTCCTTAGTCGGAACCTTAGTAAGTCGTGTCTTATGTGGTGGTTCATTACTTTTAGGAGTCCTGTAGTTGAAGATGACATTATTAGAATCAGTATGCAGCCAGCAGAGGACCATATTAATTATAAAAGAGACATTTGTCAGGGAGACGACCAAATCTAAAAGCTTATTCGAAAAAATGATTATTGTAATTAAAGTTTTTAAACAACCAATAGATTCATATGTATAATAAAAAATAAAAATTCTACTAGGATTTTTTGACTGAGAGCAAACATCATTCATATTGGGGAGATTATGAGATATGTTTTTGATAATTACTTTGGATGCAAGTAACAAGAGGGGAGGAGGCACTTCAGTGTATAAAATAGTTTTCAGGCCACTGAAGTTTGATAATATATTGTATGTGAAATGATTAAAAGGTAATAAGATGGTTAAGTAAATAAGAACATTAAAGAAAGTGACATTATTGGTGTGATGATATAAATCATATGTGTATAATATAATTTTTCCCCAGATAAGCTTGAGGGAATATGTTAAGTTTGTCTTATGAGAAAAATGATGGTCATGTTTTAGAAAACAAAGATTATGCACAACTAAAGAGAATCCCAAAAGGTGGGCTAGTGATTGTTTTCCTGAAAAGGCTATATATTTGTTCGAGCATTGCTTGAAAATGATATAAGTTGCAAAAATAGAGGAATAGATAAATTTAACCATGAAGGAGGAATAGGGAGCATACCTTCTAGATGAGAACCAAATAAAAAAACCAATCCAATTGGGTGAGTAAATGTATACAATCTGTTGGGAGTAAAACAGAAATTTAAATAAATAGATATACAAAAGACAAAAGATTAAAACGATGGAAGAGAAGAAGGTTATGATGGAACCGATTGGAAGAGCAACAAGGGATACATATGGGTTAGATAAGATTCCAAAGCAAAATATAAAAGAGTTGGAAGAATAGAGCATTTGAACAAGCCATAAGAATAAGTAAATGGATAAAACATGAAGACCTAAAAGTTGAGACCATGAAATATGTGAAGTGACAGCATGCATAGTTACGAATTGAGCAGTGTTTGGAACCAATAAGATGAAGCCTATACGGATATTCTTAAGGTAAATTGTTACATCATACATCATGGATAGAGATGACAATATATGCATTAGAATTAAAGGTTTGTCTGGATAAGAATTAAAGGTTGAACTCCTAACACTACAGATCATAGAGTATATAAAATGTTTATTAGAGACTAATTGATTATGATACTTATCGAGTATATATGAGGATTTTTGTTCCCAGAAATGATAGACATATAAAGGAAAGATCCGAGATATAGTTAAATAATAAAATATATTGCAGAGATAGTTAATATTGAATAATCCCAGAAGTTGGGCTTGTTGTTTATTCCCTGGGAGGGCTTGATTTAGAGTTGAAATAACAAAAAGGTAATGTAACGATATGACTATCACAGAATAGGACATTATTAAGGACAAAGAGATGTTTGAATCAAACACAAGATGTATACAGGTAATGTCTAATAGCAAAACAACATTGAAGAAACATATTAAGAAGGTACAGCCTGATCTTGAATTAAAAAGCTGTAATGCATTGGTAATGAGTGTATTAAAACAAAGAAAACAAGTGAACAGAAAGGGAACATACAACGATGTCTGCCAGATCAGAGCAGAAAAAACCTTCATATGGATGATTAAACATATCTGAGAAAAGGAAAAGAAAAAGTGGGTTAATAATATATTATAAGAATTAAATAAATTAAAAAGGAAAGGGGGAAAGAACCCTAGCCGTCGTTGGACCGCCGAAAAGAGCCACCACCAGATCAAGTGGAATCGCGACGTCGGAAATGGCAGAGATAAAATTTCTGAGCAACCTATAACAGATTGACAAGGAAAAAAGTTAGATCTGGAAATAATAAAGAAAACCGAATGGAAAAAGGATAGGGTTGAGGGGGGAGGAGTCCCTGGAGATTTGATGAAACCCATGAACGGCCAAATAGTTGTAGACATGTTTTCCAGAGACGATGAGAGGGGATTTGGCCAGACGTCGGAGAGGGAAAAAGCCGCCCTAGACTCCAATATGTGTAAGAGGAGAAAGATGAATCTGCAAAAGAATGAAAGTAAAAGATGGTAAATAAAATTTGGAGAGAACAATTCCAAGGCTTCAATAAAATCAAAAATCTCTTCAGATTTGGGCAAAACTGAGAAAAGGAAAACGGGTTTGTTGGTGGAAAAAGGATTCGAAAGGAGAGCAGATCTGCATGGGTGACGATCCTTGCCGTCGACAGGAAGAAGACGGAGATTTGCAACAAGCAGATCTGGCGATTTCCGATGGAGAATATCCAGATCGAACCCAAACAAAATGGTAGAGAGAAATCCAAGTCTCATACGGCAACCAAAGAAAATGAAAAACCAGAGCGTTAGAATAAGATAATAAAAACAAGATATAAAAAATAAACAATAAAAAAATATGGGGAAAAACTGTTGGTATGGGATGACTGTTCGCATACTCTGCCCGATTTCCAAGGGAGCCATTATCTGGAATTTTCCTTGCAAGAGCGGCTGAAAATGAAGTGCCGTGAGGGGAAGGGAGACCGGTGGAAGAGAGAGGAAAACCACCGTGAAAACCGGAGCAAGCAAAACCCAAAAAAGAAACCCTGAAAAAGTTGAGAGAGAATTGAGAGCCATCCCACCCGTTACCCGTTGGAATTTTTTACCCGTTGGAATTTTAACTGAGTAAAAAGTACATAAATTGCGGTTTTGCAATATAATTGTGTTGAAAAGCTCCTAATCAATTACATGAACTCCTAAAATTTTATTAAAACTTGTTTTGCGGTCCTTTTTGTAGAGGTTTCGAACGAGCGGGTCGAAATGGGCCTTTCAATGGACATGTTGGAATTTTAACTGAGTAAAAAGTACAAAAATTGAGGTTTTGCATTATAATTGTGTTCAAAAGCTCCTAATCAATTATTTGAACTCCTAATATTTGAATAAAACATTTTTGCGGTCCTTTTTGTAGAGGTTTCGGACGAGAAGGTCTAAATAGGCCTTTCAATGGACCCGTTGGAATTTTAACTGAGTAAAGAGTACAGAAATTGAGGTTTTGCAATATAATTGTGTTGAAAAGCTCCTAATCAATTACATGAACTCCTAAAATTTGATTAAAACTTGTTTTGCAGTCCTTTTGTAGAGGTTTCAGACGAGCGGGTCGAAATGGGCCTTTCAATGGACCTGTTGGAATTTTAACTGTGTAAAAAGTACAGAAATTGAGGTTTTGCAATATAATTGTGTTCAAAAGTTCCTAATCAATTATTTGAACTCGTAATATTTGAATAAAACATTTTTGCGGTCCTTTTTGTAGAGGTTTCGGACGAGCAGGTCTAAAAGGGCCTTCCAATGGACCCGTTCGAATTTTAACTGAGTAAAAAGTACAGAAGTTGAGGTTTTGCAATATAATTGTGTTGAAAAGCTCCTAATCAATTATTTGAACTCCTAATATTTGAATAAAACATTTTTGCGGTCCTTTTTGTAGAGGTTTCGGACGAGCAGGTCTAAATGGGCCTTTCAATAGACCCGTTGGAATTTTAACTTAGTAAAAAGTACAGAAATTGAGGTTTTGCAATATAATTGTGTTGAAAAGCTCCTAATCAATTATTTGAACTCCTAATATTTCAATAAAACATTTTCCGGTCCTTTTTGTAGACGTTTCGGACGAGCAGGTCTAAATGGGCCTTTCAATGGACCCGTTGGAATTTTAAATGAGTAAAAAGTACAGAAATTGAGGTTTTGCAATATAATTGTAATGAAAAGCTCCTAATCAATTATTTGAACTCCTAATATTTGAATAAAACATTTTTGAGGTCCTTTTTGTAGAGGTTTTGGACGAGCAGGTCTAAATGGGCCTTTTAATGGACCCGTTGGAATTTTAACTGAGTAAAAAGTACATAAATTGAGGTTTTGAAATATAATTGTGTTGAAAAGTTCCTAATCAATTATTTGAACTCGTAATATTTGAATAAAACATTTTTGTGGTCCTTTTTAGAGGTTTCAGATGAGCAGGTCTAAATGGGCCTTTTAATGGACCCGTTGGAATTTTAACTGAGTAAAAAGTACAGAAATTGAGGTTTTGCAATATAATTGTGTTGAAAAGCTCCTAATCAATTACATGAACTCCTAAAATTTGATTAAAACTTGTTTTGCAGTCCTTTTTATAGAGGTTTCGGACGAGCGGGTTGAAATGGGCCTTTCAATGGACCCGTTGGAATTTTAAATGAGTAAAAAGTACAGAAATTGCGGTTTTGCAATATAATTGTGTTTAAAAGCACCTAATCAATTATTAGAAATCCTAATATTTGATTAAAACTTTTTTTGCAGTCCTTTTTGTGGAGGTTTCGGACGAGCGGGTCGAAATGGGCCTTTCAATGGACCCGTTGGAATTTTAACTGAGTAAAAAGTACAGAAATTTAGATTTTGCAATATAATTGTGTTGAAATGATCCTAATCAATTATTTGAACTCCTAATATTTGAATAAAACATTTTTGCACTCCTTTTTGTAGAGGTTTCGGACGAGCAGGTCTAAATGGGCCTTTCAATGGACCCGTTGGAATATTCACTGAGTAAAAAGTACAGAAATTGAGGTTTTGCAATATAATTGTGTTGAAAAGCTACTAATCAATTACATGAAATCCTAAAATTTTATTAAAACTTGTTTTGCGGTCCTTTTTGTAGAGGTTTCGGACGAGCGGGTCGAAATGGGCCTTTCAATGGACCTGTTGGAATTTTAACTGAGTAAAAAGTACAGAAATTGAGGTTTTGTAATATAATTGTGTTCAAAAGCTCCTAATCAATGATTTGAACTCCTAATATTTGAATAAAACATTTTTGCGGTCCTTTTTGTAGAGGTTTCGGACGAGCAGGTCTAAATAGGCCTTTCAATGGACCCGTTGGAATTTTAATTGAGTAAAAAGTACAGAAATTGAGGTTTTGCAATATAATTGTGTTGAAAAGCTACTAATCAATTACATGAAATCCTAAAATTTTATTAAAACTTGTTTTGCGGTCCTTTTTGTAGAGGTTTCGGACGAGCGGGTCGAAATGGGCCTTTCAATGGACCTGTTGGAATTTTAACAGTGTAAAAAGTACAGAAATTGAGGTTTTGCAATATAATTGTGTTCAAAAGCTCCTAATCAATTATTTGAACTCCTAATATTTGAATAAAACATTTTTGCACTCCTTTTTGTAGAGGTTTCGGACGAGCAGGTCTAAATGGGCCTTTCAATGGACCCGTTGGAATTTTCACTGAGTGAAAAGTACAGAAATTGAGGTTTTGCAATATAATTGTGTTGAAAAGCTACTAATCAATTACATGAAATCCTAAAATTTTATTAAAACTTGTTTTGCGGTCCTTTTTGTAGAGGTTTCGGACGAGCGGGTCGAAATGGGCCTTTCAATGGACCTGTTGGAATTTTAACTGAGTAAAAAGTACAGAAATTGAGGTTTTGTAATATAATTGTGTTCAAAAGCTCCTAATCAATTATTTGAACTCCTAATATTTGAATAAAACATTTTTGCGGTCCTTTTTGTAGAGGTTTCGGACGAGCAGGTCTAAATAGGCCTTTCAATGGACCCGTTGGAATTTTAACTGAGTAAAAAGTACAGAAATTGAGGTTTTGCAATATAATTGTGTTGAAAAGCTCCTAGTCAGTTACATGAACTCCTAAAAGTTGATTAAAACTTGTTTTGCAGTCCTTTTTGTAGAGGCTTCGGACGAGCGGGTCGAAATGGGCCTTTCAATGGACCTGTTGGAATTTTAACTGTGTAAAAAGTACAGAAATTGAGGTTTTGCAATATAATTGTTTTCAAAAGCTCCTAATGAATTATTTGAACTCCTAATATTTGAAGAAAACATTTTTGCGGCCCTTTTTGTAGAGGTTTCGGACGAGCATGTCTAAATGGGCCTTTCTATGGACACGTTGGAATTTTAACTAAGTAAAAAGTACAGAAATTGAGGTTTTGCAATATAATTGTGTTGAAAAGCACCTAATCAATTACATGAACTCCTAAAATTTGATTAAAACTTGTTTTGCAGTCCTTTTTGTAGAGGTTTCGGACGAACGGTCGAAATGGGCCTTTCAATGGACCTGTTTGAATTTTAACTGTGTAAAAAGTACAGAAATTGAGGTTTTGCAATAAATTTGTCTTCAAAAGCTCCTAATAAATTATTTGAACTTCTAATATTTGAATAAAACATTTTTTCGGTCCTTTTTGTAAAGGTTTCAGACGAGCAGGTCTAAATAGGCCTTTCAATGGACCCGTTGGAATTTTAACTGAGTAAAAAGTACAGAAATTGAGGTTTTGCAATATAATTGTGTTGAAAAGCTCCTAATCAATTACATGAACTCCTAAAATTTGATTAAAACTTGTTTTGCAGTCCTTTTTGTAGAGGTTTCGGACGAACGGTCGAAATGGGCCTTTCAATGGACCTGTTGGAATTTTAACTGTGTAAATAGTACAGAAATTGAGGTTTTGCAATAAAATTGTCTTCAAAAGCTCCTAATAAATTATTTGAACTTCTAATATTTGAATAAAACATTTTTTCGGTCCTTTTTGTAGAGGTTTCGGACGAGCAGGTCTAAATGGGCTTTTCAATGGACCCGTTGGAATTTTAACTGAGTCAAAAGTACTGAAATTGAGGTTTTGCAATATAATTGTGTTGAAAAGCTCCTAATAAATTACATGAACTCCTAAAATTTGATTAAAACTTGTTTTGCAGTCCTTTTTGTAGAGATTTCGGACGAGCGGGTTGAAATTGGCCTTTCAATGGACCCGTTGGAATTTTAAATGAGTAAAAAGTACAGAAATTGCGGTTTTGCAATATAATTGTGTTTAAAAGCTCCTAATCAATTATTTGAAATCCTAATATTTGATTAAAACTTGTTTTTCAGTCCTTTTTGTGGAGGTTTCGGACGAGCGAGTCGAAAGGGGCCTTTCAATGGACCCGTTGGAATTTTAACTGAGTAAAAAGTACAGAAATTTAGATTTTGCAATATAATTGTGTTGAAAAGCTCCTAATCAATTACATGAACTCCTAAAATTTGATTAAAACTTGTTTTGCAGTCCTTTTTGTAGAGGTTTCGGACGAGCGGGTTGAAATGGGCCTTTCAATGGACCCGTTGGAATTTTAACTGAGTAAAAAGTACAGAAATTGTGGTTTTGGAATATAATTGTGTTTAAAAGCTCCTAATCAATTATTTGAAATCCTAATATTTGATTAAAACTTGTTTTGCAGTCCTTTTTGTGGAGGTTTCGGACGAGCGGGTCGAAATGGGCCTTTCAATGGACCCGTTGGAATTTTAACTGAGTAAAAAGTACAGAAATTTAGATTTTGCAATATAATTGTGTTGAAAAGATCCTAATCAATTATTTGAACTCCTAATATTTGAATAAAACATTTTTGCACTCCTTTTTGTAGAGGTTTCGGACGAGCAGGTCTAAATGGGCCTTTCAATGGACCCGTTGGAATTTTCACTGAGTAAAAAGTACAGAAATTGAGGTTTTGCAATATAATTGTGTTGAAAAGCTACTAATCAATTACATGAAATCCTAAAATTTTATTAAAACTTGTTTTGCGGTCCTTTTTGTAGAGGTTTCGGACGAGCGGGTCGAAATGGGCCTTTCAATGGACCTGTTGGAATTTTAACTGAGTAAAAAGTACAGAAATTGAGGTTTTGTAATATAATTGTGTTCAAAAGCTCCTAATCAATTATTTGAACTCCTAATATTTGAATAAAACATTTTTGCGGTCCTTTTTGTAGAGGTTTCGGACGAGCAGGTCTAAATAGGCCTTTCAATGGACCCGTTGGAATTTTAACTGAGTAAAAAGTACAGAAATTGAGGTTTTGCAATATAATTGTGTTGAAAAGCTACTAATCAATTACATGAAATCCTAAAATTTTATTAAAACTTGTTTTGCGGTCCTTTTTGTAGAGGTTTCGGACGAGCGGGTCGAAATGGGCCTTTCAATGGACCTGTTGGAATTTTAACAGTGTAAAAAGTACAGAAATTGAGGTTTTGCAATATAATTGTGTTCAAAAGCTCCTAATCAATTATTTGAACTCCTAATATTTGAATAAAACATTTTTGCACTCCTTTTTGTAGAGGTTTCGGACGAGCAGGTCTAAATGGGCCTTTCAATGGACCCGTTGGAATTTTCACTGAGTAAAAAGTACAGAAATTGAGGTTTTGCAATATAATTGTGTTGGAAAGCTACTAATCAATTACATGAAATCCTAAAATTTTATTAAAACTTGTTTTGCGGTCCTTTTTGTAGAGGTTTCGGACGAGCGGGTCGAAATGGGCCTTTTAATGGACCTGTTGGAATTTTAACTGAGTAAAAAGTACAGAAATTGAGGTTTTGTAATATAATTGTGTTCAAAAGCTCCTAATCAATTATTTGAACTCCTAATATTTGAATAAAACATTTTTGCGGTACTTTTTGTAGACGTTTCGGACGAGCAGGTCTAAATAGGCCTTTCAATGGACCCGTTGGAATTTTAACTGAGTAAAAAGTACAGAAATTGAGGTTTTGCAATATAATTGTGTTGAAAAGCTCCTAATCAGTTACATGAACTCCTAAAATTTGATTAAAACTTGTTTTGCAGTCCTTTTTGTAGAGGTTTCGGACGAGCGGGTCGAAATGGGCCTTTCAATGGACCTGTTGGAATTTTAACTGTGTAAAAAGTACAGAAATTGATGTTTTGCAATATAATTGTGTTCAAAAGCTCCTAATCAATTATTTGAACTCCTAATATTTGAAGAAAACATTTTTGCGGTCCTTTTTGTAGAGGTTTCGGACGAGCATGTCTAAATGGGCCTTTCTATGGACCCGTTGGAATTTTAACTAAGTAAAAAGTACAGAAATTGAGGTTTTGCAATATAATTGTGTTGAAAAGCACCTAATCAATTACATGAACTCCTAAAATTTGATTAAAACTTGTTTTGCAGTCCTTTTTGTAGAGGTTTCGAACGAACGGTCGAAATGGGCCTTTCAATGGACCTGTTGGAATTTTAACTGTGTAAAAAGTACAGAAATTGAGGTTTTGCAATAAAATTGTCTTCAAAAGCTCCTAATAAATTATTTGAACTTCTAATATTTGAATAAAACATTTTTTCGGTCCTTTTTGTAGAGGTTTCGGACGAGCAGGTCTAAATAGGCCTTTCAATGGACCCGTTGGAATTTTAACTGAGTAAAAAGTACAGAAATTGAGGTTTTGCAAAATAATTGTGTTGAAAAGCTCCTAATCAATTACATGAACTCCTAAAATTTGATTAAAACTTGTTTTTGTAGTCCTTTTTGTAGAGGTTTCGGACGAACGGTCGAAATGGGCCTTTCAATGGACCTGTTGGAATTTTAACTGTGTAAAAAGTACAGAAATTGAGGTTTTGCAATAAAATTGTCTTCAAAAGCTCCTAATAAATTATTTGAACTTCTAATATTTGAATAAAACATTTTTACGGTCCTTTTTGTAGAGGTTTCGGACGAGCAGGTCTAAATGGGCCTTTCAATGGACCCGTTGGAATTTTAAATGAGTAAAAAGTACAGAAATTGAGGTTTTGCAATATAATTGTAATGAAAAGCTCCTAATCAATTATTTGAACTCCTAATATTTGAATAAAACATTTTTGAGGTCCTTTTTGTAGAGGTTTCAGACGAGCAGGTCTAAATGGGCCTTTCAATGGACCCGTTGGAATTTTAAATGGGTAAAAAGTACAGAAATTGAGGTTTTGCAGTATAATTGTAATGAAAAGCTCCTAATCAATTATTTGAACTCCTAATATTTGAATAAAACATTTTTGAGGTCGTTTTTGTAGAGGTTTTGGACGAGCAGGTCTAAATGGGCCTTTCAATGGACCCGTTGGAATTTTAAATGGGTAAAAAGTACATAAATTGAGGTTTTGCAATATAATTGTAATGAAAAGCTCCTAATCAATTATTTGAACTCCTAATATTTGAATAAAACATTTTTGAGGTCCTTTTTGTAGAGGTTTTGGACGAGCAGGTCTAAATGGGCCTTTCAATGGACCCGTTGGAATTTTAACTGAGTAAAAAGTACAGAAATTGAGGTTTTGCAATATAATTGTGTTGAGAAGCTCCTAATCAATTATTTGAACTCGTAATATTTAAATAAAACATTTTTGCGGTCCTTTTTTAGAGGTTTCGGATGAGCAGGTCTAAATGGGCTTTTCAATGGACCCGTTGGAATTTTAACTGAGTAAAAAGAGCAGAAATTGAGGTTTTGCAATATAATTGTGTTGAAAAGCTCCTAATCAATTACATGAACTCCTAAAATTTGATTAAAACTTGTTTTGCAGTCCTTTTTGTAGAGGTTTCGGACGAGCGGGTTGAAATTGGCCTTTCAATGGACCCGTTGGAATTTTAAATGAGTAAAAAGTACAGAAATTGCGGTTTTGCAATATAATTGTGTTTAAAAGCTCCTAATCAATTATTTGAAATCCTAATATTTGATTAAAACTTGTTTTGCAGTCCTTTTTGAGGAGGTTTCGGACGAGCGAGTCGAAATGGGCCTTTCAATGGACCCGTTGGAATTTTAACTGAGTAAAAAGTACATAAATTTAGATTTTGCAATATAATTGTGTTGAAAAGATCCTAATCAATTATTTGAACTCCTAATATTTGAATAAAACATTTTTGCACTCCTTTTTGTAGAGGTTTCGGACGAGCAGGTCTAAATGGGCCTTTCAATGGACCCGTTGGAATTTTAAATGAGTAAAAAGTACAGAAATTGAGGTTTTGCAATATAATTGTAATGAAAAGCTCCTAATCAATTATTTGAACTCCTAATATTTGAATAAAACATTTTTGAGGTCCTTTTTGTAGAGGTTTCAGACGAGCAGGTCTAAATGGGCCTTTCAATGGACCCGTTGGAATTTTAAATGGGTAAAAAGTACAGAAATTGAGGTTTTGCAATATAATTGTAATGAAAAGCTCCTAATCAATTATTTGAACTCCTAATATTTGAATAAAACATTTTTGAGGTCCTTTTTGTAGAGGTTTTGGACGAGCAGGTCTAAATGGGCCTTTCAATGGACCCGTTGGAATTTTAACTGAGTAAAAAGTACATAAATTGACGTTTTGCAATATAATTGTGTTGAGAAGCTCCTAATCAATTATTTGAACTCGTAATATTTGAATAAAACATTTTTGCGGTCCTTTTTTAGAGGTTTCGGATGAGCAGGTCTAAATGGGCTTTTCAATGGACCCGTTGGAATTTTAACTGAGTAAAAAGTACAGAAATTGAGGTTTTGCAATATAATTGTGTTGAAAAGCTCCTAATCAATTACATGAACTCCTAAAATTTGATTAGAACTTGTTTTGTAGTCCTTTTTGTAGAGGTTTCGGACGAGCGGGTTGAAATTGGCCTTTCAATGGACCCGTTGGAATTTTAAATGAGTAAAAAGAACAGAAATTGCAGTTTTGCAATATAATTGTGTTTAAAAGCTCCTAATCAATTATTTGAAGTCCTAATATTTGATTATAACTTGTTTTGCAGTCCTTTTTGTGGAGGTTTCGGACGAGCGAGTCGAAATGGGCCTTTCAATGGACCCGTTGGAATTTTAACTGAGTAAAAAGTACAGAAATTTAGATTTTGCAATATAATTGTGTTGAAAAGATCCTAATCAATTATTTGAACTCCTAATATTTGAATAAAACATTTTTGCACTCCTTTTTGTAGAGGTTTCGGACGAGCAGGTCTAAATGGGCCTTTCAATGGACCCGTTGGAATTTTAAATGAGTAAAAAGTACAGAAATTGAGGTTTTGCAATATAATTGTAATGAAAAGCTCCTAATCAATTATTTGAACTCCTAATATTTGAATAAAACATTTTTGAGGTCCTTTTTGTAGAGGTTTCAGACGAGCAGGTCTAAATGGGCCTTTCAATGGACCCGTTGGAATTTTAAATGGGTAAAAAGTACAGAAATTGAGGTTTTGCAATATAATTGTAATGAAAAGCTCCTAATCAATTATTTGAACTCCTAATATTTTTAAATAAAACATTTTTGAGGTCCTTTTTGTAGAGGTTTTGGACGAGCAGGTCTAAATGGGCCTTTCAATGGACCCGTTGGAATTTTAACTAAGTAAAAAGTACATAAATTGACGTTTTGCAATATAATTGTGTTGAGAAGCTCCTAATCAATTATTTGAACTCGTAATATTTGAATAAAACATTTTTGCGGTCCTTTTTTAGAGGTTTCGGATGAGCAGGTCTAAATGGGCTTTTCAATGGACCCGTTGGAATTTTAACTAAGTAAAAAGTACAGAAATTGAGGTTTTGCAATATAATTGTGTTGAAAAGCTCCTAATCAATTACATGAACTCCTAAAATTTGATTAAAACTTGTTTTGCAGTCCTTTTTGTAGAGGTTTCGGACGAGCGGGTTGAAATTGGCCTTTCAATGGACCCGTTGGAATTTTAAATGAGTAAAAAGTACAGAAATTGCGGTTTTGCAATATAATTGTGTTTAAAAGCTCCTAATCAATTATTTGAAATCCTAATATTTGATTAAAACTTGTTTTGCAGTCCTTTTTGTGGAGGTTTCGGACGAGCGAGTCGAAATGGGCCTTTCAATGGACCCGTTGGAATTTTAACTGAGTAAAAAGTACAGAAATTTAGATTTTGCAATATAATTGTGTTGAAAAGATCCTAATCAATTATTTGAACTCCTAATATTTGAATAAAACTTTTTTGCACTCCTTTTTGTAGAGGTTTCGGACGAGCAGGTCTAAATGGGCCTTTCAATGGACCAGTTGGAATTTTAACTGAGTAAAGAGTACAGAAATTGAGGTTTTGCAATATAATTGTGTTGAAAAGCTCCTAATCAATTACATGAAATCCTAAAATTTTATTAAAACTTGTTTTGCGGTCCTTTTTGTAGAGGTTTCGGACGAGCGGGTCGAAATGGGCCTTTCAATGGACCTTTTGGAATTTTAACTGAGAAAAAAGTACAGAAATTGAGGTTTTGTAATATAATTGTGTTCAAAAGCTCCTAATCAATTATTTGAACTCCTAATATTTGAATAAAACATTTTTGCGGTCCTTTTTGTAGAGGTTTCGGACGAGCAGGTCTAATTAGGCGTTTCAATGGACCCGTTGGAATTTTAACTGAGTAAAAAGTACAGAAATTGAGGTTTTGCAATATAATTGTGTTGAAAAGCTCCTAATCTATTACATGAACTCCTAAAATTTGATTAAAACTTGTTTTACAGTCCTTTTTGTAGAGGTTTCGGACGAACGGTCGAAATGGGCCTTTCAATGGACCTGTTGGAATTTTAACTGTGTAAAAAGTACAGAAATTGAGGTTTTGTAGTAAAATTGTGTTCAAAAGCTCCTCATAAATTATTTGAACTTCTAATATTTGAATAAAACATTTTTGCGGTCCTTTTTGTAGAGGTTTCGGACGAGCATGTCTAAATGGGCCTTTCTATGGACCCGTTGGAATTTTAACTGAGTAAAAAGTACAGAAATTGAGGTTTTGCAATATAATTGTGTTGAAAAGCACCTAATCAATTACATGAACTCCTAAAATTTGATTAAAACTTGTTTTGCAGTCCTTTTTGTAGAGGTTTCGGACGAGCGGGTCGAAATGGGCCTTTCAATGGACCCGTCGGAATTTTAGCTGAGTAAAAAGTACATAAATTGCGGTTTTGCAATATAATTGTGTTGAAAAGCTCCTAATCCATTACATGAACTCCTAAAATTTTATTAAACTTGTTTTGCGGTCCTTTTTGTAGAGGTTTCGAACGAGCGGGTCGAAATGGGCCTTTCAATGGACATGTTGGAATTTTAACTGAGTAAAATGTACAAAAATTGAGGTTTTGCAATATAATTGTGTTCAAAAGCTCCTAATAAATTATTTGAACTCCTAATATTTGAATAAAACATTTTTGCGGTCCTTTTTGTAGAGGTTTCGGACGAGCAGGTCTAAATAGGCCTTTCAATGGACCCGTTGGAATTTTAACTGAGTAAAAAGTACAGAAATTGAGGTTTTGCAATATAATTGTGTTGAAAAGCTCCTAATCAATTACATGAACTCCTAAAATTTGATTAAAACTTGTTTTGCAGTCCTTTTTGTAGAGGTTTCAGACGAGCGGGTCGAAATGGGCCTTTCAATGGACCTGTTGGAATTTTAACTATGTAAAAAGTACAGAAATTGAGGTTTTGCAATATAATTGTGTTCAAAAGCTCCTAATCAATTATTTGAACTCCTAATATTTGAATAAAACATTTTTGCGGTCCTTTTTGTAGAGGTTTCGGACGAGAAGGTCTAAATGGGCCTTTCAATGGACCCGTTCGAATTTTAACTGAGTAAAAAGTACAGAAATTGAGGTTTTGCAATATAATTGTGTTGAAAAGCTCCTAATCAATTATTTGAACTCCTAATATTTGAATAAAACATTTTTGCGGTCCTTTTTGTAGAGGTTTCGGACGAGCAGGTCTAAATGGGCCTTTCAATAGACCCGTTGGAATTTTAACTGAGTAAAAAGTACAGAAATTGAGGTTTTGCAATATAATTGTGTTGAAAAGCACCTAATCAATTACATGAACTCCTAAAATTTGATTAAAACTTGTTTTGCAGTCCTTTTTGTAGAGGTTTCGGACGAGCGGGTCGAAATGGGCCTTTCAATGGACCCGTTGGAATTTTAACTGAGTAAAAAGTACAGAAATTGTGGTTTTGCAATATATTTGTGTTGAAAAGCTCCTAATAAATTATTTGAACTCCTAATATTTGACTAAAACTTGTTTTGCCGTCCTTTTTGTAGAAGTTTCGGACGAGCAGGTCGAAATGGGTCTTTCAATGGACCCATTGGAATTTTAACTGTGTAAAAAGTACAAAAATTGAGTTTTGCATTATAATTGTGTTGAAAAGCTCCTAATCAATTACATGAACTCCTAAAATTTGATTAAAACTTGTTGTGCAGTCCTTTTTGTAGAGGTTTCGGACGAGCGGGTCGAAATGGGCCTTTCAATGGACCCGTTGGAATTTTAACTGAGTAAAAAGTACAGAAATTGTGGTTTTGCAATATAATTGTGTTGAAAAGCTCCTAATCAATTATTTGAACTCCTAATATTTGACTAAAACCTTTTTTGCGGTCCTTTTTGTAGAGGTTTCGGACGAGCGGGTCGAAATGGGCCTTTCAATGGACCTGTTGGAATTTTAACTGTGTAAAAAGTACAGAAATTGAGGTTTTGCAATATAATTGTGTTCAAAAGCTCCTAATCAATTATTTGAACTCCTAATATTTGAATAAAACATTTTTGTGGTCCTTTTTGTAGAGGTTTCGGACGAGCAGGTCTAGATGGGCCTTTCAATGGACCCGTTGGAATTTTAACTGAGTAAAAAGTCAGAAATTGAGGTTTTGCAATATTATTGATTTGAAAAGCTCCTAATCAATTATTTGAACTCCTAATATTTGAATAAAACATTTTTGCGGTCCTTTTTGTAGAGGTTTCGGACGAGCGGGTCTAAATGGGCCTTTCAATAGACCCGTTGGAATTTTAACTTAGTAAAAAGTACAGAAATTGAGGTTTTCCAATATAATTGTGTTGAAAAGCTCCTAATCAATTATTTGAACTCCTAATATTTGAATAAAACATTTTTGCGGTCCTTTTCGTAGAGGTTTCGGACGAGCAGGTCTAAATGGGCCTTTTAATGGACCCATTGGAATTTTAACTTAGTAAAAAGTACAGAAATTGAGGTTTTGCAATATAATTGTGTTGAAAAGCACCTAATCAATTACATGAACTCCTAAAATTTGATTAAAACTTGTTTTGCTGTCCTTTTTGTAGAGGTTTCGGACGAGCGGGTCGAAATTGTTGAGTGGATCGAAAGATCGATATTTACCAAGAGGGGGGTGAATTGGAAATTTAAAGGATTGTGGAGGAAATTGGCAAATTAAAAAATGATGAACAAGAGATTTAGAGTGGTTCAAGTTCCAAATGAACTCTACATCCACTACCTTAGTCTCACTAAGGATTTGCAACAATTTCACTAAATTGATCTTCCCCTTTTCTAGGACAAGGAGGCAACTCTTTACAATTTCGGTTGATTTTTCTACCCAAAAATCAACCCAACCCTCACACAAGAGAACAAAGAAATTTGTAGGCTAATAAGGTATCTCTCAATACAAATGATAGCCCCAATACAAGCACTCAACCCAATTTTACAAAGTATGAATGAAGAACACAAATTGGGATTTTTACACAAAGTGGGATTTTTGCTCAATTGCTTGAATTTGATGTTTAGATGTTTTCTTTAGGATCAATAGTTGTTGTTGATGCTTTTGGATGTCTCTTTTATACCTTCTCATTGATTTCTAGTCGTTTGGGTGGTTGGGAACATAAATGGAGCCGTTGGAACCCTCTCTTGCCACCATAAATGCAGTCTGCACCAACCCGTTTCAGAACACGGGGTACCTGTTTCAGAACGGACTAAAATAGAAAGAGCTGTTGGGGTGCATTTAAGAGCCCGTTTCGAAACGCCTTAGGGTCGTTTCAGAACGATTTTGCCACTGTCAAGGGTCGTTTCGGAACGGTCTTAGCCCGTTTCGAAACGCCTTAACGGTTTCTAAAAAGTTAGTTAAAAACTCTTAACGGTCATATTTTCAAATTAATATTGAGACCTGTTTCGAAATGATATGAATCCGTTTCGAAACGAAATTGCTACTGTCAAGGGTCATTTCGGAACGTCCTTGATCCGTTTCGAAACACCCCTTTTATATTTAAAAAATCAGCATATATTTGAACCGTTGTAGTCTTTTTTAAATCAAATATGAAGAACAGTTTCAAAACAAGTGATACCGTTTCGAAACGAGTGAAAGTGTTTCGATACACGTTTCGGAAAGATGGTCGACAGTGATGAAAACGTTTCGAAACGCCTGAGGGTCGTTTCGAAACAGGTGCTTGAAAATCACTGTTTTTGGCTTGAAACACTTAGAAAAATATTTGAAAGACTTGTTTTTAACTTGGGCATAATCTTAAAATTATATGGGGATATTTTGAGGACTTAAAATTCGTTTTGACATTTTCAATTTAGTCCTTAGGTTTTTAGTTATATCAAAATTAAAATATTTGTTTCACAATCTCCCCCTTTTTGATATAACAAAACCAAAGTTAGAATTTTTGAGAATTTTGAAAGTTTTGAAAATATTCTAACTCCCCCTTAATTTAAGATAGGTTTTTAAAGTTAAAAGAAATTTTTGATTTGAAATTCAAGTTGTAAACCTTTAAAAACCTTTTAAGATTTTAAATCGAATTTTAGTTTAAAGTGTTGCTCTTAAATTTCTTCTCCCTCTTTTTGTTAGATCAAAAAGAACAATAAAAGCTCATAGAGAAGATAAAGGATTAGTACCAATAAGCAATAATAAGCAACCATAATATTAATTCATAATCAAAATATCCAAAACATAATTCAAACATTAAGTTTAACATAAAATCCCAAATAAAAAGCCATAAGCATAGGTTCCTAAAACATAAGAAAACATAAAGATGCAATCTTAATCCTAAAAAGCATAGATAATATGATATGATATGATATGGAGTTCCTAAGCCTCGTCATCATCATCCGAAGTATCATCATCGCTCTTGGCTTGAGAATG
This sequence comes from Hibiscus tridactylites, assembly GCA_958450335.1. Taxonomy (NCBI): domain Eukaryota; kingdom Viridiplantae; phylum Streptophyta; class Magnoliopsida; order Malvales; family Malvaceae; genus Hibiscus; species Hibiscus tridactylites. The sequence continues at coordinate 48,999,533 of OY288265.1, read as the reverse complement.
GTGAAACTTCGTCCATTGCCCATAAAGCGTAGAGAAGGATGGGTCCAAGTTGGAATGAGAAGTCTCTAGAGTAAGAAGGCGATCCTCGACATTCTTCAAACGATTGTCCATGGCCGAAAAACGATTGTCCATGGCCGAAAAACCCGAAGCAATGCTAGTGTCCAAAGCATTGAACCGCTCGGTAATGAGAGCCGTGAGGGCTTCATTGTTTGCAACTTGAACTTGCGGTGGAGGAGCAACGGGAGGAGGAACCGCTTCTCTATCAACTCTTTCCCAAACACCATTCACATATGCGAACCCGGACTTGCGAAGGGATGACTCACCAATTTTGGTCTTGCGAGGTTCCGGAGAGTCGTAGGTACAATCAATACCAAGATCATTGAAGAGGTAACTTAAGACAATACCATAGGTGAACGACTTCAGCTCATTTGTGTCAATAAGCTTGATATTATTGACTATCTCGGCAAAAATAATCTTAGGCACATTTGGGCGCTCACCCTTACGGAAACACTCAAGCCAAAAATGATCAGTTTGACGGATATGAGAGTATTTACCTCCGGAAGGTCGAAAGAACCAAGAAACCATCAAGTGGAGAACACGATCGTGCACATCCAAATGAAGTGCTTTGCCGGTGAAAGTGCCAAAGTGGCGTTCATCCTCAAGACCCTCATCCTTAAGTTTAAGAGCAGACTCCAAAAGAGCAACATTAACAACAAACTTTTTGCCTAATAAGGATGACTCAATTCCTATAATCTCGGTCTTGGACTCATCATAAAGAAAACGAGCATTAGAGTAAAAGATGAGTACCATGTTTTTGTAGCGAACATCCGGAATGCTCAATAAATACATGAGATTCCACTCATCCAAACGAGCGAGATAACGGAAAAGGAATCGCTCGGAATTGAGGAACTCAAGATCAATGACACGTTCCTTGCGAATCGCGAAATCCTTGACAAAAGAGAAACGAGCACGTGCCTCTGGAGTTTTAAGGGATTTCTGAAAAAGCATCGTAATATTTGGACGAATGCTCGAATCACCGGATTGAACGGCCTTGCGCTTTTTGTTAGCTTGATCCGCCATCTAAAAACATTAAGCAAGAGGTTTAAAATTAAGTGTATGCATTGATATTTAAAATCAATCCAATAATAAATCCCACTTATGTTTTTGAAAACAAAATTAAAATAAAAAAATAGTTTTAAAAAAATACGACTGAAAAATTTTATATTCGAATCAAAAATTTGAGATTTGGAAAAATTTTTACAAGAAATTGAAAACCCACAACTAAAAACATATAATTTTTACAAAAATAAAATTTTCTAACCTAAGATTCGAACATAAATTGAAAGAAAAAGAAAAATAGAAAAATTACCTTAGTTTGGGATTTTGGATGATTTGGAAAAAATCCTTGCACAAGATTGATAAAACTTGCTTAGACTTGAGTTGTAGAGTAAAACCCCTCACAATTTTGTGAAAATCAAAGAGTTTGAGAGGGTATTTATAGAGAGGGAGGCGGTTTAGGGTTTTAAGAGTTTGATATAAAGTTAACTTTATCATTAAAAGCCCTAATTTAAAGCAGTCCGCGATGCCGTTTCGGAACGGTCAAGACCGTTTCGGAACGGGCGGCTAGGGTTTTAACCATTTTAAGACCATAAACAGATCGTTTCGATACGGTGTTGACTGTATCGAAACCTCTTTGACCCGTATCGGAACATGTTCCGATACACCCCTTGGCAGTAGCAAAAACGTTTCGGAACGCCTTGGAGGCGTTTCGAAACGCCCTACTCTCAGAGCTAGATTTAAGGTATCCGTATCGAAACAGGTTCACCCGTTTCGATACACATGGGCCTGGAAGTGCAGATGAGGCTCTAAAAATGCAGAAAAATGAAATTTTAAGAGGCCTAACATGCATAAATGTCATGAATGAGCAGGCAAAACATATTTAAGCATAAACATACTCCCCCTAACTATAAGCATGGATGAAATTAGGAGTTTAAACACATCAACATGGCATTTCACAAGATCAAGCATATTTTAAGCACAAAAGAAGTCCTAAAAAGGTCAAGATAGGCTAGCTAGACCTAACTCTCTCCTAAGGGACCAAAAACGCTCTTTGTCTAAGGGTTTTGTAAAAATGTCCGCTAATTGATTCAAGGTGTCTACATACTCTATAACCACATCTTCCTTAAGGACATGATCTCTAATGAAATGATGCCTTATTTCTATATGTTTGGTTCTAGAGTGTTGGATGGGATTTTTTGTTAAACAAATAGCACTAGTGTTGTCACATTTTAGGGGTATGGTTTCAACTTTAATTCCATAATCTAAGAGTTGTTGCTTCATCCAAAGGACTTGAGCACAACAACTCCCTAAGGATATGTACTCGGCTTTGGTGGTAGATAAGGCTACACTATTTTGTTTCTTAGAGAACCAAGATATGAGCATACTACCTAAGAATTGGCAAGTTCCCGAAGTACTTTTCCTATCAATTTTGCAACCCCCATAATCCGCATCCGAGTAAGCATGAAGGTTGAAGGTAGAGTCTCTAGGATACCAAAGGCCTAAACAAGGAGTGTCTCTAAGGTATCTAAAGATTCTCTTAACGGCTATAAGGTGAGACTCTCTAGGACTAGCTTGAAACCTAGCACACAAGCAAACACTAAACAAGATATCCGGTCTACTTGCGGTAAGGTAAAGCAAAGATCCAATCATAGAACGATAAAGCTTAGAGTCAACACACTTACCTCCTTCATCTTTGCCAAGCTTTGTAGATGAGCTCATAGGAGTGGCTTGAGGCTTTGCATTCTCCAAGCCAAACTTCTTGAGCATATCCTTTATGTATTTTGCTTGGTTGATGAAGGTGCCATCCTTCTTTTGCTTGATTTGGAGTCCCAAAAAGAATGAGAGCTCCCCCATCATGCTCATCTCAAATTCACCTTGCATTAACTTAGCAAACTCTTGACAGTGACATTCATTAGTAGAACCAAAAATAATATCATCAACATAAATTTGAACTACTAAGATGTCATTTTTATACATTTTTATAAAGAGTGTAGTGTCCACCTTACCTTTTTCAAATCCTTTTTCAATCAAAAAATTTGAAAGCCTTTCATACCAAGCTCTAGGAGCTTGTTTTAAACCATAAAGAGCATTGGTAAGTTTAAAAACATGATTTGGAAATTTTAATCTTCAAAGCCCGGTGGTTGTTCCACATACACTTCTTCGTTTATAAAACCATTTAAAAATGCGCTTTTAACATCCATTTGAAAAAGCTTGAAATTATGATAACATGCATATGCAAGCAACATCCTAATGGCTTCCATTCTAGCTACGGGTGCATAGGTTTCATCAAAATCTATTCCCTCTTCTTAAGTGTAACCTTGTGCTACAAGTCTAGCTTTATTTCTCACAATGTTACCACTCTCATCTAGTTTGTTCCTAAAGACCCATTTAGTTCCTATTGTAGATTGATTACTAGGCCTATCAACTAATGTCCATACATTACTTCTCTCAAATTGATTTAACTCTTCTTGCATAGCCATAATCCAAAAGTCATCTTTCAATGCTTCTTTTATGTTTTTAGGCTCTATGCATGAGATAAATGCAACATGGTTCATTAATCTAAGAGAAGAACGAGTGGTTACCCCCTTGGATGGATCACCCAGGATTTCACCATCTCTGACATAGTTCAACTCCCTTGGGTAGCTCACTTCCTTTTCCTCAATGGCCAAGTCCTTCAAGGCTTCAAGAGGTGGATCTTGTGAGTCCTCTTCCTTTGTTGGAATCTCATCCTCCTTTGAAGTTTGACCTCCATCAAAGGCATTTATGATCCCTACATCATCATCATCACAAGAATCCTTCCTAGGAAGGAGGTTATCATCGAATACAACATGAATAGATTCTTCTACTACTAAAGTTCTTTTGTTAAATACTCGATAGGCTTTAGAGGTTAAAGAGTAACCTATAAAAATGGCTTCATCACTTTTTGCATCAAATTTACCTAAGTTGTCTTTTCCATTATTTAAAACAAAACACTTGTACCCAAAAGGGTGAAAATAGCTAATGTTAGGCTTTTTAGATTTTAAAATCTCATAAGGTGTTTTCTTTAAAATTGGCCTAATAATTACTCGATTTACAATATAGCAAGCGGTGTTTGTGGCTTCCGCCCAAAAATATTTAGGTAAATTGTTTTCACAAAGCATAGTTCTAGCCATTTCTTGTAAAGTTCTATTTTTCCTCTCAACTACCCAATTTTGTTGAGGAGTTCGAGGATCCGAAAAATCATGGCTAATACCATTTTCATTCAAAAATTCTTCAAACCCTAAATTTTGAAACTCGGTTCCATAATCACTTCTAATATGTGAAATTCTAAGTTCAAGATCATTTTGGGTTAATTTTGAAAATGTGATGAATTTTTCCAAAGCCTCATCTTTAGTACTTAAAAAGAGAACCCAAGTAAATCTAGAAAAATCATCAACTAGCACAAAAGCATAAGATTTACAACCCAAGCTCATAGTCCTAATTGGCCCAAATAAATCCATGTGAATTAATTGTAAGCATCTACTAGTAGAAACATCATTAATGGATTTAAAGGAAGACTTATGTTGTTTACCCTTTGAGCATGCATCACAAATTTTATCATTTGAAAATTTTATTTTGGGTAAACCTCGAGACTAGTTTTTCCAAAACACTTATGCTAGCATGTCCTAGCTTCCTATGCCACAACCATGCATCATTTTCATTTTGAGCAACTAAGCATGCATGAGATGTATGAATGTCATCTAAATGCACCATGTATATGTTTCCTATGCGATGACCTATGAGCATAATACTATTAGATTTAATGTCTACAATTTTGCATCCATTTTTATCAAAAAGAACATTAAATCCTTTATCACACAATTGACTTATGCTCAATAAATTGTGTTTAAGACCATCGACATATAAGACATTTTCAATGAGAATGGTAGAGTGATTACCTATGGAGCCAATACCTTTAATGTGGCCTTTGGAGTTGTCACCAAATGTTACTACTCCTCCACTTTTTGGCTTTAAATCCATGAATCGACTCTTGTCTCCGGTCATGTGTCTCGAGCATCCACTATCAAGGTACCATGAGTTTTGACTTTGTGCTTTGGCCTTGAAGCAAAGCTCCCCCTACAAACAAAGATATTAAACCTTGGTTTTTGGTACCCAAATCATTTTGGGTCCATGAGTGTTAGCTCCCAAAACCTTGGTTCCCTTAGGAATCCAAGATGACATAGCAATAATATTATTAGATTTTACAAGTTCCTTAGGAACCCATACACTTCTAATTCTTTTAGCTCTACTATGTCTAGGGTAGCTACCTTGTTTGTAGTAGTTAGTCTTTTTCCTAGGTTGGTGTGTTCTAGATGATTCTCCTACTTCATGCTTAGCACTACCAACATTCTTTAAAGACTTCTTGAGCTCATTTAGCTCACCCAACACCTTTTGGTGTTCACTATTACATTGAGATAAAAGATTATTAAGATCAACATTTTCATCTTGAAAAAATTTAAGTTCATCTTTTAATCCTAAAATCTTTTTCTCAAATTTAGAATTAGCTTGAGTGAGTGAGTCATTTTTCTCATTTAGTTCTAAAATAATTTTCTTGTTTTTAATGACCGACTCTTTAAACTTCTCAACTAATTCATCATATACCTCTTGTAACTCATCATATGCATCATTTAACTCTTCATATGAAAAATCTAAAGTAGATGAGTTAGAGGTTACCAAGGAGGAATCTTCCTCAAGTGCCATGAGACAAAGATTAGCCACTTCTTGTTCGTCATCCTCCGATGACTCCTCATCACTCCAAGTAGCAAGCTTGGCTTTGAGTCTCTTCTTCTTCTCAAAGCCCTTCTTCTAGAGTTGAGGGCACTCCGAACGGATGTGGCCGGGTTGTTTGCACTCATAGAAAATGATGGGATCCTTTCCTTCTTCTTTGTTCTTCCCTTTGAAGTCCATCTTTCTTTGGATTTTTCTTCCCCAGTTGGACCTCATGAAACGTGAGAATCGTTTGGCTATCATAGCCAATTCTTCAAGTTCGTCCTCATCACTAGATGAGCTCTCATCAAGTTGTGAAGCTTTAGCCTTGAGAGTTATTCCCATCTTCTTCTTCTTCTCAACCTCAAGCTTCTCTACCCTTTTCTCTTCTTTCTTCTTCTCATCTTCCCTTCCTTGCTTCATGATCTCATGAGTAAGGAGAGAACCCACAAGCTCATCAAGCTTTAATGTCTTCAAGTTCTTTGCTTCGATGATAGCGGTTCTCTTCCCATCCCAAGATTCGGGAAGTGAATAGAGTAGCTTCCGGACAAGCTTGTCTTCCGGTATGATCTCTCCATAGCCCTTTAGACCATTGACAATCGTGGAGAATCGATCAAACATCTTTGACACCGTCTCATCGGGCTCCATCTTGAAGTTTTCATAACTAAGATTGAGAAGTCCAATCTTAGTTTCTTTGACATCATTGGTGCCTTCATAAGTGGTCTCAAGAGTGTCCCACACTTCTTTGGCACTTTCAATGGATGAGACCTTTGAGTAGATGTCCGGACCGAAAGCACAAAATAACATGTGGAGAGCTTTATCATTGACTTGAATCTTTTTCCTCTCCTCTTCACTCATTTCGGCTTTCTTCTTCAACACCATCTTGCCTTCACCATCTTGCTTCAATGGAATGTATGGCCCATCCTCAATGACATCCCACACAAGATAGTCACTAGACTTGATGAATAGCCTCATTTTATTCTTCCAAAAAGAATAGTTGTCACCATTGAAGAAAGGAGGCTTTGTGGTCGATTGTGACTCGTACATGCCAGAACCGGAGGTTGAAGCCATCTCTTCATATTTTGATGATCACACTCTTCCAAGGATCTCCTCTTGTGGTTGTTAATCCTCAAAGAGTTAAGCTCTGATACCAATTGTTGAGTGGATCGAAAGATCGATATTTACCAAGAGGGGGGTGAATTGGAAATTTAAAGGATTGTGGAGGAAATTGGCAAATTAAAAAATGATGAACAAGAGATTTAGAGTGGTTCAAGTTCCAAATGAACTCTACATCCACTACCTTAGTCTCACTAAGGATTTGCAACAATTTCACTAAATTGATCTTCCCCTTTTCTAGGACAAGGAGGCAACTCTTTACAATTTCGGTTGATTTTTCTACCCAAAAATCAACCCAACCCTCACACAAGAGAACAAAGAAATTTGTAGGCTAATAAGGTATCTCTCAATACAAATGATAGCCCCAATACAAGCACTCAACCCAATTTTACAAAGTATGAATGAAGAACACAAATTGGGATTTTTACACAAAGTGGGATTTTTGCTCAATTGCTTGAATTTGATGTTTAGATGTTTTCTTTAGGATCAATAGTTGTTGCTGATGCTTTTGGATGTCTCTTTTATACCTTCTCATTGATTTCTAGCCGTTTGGGTGGTTGGGAACATAAATGGAGCTGTTGGAACCCTCTCTTGCCACCATAAATGCAGTCTGCACCAACCCGTTTCGGAACACGGGGTACCTGTTTCGGAACGGACTAAAATAGAAAGAGCCGTTGGGGTGCATTTAAGAGCCCGTTACGAAACGCCTTAGGGGCGTTTCGGAACGATTTTGCCACTGTCAAGGGTCGTTTCGGAACGGTCTTAGCCCGTTTCGAAATGCCTTAATGGTTTCTAAAAAGTTAGTTAAAAACTCTTAACGGTCATATTTTCAAATTAATATTGAGACCTGTTTCGAAACGATATGAATCCGTTTCGAAACAAAAAATCTACCGTCAAGGGTCATTTCGGAACGTCCTTGATCCGTTTCGAAACACCCCTTTTATATTTAAAAAATCAGCATATATTTGAACCGTTGTAGTCTTTTTTAAATCAAATATGAAGAACAGTTTCGAAACGAGTGATACCGTTTCGAAACGAGTGAAAGTGTTTCGATACACGTTTCGGAACGATGGTCGACAGTGATGAAAACGTTTCGAAACGCCTGAGGGTCGTTTCGAAACAAGTGCTTAAAAATCACTGTTTTTGGCTTGAAAAACTTAGAAAAATATTTGAAAGACTTGTTTTTAACTTGGGCATAATCTTAAAATTATAAGGGGATATTTTGAGGACTTAAAATTCGTTTTGACATTTTCAATTTAGTCCTTAGGTTTTTAGTTATATCAAAATTAAAATATTTGTTTCACAGAAATGGGCCTTTCAATGGACCCGTTGGAATTTTAACTAAGTAAAAAGTACAGAAATTGAGGTTTTGCAATATAATTGTGTTGAGTAGCTCCTAATCAATTACATGAACTCCTAATATTTGAATAAAACATTTTTGCGTTCCTTTTTGTAGAGGTTTCGGACGAGCGGGTTGAAATGGGCCTTTCAATGGACCCGTTGGAATTTTAAATTAGTAAAAAGTACAGAAATTGAGGTTTTGCAATATAATTGTGTTGAAAAGCACCTAATCAATACATGAACTCCTAAAATTTGATTAAAATTTGTTTTACAGTCCTTTTGTAGAGGTTTCGGACGAGCGGGTCGAAATGGGCCTTTCAATGGACCCGTTGGAATTTTAACTGAGTAAAAAGTACAGAAATTGTGGGTTTGCAATATATTTGTGTTGAAAAGCTCCTAATAAATTATTTGAACTCCTAATATTTGACTAAAACTTGTTTTGCGGTCCTTTCTGTAGAGGTTTCGGACGAGCAGGTCGAAATGGGTCTTTCTATGGACCCATTGGAATTTTAACTGAGTAAAAAGTACAGAAATTGCGGTTTTGCAATATAATTGTGTTGAAAAGCTCCTAATCAATAACATGAACTCCTAAAATTTGATTAAAACTTGTTGTGCAGTCCTTTTTGTAGAGGTTTCGGACGAGCGGGTCGAAATGGGCCTTTCAATGGACCCGTTGGAATTTTAACTGAGTAAAAAGTACAGAAATTGCAGTTTTGCAATATAATTGTGTTGAAAAGCTCCTAATCAATTATTTGAACTCCTAATATTTGACTAAAACTTGTTTTGCGGTCCTTTTTGTAGAGGTTTCGGACGAGCGGGTCGAAATGGGCCTTTCAATGGACCTGTTGGAATTTTAACTGTGTAAAAAGTACATAAATTGAGGTTTTGCAATATAATTGTGTTCGAAAGCTCCTAATCAATTATTTGAACTCCTAATATTTGAATAAAACATTTTTGCGGTCCCTTTTGTAGAGGTTTTGGACGAGCAGGTCTAAATGGGCCTTCAATGGACCCGTTGGAATTTTAACTGAGTAAAAAGTACAGAAATTGAGGTTTTGCAATATAATTGTGTTGAAAAGCTCCTAATCAATTACATGAACTCCTAAAATTTGATTAAAACTTGTTTTGCAGTCCTTTTTGTAGAGGTTTCGGACGAGCGGGTTGAAATGGGCCTTTCAAAGGACCCGTTGGAATTTTAAATGAGTAAAAAGTACAGAAATTGAGGTTTTGCAATATAATTGTGTTGAAAAGCTCCTAATCAATTACATGAACCCCTAAAATTTGATTAAAACTTGTTTTGCAGTGCTTTTTGTAGAGGTTTCGGACGAGCGGGTCGAAATGGGCCTTTCAATGGACCCGTTGGAATTTTAACTGAGTAAAAAGTACAGAAATTGCGGTTTTGGAATACAATTGTGTTGAAAAGCTCCTAATCAATTTTTTGAACTCCTAATATTTGACTAAAACTTGTTTTGCGGTCCTTTTTGTAGAGGTTTCGGACGAGCGGGTCGAAATGGGCCTTTCAATGGACCTGTTGGAATTTTAACTGTGTAAAAAGTACAGAAATTGAGGTTTTGCAATATAATTGTGTTCAAAAGCTCCTAATCAATTATTTGAACTCCTAATATTTGAATAAAACAATTTTTCGGTCCTTTTTGTAGAGGTTTCGGGCGAGCAGGTCTAAATGGGCCTTTCAATGGACCCGTTGGAATTTTAACTGAGTAAAAAGTACAGAAATTGAGGTTTTGCAATATAATTGATTTGAAAAGCTCCTAATCAATTATTTGAACTCCTAATATTTGAATAAAACATTTTTGCGGTCCTTTTTGTAGAGGTTTCGGACGAGCGGGTCTAAATGGGCCTTTCAATAGACCCGTTGGAATTTTAACTTAGTAAAAAGTACAGAAATTGAGGTTTTCCAATATAATTGTGTTGAAAAGCTCCTAACCAATTATTTGAACTCCTAATATTTGAATAAAACATTTTTGCGGTCCTTTTTGTAGAGGTTTCGGACGAGCAGGTCTAAATGGGCCTTTCAATGGACCCGTTGGAATTTTAACTTAGTAAAAAGTACAGAAATTGAGGTTTTGCAATATAATTGTGTTGAAAAGCACCTAATCAATTACATGAACTCCTAAAATTTGATTAAAACTTGTTTTGTTGTCCTTTTTGTAGAGGTTTCGGACGAGCGGGTCGAAATGAGCCTTTCAATGGACCCGCTGGAATTTTAACTGAGTAAAAAGTACAGAAATTGAGGTTTTGCAATATGATTGTGTTGAGAAGCTCCTAATCAATTACTTGAACTCCTAATATTTGAATAAAACATTTTTGCGTTCCTTTTTGTAGAGGTTTCGGACGAGCAGGTCTAAATGGGCCTTTCAATGGACCCGTTGGAATTTTAACTGAGTAAAAAGTACAGAAATTGAGGTTTTGCAATATAATTGTGTTGAAAAGCTCCTAATCAATTACATGAACTCCTAAAATTTGATTAAAACTTGTTTTGCAGTCCTTTTTGTAGAGGTTTCGGACGAGCGGGTTGAAATGGGCCTTTCAGTGGACCCGTTGGAATTTTAATTGAGTAAAAAGTACAGAAATTGAGGATTTGCAATATAATTGTGTTGAAAAGCTCCTAATCAATTGAATGAATTCCTAAAATTTGATTAAAACTTGTTTTGCAGTCCTTCTTGTAGAGGTTTCGGACGAGCGGGTCGAAATGGGCCTTTCAATGGACCCATTGGTATTTTAACTGAGTAAAAAGTACAAAAATTGAGGTTTTGCAATATAATTGTGTTGAAAAGCTCCTAATAAATTATTTGATCTCCTAATATTTGAATAAAATATTTTTGCAGTCCTTTTTGTAGAGGTTTCTGACGAGGAGGTCTAAATGGGCCTTTCAATGGACCCGTTGGAATTTTAACTGAGTAAAAACTACAGAAATTGAGGTTTTGAAATATAATTGATTTGAAAAGCTCCTAATCAATTATTTGAACTCCTAATATTTGAATAAAACATTTTTGCGGTCCTTTTTGTAGAGGTTTCGGACGAGCAGGTCTAAATGGGCCTTTCAATGGACCCGTTGGAATTTTAACTAAGTACAAAGTATAGAAATTGAGGTTTTGCAATATAATTGATTTGAAAAGCTTCTAATCAATTATTTGAACTCCTAATATTTGAATAAAACATTTTTGCGGTCCTTTTTGTAGAGGTTTCGGACGAGCAGGTCTAAATGGGCCTTTCAATGGACCCATTGGAATTTTAACTTAGTAAAAAGTACAGAAATTGAGGTTTTGCAATATAATTGTGTTGAAAAGCACCTAATCAATTACATGAACTCCTAAAATTTGATTAAAACTTGTTTTGCAGTCCTTTTTGTAGAGGTTTCGGACGAGCGGGTCGAAATGGGCCTTTCAATGGACCTGTTGGAATTTTAACTGTGTAAAAAGTACAGAAATTGAGGTTTTGCAATATAATTATGTTCAAAAGCTCATAATCAATTATTTGAACTTCTAATATTTGAATAAAACATTTTTGCGGTCCTTTTTGTAGAGGTTTCGGACGAGCGGGTCTAAATGGGCCTTTCAATGGACCCGTTGGAATTTTAACTGAGTAAAAAGTACAGAAATTGAGGTTTTGCAATATAATTGTGTTGAAAAGCACCTAATCAATTACATGAACTCCTAAAATTTGATTAAAACTTGTTTTGCAGTCCTTTTTGTAGAGGTTTCGGACGAGCGGGTCGAAATGGGCCTTTCAATGGACCCGTTGGAATTTTAGCTGAGTAAAAATTACATAAATTGTGCTTTTGCAATATAATTGTGTTAAAAAGCTCCTAATCAATTACATGAACTCCTAAAATTTTATTAAAACTTGTTTTGCGGTCCTTTTTGGAGAGGTTTCGAATGAGCGGGTCAAAATGGGCCTTTCAATGGACATGTTGGAATTTTAACTGAGTAAAAAGTACAAAAATTGAGGTTTTGCAATATAATTGTGTTCAAAAGCTCCTAATAAATTATTTGAACTCCTAATATTTGAATAAAACATTTTTGCGGTCCTTTTTGTCGAGGTTTCGGACGAGCAGGTCTAAATAGGCCTTTCAATGGACCCGTTGGAATTTTAACTGTGTAAAAACTACAGAAATTGAGGTTTTGCAATATAATTGATTTGAAAAGCTTCTAATCAATTATTTGAACTCCTAATATTTGAATAAAACATTTTTGCGGTCGTTTTTTTAGAGGTTTTGGACAAGCAAGTCTAAGTGGGCCTTTCAATAGACCCGTTGGAATTTTAACTGAGTAAAAAGTACAGAAATTGAGGTTTTGCAATATACTTGTGTTGAAAAGCTCCTAATAAATTATTTGAACTCCAAATATTTGAATAAAACATTTTTGCGGTCGTTTTTGTAGAGGTTTCGGACGAGCAGGTCTAAATGGGCCTTTCAATGGACCCGTCGGAATTTTAACTGAGTAAAAAGTACAGAAATTGAGGTTTTGCAATATAATTGTGTTGAAAAGCACCTAATCAATTACATGAACTCCTAAAATTTGATTAAAACTTGTTTTGCTGTCCTTTTTGTAGAGGTTTCGGACGAGCAGGTCTAAATGGGCCTTTCAATGGACCCGTTGGAATTTTAACTTAGTAAAATGTACAGAAATTGAGGTTTTGCAATATAATTGTGTTGAAAAGCACCTAATCAATTACATGAACTCCTAAAATTTGATTAAAACTTGTTTTGTTGTCCTTTTTGTAGAGGTTTCGGACGAGCGGGTCGAAATGAGCCTTTCTATGGACCCGTTGGAATTTTAACTGAGTAAAAAGTACAGAAATTGAGGTTTTGCAATATGATTGTGTTGAGAAGCTCCTAATCAATTACTTGAACTCCTAATATTTGAATAAAACATTTTTGCGTTCCTTTTTGTAGAGGTTTAGGACGAGCAGGTCTAAATGGGCCTTTCAATGGACCCGTTGGAATTTTAACTGAGTAAAAAGTACAGAAATTGAGGTTTTGCAATATAATTGTGTTGAAAAGCTCCTAATCAATTACATGAACTCCTAAAATTTGATTAAAACTTGTTTTGCAGTCCTTTTTGTAGAGGTTTCGGACGAGCGGGTTGAAATGGGCCTTTCAGTGGACCCGTTGGAATTTTAAATGAGTAAAAAGTACAGAAATTGAGGTTTTGCAATATAATTGTGTTGAAAAGCTCCTAATCAATTGAATGAATTCCTAAAATTTGATTAAAACTTGTTTTGCAGTCCTTCTTGTAGAGGTTTCGGACGAGCGGGTCGAAATGGGCCTTTCAATGGACCCATTGGTATTTTAACTGAGTAAAAGTACAAAAATTGAGGTTTTGCAATATAATTGTGTTGAAAAGCTCCTAATCAATTATTTGATCTCCTAATATTTGAATAAAACATTTTTGCGGTCCTTTTTGTAGAGGTTTCTGACGAGGAGGTCTAAATGGGCCTTTCAATGGACCCGTTGGAATTTTAACTGAGTAAAAACTACAGAAATTGAGGTTTTGCAATATAATTGATTTGAAAAGCGCCTAATCAATTATTTGAACTCCTAATATTTGAATAAAACATTTTTGCGGTCCTTTTTGTAGAGGTTTCGGACGAGCAGGTCTAAATGGGCCTTTCAATGGACCCGTTGGAATTTTAACTACGTACAAAGTATAGAAATTGAGGTTTTGCAATATAATTGATTTGAAAAGCTTCTAATCAATTATTTGAACTCCTAATATTTGAATAAAACATTTTTGCGGTCCTTTTTTTAGAGGTTTTGGACAAGCAAGTCTAAGTGGGCCTTTCAATAGACCCGTTGGAATTTTAACTGAGTAAAAAGTACAGAAATTGCGGTTTTGCAATATACTTGTGTTGAAAAGCTCCTAATAAATTATTTGAACTCCAAATATTTGAATAAAACATTTTTGCGGTCATTTTTGTAGAGGTTTCGGACGAGCAGGTCTAAATGGGCCTTTCAATGGACCCGTCGGAATTTTAACTGAGTAAAAAGTACAGAAATTGAGGTTTTGCAATATAATTGTGTTGAAAAGCACCTAATCAATTACATGAACTCCTAAAATTTGATTAAAACTTGTTTTGCTGTCCTTTTTGTAGAGGTTTCGGACGAGCAGGTCTAAATGGTCCTTTCAATGGACCCGTTGGAATTTTAACTAAGTAAAAAGTACAGAAATTGAGGTTTTGCAATATAATTGTGTTGAAAAGCACCTAATCAATTACATGAACTCCTAAAATTTGATTAAAACTTGTTTTGATGTCCTTTTTGTAGAGGTTTCGGACGAGCGGGTCGAAATGGGCCTTTCAATGGACCTGTTGGAATTTTAACTGTGTAAAAAGTACAGAAATTGAGGTTTTGCAATATAATTATGTTCAAAAGCTCATAATCAATTATTTGAACTCCTAATATTTGAATAAAACATTTTTGCGGTCCTTTTTGTAGAGGTTTCGGACGAGCGGGTCTAAATGGGCCTTTCAATGGACCCGTTGGAATTTTAACTGAGTAAAAAGTACAGAAATTGAGGTTTTGCAATATAATTGTGTTGAAAAGCACCTAATCAATTACATGAACTCCTAAAATTTGATTAAAACTTGTTTTGCAGTCCTTTTTGTAGAGGTTTCGGACGAGCGGGTCGAAATGGGCCTTTCAATGGACCCGTTGGAATTTTAACTGAGTAAAAAGTACAGAAATTGCGGTTTTGGAATATAATTCTGTTGAAAAGCTCCTAATCAATTATTTGAACTCCTAATATTTGACTAAAACTTGTTTTGCGGTCCTTTTTGTAGAGGTTTCGGACGAGCGGGTTGAAATGGGCCTTTCAATGGACCTGTTGGAATTTTAACTATGTAAAAAGTACAGAAATTGAGGTTTTGCAATATAATTGTGTTCAAAAGCTCCTAATCAATTATTTGAACTCCTAATATTTGAATAAAACAATTTTGCGGTCCTTTTTGTAGAGGTTTCGGACGAGCAGGTCTAAATGGGCCTTTCAATGGACCCGTTGGAATTTTAACTGAGTAAAAAGTACAGAAATTGAGGTTTTGCAATAATATTGATTTGAAAAGCTCCTAATCAATTATTTGAACTCCTAATATTTGAATAAAACATTTTTGCGGTCCTTTTTGTAGAGGTTTCGGACGAGCGGGTCTAAATGGGCCTTTCAATAGACCCGTTGGAATTTTAACTTAGTAAAAAGTACAGAAATTGAAGTTTTCCAATATAATTGTGTTGAAAAGCTCCTAATCAATTATTTGAACTCCTAATATTTGAATAAAACATTTTTGCGGTCCTTTTTGTAGAGGTTTCGGACGAGCAGGTCTAAATGGGCCTTTCAATGGACCCGTTGGAATTTTAACTTAGTAAAAAGTACAGAAATTGAAATTTTGCAATATAATTGTGTTGAAAAGCACCTAATCAATTACATGAACTCCTAAAATTTGATTAAAACTTGTTTTGTTGTCTTTTTTGTAGAGGTTTCGGACGAGCGGGTCGAAATGGGCCTTTCAATGGACACATTGGAATTTTAACTGAGTAAAAAGTACAAAAATTGAGGTTTTGCAATATGATTGTGTTGAGAAGCTCCTAAACAATTACATGAACTCCTAATATTTGAATAAAACACTTTTGCGTTCCTTTTTGTAGGGGTTTCGGACGAGCAGGTCTAAATGGGCCTTTTAATGGACCCGTTGCAATTTTAACTGAGTAAAAAGTACAGAAATTGAGGTTTTGCAATATAATTGTGTTGAAAAGCTCCTAATAAATTACATGAACTCCTAAAATTTGATTAAAACTTATTTTGCAGTCATTTTTGTAGAGGTTTCGGACGAGCGGGTTGAAATGGGCCTTTCAATGGACCCGTTGGAATTTTAAATGAGTAAAAAGTACAGAAATTGAGGTTTTGCAATATAATTGTGTTGAAAAGCTCCTAATCAATTGAATGAATTCCTAAAATTTGATTAAAACTTGTTTTGCAGTCCTTTTTGTAGAGGTTTCGGACGAGCGGGTCGAAATGGGCCTTTCAATGGACCCGTTGGAATTTTAACTGAGTAAAAAGTACAAAAATTGCGGTTTTGGAATATAATTGTGTTGAAAAGCTCCTAATCAATTATTTGAACTCCTAATATTTGACTAAAACTTGTTTTGCGGTCCTTTTTGTAGAGGTTTCGGACGAGCGGGTCGAAATGGGCCTTTCAATGGACCTGTTGGAATTTTAACTGTGTAAAAAGTACAGAAATTGAGGTTTTGCAATATAATTGTGTTCAAAAGCTCCTAATCAATTATTTGAACTCCTAATATTTGAATAAAACAATTTTGTGGTCCTTTTTGTAGAGGTTTCGGACGAGCAGGTCTAAATGGGCCTTTCAATGGACCCGTTGGAATTTTAACTGAGTAAAAAGTACAGAAATTGAGATTTTGCAATATAATTGATTTGAAAAGCTCCTAATCAATATTTTGAACTCCTAATATCTGAATAAAACATTTTTGCGGTCCTTTTTGTAGAGGTTTCGGACGAGCGGGTCTAAATGGGCCTTTCAATAGACCCGTTGGAATTTTAACTTAGTAAAAAGTACAGAAATTGAAGTTTTCCAATATAATTGTGTTGAAAAGCTCCTAATCAATTATTTGAACTCCTAATATTTGAATAAAACATTTTTGTGGTCCTTTTTGTAGAGGTTTCGGACGAGCATGTCTAAATGGGCCTTTCAATGGACCCGTTGGAATTTTAACTTAGTAAAAAGTACAGAAATTGAGGTTTTGCAATATAATTGTGTTGAAAAGCACCTAATCAATTACATGAACTCCTAAAATTTGATTAAAACTTGTTTTGTTGTCTTTTTTGTAGAGGTTTCGGACGAGCGGGTCGAAATGGGCCTTTCAATGGACCTGTTGGAATTTTAACTGTGTAAAAAGTACATAAATTGAGGTTTTGCAATATAATTGTGTTCGAAAGCTCCTAATCAATTATTTGAACTCCTAATATTTGAATAAAACATTTTTGCGGTCCCTTTTGTAGAGGTTTCAGACGAGCAGGTCTAAATGGGCCTTCAATGGACCCGTTGGAATTTTAACTGAGTAAAAAGTACAGAAATTGAGGTTTTGCAATATAATTGTGTTGAAAAGATCCTAATCAATTACATGAACTCCTAAAATTTGATTAAAACTTGTTTTGCTGTCCTTTTTGTAGAGGTTTCGGACGAGCAGGTCTAAATGGGCCTTTCAATGGACCCGTTGGAATTTTAAATGAGTAAAAAGTACAGAAATTGAGGTTTTGCAATATAATTGTGTTGAAAAGCTCCTAATCAATTACTTGAAATCCTAAAATTTGATTAAAACTTGTTTGCAGTTCCTTTTTGTAGAGGTTTCGGACGAGCGGGTCGAAATGGGCCATTCAATGGACCCGTTGGAATTTTAACTGAGTAAAAAGTACAGAAATTGAGGTTTTGGAATATAATTGTGTTGAAAAGCTCCTAATCAATTATTTGAACTCCTAATATTTGACTAAAACTTGTTTTGCAGTCCTTTTTGTAGAGGTTTCGGACGAGCGGGTCGAAATGGGCCTTTCAATGGACCTGTTGGAATTTTAACTGTGTAAAAAGTACAGAAATTGAGGTTTTGCAATATAATTGTGTTCAAAAGCTCCTAATCAATTATTTGAACTCCTAATATTTGAATAAAACAATTTTGCGGTCCCTTTTTGTAGAGGTTTCGGACGAGCAGGTCTAAATGGGCCTTTCAATGGACCCGTTGGAATTTTAACTGAGTAAAAAGTACAGAAATTGAGGTTTTGCAATATAATTGATTTGAAAAGCTCCTAATCAATTATTTGAACTCCTAATACTTGAATAAAACATTTTTGCGG